>JANUYF010000016.1:6628448-7228448 GCA_026167975.1 Phrynosoma blainvillii
AGAAAAGAAAAGAAAAATTATAAAGTTATAAAGTTATAAAGTTATAAAAAATCATAAAGGAAGTAAAGAGGCCAGTGAATAAATGAGACACTATAACAAAAGAAATATTATAGTCTAAATATTGATGGAAACAAGAGACTCACAACAAAGAAGAGAAAAAGTAAGGAAAGAATAAGATACATAGTGTATGGTAACTTTTCTTTTTTAATAATTGGCAGTAGAAGAACATTTATTTTGTGAGTAAAAATACAGAAATCTAGTTTTTGCTTATTTGGTAATAGATGGCTGGTCATTTGACAGTAAAATATAAGATTAGTTGTGGCCAATCAAAATGTGGTTCTTTTAAAGCATATATTTAATTTAATAACAACGTATAGAATAAAGGGATTGATATAAAATTGATATTGCTTTGTTATTGAATAATATAGAATAGTTACTTTACTTGATTATATGCTGTGCATTAAATGAATTAATAAGAATGTTGTATGATATAATTGTGATATTTGTGATATATTCTCTCTTTAGAACTGCAATATTTCAGTCCATTATTGTATTGTATTATATAGAACAGAAGGATTGATATAATATTGCTTGCTGCTGAATAATATAGAACAATTACTCTATTTGATTATATCCTGGGCATTAAATGAGTTAATAACATCTATTATAAATAACTATATTCAGTTGTAAACTGAACGTATATGATATGATATAATTATATGATATAATTACTGGTTCTTTTTAGAACTGTAACATTTCAGTTCATTGTTGTATGTGTTGGCTAGATTTTAAAAGATCGAAAAATGACATCTACAAAGAAAGGATCAATACAAATACAACTACAAACTCAAAGAAGAGGCTTGCTAGAGGATACAATAAGAATAACAGATCCCACCATGTTGCTTCTAGATGAGGTGAGGAAAATAAGACAAGAAATGAAAGAGGACTTCAGAGAATCCAATCAGGAAATAAGAGAAGAAATAAAAGAGACTAGAACAGAAATAAGAAAAGATCTAAAGAAAAACTAGGCAATTTGGGCAAAAAATTGATAAAATGACATTAGATATAAGCAAAACTCAAAAAGAAGTAGAAAAGTAAAAGCAAAGACTACAATGCTGGAAAAATCCTCAATGGAAATAGCAAAGAAACAAGAAGAACAACAACAGATGGAATGAACCAATGAGCTAAGTATAGAGACAGATGTATAAAGAACAGAGGAATACTGGAAAAAATTAATGAAGATCTCATGGACAGAATAGTACCTAATCTTGCAGAATACATTGGACTTACTAAGGAAAAGATGGAGATGGAAATTGATAAACTCTAAAAATTTAATAAACTCTAAAAAATTCCTTACAAGCCAGAGGTAGAAACATACCACGTGATGTTGTAATTTGTTTTACTAGAACAAAAATAAGAGAAGTGATTATTCAAAAGAATTATGAAAACAGATTAATAATAGAAGATAATGAAACAAAGATATTTAAACCTCAAAGATACCACCTCAAATAATGATGGAGAGACAAAAGTATAAATCCCTGACCCAATTACTAAACAATTTAAAAATTGACTTTAAATGGGAAAGGATTGAAGGACTCTCCTTTTCATATAAACAAAAAAGATACAAAATTGATAATGTGGATAAGGCAACAGTATAAGAAATAAGAAAACAAAAGACTGAAAAAGAAAGGAATGTAAGAAAACAGAATAAAATTAAAACATTTACCTGAATTAAAAAATAAAAATAAAAAGACAAAAGGAGAAGAAGGGGTGGCACAATAAATATAATAAAAAGAATAACAACAAAAAGGAAAATAAGTAAATAAATATAATAATAACAATTATAACAATAATAAAAAAGGAGGGGGAAAAGAGAAAAAAGATATTAAACAGTGTTAAAATCAACAATTATGGTTGTGAAAATAACATCTTGGAAAATCAAAGGAATAAATTTGAAATATAAACCTGGACTCAGCTTTGAAGCTTTGAATTCCAGTGACCAGGAGTGCTTTTGCACATTTAAAGCTTGTGTGCCAATTGCACCCATTCCTTGAAACACCAGATATGGCCTCAGTGGTACATGCCTTTGTTGCCTCCTGTTTGGACTACTGTAACACACTCTAATAGCCCAGTGCTATTCAATATCTTTATTAATGACTTGGATGACGGTATTGGGGGCATAGTTATCAAATTTGCAGATGACACCAAATTAGGAGGAGTAGCTAATACCCCAGAGGACAGGATCAAAATTCAAAATGACTTGAGCAGACTAGAAAGTTGGGCCAAAGCTAACAAAATGAAATTCAACACAGAGAAATGTAAGGTACTGCACTTAGGGTGGAAAAACGAAAAGTACAGATATACGATGGGGGACACTTGGCTGAATGAGACTACGTGTGAAAGGGATCTAGGAATCCAGGTGGACCACAAGTTGAACATGAGTCAACAGTGCGATGCAGCAGCTAAAAAGGCCAATGCAATTTTAGGCTGCATCAGTAGAAGTATAGTGTCTAGATCAAGAGAAGTAATAGTGCCACTATATTCTGCTTTGGTCCGGCCTCACCTGGAATACTGTGTCCAGTTCTGGGCACCACAATTCAAAAAGGATGTGGAGAAATTGGAGCGTGTCCAAAGGAGGGCAACTAAAATGGTGAAGGGTCTGGAAACCAAGCCCTATGAGGAACGACTTAGGGAGCTGGGAATGTTTAGCCTGGAGAAGAGAAGGCTGAGAGGTGATATGATAGCCGTGTTTAAATATTTGAAGGGATGTCATATCGAGGAGGGAACAAGCTTGTTTTCTGCTGCTCCAGAGACTAGGACCCGAAACAATGGATGCAAGCTGCAAGAAAAGAGATTCCACCTCAACATTAGGAGGAACTTCCTGACAGTAAGGGCGGTTCGACAGTGGAACACACTCCCTCGGAGAGTAGTGGAGTCTCCTTCCTTGGAGGTCTTTAAGCAGAGGCTGGATGGCCATCTGTCGGGGATGCTTTGATTGGGAGTTCCTGCATGGCAGGGGGTTGGACTGGATGGCCCTTGTGGTCTCTTCCAACTCTATGATTCTATGATTCTATGATTCTATGATTCTAATTGGGCTGCCTTTGAAGAGTGTTCAGAAACTTCAGCTGGAGGCTGCTAAGAGGGGCAGGTTCCAGTAATCATACAACACCCATGTTGAAAGAGCTCCACTGGCTGCCAGTTTGTTTCTGGGCACAATTCAAAGTGCTGGTGAGAACCTTTAAAGCCCTATATGGTTCAGGTCCAGGCTGTTTGCCAGACTGTATCTCCCTCTATGAGCTGGCGGGGCTCTGAGATCCTCACAGGAGGCCCTTCTCTCCATCCCACTGCCGGTTGGTGGGGACCCAGGAGAAGAGGGCCTTTTCGGTGGCTGCCCTTAGACTCTGGAACTTCCGGCCCAGAGAGACTAGAATGGCCCCTTCCTTGATGGCCTTCCACCAACAAGTGAAAACCTTCCTTTTCAAACAGGCATGCAAAACAGATCGCTTTTAAAGAATGTATTATTTTTGTATGTTTTTAATTGTATTGTGTTTTTTTTTAATGTTGTAAGCCACCCTGAGTCCCAGTCCTGGGAGAAGGGTGAATAATAATAATAATAATAATAGACTCTATACTTCTATTGGTGCAGGCTAGAATTGCATTGACCTTTTTAGCTGCTGCATCACATTGTTGACTCATGTTCAACTTGTGGGAGAAGTGCTGGTGGACCTGTCCATGGAATGACCCCCAAAGAAAGGGGAAAGGGAAAAGGAATCCTACATCAAGGTGGTGTGGAGGTAATTTTCACATGTAGAATGCTATGCAATCCTGGCATTGAATGGAAACATTGTGCCACTGGATGCATTGACATATGTGCAGCTGAATGTGCAACCAAATATGCTATGTATCTCATGCACATCATAGAGCTAAAACGACCCCATTCAGCCATGCAGGAATGCACAGCTGAAGCAATCCTGAAAGACACCCCTCCAACTTCTATCAGGAGTTGTTCTAGCCATTCCCTTTTTGGCTCTCATCATTGCCCTGCTTGTCTTGTATTATTGCTTGTTTTATTATTTTTTGTAATCTTTTATATTTTTTTATTGATATATGATTTAATATTATTTTAGGTAGGGGTGGGGGGTGGTTTTCGGGTTTTTAGATTGTATTTTAGGTTGATTTATATTGTATGGAATTTTTGACTGATGTAAGCCACCCCTAATTGGTTGACAGAGGGGCGGGGTATAATTTATTTATTTATTTATTTATTTAATTATTTATTATTCTAAAGACCATGAAAGAAGGATTGTCCAGCATCTTCTAGGAGGAGCTTACTGCACTGCTGAACACTTCTTAACATCAAGATGTTCTTCCTAACAATCTGCTGGAATCTCGTCCTGTAGTTTGAATCCATTCATTTGTCACGCAGTCTCTGGAGCAGCACATTTTGAACTGTTTCTGCAACCTTGAACTGTGTATGTACATTCCATACGGGACAAAAATGCCCAGCCACTGTCATGCTTGGTAGCAAGAAACCAGGAAAACATTTTGAAGTGTAAATTCACTATAGCCTTATTCTGGAATCAAGATACTTTGCCACAGCAATCATTTTAAAACCAACTCTGAGTTTTTCTCGCCAAACCAGTACTTTAAAGCCCTCTGACCAAACCCCAGTAGTCCAATTGTCCATACCAAAGGATCTTTGAAGTTTAGTTCTTCCGGATCCATCTCCTTTCATCTCCTGGGATCGGAAGGCAAACGCTCATCCCAGTCATAAACCTGCCTCAATATCCCATCTACTATTTACAATACCCATCTGCCATTACCTTTGATTCCCCCCCCCCCCAATACATCACAGGATCCTGACATCCGCTTCTGGACGGGAACTTCTGCATGTGTGAAAGACTTGAGCAGGATTCCAGCCTCTGGGTGGAGATGGGAAGCAGCTTCCTTCAGTGAAATGGGGGCATTTTGAAAGTGTAGGGAACAAGAGCATGTTATTGATCTTCTGTTCCACTGCTTCTTCACACTCACTTCAGGGATAAGTGAAAAGCCCCCACCTTCTGTAATGAAAGCATGTGTGGGTAATCTATGTCCCTCCCTGTGGCCATTTGTACTACATCTCCTATCAGCCTCATCATGGGAATTACTGTCTGGCAGTATCTGGTGAGGCCACATGTTCCCCATCCCTGCATCCCTCAGACTGCCAGAGATGCCCCAAACAGCAAAGGCAAGGGCATTTCTAGACTTGAAGCTTTCTCATCACATGCCTCATGGGAAGGAAAATGGGGGAATTAGACAGCATTAAGTCTGAAAGAATAGATTGAAAGATTGATTATCATGACTGTTAGATTGATTTTCAGTTGGAATAAGGAGTAAGGCTAAAGAATAATGATATGCTAGTAAGGATTTGAGGTTGTGATATGGCAGATCACCAGATTAGTAAACAGAACAGAATTGAAGGGATAGAGGTATCGACTCTAGTAAGGAAATAGTTTTATAGTGATGTTCAGGAGGAGGATGAACTTTCCATGAATAACTCATTTTTGGCAGGAGAGGGAACTTACTAGGTTGCATTGTTGATGGCATATGCATGTATGTCTTTCTATTTTTCTTCTTTTTTCTCATTGTTTTCTTTTTTGGATTTATATTAGTAATAGTCTTTTAATAACAATAAATATATTTGTTATAAAATAAAATAAGAATGTTTGATTTTATAAAATGCCTGATTTCATGAAATATTTATTTGCCGCTGCCCCAGAAACTAGAACATAAATGAATGGATTCATACTATAAGAAAGGAGATTCCATTGAAACATCAGGAGGAATCTCCCGAAAGAAAGAGCTGTTTGAGAGAGGAATAGACTGCTTCAGAGAGGGGTGGCCTCTCCTTCTTTGGAAGTCTTTAAACAGAGGTTGGATGGCCACCTCTCAGGAAGCCTCTGTGTATTTTTGCATGGCGGGGGGTTGACTAGATGGTTCTTGAAGTCCCTGCCAACTCTGTGGTTTTATGCCCATCAATTATAGTAAGTAGACCCTAAAGGGGAAAAGTCAGAAAGTGACCTTAGGGACTAAAGGAGGTAGAGGTGTGTTGGAGAAAAGAGAAAATGTAAGCATCTAGTGATTGCAGGTTAAATTAAACATGGACAAATGGTTCCATTCTGTGTTCCAAAATATCTTGACATTGTTTGCTGGTAAGATGATAAGCTGGAACATCCAAATAAGATACAAAAAAGGCAACATACATCATACGCAAATAGCACTTGCTCCTTTTTGGGGAGTGAGTTTGCATGTATGCCATAGCTTTTTGTTGCTGCTACTGCATGTTTTTGTAAGAATTCTCAAGGAAGCTGATTTAGTTGCTTGTCTGGAGTGGAACTCTAGTCTTCCAAGTCAGAGTCCAACTGGCACTGTGCTCTTTTTTGGTCCTTTGGTGGGACCATTTGTCATTTGCAGCCTTTCAGGGAAATGTGGAGTTGTTGACTGTATTTTGTCACTGTCTTTCTTGTTTGACAGGAAAAGGAAGGAAGGTAGGTAAGTAGGTAGGCTGGATGCCAATCTAGTCTTCCTTTTCAGGGAGTTCCAAAGCCTAGAGTAGCCACCAAGAATGCCCTCTCCCGAAGTTCCACTAGATAGATCTGTGAGGATGGTGGCACAGAGAAAATGGCCTCCCAAGAAAATCCCAAAACACATGCAAGGTACTCAGGGTATCTGGTCTCTCCCTGTACCTGAGCAGTTTTAAGACAAGTTCAGCACTTATGCAATGGACAGCACCTGTACTCATGTCCTTTATCCAGGTTGCCACGTGCAATGCACATCTGACTATCTGGAAGTCCACTGCAGAATGCACAATAAATTTCTGCATGTGCAATGGACAATGGCACCATATGTCCCTTGCTTCCACAACCTAAGCTGAATACAGATGTTATACTGTGACCCATAGATAGATAGATAGATAGATAGATGACAGCATGTATGCAAATGACGAATGGAATGCCTTCCTTCCTTCTACGAGTCTTGAACACCACCAGACTCAGGGGAGAACTCTGATACACCCCAATGGACTAGTCACTTCTCTCAAGGATGAAGAACAACCATTGGTGAATATGTGGGTGTAGTCTATGTGTATGCTGTGGAGGTAGTGTATCTTGACTTCAGTATGGCTTTTGACAAGGTCCTGTGTGATATTCTTTGCAGGCAAGCTGGTGAAGTGGGGGCTAGACATTGTTACACTCAGGCAAATCTGGAATTGGTTGACAGCCTGAACTCACAGAGTGCTCACCAAGAGTTGCTCTGCATCTTGGAGAGAAGGGACAAGTGGGGCACATTAGGGTTCTATTCTGGACCTGGAGTTTTCAACATCTTTATAAAATGACTTTGATTTTCATGGCTAAAGGATGGTTGTAGTGTTCCTTCAAGTCATTTCCGACTTATGGAGACTGTAAGGTGAACCTATCATGGGGTATTCTCAGGGGGTTTGCCATTGCCATCCTCTGAGGCTGAGAGAATGTGACATGCCTAAGGTCACCCAGTGGGCTTCATGGCCAAACCAGGATTTGAATCCTGGTCTTCCAAACTGTAGTCCAACACTCAAACACCTACACCACACTGGCTCCTTCTAAAAGATTAATAAATATATACAAATGAACACTAAAATTAGGATTGTCCATGCCACTGTGTCTCCCATCACTATGTATGGAAGTGAAAGCCTGAACTCTCCTTGGAAGCCAAGATGACTACATTGAGGCTGTTGTATTTTGGACACATCATGAGGAAAAAATAATGATTAGAAAAGGCAATGATGCTAGGAAAGGTCAAAGGCAGAGAAAGAGAGGAAGACCCCATGCCAGATGGTTAGAGTCCATCAAGGAGGACATGGTGATGAGTCTGCAGGACCTAAGCAGAGCAGCTGAGGACAGGATTTTTTGGAGAGGTCTCATTTACATGATCAACTGGAGTTGAGGTTGACTTGATGGTCGTTCACAATGTAATGTGAAGAAGAGTGCTTCGTCTAGCTTCCCAAAGAAAAAAATACATTTATTAAAAAAGTCAGTATCCTCTGGAAAGGTGGAGCTTCAGAATACTCACACACACACAGGGTCAGTCTCTTTTCCGTAAAAAGCTTCTCCAGCTCTCAGTTAAGAATACCTTTCTCCCATAAGATGTTACATATATGGGGGGGACCTTTCTTTTATCTGAGACACAGTTATACCTTGACAGTTATCTATGTGACCATTATACTCTCTTTCACTTAATGTATTAGAAGACTGGTCACCTTGGTAAACATCCTGACTCACTTCCAAGTGACTATCGGCAACCCTTCCCCGGCGTCGCAATCTACGCCTATTACGTCTATACTTATGTCCATCCTCAGTCACAACCCAATATATTTAGGGCTGCTTACACTTTTCTACAACAATTGCAGCAAACTACTCTTCCTTCTCTTCAACCCATACATGTTCTCCTCCTTGTAGAGGCTTATGGGGCTTTGCAGTTTGATCATAATAATATTTCTGTTTCTCCTGAGCTCTTTTAAGACCATCTCCTACACCACTAGGCACTTCTGGAGATAACGCATCCTTAATTACTGGGAGTTTAGTCCTTAATACTCTGTACATCAGCATTTCATAGAATCATAGAATTATAGAGTTGGAAGAGACCCCAAGGGCCATCCATTCCAACCCCCCTGCCATGCAGGAACTCCCAATTAAAGCATCCCCGACAGATGGCCATCCAGTCTCTGCTTAAAGACCTCCAAGGAAGGAGACTCCACCACATTCTGAGGAAGGAGTGTCTTCCACTGTCGAACAGCCCTTACTGTCAGGAAGTTCCTCCTAATGTTAAGGTGGAATCTCTTTTTCTGGAGCGTACACCCATTGTTCCGGGTCCTAGTCTCTGGAGTAGCAGAAAACAAGCTTGTTACCTCCTCAATATGACATCCCTTCAAATATTTAAACAAGGCTATCATATCACCTCTTAACCTTCTCTTCTCCAGGCTAAAAATCCCCAGCTCCCTAAGTCGTTCCTCATAGGGCTTGGTTTCCAAACCCTTCACCATTTTAGTCACCCTCCTTTGGACACGCTCCAATTTCTCCACATCCTTTTTGAATTGTGGTGCCCAGAACTGGACACAGTATTATTCCAGGTGGGGCCTGACCAAAGCAGAATACAGTGGCACTATTACTTCCCATGATCTAGATACTATACTTCTATTGATGCAGCATCTTTCGACCATCTGTCTATAAAGGAACCAATTACATTTTAAGTTTTCATTTAATAACTCTTCCATCGTCTTCTATATTCCCCTTTCTCCATTATTAAAAGATCATTGTAGGTGATCCATCCTTCTTCTTTCATTCTTTCCCTTCTGTAAAAAGCTTTGTTAACGAATGTCCATCTTGGGATTTTTTGAATAAACATTTTTTTAATTTCTTCCATATTCTTAGTAAAGACTTTTTTATATAATGATTATTAAATTCCATGTTAACCTTAACCTTATCATAGACCAAATATGCATGCCAACCATATGGAAGATCGTATCCTTCCAACTGTAAGAGTCTTTCTTTCTTTAATGATATCCAATCCTTTATCCCATCCAAACTGCAGGCATGATAATATAATTTTAAATTTGGCATACCAAGTCCACTTCTTGCTTTAATATCTTGCATAATTTTCATCTTAAGCATACGTTTCTTTTTATTCCATATAAAAGTAGATAAGTCCTTTTCCCAATTCTTAAATGGCATCAGTGGAGAGGCAAGAAGAGGAGAAGGAGAGCGGAGAAGAGACCAGGGAATAACCAGAGACGTGAGGAAGACAGAGGATCCGAAGGCAGCGGCAGAGAGGCGAGAAGCGGAGAAAGGAGAACTTACTTTCCACACCGGTTGGAGAGGAGCGTGGAAAAAAGAGTTTAGGGGAAAGGCTGGAGGTCCATTAAGAGATAAGGAAGGAAAATCAACCGGTGTGGAAAGTAAGACTCGTCACTGGCCCTAAGGTAGAAAGTGGTGACTGGGGAGGAAACAAAGCGGACAGAATATTGGTCTAACTGAGTGAGTGGTGGGGCATTTCTAAAAAAGAGGTGAGGTAAAGAGCGGAATTAAAGGGAAGATTCTGGGGCGGTAATTGAGAGATTAGAATTAAGGGTCAAACGGATTTGAAAATTCTAAGAAAAGGAAAACTATTAATTCATAAACGTGAGTTGGGTGTTTTCAAGGTCATAGAACACGTGGGAGGGAGGAAGTGACATTACAGGAATAACTGTGATGTTTCTGTTTGAAGAAAGGTCAATCTGATATAGCAAGAAATTAGACTCTTGGACAGCATATAGTTGCTAATATGACATCTAGTGGACAATCTGTGAATGTGAGTTAGAAATTAAAACAACAACAATAAGAAGAAGGCAATGGAGAAGAGGAGGAAGAGGAAGAAGAGGAGAAGGGTGAAGAAGAAGTAAATACAAAAGAGATTATTGCAATAAAGACCTTATAATTATAAACAAACTGTAAATAATTTGTCATTAGGATTTTAACTATGTCATTGTTTAATACTGTTTTAAGGCGGGGAGGGATATGCTGTTTATTGTAACTGTTTTATGCTGTAAACTGCCTGGATTGGGCAACCATTGGGCGGTATATAAATAATAATAATAATAATAATAATAATAATAATAGAATTAGATTTGAAATAATTTGAGGAAGTAGATAATAGTGTATATGAACTGTAGTAACCGGTTGGTATAAAATTCTATAATTACTTTGGGAATAAGGTTCAGATCATACAATAGAGTAATATAACGGGTGTAAACCTCACTAATAGTAAATAGTATAGTAACAGTTTCACTTGGATAAACAAACGGATACTTTTTGAACTAGAGATAATATAAGAAAGCAGAGAAATTGATACAATTTTCAAAGATATATTGTACTGTTCATTGATTTATTAATCACTTATTATTAACAATATTATCAATAAGAGGCGATTTTTTGAGGTGTGACTTCTCCGATATTAAAAGTCTTTTTTTTTTTTTAGTTTTGGTATATAAGCTACCCCATAAGTAATACAGATGTCTCTTACTACAAGACTACAGACCACAAAAATGCAGCAACAACAACAATCTCAAAGAAGACCTTCAATTGAACAACCCAAGACTCAAGATATAAATACAATACTATTGGACAAACTTAGACAAATGAGACAGGAAATGAAAAGAGATAAAGATGAATTAAGACAAGATACGGAAAAAATGAAAGGAGAGATTAAACTTGAAATAAGATCAGACCTGAGAGATATAACTGAAACAATTCGGTCAATGTCTAAAGATGTAAAAGTAGTGACTTGCCTGAGACTTATAGACATTTGCACCCTGTATTCTATTTTAGCTTCCTAAAATTGGCTTTGGATGCTGACCCTTGGCAAGAGGCTCTGAAGCCTCTGCCCCCGCTGGTGGTTGAGGGGGAACAGTACTTTGAAGTTGCCAGGATTTTGGACTTGAGGTGGCACCAGGGCAAACTGCAGTACCCAGTTAGTTGGAAACATTTTCCAGACTCCCACAATGAATGGGTGTGTGCCAGACAGGTAGACGTTCCGGGTTTGATTAGCTTGTTTCATGAATGTTATCCAGTTTTTTGTTTTTTGTTTTTTTAATAAAGTGGGGATTTAATCTTTAAGGTGGCACAATGTCAGAATCCAACAGCATGGATCTGCCATGATGAGAAATATGAGGGGATATAACAATATGTTGATATAGTGATGTGGTAATATTTCAAAAAGGTAAAATAGAAGTAGTGGCTTATGATAAAACAGCACTATGGATAATTAGAGGGAGACGTAAAGAGAGGGGAACAAGTAGCAGAGAGGGAACTGCAATCTACATGAAATGGAAAATGGGGGCAGATGGGGTTAGACTTTGTGCCCCTGTTGGTTCCTGAGGAAAGACTTTGATGGAAAAAATGCCTTTTTTCCTTGGGAGAGATGGATTGATACAGATTTAGGAAGTTTAAAGGACTCTTTGATATGATAGAAAGAGTGCAGGCTGGGGGCTGGACAAGGGGTCCCTGGGAAAAGAGTCCTTAAAGGTGGGATGCTTTGGGGGATGATTCAGATTTGACACTAAAATTGTCTGCGGCAACCTCTGTTTGGAATCCAAATTAAATCGTCAATTCACTTTTGCTGTGATGTTTTCTTGGCTATTCAAACCTTGGTCTGCTAAACATGACAATAATCATAGTATGTGATTTGAATTTGCCAGACTCTTCAAATACCTCTTTCAGTGAGGGGAAATGATGTTTCTAGGCTGGCAAAAACCATCAATAGCACATCATCTGCATAAAGGCCAGTTTTATGACTTGGCCATTAATATTGAGACCAGTTATACCAGTTTCAAATCTGATGAGGTTTGCTAGGGTTTCAATCATTGGGGCAAATAAAAAAAGAGGTGCCACTGGGCACCCTTATCTAGTTCTCCTAGTAAGGGCAAAATGTGTAGACTCCTACCCATTGACTAAAATTGATGCCTCCAAGCTATCATAGATATGGCGCAACACTTCAATAAATCTGTAGCTGAAATTCATTTCTTTTAATATACCAAAAAGGTATGGCTATTCCATTTGGTTGAAGGCTTTTAAGGCATCAAACGATTAGATAGAAGGGGCAGAGGCATTTTTGATTGTTTGGCATAATGCAGGATGTTTAATACCCTACGGATCGGGTCTGTCAGTCATCTAACTGGCATGAAGCCCACCTGGTCAGGATCGATGTACTCCAAGAGAAACTCATTTATCCTGGTGGCCATAATTGAAGTAAATAATTTGGCATTTTGGTTAAGGAGAGCTATGGGGTGGAAGGATTTAGTTTCAGGGCTATCCTCTTTTGTTTTAGGAATTGGGATTATTCAGGTTCTGTGCCATGCCATGGGGGCAGAATCTCCATTTAGCATGGAATTGAACAAATTTAGGAGATGGGGAGCTAGCTGATTATAAAGGAGCTTGTAAAATTAATCTGAAAATCCATCTGGGCCAGGTGATTTGTCCGGTTTCAGTTTATTGATTGCTTTTAAAAACACATCTAATTGGATAGATTTGCTCAGGAGGATATGGTGGGATTCTTTGATTTTTCCTAGGTTCAGTGATTTCACAAAACTATCCTTTGGAGCATCTTGAGGCAGCTCCAATGTATATAATTTGGAATAAAAAGCTCTAAATTCCTCTAGTATTTTGTCCGGGGCCATTACCACAGTTTTGTTGTGGGAGGTAAGAGTGGGAATAATGCTTTTCTTTGTCTTGTGTTTAACTGCTCTGGCCAGGAGGCATGAGTTTTTGTTGTTAAACTCATAATAATATGCCTTGGCATAATATTGTTTGTATTTTCTGAGCATCTAATGCTACTAACTTTGCTTTTTTCACTTGGAGTTAGTAAAAGATCTTAGAATCAAATGATTCTTTGTGGGTATGTGACAATTGAGCTATGATTTGAAGGAGTTTGGTTTTGGTGGCATCTTTGAGCCTTTTCTGTGTGGCTCCCTCTTCAACTAATAGGCCCCTGAGGACTGCTTTCAAGGTATCACACAGTAGGGCTTCCAAGGTTATTATTATTATTATATTGTTTTATTTTCTTATATCCTGCCTTTCTCCCAACATAGGGACTCAAAGTGGCTAACAGTAAATTTAAAAACAATCCAAAATTAAAATGGATAAATATAAAATTTAAAAACGAAACTACTTTACAAGTTAAAACAGCTATGAGTTAACTTAAAATTTAAAATGCACAACATTTAAATCTCAGGCCTTATCTGCTTGGAAAGGCCTGACAGCATAAGAATGTCTTAATCTGCCACCGAAAGGATCGCAGGGATGGATTCAGCCTGGCCTTTCTAGGGAGAGAGCTGCAAAGCTTGGGAGTATAGGGTTTTATAGGTGAAAAACAGCACTTTGAATTGTGCCTGGCATACCATGGAGCATTTGCAACAAGAGAGTTGCATGCTCCTAATTGCTCCTGTTAATAACTTGGCTGCAGTTCTTTGAGCCAAGTGAAGTTTCTGAGCACTTTTCAAAGTCAGCCCCACGTAGAGCACGTTACAGAAATCGAAACAGCATATAACCAAGGCTGTTTCTCCTGGAATAGGCGCAGTTAGGACACTAGCTTTAACTGTGCAAATACACTCCTGGCCACTGCCAAAACATTGTCCCCATCTTCAAAAAGGGAAAAAAAGAGGATCCCAACAATTATTGTCCAGTTAGTCTGACATCAATACAGGGAACGATTCTGGAGAAGATAATTAAACAAAGAGTCTGTAAACACCTGGAAGGTAATTCCATAATCACAAAAAGTCAATAAGGGTTTCAGAGAAACAAGTCATGCGAGACAAATCTGATCTCTTTTTTTTGATAAAATTATTTGCTTGGTAGATGAAGGGAATGCTGTGGATATAGTATATCTTGATTTCAGTAAGGCCTTTGACAAGGTTCCCCACGACATTATTGGAAACAAGCTGGTAAAATGTGGGCTAGACAAAGTAACTGTTACATGGATTTGTAATTGGTTGACTGGCCGAACACAAAGGGTGCTCAACAATGGCTCCTTTTCAACCTGGAAAGAAGTGACCAGTGGGGTGCCACAGGGCTCTGTCCTGGGCCCAGTGCTATTCAACATCTTTATTAATGATTTGGATGACAGCACTGGGGGCATAGTTATCAAATTTGCAGACGACACCAAATTAGGAGTAGCTAATACCCCAGAAGACAGGATCAAAATTCAAAATGACTTGAACAGACTAGAAAGCTGGACCAAAGCTAACAAAATGAAATTCAACATGAAGAAATTTAAGGTACTGCACTTAGGGCGGAAAAACGAAAAGCACAGATATATGATGGGGGACACCTGACTGAATGAGACTACGTGTGAAAGGGATCTAGGAGTCCAGGTAGACCACAAGTTGAACATGAGTCAACAGTGTGATGCAGCAGCTAAAAAGGCCAATGGAATTTTAGGCTGCATCAATGGAAGTATAGTGTCTAGATCAAGAGAAGTACTAGTGCCACTCTATTCTGCTTTGGTCAGGCCTCACCTGGAATACTGTGTCCATTTCTGGGCACCACAATTCAAAAAGGATGTGGAGAAACTGGAGCGTGTCCAAAGGAGGGCAACTAAAACGGTGAAGGGTCTGGAAACCAAGCCCTATGAGGAACGACTTGGGGAGCTGGGGATGTTTAGCCTGGTGAAGAGAAGGTCAACAGGTGATATGATAGCTGTGTTTAAATATTTGAAGGGATGTCATATTGAGGAGGGAACAAGCTTGTTTTCTACTGCTCCAGAGACTAGGACCCGGAACAATGGAGAACAAAGCTCCAGGAAAAGAGATTCCACCTCAACATTAGGAGGAACTTCCTGACAGTAAGGGCTGTTTGACAGTGGAACACACTCCCTTGGAGAGTGGTGGAGTCGCCTTCTTTGGAAGTCTATTAACAGAGGCTGGATGACCATCTGTCGGGGATGCTTTATTTGGGAGTTCCTGCATGTCAGGGGGTTGGACTGGATGGCTCTTGTGGTCTCTTCCAACTCTATAATTCTATGATTCTATGAAAACCTGGGGTGGATGTGAAGGCGATCTGGCTGTGACATCTGTCACCCCATTGATCGCCAGGGTTGATTCGGCTGATCTGGCTGGCTAGGCGGGTGTCCCCTTCCTCCCTCACCGCTCTATGTGCGTCCCTCCCGAAGCTGCGCGCTCGGTGGAAGAGGACGACCATCCCAGATAGAAGGAGTGTACCGTTCTTCAGTCAAGGGTATGAAAACCTGGGCTTCCAGGCTCTAAATCCATTTACCCCCAAACTACATACCTGATGTGTAACCCCATCTAACACAGGCTAAATCCCTATTCATGAACACCTCTGTCTTGTCTGGATTAAGCTTCAATTTGTTTGCCCTCATCCAGTCCATTACAGCAGCTAGACACTGGTTTAGGACTGAAACAGCTTCCTTGTAATTAGTTGGAAAGAAGTGATAGAGCTGGGTATCATCAGCATACAAGTGACACCTTACTCCAAAGCTCTGAACAATCTCTCTCAGCAGTTTCATGTAGATGTTAAAAAGATTAGGGGACAGGACTGAGCCATAAGGGACCTAAGGGACCCCACAAGCCAAAGGCTAAGGAGCCAATCAGGAATCCCCCAGCACCACTTTCTGAGAATGCCCCTCCAAGAAAGAATGGAGCCACTGTAAAACAAGACCTCCAAAGCCCCATCCCAGAGAGGCAACTCAGATACCTGAGATTTCAATACCCATGGTTGATGGTATTGAAAGCTGCTGAGAGGTCCAGTAGAATCAAAAGGGACACACTCCCTCTGCCGAGTTCCCTGCAGAGGTCATCAACCAAGGTGACCAAATCAATTTCATACTCTTTGGATGGGCAGCCAGGAAAACAGAATGCTTCAAACAATTCAAAGGCTTCTTGAAGTACAAGATGGCTCTCTACCTAGCAGCCATTTCTAAGCATCAGGAGTCTGTAGAACAGAGGCACGGCAGTTAACATACTACTACTACTACTACTACTAATAATAATTTATTTCTAGCCTGCCTATTTCCAAATGGAATCAAAGCGGGTTACAAGCATAAAAATAAAAGACTGCAATAAGAAAACAATAATATAGAAGTTGGGGGGAAGCAAATACATAAGGGAGAGTATTCTGGGAAGGCCTGTCGGAAGAGATCCGTCTTAAGTGTCTTTTTAAAGTGTCACCATTTAAGTGGTGATGTGACGGATCTCTTCTGGCAGGTCATTCTATAACCTAGGGGTGGCAGTCAAGAAGGCGCTCTGGGTTACTGCAGCCAATCTAGATTTTTTAAGCTGCAGAAGATTTTTTCCAGAGGACCTTAGTGTGAGGGGTGGATTCAATCCATCCAATCCATTACCGCCCCAAGACAGTCATTCAGAGGAGAGATGCCATCCTTAGTCACTGCATCAGTCCGAGACATAGAAAAATATATTTGGGTGTCATCAGCGTATTGATAACACCTTACCCCATGTTTCCGGATGATCTCACCCAGCGGCTTCATGTAAATGTTAAACAGCATGGGAGACAGGATGGTGCCCTTCTCTTTTAAAAGAGCAACTGTCTCCCAGCATCACCATCTGGAATCTGCCTGAGAGGTAGGGACGGAAACACTGCAAAGCCTAGCCTCCGATTCCCAACTCTCTCAAGCACTCCAGAAGGATACAATGGTTGATGGCATTGAAGGCTGCTGAGAGGTCCAAGAGCACCAACAGAGTCACACTTCCTCTGTCAATGCCCAGATGGAGATCATCAACTAAGGCAACCATGGCAGTCTCAACTCCGTATCCCGTCCTAAACCCATTTTGAAATGGATCTAGAAAATCAGTTTCATCCAAGACTGCTTGGAGTTGAACGGCTACGACTCTCTTGATAACCTTGCTTAAGAATGTTAAAGTGATACCGGCCTGTAGTTGTTTTTGTCTAGGGGGTCCAGGGAAGGCTTTTTAAAAAGTGGTTTGACCGCTGACTCTTTTAGGCACAGTGGAAGTTGGCCTTCCCTAAAGGATGCATTGCTTATAAGTCTTAACAACATCTTGATGGAATCTCCCCCCTGGACAGTCAGCCAAGATGGGCAAGGATTGAGAGAGCAGGTCGTCCTTTTCACACTACCAAGGAGCTTGTCCACATCCTCGGTACTTACCAACTCAAGTTGATCCAATATAACAAATTTGACAGAGGTGCTGGACACCCCTCCTGTTGCTTCTGTAGTAATGCTGGCATCTAAGTTGGCTCTTATCTGAGAGATTTTATCTGCAAAGTGATTGTTAAAAGCATCACAGCAGGCTACAGTTGGTTCTAATAGGGAGTTCTGGGTGGGGGTATTTGTGTTAAATCCCTCACCACCTTGAACAGTTCTGCTGGATGAGACTTCGCAGACACAATAGAAGCAGAATAGAAAGACTTCTTAGCTGCCTCTATTGCCACTTGATAGGCTTCAAGAAAAGTCCTATGATGTGTCTTGTTGGGTAAGACTCGAGTTTTCTGCCAGCGGCTCTCTAATCGTTGTCCAGTCCACTTCATTTGCCTGAGATCTTCTGTATACCAGGGATTACAATTTGAAGCATCAAACGGCTACAGTAGGGGAGTATGGATAGTAATAGGGTAGTATAGATAGGCCTTTGGTTGCCAACTTTCTGGTGTCTCTCAGTCTCTCTAAGAGGGTTGTGAATTTAGGATTGTCCCAGGAATTGAGGTTTGCGGACCAAAAGTTAGGACTTGGGGAAGGGCCCCTGCTGATTTCTTAAATTGTGATGCATTAAGTAAGAACCACAATTGCTCACAGCTTGTCATTCAGACACACACAACGTATTGTTCTGTGTGGAAATTAAGATAGACATTTGTAAAGGGCTGTTCCCAGATGAAGGGGAAATGAGAGGACTGTTCTTTTTTGCTTACTTGGGGTGACAGGATAAAGAACGTTTCATTTAGCCTCCTTGTTTCTAGCCAGAGGTTGCATGCAGATGAAAGTGGTGAGCCCTTGTACCACTGCAATTAAGAGAAAGCGGGAAACTAAGCAAATCCATAGACCCCTTGCCATCTTTGCCAGTTGAATGAAGCCTTGCAAATTATAATAAACTACTGCTCTTCCAGCTGAGCTGGATATTTGCACAGAGCCCTTTCCTCTTGCCTGGAGTTGCCCCCCCCCCCTTATGGAGAAGAGGCACCCTCCTCTCCTGCCTGAAGATGATCCATGAAAACTGAAAGCTCAATGCCAGGCCCTGATGCATGGCACCCCTAATGCCCCCAAGTAAAAAGGGCAAGAATAAACACATGTTACAGGAGAAGAACCCAAATAAAACATGACCCTTTCTGGCCCGGGTTTAGGTCCAGAGGACAGAGGGGGAAATCAAGGTTTGAGTTGGGAGTCAGTGCATGTTCTATGTGTCAATGCAGGGCTGGAAAGGAGACAGAAATGCACTTTCAGCATCCTTCTCCATGGCCAGAACCAGTTGAATTCTAGCAGCACCTCATGAAAACAAATACTGAGGCTTCACAACTGATGCTGTCTTTCACAGATTCTAGATAGACAACGAAGAAGACAGTATGGTCCAAATAATTCAAAGGTTTATGTTCCTGTAAAGGCAAGATACAGGAATGTTCCTGTAAAGGCAAGATACTTTAAAACCAAATACCTTGTAGCAGAAATAGAATAAAAGATTATACTAGAGCTTTTAAAAACACAATCAGTAGGATGCAACAAAACAACAAAAAAAACCCACCATTTTCAGCTGCTCACATTTCTACACTTTATCTTTAGAGTGGATTTTATGATGGCTCAAAAGGTATGAATTGTGAGAAAAACATTTCCAGGAATCCTTCCATTTCTAAAGCGTCTCTCCTGTATGAATGCTATGGTGGTTTGTAAGGTTGGTACCTGAAGTAAAACACTTGCCACACTCCTGGCATTTAAATGGTTTCCCTCCTGTGTGGACTCTCTGGTGGACCACAAGGTTTGGCTTCTTAGCAAAGCATTTCCCACACTGCTGGCATCTGTAAGGTTTCTCTCCTGTATGGACTCTTTGATGGATCCAAGGACTGACTTCTGAGCAAAGCATTTCCCACACTGCTGGCATCTGTAAGGTTTCTCTCCTGTATGGACTCTCTGATGCACCACAAGTTTTGGTTTCTGAGCAAAGTATTTCCCACACTGTTGGCATCTGTAAGGTTTTTCTCTTGTATGGACTCTCTGATGGACAACAAGGTCTGACTTCTGCCGAAAGCATTTCCCACACTGGCAGCATTTGAATGGTTTCTCTCCAGTGTGGACTCTCTGGTGATTTTTAAGGAATGACTTGTTCTAATATTGAACATTTTTGTTATTTGATTATGAATAACTTTCCAAAACTCATTTACCATGTTGCATGACCACCACATATGGAAAAGCTTGGCATCTTTTTGTTGACATTTCCAGCACCTACCAATTTCTTCTTTGTTTTGCTTGGCTATCCTTGCCAATTTCAATGGATAAAGATGCCATCTAAACAAAACTTTATAATAGTTTTCAATCAGGTAGGTACTTTTTGTAAACTTAGTATTATTCATCCAAGTCTTTTCCCAGATTTCTAATTCAATGTTTTCATTTAAGTCTTGCATCCATTTGATAATACATTCTTTTATGCAATCCTCTTTTAGCTCTGTCTCCAGAAAACATTTGTATAGACGTGTTATCATATGTTTGTTCCCTTTTTAAAAGATTTTTTCTAGCTCTTTTTCTTTTACTTCAATACCAGGGGTTTGCAAATCTTTACCATATCTACTTTGAATTTTCATGTAGTTATACCAATGGAGAACTATCCCTATCTCTTGCAATTCCTTGTGAGATCTTAGATTTATGTTAGATCCAAAGCTTTCCAATAATTCTCTATATGTAATAATTTCTCCATTCGAAAAGATATCAATTTTAAAGGCTTCCGTAGGTGAGGTCCAACCTGGAATTTTATTATAAAAGTTAGGTTTATATTTATTCCATATTTTGAATAAGGCTTTCCTAATAATATATTTATCAAACTTCTTATCCACTTTTCCCCCACTATAACATAAATACCAGTGCCAGCCTTTATCTAAATCGACCCCTTCTAATGTTAGTGTTTTTTTATCTTTTAAAGTTATCCAATCCAATCCAGGTGAATGCTGCAGCCTCATAATAATTTTGCAGATTTGGAAGTCCCAAACCCCCTCTGATTTTATCATCCTGTAGAGTACTCATTTTTATTCTGGATTTTTTCCCTTGCCATATAAAATCCCTCAAGTCACTATTCCAGGATTTGAAACAAGATGAGGGGATATGTATTGGAATTGTTTGGAAGAGGAATAAAATTTTGGGCAGCACATATGATTGTATAACAGCTATTCGCCCTAATAAAGAGAGTTGTAATTTCTTCCAAATATTTAGTTTTTCTTTTATTTGTTTCCAAATTTGAAGGTAATTATTCAATAGAAGAGTGGAATTTTGGTTTGTCAATGTCAAACCCAAATATTTAACCTTGTTACTTATTTTAAGATCTATTATAGATTTTAGCTCTTTTTCATCTTTTGCATTAAAGTTTTTAATGACACTGGTTTCTCTCCAGTGTCGACTGTCTGATGAATCTCAATTTCTTCTATAAGGAAGGACAAAGAGAGACAAGACTGATCTCAGCATTAAGAGAGGAGGGGACTCAAAAGGTTGCCTACCCCTATCATAGACACACAGACAGAGTATGGTGGAGGAAAGGGACACTTTGAGTCCCATTTGGTGAGATTTGCAGTTTGGTAAGGCACCAGCCCTCTTGGGCCAGAGAAAGCTTGCAAAACTACAGATCCCTGGATCTCATAGGACAAAACTTACAGCACTTCAAAGTGGGGTCAAACGGCATAATTTCTCCAGTGCAATTTAGATCTATGAGTGCATCTGCACTGTACTAATAATACAGTTTGACACCACTTTAACTGCCCTGGCTGCATGCACAGAAACCTGGGATTTGCAGTTTGGTGTGGCACCAGCCCTCTTGGGCAGAGGAGGTTTGCAAAACTGAGTGCAAAAAGGAAAAACTTGCTTTTTAAATGAATGCTGGTTTTATAGGAATTTAGCATCCTAAATGAAAAAAAAAAAAAAAGAGAAACCTGAGGTTTGCGCCAGTTTGGCCATGCAACAACATGCAAAAGCCACAAAACAATGATAACTTGCTTGCACAAAATGCACAAAGTGCATAATGCAAGCTTTGCAAGTATTATAAAGGGAGGGGGGACCTCTCAACAGCCAACATGGGAATAGTGGTTTGAGTGTTCCACTAGAAACCCTGTGAGACCTGAATTCAAATCCTCCTCAGCTATGGAAACCTTGGCTATGGACTGCAGAAATAATCCAGTCTGACCCCATTTTTAACTGCCATGGCTCACTGCTAGGGAATTCTGGGATTTGTAGTTCTGTGAGACATTTAGCCTCTGTCAAGAGAGCTCTGGTGCCCCAACAAAACTACACTTCCCAGAATCCCACAACAAGCATGGACCACACACACACACACACACACACATTCCCATCTGGGAGATACAGTTCTCCCATGCTGTACCACACAGGGCAGTTGCAGCGGTATCAAAAGTGGATTATTCCTACAGTGTGTTTTGGAATCCCCCCCCCCCATATTCCCATCTGGGAGATATAGTTCTCCCATGCTGTGCCACACAGGGAAGTTGCAGAGGTATCAAAAGTGGATTATTCCTACAGTGTGTTTTGGACTCCCCACCCCCATATTCCCAATCTGGGGATATAGTTCTCCCATGCTGTACAACACAGAGGTATCAAAAGTGGATTATTCCTGCAAACCACACGAGGGCCTGCGCGCCTCAAAATCAAAGGCATTTACTGAGGTCGTCTTCCTTCCTTCCTTCCTTCCTTCCTTCCTTCCTTCCTTCTCTGAGACTCCAGGACCAAGCTAGGTGGCAAAAAAGAGAGCTGGGCTGGGCGCCTCCTGACCCTTCCCCTCCCCGAAGGGAGGAGCCAAAGCAAAGGCGGGGCTCAAAGCACAGGAGGGAGCCCCCCCCCCGCCTCAAGCTGAGGCAGTCTTTCTTCCTTCCTTCCCTGAAGCTCTGGGAACAAGCCAGATGGCAATCCCCCCCCTCCCCAAAAAAAAATTGCCAGGTAGATCGCAGACTGGATAAAAGGCCTTTGGGGGCCGGACCCAGCCCACAGGCCGTAGTTTGAGGACCCCTGATCTAGACAGTATACTTCTATTGATAGAGCCTAGAATAGCATTCCCTTTTTCACACTGTTGCCTCATGTTCAACTTGTGGTCTACCAGGACTCCTAGATCCCTGTTAGCCACTTTTGAATTGGCTTTGACTCAGGGATGAATAAGAATTTCCAAGCGCTGCCTGTCCTCAACCACTCTGCTTGGGACCTGCAGGTTCAGGGAAGTGGTTTCCTTGGAGTCTACCTTCTGCTATGTGCTTTCCAGCTCTTTCTTCTGCCCTCCACTTTCCCCAGCATTATTGTCTTTTCTATTGAGTCATGCCTTCTCATGATGTGGCAAAAGTAGGACAGCCTCTGTTTAATTGTTTTAGCTTCCAGGGAGAGTTTAGGCTTGATAAGGACCCATTTCTTTAGCTTTTCACCATCCGAGTATCCTCAGCACTCTTCTCCAGCACCACATCTCACATGAATTGATTTTCTTTCCATCATCAGCATTCTTCCCTGTCCAGCTCTCATATCTATCCATCCATTCATGGTGATGAGAAATAAGTTAGTGTGGACCATCCTAACTTTGGTTTATATCTTTGCACTTTCATAATGGTCCTTCCCAATCCTAGTCTTCTTAGGATTTCTTGATGGCAATCCTGGTTCTGATCAATGACTGATCCAAGGTATGGGAAAACCTGAACTATTTTAGTTATACTGAATATTGGCATCTACAGAATGAAATATCTTGGAGATGGGACCCAAGTCAAAACATTCAATTTATTTATGTTGCATATACACCTTATACATATATAGCCTGAAGGTAATTTCATACACAATATTTTTAATAATTTTGTGTATGAAGCCAAGCTTTTATACATTGAACCATCAGAAAGCAAAAGTGTCAGTATCTCAGCCACTCACATGGACACTTTTGTATTCTGGAATATTTCATATTTTGGGATTCAGTTTAATGGAGACCCAATCTGTATGAGTCCCATCATCCCCCCAGCAATGGTGCCTACGGGGTATTATGGGAAGTGTAGCACAGAAAGGTAACTTTATTCAAAGCTCTGGGTCAGAGAGCAGGTGGCACAAAACCTTGGGAGACAGGTAGTGCCACTGCTTGGGATTCCTGGGAACTGTCCATCATTTCCATTCAGCAGCTTTCTGAAGGGTATCTGCTCCTAGAGGCCAGTTTCAGGTAAGTTTCGGCCAGGACAGGGGAAGGAGGAGGCAGCTTTCCGACCGGTTTCTGAAAGAAAGGAGAAAGAGAAGGAGGCTTTCCAGGCAGTTTCTGCCAGGAAAGGAGAAGGTGAAGGAGACTTTCTAGGCCAGTTCCTGCTAGAAAAGAGAAAGAAAGCCATTTCCAGGCAGCCATTTTGAGTGGGTGAGTTTTAAAATTCTTTTTAAAAACACTTGGGGAGACTGTGACTGTTACTCAGTGGGTGGGGCTTTGTTGAGTCGCATTTGTGAGTCAATAGGAGGTGGGCTAGCCAGTTAGCTCTATACAACTGCTTCCGGAGTCCAGTTTCAGGTAAGTTTCAGCCAGGGCAGGGGAAGGAGGAGGAGGTTTTCCAGGCCAGTTTCTGAAAGAAAGGAGAAAGAGAAGGAGGCTTTCCAGGCAGTTTCTGCCAGGAAAGGAGAAGGTGAAGGAGGCTTTCTAGGCCAGTTCCTGCTAGGAAAGAGAAAGAAAGCAGTTTCCAGGCAGTGATTTTGAGTGGGTGAGTTTTTAAGTTCTTTTTATAACCACTAGTAATTGTTGAAAAGTTCCGGTCGTCAGCAGAGTTTAACAATGGTGTTAGCGAGGGATTTTCTTTGAGGAGGAAAGCCGTAGTCCTCTTTCAGGTACTAATTGAGACTTAGTATGGACACTGAAGGAACTGCTGCCATCACCTGCAATACCTGTGGGATGTTTGTCTTCTTACCTACAGATGTGGGGAACTACGCATGCTCCAAGTGCAAGTTGGTAGCCCTCTTGGAGGAGAAAGTACAGCAGCTGGAGGCACGGGTAGCTACACTTCAGCATATTAGGGAGCAAGAGGCTTTCCTAGAAAGAATGGAATGAACAGTCTTGGATGGGGACCTCACAGAGGAAGTTGCTGGGGAAGAGAAGGTCACATCACGTACACGAGGTAGACAGCTGGAGGAATGTCACACGCAGAAGTACGGAGACCAGGGATTGTTCTGGGAGCTTGCAGCTACAGAATCAATTTCAAGCTCTTTCCCTTATCAAGGAGGACGAGGAAGAGCAGCATGGACAGACTTCAGGGACAGAGCAGGGGACCCTGGGAGTTCCACCACAGGGAACAGTTGCTGCTAAGTCTCGGAGGAGGCGTGTGGACTCCTTGCTGAGGGGGACAGAAGCAGTGATTTGTGGGCCTGAGAAGATGTCTCGGGAGGTGTGTTGTGTCCCTGGGGCAAAGATCCGAGATGTGACAGAGAGGCTGACAAGACTGGTCAAGCCTACTGACCAATACCCCTTCCTTTTGGTCCATGTGGGAACGAATGACACAGCAAGACACAGCCTTCAGAACATCAAAAGGGATTACGAGGCTCTAGGTAAGAAGCTGAAAGAAATGGAGGCACAGATTGTCATCCCGTCTCTTCTGCCAGTTGAAGGGCATGGTCCAGGAAGAGAGAGGAAAATAGCAGATGTCAACAATTGGTTCCGCAGATGGTGTTGTCAAGAACGATTTGGATTTTTAGATCATGGGCTGCGGTTCCATGAGGGCAGACTCCTGGCAAGGGATGGGCTGCATCTCACGCCAGTTGGAAGAAACGTTTTTGCCAACAGTCTCAAGAATTTGATCAGGAGGGCTTTAAACTGAATTATGTGGGGAAGGGAGACAGCATCCTGGAAGACAAAAGGACTGGAAAAAACAGTCAAACTGTCATCATCAAAGTTTATTGAATAGCCCAGAGGCCATTTCAAAGTACTAAATACATAATAATAAAAGCAATATCACAGCAATATATAAAATATGAATATACCGCAAAAGCTGTAATCAGCCCCTGTACTATATAGGTACATATGAGTAAGCTAAACGTGCACCAAAACATGTACCAATTATGTACAACTTATACGTATCTAAAAAGTATACAGAAAATACTAAGAAATATGCTAATAGACAGTGAAGAAATAAGATAGATACGCAATTGGATAAAAGTATAATAAAATAAAATAAAATGAGAATTAAAATTAAAATTATAAATTGGGAATAAAATTAATATTAAAATTAAAGTTAAAATTAGAATTCAGATTCAAATTTAAATTCAATTCAATTTAAGATTAAAAATTGAAATTAAAATTAAGATTAAAATTGGGGTTAAAATTAAAATGGGAGGTAGAGATAGCAAAATACATCCTTCAACAAATTTCATATCAGTTCATCACCCTTGCAATTAACAACAATCGTCCCCACATATCTAGATCTTAACAATAATGCTTTATGAAGGAACCGAGCTGTAGCAATAGAAATTTTTGTGTTTTGTCCACTCTTAAAGTATGACATTCTAATGTGAGTGTCCCAGAATATTGTTCTTTTAATATAGTGATGTAAGTATTGATCCCTTTCCGCTTGGTACAAATTACATTTAAACAAAATGTGTGATAGATCTTCAATTTCGTGATCCCTGCAAATACAAATTTGTTCATTGTAAGGGATACCCTGGAATCTTCCATATTTTACCATGGTATCTAATTGTTCGAATCTAGCTCGAGTAAATACCTCTCTGAGGTGTCTAGGAATCTGTATTTTTAGATAAGATGGCATTTGAAAGGACCATTTGTATTGGCTCAACCATTTTAAATTGCCTACCCTACTGAGTATAGCTATGTCTTCTTGGGCCGTAATGTCCAAAATTCTCTGTTTAGCACCCTTTCCTGCTTGATCAGACATGAAACAATCTACAGGTAGGCCACAACTCTTAACAAAATTTAACAATTGCATAGCCTATGAAGACTGCAGTTGAGAGTACAACTGTTCTAATAAACATAATCTAAGTAGTCTGTTTAGCTCCATTTCATTAATTTTGCACCAGTAATTAAACATTCTAATTTTAGCTAGGGAGTGGATAGAGTAAATTTCTAATTCCACTCTTACAGCAGCAGCTGAGGTTCTTTTGTCTACTCCCAAGATAGCTCTCAAATGTTGTGACTGAGCTAGTTCTACAGCTGCAGTAGAATTTAAGCCCCATATTTCCGCAGCATATAAAAGCATGGGTAGAACCTTAGCTTTGTATACATTAATTATTGGGGCTAAGGAACCTGGGTACTTATTAACTTTTAATTTGAGAATGAGATTCATCCGTGCCTTTGCTCTCAATGAGCTTTTATGGTGATGGCATGTCCAGGATCCGTTCTCATTGAATGTTACACCAAGGTAAGAAAAGGACTTTACTTGTTCAATTGGTTCACCCTCAAGTTTCCATCTGTGTCTCTGGTGTCTTTTACCAAAAACCATTATATTTGACTTGGATTTGTTAATGGTCAAGGCGTTATTCTGGCAATAACAGCTAAGTTTTCTTAGCATCCTTCGGATACCAACTTGTGAATATGATAGCATTATCATATCATCGGCATAAAGCAAGATGTTGCAGGAAGTATGTAGGACACGAGGCATATGGAGTGCTAAGTCCTTCAATTGTCCTGGTAGATCATTTATATACAAATTAAATAACAAGGGGGCTAATAAACACCCTTGTCGTACCCCTCTGTATGTGTCTATTCTATTTGACAAGGCTCCATTTAACCCATATCTCACTCTCAAACAGGTACCAGTGTACAGAGCTTTGATTAGTAACAGCAGTCTCCGTTCTATTTTAAGATCGGTCAGCTTGCTCCAGAGGATCTCTCTATTCACTGTGTCAAAGGCAGCTGACAAATCGATAAAGGCTGCATATAGATGTTTTCCTTTGCTAATATATTTGGCAATCAAGTGATTTAAGATGAAGCAATTATCTATGGTGGATCGGTTTTGTCTAAAGCCCACTTGTTCTTCAGCTAGAATTCCCTTTTCATTAACCCAACTTTCAAGTTTATTCAAAAGGAGCCTAGAATAGATTTTGGCTACAATGTCTATCAGGCTAATAGGCCTATAATTACAAGGGTCTTTGTTGTTCCCCTTTTTGTAGATGGGGACCACTATTGCCATTTTCCAACCAATTGGAACCTGGCAAGTATTATTTATGTATGTAAAAAGACCTGCCAAAATAGGCACCCACCAATCACTAAATTGTTTAAATAATTCTGCCGATAAGAAGTCCTCCCCTGGGGCTTTATTGTTTTTCAGCCCATTGATAATAATCAAAGTCTCATCTTCAGAGACTGGTGACCAGGGAGGCAAGGGCTCGGTGGCTAGGGAGTCAGCACTAAATTGCTGGGGTTCAGTGGAGTTATTAGAAGCAAATAACCCTTTGAAATAATATTCCCATTCCTTAGCGGGTATAGGGATATCGTATGGAAATCTTTCCTTTAGAATTCCTGACACTGAATGTCAAAATATAGCTGAGTTATGGCTCTTTGCGGCTAACTCTAAACCTACCCAGATTGTTGTGACATAATTTTGTTTCTTTAGTTTTATTAGTTTTTTATATTCCTTTCTAAGGGACAACATCTTAAAATGTGCTTCTCGAGAGGTACTCCTCTGTGCAGCTTTCAATGCTACCAACAATTTCTTTTTCAATAACCTACAGTCTATGTCAAACCAGGAGGAGAAACCTTTCCCGTGACTTTTGCCAACAAGGTTAGTTGTCAGATGACACTTAAATGTTTGACATATGTTATTAAATGCATTGAAAACAGATGTCCATTCTACTGAAGATGACCGAATTATATTAGCCCATTTATCCATCTCTTCTAATTTAAGGCTCCCTGCAATTGCGGTGGTATCAACCTTGGCCCATCTAAGTCTGCCATTTTGCCTCACCTCTTGATTATTTACAATCCAGCTATCTACCCGACAACTTGGTCTTCGGACTGATGACCCCCAAAGTTTTACACTCACAGGTTGATGGTCACTTTCTCCTCTTGGGTGAACATCTATCTCAGAAAACAAATCAACTTTATTTCTGGACACACAAATAAGATCAAAGACACTACTAGAATTAATTGCATGGTATGTGTAAGGATATATAAAACTATCATCTTCGTCTCTGCCTCCCAAGATTTGAAGACTAGTTTTAAAAATTAGAGAAACCAGGGACAATCCAGCACTGTTACATTTGTTATCTCTAGAACGCCATTGGGGATGATTATCAAAAAATTCATTTGGTATATTATTCTTTTTAGCAAAATCGTACAGAGAAGGCCCTATTTTGGCATTGAAACCCCCCAAGAGAATTATTATAGAACTAGGGTATCTAATTGTTAATTCATCCATAAGTATTTCTAAACTTGTCCATAAGTTGGTATTAAAGAAAGGGGATGAAATAGGTGGAATATATGCATTTATCAATATCACTTCTAAGACCTTATGTTTGAATTTCATAGCTAAAAAATGAGAATATTTGGCCCCATTATACAAAATCTCAGCTTGCCAGTACAATTCTTGTCTGATAAGAGTGCAAAGGCCGCCGGAAGCTCTCCCTTTATTTTTTGATTTTTGGGCGGGAATGTCCCAGCTTTGAAATCCCGGGAGTTTTAAAGGTTCAACCTCTACGGTTAACCAAGTTTCCTGAATAGCAACAACATCAAATTTAGAGAGAAAACCCACTTAATCAGTGTTCACACCTTCTTTCCAACCTGCCACATTCCATGTAACTATTTGGATATCATCCCCATTACCAGACTGTTCTGAATCAAAAGAGGGGAGGTGATGTGCTGACACATCCAGTCATTTGGGATCTGTGTCTGCCTTCAAGTTGTCTACCGCAATATTGTCAATACTACCTAAAAAGACACAGTTATTGTTCGGGTGATCTCCTTTTAACACTATAGTGGGACGGGGTTGATGTTGTTGTAATTGGTCTTCACACTCAATGACTGACATACTGGGAGACCCTATTATCTCCTCCTGTGATCGGACCCAGTGTATTACTGCCCTCTCTTCTATTACTGGGGTCTGCTTAGCAGAGGATTGTCTTTGCGCATGAATTCTCATCAGAGGGGTTATATCTAGTCCGACCCCTTCCTCACACTGCGTCTTTTGAACACACACTTCAGACATAGGCTCAGTTGGAGCCTTCAAAATGGAATTGGCGCCCTTAGTTGCCCAGAAGGGACACTTGCTCTAGACATTGGCTGTAGCAGATTTAAAAGTTCATTCGTATGTATGGGTGAATCACATCCACCCGAATTTGGGGAGCCCAGGTCTATCAGAGGCTCTGTAGATATTACTGTATTCCTTAGAGACTGTTTTAATTTTTCCAACTTGAGCAAAATAATATCTTGTTCTTCTCTTGGAAGTAGACCAAAAGCATCGATGAAACTGTCCTCCGTCTGATGCCGGCTAAGTTGATTCTCATCTTCAGAATCCTTCCGTATCAAAGCAGGGGGGATAACCCCTTTTACAGCTCTTGAGCCAACAAATAGAGGCTTAATTCTTTGATCGTGAAAGACTCTGATAGGAAAGATTTGGTATCGGGCTAAATAGGCCTTCATCCTGAGTAGCATCAGGGGGATTGTAGAATACTTAAAGGACAGGAGAATTCGAGTTTGATTTAATGCCCCGGGAAGCCATTCGACAGAGTCTAGGTCAATCTGCCCTAGTTGGCAGTGAAGGAGTTTTCCCAAAGAGGATTTGATTGCTCTCTTGGAGGACCACTGTCCATCATTGACTCTGTTCTTATGAACACTTAGTACAATCCTTTCCGATTGAAATATACAATTATCTTTCACAGGGATAGGTTTTTTACTATTTTTTGTGGCATCTTTGGGGTATACATGGTTCTCTTGTGATACAGTCCCCGACAATGTTTTATTTGTTTTTAGGAGTAACCTCCTTCGGTCCAGGTTTTCATCATTTTCTTTAGTCCTATCTACTAGGTCAGCCGATTAAACATGTTTGTTCAACTTGGTTACATCAGTTCCACATTTGCTTATACAAAGGGGACTAGTAGAAGATCTTACAAGTATCTTTTGCTCCAACGTCTCTATTTCTCCAGTTAACATGTTCAGTTTGTGTTTTAACTCAGCTAACTGTTCAAATATAAGAATAACAGTTTGTGTGGTGATAAGACAGTATTTCGTCATAAGTTGCATTGGGTTCTCCCCAGGTTGTTGTTCCTCATTCTGAATCTCAACATTTCTGGTAAGTGACCGGTTATTTCTGGGCTTTATTTCATGGTCCCTGCAACTGGTACCAATACGACTTGGCTGAACTACCAAGCTGAGATGGGGTCCCAGGTCTTCGTCTTTATTTTCAGTCAAATTGACATTTAAAGATGGAGATGGCTCCAGAGGCTGCTCCTCCCCTAGCTCTGATTGTAAGCTAGTTGCCAGGGATTCAAATCTGTTAGTGATATGAATGGGGTTGGATTTCAATACATTCCCCTTACCTACCAAGCACTCATCGATTCTTGGCTGTTTGGGAAGTTTCATTTGGGGAAGCGAGTTTGGGCTCCCTCCTATCTGTTTTCTTTGTTTTCTCTTTCCCATTATTTATTTAGTTAGGAGGCTTGCAGGTGGGCCTAACTTCTTGTCCAATCAAGAAACCAAGTGAATGATCTTTTACCGTAGGTTCTGCAATCCTAAGCTTTTTATAGGCCCAGGTCTTCCGGCCTCCTCCCGGCTGCCGCGTCACCGCCGCCGCTTGCCACTGGTCAGGGGGGGAGCTCAAACTGTCATAGGCACTGTTGGGTCCCTGTACTGTTTGCCTTGTTTCCTCAAACTGTCATAGAGGAAACAAGGCAAACAGTACAGGGACCCAACAGTGTGAGGCAAAAAAACAAAAAAACAAAAACAAAAACGTGCACAGGCAGCAAGTAAGGGGGATATATGGTCTTACATGTCTCTACACTAATGCACAGAGCATGGGAAAAAAGCAAGATGAACTTGAACTCCTAGCACAATAAAGCAAATATGATATAATAGGCATCACTGAAACCAGGTGGGATGAGTCTCATAACTGGGATGTAGAAATACAGGGGTATAACCTTTTCAAGAGAAACAGGCCAAACAGGAAAGGAGGAGGGATATTTACACCAGTGAAGAAATCCAGGACATCAATACTAGAAGCCAGGTGGAGAGCATCTGGATAAAAATTAAAGGGGAGGGAACCAACAGGGATGTTAGTGTGGGAGTCTACTACAGACCCCCAACTCAGGCAGAGGAATTGGATGATGCCTTTCTAGAACAGATGACCACACACTCAGAAAGGAGAAATGTAGTGATGGGTGATTTCAACTATCCTGATATTTGCTGGAAGTCAAACTCAGCTAAATCCTCAAGGTCTAGCAAATTCCTCACTTGCCTCGAAGACAATTTCATTGTCCAAAAGGTGGAAGAGGCAACAAGGGAGTCAGCTATTTTAGATCTGATCCTAACTAACAGGGAAGACCTAGTTAATGGGGTGCAAGTGGTTGGATCCTTTGGCGGGAGTGATCATGTCCTCCTGGAGTTTATTATACAGTGCAAAGGAGAAGCCAGGCATAGTCAGACACGCATTCTAGACTTTAGGAAAGCTGATTTTACTAAACTTAGAGAAATACTGGGGGTGATCCCATGGACAGGAAAACTAAAAGAGAAGGGAGTTCAAGACGGATGGGAGTTTCTCAGAAGGGAGATACTAAAGGCACAATTTCAAACCATTCCAACGAGGAGGAAAAATGGGAGGTGTCTCAAGAAACCAGGATGGATGACTAAGGAACTTGCAACTGAACTATGTTTTAAACGGAACATGTATAAGAAATGGAAAAATGGGGAAATCCCCAAAGAGGAATTCAAACAAATAGCTAGCACGTGTAGGGGTAAATTCAGAAAAGTTAAAGCGCAGAATGAACTCAGGCTTGCTAGAGAGGTTAAGAACAATAAAAAGGGCTTTTTGGGTATGTCAGCAGCAAAAGGAAGAAGAAGGAAATCGTAGGGCCACTGTGTGGAGAAGATGGCAAAAAGTTAACAGGGGACAGAGAAAAGGCAGAATTACTCAACACCTTCTTTGCTTCAGTCTTCTCAAAAAAGGCAAAGGGTGGTCAACCCGAGGATAATGGAGCAGAGGACAGAATAGGAGAATTTCAGCACAGAATAAGTAAAGAGATAGTACAGGAATACCTGGTTAATCTAAATGAATATAAGTCTCCAGGACCAGATGAATTACATCCAAGGGTATTAAAAGAACTGGCAAATGTAATATCGGAACCATTGGCAATAATCTTTGAGAACTCCTGGAAAACTGGAGAAGTCCCAGTGGACTGGAGGAGGGCAAATGTTGTCCCCATCTTCAAAAAAGGAAAAAAAGAGGATCCCAACAAATATCGTCCAGTTAGTCTGACATCAATACCTGGAAAGATTCTGGAGCAGATCATTAAACAGAGAGTCTTTGAACATCTGGAAGGTAATTTCATAATCACAAAAAGTCAACATGGGTTTCAGAGAAACAGGTCATGCCAGACAAATCTGATCTCTTTTTTTGATAAAATTACCAGCTTGGTAGATGAAGGGAATGCTGTGGATATAGTATATCTTGATTTCAGTAAGACCTTTGACAAGGTTCCCCATGACATTCTTGCAAAGAAGCAGGTAAAATGTGGGCTAGACAAAGTAACTCTTACATGGATTTGTAATTGGTTGACTGGGCGAACCCAAAGGGTGCTCAACAATGGCTCCTTTTCAATCTGGAGAGAAGTGACCAGTAGGGTGCCAAAGGGCTCTGTTCTGGGCCCAGTGCTATTCAATATCTTTATTAATGACTTGGATGATGGTATTGGGGGCATAGTTATCAAATTTGCAGACGACACCAAATTAGAAGAAGTAGCTAATAACCCAGAGGACAGGATCAAAATTCAAAATGACTTGAACAGACTAGAAAGCTGGACCAAAGCTAACAAAATGAAATTCAACACGGAGAAATGTAAGGTACTGCACTTAGGGCGGAAAAATGAAAAGCACAGCTATACGATGGGGGACACCTGGCTGAATGAGACTACGTGTAAAAGGGATCTAGGAATCCAGATGGACCACAAGTTGAACATGAGTCAACAGTGCAATGCAGCAGCTAAAAAGGCCAATGAAATTTTAGGCTGCATCAGTAAAAGTATAGTGTCTAGATCAAGAGAAGTAATAGTGCCACTCTATTCTGCGTTGGTCAGGCCTCACCTGGAATACTGTGTCCAGTTCTGGGCACCACAATTCAAAAAGGATGTGGAGAAACTGGAGCATGTCCAAAGGAGAGCAACTAAAATGGTGAAGGGTCTGAATGTTTGCCTGCCACCAAAAAGGTTATAAATGTCTGTTTTTAATAATGTAACAATATTATATTAAATCAACTTCAGATTTTATATTATCCTTCTGGAAGCCAGGTTTTATCTGAAAACAAGGCAGTTGCTTTTTTCACACACACTCTATAGCCTGATGTTGAGGTGGAATCTCTTTTCCTGTAGCTTGCACCCATTGTTCTGGGTCCTAGTCTCTAGAGCAGCAGAAAACAAGCTTGTTCCCTCCTCAATATGACATCCCTTCAAATATTTAAACAAGGCTATCATATCACCTCTTAACCTTCTCTTCTCCAGGCTAAACATCCCCAGCTCCCTAAGTCGTTCCTCATAGGGCTTGGTCTCCAGAACCTTCACCATTTTAGTTGTCCTCCTTTAGACACGCTCCAGGTTCTCCACATCCTTTTTGAATTGTCGTGCCCAGAACTGGACTCAGGATTATTCCAGGTGAGGCCTGACCAAAGCAGGACAGAGTGGCACTATTACTTCTCTTCTATTGATGCAGCCTAAAATTGCATTGGCCTTTTTAGCTGCTGCATCACACTGTTGACTCATGTTCAACTTGTGGTCTACCTGGACTCCTAGATCCCTTTCACATGTAGTCTCATTCAGCTAGGTGTCCCCCATCGTATATCTGTGTTTTTCATTTTTCTGCCCTAAGTGCAGTACCTTACATTTCTCCGTGTTGAATTTCATTTTGTTAGCTTTGGCCCAGCTTTCTAGTCTGTTCAAGTCATTTTGAATTTTGATCCTTTCCTCTGGGGTATTAGCTACTCCTCCTAATTTGTTATCGTCTGCAAATTGATAACTATGTCCCCAATACTGTCATCCAAGTCATTGACAAAGATGTTGAATGGCACTGGGCCCAGGACAGAGCCCTTTGGCACTCCACTGGTCACTTCTTTCCAGGTTGAAAAGGAGCCATTGTTGAGCACCCTTTGGGTTCAGCCAGTCAACCAATTACAAATCCATGTAATAGTTACTTTCTCTAGCCCACATTTTACCTGCTTGTTTGCAAGAATTTCATGGGGAAGCTTGTCAAAGGCCTTACTGAAATCAAGATATACTATATCCACAGCATTCCCTTCATCTACTAAGCTGGCAATTTTATATAAAAAAAAGAGAGATCAGATTTGTCTGGCATGACTTGTTTCTCTGAAACCCATGTTGACTTTTTGTGATTATGGAATTACCTTCCAGATGTTCACAGACTCTTTGTTTAATTATCTGCTCCAGAATCTTTCCCGGTATTGATGTCAGACTAATTGGACGATAATTGTTGGGATCCTCTTTTTTTCCTTTTTTGAAGATGGGGACAACGTTTGCCCTCCTCCAGTTGGCTGGGACTTCTCCTGTTCTCCAGGAGTTCTCAAAGACTGTGAAGTCGTAGGCTTTCATGGCCGGCATCCATAGTTTTTTGTGGGTTTTTCGGGCTGTGTGGCCATGTTGTAGAAGAGTTTCTTACTGACGTTTCACTAGCATCTGTGGCTGGCATCTTCAGAGAATACTGGAATAGAAGAGAATGGGTCTATATATACTGTGAGACCCTGGGTAGGGAGGAGTGGTTCCCAGGTGAACTGTGTGTTGTTCTGTGTTGAATAGGTATTGTTCTGTTGTTAATGGCATGGCTCCAGGGTGGGAGGAAATGCACTCAAGGTTATTGTCTGCTAATCCCATGTAAACTGTGTATTGTTCTGTGTTGAATAGGTATTGTTTGTTGTTAATGGCATGGCTTCCAGGTGAGGATATGCAATCAAGGAGATTGTCTGCTATTGTCTGCTGGGAAAGCCCCTGACCCTGGTTGGTTTCCTATTTGCATTTGCTGAGTGCTGATTTTCCTATTTTGTAGCCATATCTTGTTTACTTTAAGGGTTTCTTCTTTCCTGTTGAAGTTATCCAAGTGTTTGTGGATTTCGATGGCTTCCCTGTGCATTCTGACCTGATAGTTGTTGGCATGGCCACGGAAATTATTTCCTGGTATTGATGTCAGACTAACTGGGCAATAATTGTTGGGATCCTCTTTTCCCCCCTTTTTGAAGATGGGGACAACATTTGCCCTCCTCCAGTCCGCTGGGACTTCTCCTGCTTTCCAGGAGTTCTCAAAGATTATTGCCAATGTTTCCGATATTACGTTTGCCAGTTCTTTTAATACCCTTGGATGTAATTCATCTGGTCCTGGAGATTTATATTCATTTAGATTAACCAGGTATTCCTGTACTATCTCTTTACTTATTCTGTGCTGAAATTCTCCTATTCTGTCCTCTGCTCCATTATCCTTGGGTTGAGCACCCTTTGCCTTTTCTGAGAAGACTGAAGCAAAGAAGGTGTTGAGTAATTCTGCCTTTTCTCTGTCCCCTGTTAACTTTCTGCCATCTTCCCCACACAGTGACCCTACATTTCCTTCTTCTACCTTTTGCTGTGGACATACCCAAAAAAGCCCTTTTTATTGTTCTTAACCTCTCTAGCAAGCCTGAGTTCATTCTGCACTTTTAGCTTTTCTGACTTTACCCCTACACGTGCTAACTATTTGTTTGAATTCCTCTTTGGTGATTTCCCATCCATCTTGAACTCCCTTCTCTTTTAGTATTCCTGACCACAGGATCACCCCCAGTATTTCTCTACGTTTACTAAATTCAGCTATCCTAAAGTCTAGAATGCGTGTCTGACTGTGCCTGGCTTCTCCTTTCCACTGTATAATAAACTCCAAGAGAACATGATCACTCCCGCCTAAGGATCCAACCACTTGCACCCCATTTACTAGGTCTTCTCTGTTAGTTAGGATCAGATCCAAATTAGCTGACTCCCTTGTTGCCTTGTCCACCTTTTGGACAATGAAATTGTCTTCAAGGCAAGTGAGGAATTTGCTAAACCTTGAATTTGCTAAACTTTGAAACCTTGAGGATTTTGCTGAGTTTGAATTCTAGCAAATATCAGGATAGTTGAAGTCATCCATCACTACTATATTTCTCCTTTCTGAGTGTGTGGTCATCTGTTCTAGAAAGACATCATCCAATTCCTCTGCCTGAGTCAGGGGCCTGTAGTAGACTCCCACAATAATATTGTTTCCCTCCCCTTTAATTTTTATCCAAATGCTCTCCACCTGACTTCTAGGATTGATGTCCTGGATTTCTTCGCTGTTGTAAATATCCCTGACATATAATGCTATTCCTCCTCCTTTCCTGTTTGGTTTCTCTTGAAAAGGTTATAGTCCTGTATTTCTACTTTCCAATCATGAGACTCATCCCACCAGGTTTCAGTGATGCCTATTATATCATATTTGCTTTGTTGTGCTAGGAGTTCAAGTTCATCTTGATTATTTCCCATGCTCTGTGCATTAGTGTAGAGACATCTATGACCATATGTCCCCCTTACTTGCTGCCTGTGCACATTTTTTTGCCTCCCACTGTTGGGTCCTTGCACTGTTTGCCTCTATGACAGTTTGACTGTTTTTCCCCCAGTCCTTTTGTCTTCCAGAACACTGTCTCCCTCCCCCAAATAACTCAGTTTATATCCCTCCTGATCAAATTCTTGAGACTGTTGGCAAAAACATTTCTTCCAACGGGCGTGAGATGCAGCCCATCCCTTGCTAGGAGTCCGCCCTCATGGAACCACAGCCCATGATCTAAGAATCCAAATCGTTCTCGGTGACACCATCTGCGGAGCTAGTTGTTGACATCTGCTATTTTCCTCTCTTGTCCTGGACCATGCCCTTCAACTGGCAGAAGAGACGAGATGACAATCTGTGCATTAATTTCTTTCAGCTTCTTACCCAGAGCCTAGTAATCCCTTCTGATGTTCTGAAGGCTGTGTCTTGCTGTGTCATTTGTTCCCACATGGACCAAAAGGAAGGGTCATTGGTCAGTAGGCTTGACCAGTCTTGTCAGCCTCTCTGTCAAGTCTTGGATCTTTGCCCCAGGGAGACAATACCCCTCCTGAGACAACTTGTCAGGCCCACAAATCACTGCTTCTGTACCCCTCAGCAAAGAGTCCCCCACCACAACCACATGCCTCCTCTGAGGCTTAGCAGCAACTGTTCCCTGTGGTGGAACTCCCAGGGTTCCCTGCTCTTCCTCATCTTCCTTGATAAGGGAAAGAGCTTCAAATCGATTCTGTAGCTGTAAGCTCCCAGAACGATCCCTGGTTTCCCTCCTTCTGTCTGTGACATTCCTCCAGCTGTCTATCTCCTGTGTATGTGAAGTAACCTTCTCTTCCCCAGCAACTTCCTCTGTGTGGTCCCTGTCCAAGACAGTTCATTCTGTTCTGTCCAGGAAAACCTCCTGCTCCCTAATATGCTGAAGTGTAGCTACCCGTGCCTCCAGCTGCTGTACTTTCTCCTTGGGGCATGTGAAGTTCCCCACCTCTGTAGGCAAGAAGACAAACATCCCACAAGTGTTGCAGGTAACGGCAGCAATTCCCTCAGTGTCCATACTGAAAAGTCCTAATAAGTCCCTGAAACAGGACTATGGTCTTCCTCCTCAAAGAAAACTAAACACTAGTGTTAAAGGCTCCTGATGGCCTGAATTTTTCACTAATCACTGCTGGTGATAAAAATTTGCGCGCCATTAGGTGCATGGCTCTGATAGGAGTTATATAGAGCTAGACTGCTACCTCTACCCCCTAGTGACTCACAAGTGTGACTCACAGAAGCTCCACCCTGTCAGCAACAACACACTCTCCCAAGAGTTATTAAAAGTTCAAAACTCACCCCCTTAAAATGGCTGCCCAGGAACTGCTCACCTCCTCCTCCTCTCTAGCAGGAACTGGCTTAGAGGCCTGTGATTGCATTAGTGCAATAAAACCACGGGGGGGGGGGGGAAGAGTGTGTGAATTTTAGCACATTAGCAAGTGACATAGGATCAAATAATCAACCAAACCACACATGCCCCTTCAAGAAGCCCATCAATCTATGGGCATCTTGTGAATTTCATAGGGGGTTGTACTAACCAGGGCTGACTGATCCTCGCCACAGAATTCAGAACACCATCTTATCCTTTGCCTCAGGCAGCAAAATGCTTGGCTGTGTCCCTGATCCTGATGCCAGACTGAATGCTCTGTCAGCACAAGCAGAAAGATTTTACTTTCCCAGGCCATCCAGGTTTTTATCTAGCTGGGTTTGGTTGATTATCTGACTCTATGCCACTTGCTAATGTGTGAAAATTCACACACTCTTGCACCCCTGTGATTTTATTCCACTGGTGCCGTAACACAATAAACTCTTAGAACAACAAACTTCAAAAGGAATTCCCCATTCCTGATTGGAATGGGTGATTGCTGCCCCTTGTGAGGGATGAGTCATTGTAATTATCTCACACTTTTCATGCAGGGAGAGCAGTAATTTTATTGCCCACCAGTTTTCAGACATGAGAAGAATTATTCTGTCATTTTGTACCACTACCTTGTATTTCCTTTCCTTTGCTTGTTTCAATAAAATAGATTTTTTTATTGAGACCAGGACTCTGTGGTCATTTTGCCTGCCTTATACCCCAAACTCACAGCACACTCAATCCAGTGTTACAAAGGTAGATTTTGATTGAACATTAGAAGGAACTTCTTGACAGTAAGAGCAGTTTGGAATAGAATGAACTGCTTAATGAGATAGTGCAATCTCCTTCTCCAGACATCTTCAAAAAAGATGGGGGGCCCCTCTTCCAACTATGATTCTATACTAAAACTGGCCTTTTGCCTGCATAGAGAAGCATTTAAATAGTCATCCTAAATATAATTAGGTTACAATGAACCTGCAATGTAGATTGCCTCCAGGGACTTGTCACACCTTGCTTACCTTCCCACGCTCTCCAAATCTGATGAAGAAGAGAACTTGTCTAGTGAGAACCAGGACAATTGTGGGAGATAGGGAGGGAGTATCTCTTGGCTTCACTTCAGCATCTCCCAACAACTCTAAAGCATTCTGGGAGATGGATGATTGCTGTTCCTTTTATCCTCTTTTGAGATTCTTCCAACAATTGGCACTGGAACAACCTTCAGCAAGTTCAAGGTGGCTCTCCTTGGTCCCCACTTCCTCTTCATAACAACCACCCTGACAATGAGAAAATGAATAGCCCAAGGCCATCCAGAGAAATTTCATGGCTCAGTAGGGGCTTGAATCCTGATCACCCAGCCCCAACCCAGTGGTTTAACCATCATTGTGGGTCCTTAAGGTTCCCCTCCTATTTTACCTTCACAACAGACCTGTGATGTTGGTAGGTCATACAGTAATTTTCAGCACTAGTGGGTACTTGAAGCTAGATCTCCCAGTCCAACACTCTTATCTCTTACACCACTTTGGTTCTCCATATTTCCTCTTTCATTTTATCTTCACAACAAATAGATCAGGCATATAGAGTGACTGGCTCAAGGTTACCCAATTAGTCTCATGGTTTGGAGAGGGGGACTCCAATCTCATCCATGCTCTAACCATTACACCACTTCTACCATTTACACTTCACAATAAGCCTGTGCTGTAGATTAATCTTAATGAGGGTAAATGGCCCAATATTTTATGGCTCAATGGGGACTCAGTGGGGACTTATAGATTCAGTAAGGGTCTCAAGTCTCCATCCAACACTTAGATCACCAAATTGGATGTTTGGTTGTGGAAGGAGACTATCAATGACCCAAAGAATTATTTCAACAACTGGTGAATTGAAAGAATCTGTATATCTTCACCCTTAGGATTTGATCTGTAAATAATCCCAACTATTATAAAATGCAAGACTCCAAGTATCTTCTACCAAAGAGAGCCAAGCCTGGCAAATTGCTACACCTAGAAACAGGAAAGATTTTCCAGTGTTGAAATATGAAGAAGAAATATGCAGATTGTTGCAGCCAATTCTTATAGCAACAACAAATGGCAAATCTGCACAAAAAACAAACAAACAAACAAAAAAACCAAGTACAAATTTGGAAACTGTTACTATGATTTCACTAGCAATAGAACACATCACATCAGGGCAGGGAAGATTTTGCCCAGGAGACACTGTTCCATCTTCACTCCTACTTATAACTATCTAGTTTGGATCTTGTTTGGATCATTCAGTCTCTCCTAATACAGCCCAAGAAGGAGCCTTGTGGAAGTGTTCCATTTGTGTTTCTGTATGATTCCATTGTCCTTTCTCTTTCTGAATCAGCCTTGAAGTGGCCAGGTTCTTCTATAAGCCCATATCAGACATAACATCAGAAAAGACTTCTAGGCTAGGTTGAGGAAGCCTCATGAGCTGCCTCACCCCACAAGCCAGAGATTCGCCACCCCAGTCAAGGGGTTGGAGAACCTGCAGCCCTAGATTCCAAGGCCAAAGCTAGGATAAGTGTCAGTTTAGTGGAATTCAACTTTTGGGGAGGCATTGTTTTTCTTTCCAGTTTCTATGGTATCTCCTCTTTGGGCATAGCTGGATTGCTCAATCTTTGCCCTGCCTGATGTGAGAAAAGCATGATCCTCCCACATGGAGGTCTCCTGTTTTACACATGAGTCATTGTTCAGGCTGGCCCCTATCCAGTCTGGAGAACACACCTGTCAAAGCAATTCAGATGGAAGCAAGTATAGGGAAGCTTCATCACTTCAGCCAGGTGGAAATAGAAAGATATATTTGGGACTGTAGCTGTCCATTTTTTGCAAGGAGTAGGTTCCAAGGGAAATAAAATGTTATGCCATAGGAACTAGCACACTTTTTGTTCTGTCTTCCCAAGTATAATGTACTTTTTGCTCTGTCTTCCCAAGTATAATGTACTAGAAACTTGTTATTTTTTTTCAACAGTCAGAGCCCTTTGTGGGACCAGGAAGGGGAGTCTCTTCCCAATTGCAACTGGACCCTTGGATGCCTTTTCAGTTTTAGCTGTGAACAAATGTCCTTTATTCTGCCAGTCCCCCCCCCCCCAAAAAAAAAAATTAAAAAAAAATTCTGGGTCTGGCAGATCTGTCCCCATCTTGTTTGAGGCTGGGTAGCCTTTCTTCTTCTGGATGGGGCTAGAACCTTTGCCAAAGAGCAGTCTTTGCAAAATCCATCTTCACAGAGGAACTGAGCATTCAAAGCCAGGGGAAGAAAGCCTTACTCCCCCTCCCTCCACTAGAGCTGATATACCTGCTGAGCTGGATCCTACTCATAGCTCCCGCCCTGTCCATCGATGCTGGGCAGATCTGGCAGGCAGCTCCTTGAGTGGGTGTCTGGGGATCAAGAGGAGACACACAGATATCAGCTCCTGACAACTTGGAGTGGGGAGCTGCTTTTAAAAATTTGTGGAACAACAGGTGAGTTGCAAATGGGGGCACTGCAGTGGTATGCATGAACAGAGGGAGAAGATATTGCTGCTGACAACTAAAATGGTCTGGAAACCAAAAGGTCTATGAGGAGCCACTTAGGAAGCTGTGTTTGTTTAGCCTGGAGAAGAGAAGGTTAAGAGGTGATAGGATAGTCATGTTTAAATATTCTAAAGGATGTGATACTGAAGATAGATCAAGTTTGTTTTTTTCCAGAGTTTAGGATACAGAGCAAACTACAGGGAAAGATATTCCCCCTCAACATTAGGAAGAAATTCCTGAGAGTAAAAGCTATTTGTCAATGGAAGATGCTGCTCTGGGGTGTAGTGGAGTGTCCTTTGGAGGTTTTTAAGCAGAGGCTGGATGGCCATCTGTAGGGAGTGCCTTAATTGTGTCTTCCTGAATGGCAGAAGGGGATTGGACTGGATGGCCTTTGGGGTCATCCAAATCTTGGATTCTATGACTCTATGAAAGAAACATGCTGCTCCTCTATATTTACACCATAGCATTCTGTGCTAAGGTGAATTTGGGGACTGAGCTCTAGTCTTTGTCCCCAAATTTGGGGAACTTCATTAAACAAGATGGGGAGACAATTCTTTGTAAAGTAGTTTATCGAACTCTCCTGAGAAACCATCTGTCCCTGGTGACTTTTCTAGTTTTAAAGAGAGAATTTCCTGTCTAAGTTCAGATTCTGTAATAGGTTTATTTAATAGAGCTGACAGTTTTTTAATGTAGATTTGTTTAAGAAATTTTTCAAATTTATTTTGAGGAATTGTTTCCTTAGTATAGAGAGAAGCATAAATGCCTCCAGGATTCCATTGGGTGTGGAAATTAGATCTCCATTTGATGATTTAATAGCTGAGATAAATCTTCAGTCTAGCCTTCTCTTTGCAATTTTGGCAAGTAATTTTGAATTTTGTTGTTATGAACTTTAGTATAATATATGAACTTTAGTATAGTATAATGTGGTCTGGATCTTATGTAATTCTAGTTCTTCTAATTCTGCCTTTTTCTTCAACAAAGAGTGGTATATCGCTTGATCTTGAGAATATTCATGATTATTTGATAAGATTTCTATATCCTGTAACAGGAGTGATCTGTGTTTGTCAATCTTTTTTTGTTTTGAACCTTCTTGAATTAGGTATCCTCGTAGGGTTGCCTTCAAAGTATCCCAAAGCAATGTTTGTGACATGACATTAAGTTTCATTTTCCTGGAAGAAATTGCAAATAGTGTCTTTTATAGCAATTTCAAACTTTTTGTTTTGAAGGAGAGATGAATTAAATTTCCATGTCTTAGGGGGTTTCAAAGTGTCATGAAGGTTAATATCTAAAATTATGGGAGAATGATCTGAATATAAAATTGGTTCTATTCTGTTGAAACTACTTTTCCCATTAAAGATTTAGATATAAAGAAATGATCAATACGAGAGTATGAATTATGAACAGTGGAAAAATACGTGAAGTCTTTAGAAGTTGGGTGGAGGGTTCTCCAAGGATCTATTAATGTTGCCTCAGTTATCAGTTTCATTAGTTATGTGTCTTTACCTAATGTGGATTTAGAGATGTTAGATCTGGCAAGAGTGTTATTTAAAGTTGCATTAGAATCTCCCCCTATTATTATTTCTCCTTTTGCCACAGTGTTTAAAGTTTGTAGAAATGTTTCCATAAAAGTATTTTGATTAGTATTTGGTGCATAGTATGTAGCTATTTTATAGAAATTATCTATTATCATACCTTTAAGAATTAAATATCTTCCTTTAGGGTCCTAAAGTTCTTCATCTACTATAAAAGGACATGATCTATCAACTAAGATAGCCACCTCACATGCTTTTCCAGATCCTCCCACTATATATTGCAAATCAAAGCCACTTAAGGAAAATAGTGGTTTAGAGCCCTTTTTATGTGTCTCTTGAAGTAAAATTAAATGTTGAAGATATCTGAGTTGTTGTTTTTTAAAAAAATGTTTCTTAGTATCTGAAGATAGGCCCTGACATTAAATGAAGTTATTTAAATAGTTTGAGAAGCATTCTTGAATTGTCAAATTTTTACCAAACCTTTTGTAAATTGAGATTGTAATCTATTAGATGAGAAATTATTTCTGAGGGGTGGAGCATATCCTTAAGGTTGCATTGATTCCAATATAATGGGGTCTATGGGGATAGATGAACTTTCTTTTTCCAGATCTTGTTTTGGTTCAACAGAGGAGGTAGAGTGGATTAAAGCAGCATGGGCTGCAAAATGAGGGTCCCCAGCAAGCAATGAGTTCCACTCCATTGATGATTGAATATCTGTGTTCCAATTCAATAATTGTTTGGTTGGTCGGATTCTTTATCTATAAAGTAAGAATCCCTGTCAAACAAAATTAAACATTGATCATTTGTTAAACCTAAGGGAGCTTCGTGTGAACTATCTTTAGATGTCAGAGAGTTATAATCTAAATTAGAAGAGAGATTATCATGTCTAACTTTTGTATCTATATATTTGTTTTTAGTAGATAATAATGCTTGTGTAGTGTTTGAAGTTGGCTTTAGAGGGTCTAAATTTATTTTGAAGAGTCGTATGTTTAGATTCTGTGTCTCTAAGTTTTGAACAACAGAAGGAGGGTCGAAAAGATCAACTATTTCTTTCTCCGAAGATTCGCTATTAAACTGAGAATTTGCTGTAATCAAATCAATTAAGGGTTTAGCTTTTTTATGAGTTACCCTTAAAGTGTCTCTTAGATCTTCCAATATTGAAAGAATTGATCAAATTCTTTTCTAATGGGTCGTTCTCCCTTTGAGGTTCATCTAAGCATTCAATCCAATGGTGGCGACAAAAGAGTGAACAGGACTCTGAAGGAGATTTTTAGGCTCTTCAGTAATTATCTCCAGCTCTAGGGTAAAACTGTTATTATAACTATTCCTAGAAATAAGAGTTTAAAATGGGCAAAAGAAAAAAAAAGACAACACACCCTTTCATCTATACAAACCATGTCTAAACCAAACAAACAAACAAACAAACAAAACAGATGAAAGTGGATGGCTTTGTAACTAATAACCAACAGCCAATCACACAATCTCCACTTGTGAGTAATCCACTATCTTTAACTCCTCCCAAAATTCTTAATGATCAAGACTCGAAACAATGTACTCTGCATGGAGAAATGCAAACTGATAGTTATCAATTTATACTTGATTCTACTTGTCATTCTCCTCCCTCCCTAATTGATCAGACTGCCACCTTGTGTTCAGCAGCAGCACAGCTTCTGAAAAATGGGAATCTAAATCCAGATGGGAATATAAGTCTGAGTAATTTAGAAAGTAATAATACAACTGACCTTTTAAATAAGCAAACTCTGTTGACAGCTCAGACAGTTATCTCTATATTTGAACAACTAAATATAATCAAACACAAAATAGATTCCCTAAAAGAAAATTTTATAAAATTTGCAGAAAGTAGAATAAGAGCTTCACTGGTTTTGCCACAGCAATGTTGCTTTAGTCACTCAAACCACACTATTGATGAAGGCAATAAGAGTGTAAATGGTAAATCTACTTCTGAGCAAACAACAAAGAGCATCGAAAATAGTGATCAGAACCATCTGTTTTGATACTCCAGGGAGGGTGAGAAACAGACAACCAATGACTATATATCTAAAGGAGAAAGACATACAAATTGTAACTATATCCTGCAACCTAAATAAATAACTCTACATATAGTAATGAATAGAATCAATAAAGGCCTCGAGTGCTTGCCTGCCGCCACCTGCCGCCACACCAAACAATAGAGAAGATAACAGGTGAACTGAATGTAGTAAATAACAGAATTGACAATTTGGAAAGTAGAAATGATAGATTGGGGGAGGAACTAGATGATATTAGGAAAACAAGAGAACAAGATTTAGATGAAAAGGCAGTATGGGAACAGAAATTAAGAGAAAAATGTGTAAAGATAAGAGGGCTGCCAGAAAATAAAAATGAGAATTTGGTTGAATCCCTTGTACCAAAATTAGCTAAATTTTTAGGAAAAGATTGCCATCAGTTCCAATTTGAAATTGATAAGGCATTCTGTCTTAACTCGGTAGTGGCCAAACAAAAGAACCTACCAAGGGACATTGTTGTATATTTTGTGCAAAAACAGATAAGAGATTTGTTGCTGAGATGCCACAATGAAACACCTTTGGAAATAGAAGGCATCCAAGTACAGATTCTGAAGGACGTCCCAGTGAGGCTTTTGAGGAAAAGGAAGGAATACACATTTTTGACTGCCTTCCTTAGACAGGAAGGCATACCATATAGATGGGGTCAGCCAGAAGGCCCAACATTTTGGTATAGAAAGAGAAGAGTTGTTATAAGCTTCAGGCTGTGGCAGGTGGCAGCGAGTGGTGGCAGGCAAGCACCCGAGGCCTATAAGGCCTGCAACACCATCCACCTTTCCCCACAACCTTCTCTTTCATCTAAGCAATTAATGGGGATATATGCACCTCTGACAAATAAAGGAAATTTTTATGAACAATTAATAAATAAATTGGAGAGTTATAATAAAAAGTTGATAATTGTATGGGAGATTGGAATGGGGTAATAAACCCACAAATTGATAGAACATCTGATAAGATTATTAAACTCAACCAAGGGAAACTACCTAAGTCTTTTTTCGAATTAATGGATAGAATGTCTCTGAAAGATATGTGGAGATGCTGTACGATAATACAAAAGAATACACCTTTTTCTCCTGAGTCACAACTCCTGGTCCAGGATAGATATGTTCTTAGTTTCAACCCTATTCGGTAAAAAAGTATCCAAGGTAGAAGTTCTCCCAAGTATATGGTCCAATTATAATCCTATAATGTTGATAATGAAAGATAGACGTAAAGAATTCAGATGGAGACTGAATAATAATCTTTTACAGAATGATAATATTGTTAAAGAGGCTCAAGATCAGCTTAAATACTTCTTTCAGGAAAATTTAGGAAAAGAGGTTCCTACAAGTGTAGTATGGGACACTTCTAAGGCCGTTATGAGAAGATATTTCTTAAAGAAGGGTGTAGAAATAAAAAGGAAAAAGGAGGCCCAGATTAAAAAGTTGGGAGGATCAACTGATAATAAGACCTGAGGAAAAAGATTGAAGGAAGAATTGCTCCATCTTAGAAAACAAGTGTCAATAATAACAATGGAGGAAATAGAAAAGAAAATAAGGTACTTGAAACAAAGATACTTTGAATTTTCAAATAAGCCTGGAAAAATGTTGGCATTTAAATTAAAAGAACAAGAAAATAGGACTATAATAAATATAAGAGAAGGAAACAGGCTTTATTTGAAACAAGAAGAAATTAAAAGTTTTTTTCTAAATTATTATTCTAAATTATATAAAGAAGACAAAGATAAGATAGAGATAATCACAAGATGTTTAGAACAAAAGGAATTGGTTTAAATGACAGAAGACTAAAAATTAGAATTAAATAAAAAGATAGAACTACAAGAGGTAATTGATGTAATAAAAAATATGAAACAAGATAAAGCCCCAGGCCCAGGCGGCTTCATTCCAGAGTTTTATAAAAATTTTGCTGACCAATTAGCACCTCCTCTACTTAAAACAATGAATGAAGTTGTAACTGGTAAAGTCCCAAAGACCTGGTTATAATGAAATATAACTTTAATCCCCAAAGAAAATAGAGACAGATCAGACCCTAAGAATTATAGACCTATCGCATTATTGAATTGTGATTACAAAATATTTGCCAATATAATAGCTAATAGATTGAAAAAATGGCTAAATATAAGTGTCTGTGAAGATCAGGTGGGATTTCTCCCAAATCGAAGGATGAAGGATAATATTAGAAATTTGATAAATTTAATTGAGTATCATAGGAAAAATATTGATAAGAAATTAGCATTATTTTTCTTTGATATTGAAAAAGCGTAAGATAATTTAAATTGGAAATTTATGTTGAAACTTATTGAGAAAATGGACATGGGCCCAACTTTTATAAAATGGATTCATTCTATCTATCAAAATCAAGAAGCTACTATATTGATAAACGGGGAAAGTACAAAAAAGTGTAAAATACAAAAAGGTGTAAGGCAGGGCTGTCCACTATCAATGCTATTATTTATAATGAATTTGGAAGTATTAACTAACAAAATTAGAGAAAATAAATTGATACAGGGGACTAAAATAAAAGGAACGGAATTCAAAGTACGTGCCTTTGCAGATGACTTGATGTTATCAGTCTCGAACCCGTTGAAATGTATGGATAATTTGTTAAATATTTTTAAACATTTTGGAGAGGTGACAGGACTTAAAATAAATAGGGAAAAAACAGCAATGCTGTTAATGAATTTAATGAATGGGGGGAAAAGGAGTTAATAGAGAAATCTAATAGAGAAATCTGCCTGTACTGCAGCCACTCACTCATAAACCATAAGGTTGTGAGTTCAATACCAGCCAGGGCTGAGGCTCGACTCAGGCCTGCATCCTTCTGAGGTCACTAAAATGAGTACCCAGCTTGTTGGGGGGGGGGGGCAATCAGCTCACAGTTGTAAACTGCTTAGACACCCCATAGCATGGTATGAAGCGGTATATAAATGAAGCTGCTTTTTAAATTTCAAGAGAAAAAATAATTAAATATCTGGGGATAAATTTTACAATAAAAAACTCAGATTTGTTTAAAAATAATTATGAAAAAACCTGAAATGAAATTATTAAATATTTAGAGAGATGGAATAAATTGAATTTATCCTGGATGGGGAAATTAGCGTCAATTAAAATGAATGTCCTGCCAAAGATGCTCTTCCTATTTCAAAATATTCCTATTATTATAAATGACTCACCTTTTGATGGTTGGCATAAAGATTTATCTAAATTTATATCAGGAAGGAAAAAATGCAGAGTAAGAATGAAGGCAATGCAGGATAAAGTTTCAAGAGGAGGAATGGGCCTACCAGAATTAAAAGTATATTACTATGTATGTGGATTATATTGGCTACTTGATTGAATTAAATTAGATAGAGAAAGAAATTTAAAATTGGAAGGATATAATAATGTCTATGGATGGCATGGGTATTTAATTTATGATAAAGTTAAAGTACACAAACATTTTAATGATCATTATTTGAGATGGGCCCATCTGAGAATATGGTAAAAAATTAAAAGCAAATGGGAGGATATTATCCAGAAATGGACATCAGCTAATGAAGCTTTCTTGAGAAATGATGATAGGTAAAATAGGTGGTTGACATATAAAGATTTATTACAGGGAGACGGGTTGGATATGACCATTAAAACGCATGAATTATTAACACAGGAAGGATATATCTGTAATTGGTTTTCTTACTGACAAGGGAATGATTCCTAATGGATAAGAGAAGTTTTGGCATTATGAATAAGAAATTTGAAGAGATCCTGGTTGCAGAGGATAGTCATACAATATCTAAATTTTATAATATGTTATTTGAAATAAAAATGAAAAAAGATTTGATTAAAACTCATATGATTAAATGGGCTCAGGATAATATTGGACAAAACATTAACCTGGAACAATGGGAAAAGTGTTGGACCAAAAGGTTAAAATATACATTGAATTACGATATAAAGGAAAATTATTATAAAATGCAATTTCATTAGTATCTAACCCCTTATAAATTAGCAAAAATAAAGAAGAATCAGGAGAATCTATGCTGGAAGTGTGAAAAGGAAGTTGGGACTTTTTACCACATGGGGTGGAGATGTAAAGAAGCAAAGAAGTTTTGGGGAAATATTCATAATGAAATAACAAAAATATTACATTCTGAAGTACAAGCAAGCCCGATGATGTATCTATTGGGGATAATAACAGATGAAAAGTTAGAAAAAGAAGAGGGTAAACTGATTTTTTATTTGATAATGGCAGCTAGAATAATTTACGCATCAAAATGGAAACTTAAGGAAACCCCCACAATCAGAGATTGGTTTATGAAAATGTATGATCTTATGGAATCTGATAGATTAACATGTTTGATTAAGAAAAAAGACTCCTTCAAAAAAGATTGGAAATTAATGATTTTAAGTTTTGTTTTAGGACTAAATTTATTTAGAGAACTCTTGATTAAATTAAAAGACTGAAGAGTAATAGATAGTGAGAAGTATATTATAGTTTTAAGCGTTAAGATATTCTTATAAGTGTGGTGTATTGTTTAAATAATGTATTTAAGAAGTCTATTTAATTCAGGCGGATTAGCAGAACTTGGATGACAAGGAAGTCTGTTTTGTGCTCTTTTAGTACAAGTTTTCCCCCCCACTTATTGAATGTTTGTTTTATATATTTTTTATCAATAATTAAAAAAAAAAAAGGTGGGTGGTGTAGCAGGCCCCAAAGTCCTCGGGTGCTCGCCTGCCACTGCCTGAAGCTCGCCTACTGCCACTCATTGCATTGGTCTGAGATTGTTGGGATCATCACTATGGTGCAGGCCTTTTGGATGCTGAAAATCTTCTTCTGGGCGCACTGCACTTGTGATCTCTTTAACAGAGTCCATCCATCTCGTATGCAGCCTTCCTCTCTTTCTACTTCCCTCCACTTTTCCTAGCTTTATTGGTTTTTCCCCCAATGATTCTTGCCTTCTCATGATTTGTCCAAAGTATGACAACCTGAGTTTGGCTTCTAGGGAGATTTCTGGCTTGATCTTCTCCAGGACCCCTTTGTCTTTTTGGCTGACCATGGAATCCTTAGCACTCTTCTCCAGAACCACATCTCAAATGAGTTGATTTTCCTCCTATCCTCCTTCTCAACTGTCCACCTCTCACATCCATACATGGTAATAGGGAATACAATGGCTTGCAATCATCTAACTTTTGTGCTCAATTGTATATCCTTGCATTTTAGGATCTTCTTTAGTTCTTTCATAGCTGCCCTTCCCATTCTTAATCTTTTTATTTTCAGGCTGCAGTCTCCATTTCTATCAATGTTTGATCCCAGGTATGAGAATTATTTTACCATTTCTATTTTTTCATTGTCTAATTCAAATTTGTGTAGATTCTCTGTGGTCATTATTTTTGTCTTCTTTACATTAAGCCTGCCTTTGAACTTTCTTCCTTGATATTTCCTAGTAGTTGTTGCAGGTCTTTGAGGTTTTCTGCTAGTATTATGGTGTCATCTACGTATCTCAGATTGCTGATATTCCTTCCTCCTATTTTCACTCCTCCTTCTGTGTCCAAGCCTGCTTTTCTTACAATATGTTCTGCATATAAGTTGAACAAGTAGGGTGATAAGATGCATCCTTATCTGACTCCTTTTCCAATTGGCAACCATTCTGTTTCTCCATCTTCTGTTCTGACAGTAGCCTCTTGTCCTGAGTACAGATTCCTCATCAAGACTATGAGATGTGTTGGCACTCCCATGTCTTTATTGGTGTTCCATAGCCTTTCATTATCTATGCCAGGGGTAGGCAACCTTTCCCCTTTAAGGGCCGAGGGACTTCAGCCCCCCGAATCCCAGGAGCTATTGGCCAACATGGGACTATTGGCCAACATGGCTGAGGCTTCTGGGAGCTGAAGTCCCTTGGCCCTTAAAGGGGAAAGGTTGCCTATCCCTGATCTATGCAATCAAAGGTTTTGCTGTAGTCTATGAAGCGCATGATGATTTTCTTTTGAAATTCCCTGCTGCGCTCCATTAGCCATCGTATGTTTGCAATGTGGTCCCTTGTGCCTCTTCTTTTCCTGAACCCTGCTTGGGCATCTGGTATTTCTCTCTCCATGGAGTCTATAGGGACTATTTTGGGAAGCAGATGGCAAGAAACGCAATTCTCAATCCCAAGAAGGGGAGGGGCAGCTGGGCACTGGGCGCCCCATCCCCTTCCTGAGGATGTCATTGGAGTGATGGCCCATCCACACGATGGGCGCTCCAATGACATCCTTCTGGCTCAGCATCCAGACATGCTGAGCCAGAAGAAATGCTGAAGAGGTGTCCCTTTTGCGGCAACCATGCCTTTTGGCACCCCTTTCGCAGCTTATGGAAGGAGAGCTATTTTAGCGCTTCTTTCGCAGGCGGTGAAAGGGAGGATCATGGCCGAGGTGTCCGGCAGCCTCGGCCTCCATCCTCCGCTTTCGGGGCGGTCCAGGGCCCCCGTCTGCTTCCCCCCTATGTTGTAGAATTTTGAGCATAATTTTGCTTGCTGGGGGTATTAGTGCTGCAATCTTTTGTGTTTCCTTTTTTGTGGATGGGGATGTGTATTGATTGTTTCCAGTCTGCTGGCCATTGTTTTGTTTTCCATATCTGTTGACATATGTTAGTTAGCACTTGGGTTGACTCTATCAATGTGGATTGCAGCAGCTCAATTGGAATAGCATCTGTTCCTGTTGACTTGCTTATCGCCATTTCTCTTATTGCAGCTTCCACCTCATTTTTTTAGAATTTGGCTTTTTGTTCCATGTGTCCTTAATTTATCATCTCTTTTATATAGTTCTTCTGTTATTGCATCCACCATCTTTTTATTCCTTCCTGGTCTTGAACTATGTTATTTTTATTGTCATAGAGCATCCCAGTCCTTGGTTTGAATTTTTCCTTTGATTTCCCTAATATTGTGTAATAGGTCTCTCATTCTTCCCTTTTTGTGTTGCTTGTCTTCTTCCTTTTATTGCTTGTAACGTTTTATCAGTCATCCATGGTTTCTTCTCCTTTTTGCCTATTGAAAGTGTCTGTCTGCATTCCTCTTTTATTATGTCCTTGGCTTCAGACCAAAGCCGAGAAAGGGAAGCAGCCAGCCACGACATAAAGGAGAACCCAGTGGGATAAAGAAAGAGAGGAGAGGCAAAGTCCATCTCAGCCCCCCTCCCAGCACCATGGAAGGAAATGGGAACCAGCCAGAAAAAGGAGAAAGGGAAACAGCCAGCCACAAGGCCAAAGGAGATACACAGATGAGACAGAACAAGAGAGTCCAGAGGAAATGCAAAAAGAGCCTGGGGGGCAGCGGAGAAAAGGAAGAAGAGCATGTGGGGAGAAGGGAAACAAAGGGAGGAAGGAGGAGACGGGTAGAGGAAAAACCAATTCAACAACAAAAGGGTGTGTGTGTAATAGGAAAGAGCTACTGGGCAGCAACAGTAATGGTGGGTGTCACTGAAGAAAAAGAACAACAGTGACACCATAGTTAACACTTGTTAGCACTGTGCACAAGGAGATGAAGGGGGTCCTCCTTGCATAACTCCCTCACCTAGTAAACCCTATGATGAGACTCATATTCTACCAGGACAATTTTCATTGCATAGATAGTCCCTGGGTGCAGTCCATCTTGAAAATACTGTATCATGGGTGGCCTTTGATCAGTTAGGCATTCTCACTGCCAGTAGTTGGAACTCTTCAGCATATTCAGTCACTGTGAGCCCTGCCTCAGAATCAAGCACCTGTGTTCCTTTGTCTGCCAGAATGGGGCCTCAAATCAGGCCCACAGGTTCTTCATAAATGCTTGGATGTCATTCAGTGCTGGTGCTGCCTCATCATACAAATGCACCAGCCACTCTGCCACTTCCTCCTCAAGAGGAGTATTTACACACCTCACCTTTGCACCTTTGGACAGGAATCCAGCCATGAATCCAGCCACCTGAGTCAATAAAAATGACAGTCTGTCTGTGCTCCTGTTGAACATGACATCCAGACACTGGTTGCTGTGTGGATGTAGCTCCTGATGTGGCTGTGACTGCTGTAATACTTGTGGTTGTGGAGCTGCTGGTGGTGACAGCTACTCCCACCAACCACACTGCAGGGGTTATTGGCCCTGTTCCACTGGGCACCCAATGTCTACCTTCTGCCTGACTCCATCTCTTCTTAACAGAAATCTTTGAAGGAGGGCACAGAGTGCTTTCATCTCCTCTTCATAGCTGCAGCAGTTCTGCCTCATGGTCTTCATCCTCTAGGCCTCACAAAGGGTACTCAATGCATATGTCCCAGTCTGACAGCTATTTAGTTCTCTGGTGTGCAGTGGCATCCATTGGTACCAGTGGTGTGGCTCCCAAGGTCCATGCATCCCGGAACACTAGTGTCTCTACTCCCTGTCTTAGCACCTTTGCTCTGGCCCCAGGGAAAGTGGTGACAGCAGCTCCTTTGTCCAGTTCTGTTCCCTCTTCTGGAAGGTGGCTCTCTGAACTCACCTCATTGTTTGCAGGTTCTTGTTTAGGTTTGTCCTCAGGCAAATTCATGTTGCATCGATTTAGCACAGAAGGAAGTTCTGACAAACTGTCATGTACAGGACCACTTTCAGTTCAGAAATCCAATCTTCAAGAAAACTTGATTCAGAAACAGTTAAGTCCAGCAAAATACCAAGTTCAGAAAAATCAGGCTTCAATAGCTGAAATTCAGAAAACCTTTATTTAAGAAACAATAGATTAATTTAGTCCAGTTATGTTCATTTTCAGAGCTGATCAGTAAACATTAAAATTGCCTAATTAAACTGCACACAATTTCAAAGTTCATGTGGGCTTGATTCTTATTAATTATAATTAATAAACACACTTTTCCAATTGATTGATTGATTTCACTGATTTTAAGTTTTTAGTTTTTAGTGGGTAAGAGCTGGAATGAGTGTGGTTTGTATACACCACTGCCAATTCTTCCTTTCTTCACTTGGTTTGGACAAGGTTCAAATAACAGCCAACTAATACTAGAGTCAACAAGAAGGAAGAATCCAGAGAGCTTTAATATGGATGTGTTATAAAAATTCAGAATTCAGCAAACACTGCTTCATCATCTGGCAACATCTGAGCAATGTGCAGTGCAAAACACTCCTACAGTTCAAGACAAAAAGTTTGCTCTGGAATTGAGAAATAAAATGGAGACGATTATTGTGTTTTGGGAATAAATAGCATGATGTAACAAATCTTATTTTCCCCTCTTTCTCTAAGAGCAACTCTGGAAACTTCCCAGGGTTTTCCCAGGGAGAAGATTCCCAAGACCAACATGACCTACATATGATTTTCTTTGGAGGAGAGAGGATTTGCATTTCAGGATTGCCTGAGGCCCTGAGGTTTCCAGGCCTAAACCTGAGATTTAGGAGTGACTCTTGGTGATGTGCATTAAGTGTTATGTGCTGTGCATTAAATACCAAGCACAGTTCCTTACAGCTTTTCATTTAAAAAGTGAGAGAGAAAGAAAGAGAAAGAAAACATATTTTCCTGCTTGGATATAAAGGCTTACCTAAAGAGGATTATTTCTTCTCACTTACTGGGGGAGATGGGATAAGAAACATTTAATCTTGCCTACTAGGTTAGACAGAAGATGGAAAAAGAGCAGAGGGTGACCTGTGGCATCACAATGTCTGTGAGGGAAGGAAGAAGCTTAATACATAGAACCTTATCTCACAGAGGCAAATTGCTTAAATCCTGTGCAGAAACAGGATTTAAAAATATGAACCCCCCCCCAAGAAAATGGGTTGTTTTTCAGACATATTTGTGTAAAGGAGAAATAATGTGACATTAACTTGAACAGAAAGTCACCAAAATCCACTCCTTTTTTGCTTTCGGAAGTTCCCCAAAGTAAAAAGGAGTGGGTTTTGGCGACTTTCCGTTCAGATTAATGTCACATTATTTCTCCTTGATGCCAATGTCGTGTGAAAAACAACCCACTTTTGTGGAGTATTACTACTTTCTGTTTGGGTTAACCCCAAATGTCGTGTGAAAAACAATCCCCTTTTGCGGGTTGTTTTCACTTTCAATCCAGTTTCTGCTCAGGATCCATCCTGTGTGATAAACTCCATAGGCCCGCCTGGGGAGTCTGAAAATTGCAACAACAAAAAAATTAAGTCTTGGAAACATTAGCAATCTTCTGTTCTCCAAGATGGGCTGGAGATTTTCACAGAGCCCTTTCCATTTGTCCTAAACTGAACTGGAAGATTTGTACCCTCATCTCCCACCTGGAGATGACTCAGGAAAAGTAGAGACTCCTGGAAAGATCTGACAACCCTCAATAGTAAACTTCTTTGTAACTTATTTCAGTCTGATAATATGGGAGCAGAGACCCCATGAAAAACACATTTGCTTCCTCACATTAAATCCCAGAGAGACAAGTCAGTTTCTTTCTTTCTTTCTTTCTTTCTTTCTTTCTTTCTTTCTTTCTTTCTTCCCCCCCCTCTCTCTCATACACAAACACACATATACCCTGTACACTTCAATTGACTGCCACATTCTCTGAACTCTGATGAAAATAACCAAGGGGTTTCTGAATTATGAGGAAACCATCTCATATTGCAGCCTCCCTTAAAGTCCATTACCTTCCAGATGTGCTGGGTGAAGATGGGTGGGGATAATGGGAATTGTAGTTCAGCACATTGAAGGGTTTACTGTTAGATGCTAGCAACAAATGTTACTGGATTATTAGGGGCAGGTGATGTTCATGGATTATTAGGGGCAGATTCATTACTGGGTGTGGGTTATAGTTTTCTAAGTACCAAAGTATCAAATCAAATTAGAATTACGAAAAAAAACAAGTGAAGCAGTAATTTCCAATTTATTAGTTACCATTATTATAAGAAAGGGGTGTCCCAGGCAAGTAAGCACACCCTCAAACTTAACACAGCATGGTTTTAATCCCCCCCAAGATTTTTCCACCCCCGTGACATTATTGGCTGAAGTCATTAAAATATATAACAAATCACAAATGCCTAAAATGAATACATTATCTCTGCCCCTGTTTACATTTCCCACCTACTCAAATTCAGAATCCCCTTACTATTATTTATAGATCTCCTTTTAGGGTATACTTTTGGCCTGACTTTCAGCAAAATGAAACCTATGTAATTAACCCAACTGTGAACTGAGATTTCATCATTATTATCTGTTCCTCCCTTTCATATAGACATTATTCATCCTTTAGCTTCTTAGCTACCTATCCTCCCTACGAGGGCTGTCCTTGGAAGCTTTTTCTGCCAGTTGCAGAACTTTATCTATTCTTTTGAAACTTGTAGCATAACAAAATTGATACAATTTTAGAGTAAGCTTGTCTAATAACTATTTTTTTTTCTTAAGCTAAAGAGAACCGAACTTGTCTTTGAAACTACTCTTGGCACAGAGTTTGTGTGTGTATTTTAAAAACCATTTCTGATGGGGCCCACCTAATGTCTAATTTTTTAATTCTATTTCTTTTAATTTTACATATTTATACATTTATATACATATACATTTATGCATATATATATTTATTTATGTGTCGAATCCAAATTATCAATTTCTATCACTGGAATCACAGCAGACAGGAAGGAGAAGTTTGCCTGCCATAGAATTAGGGTTTTTTTTCCCAAGTGCAAAGAACTGCTCCAAGGGGGCATACATTCAGAGACATAGGACTTTATCACACAGGGGCCAGTTTTGTCTTTAAAAAGATAATAAAGCACAAATCCTGAAAATAAAGCGAAAATAGAGCTTGATCACGCAAATGAATTTCACACGTAATTAAAATAAATGCGAAATAACACAAAAGCAATAAAAAGGCGTTTTTACATTTCATACAGAAGTGAAAGAAATCCGTAAATGTACTAGAAATGGTATACTTGCACATGCGCAGAAAGAGAAAGCAGAGAGGCTCATGTCTGCCTGGCATGTTTGTTGCCCAAGCAAAACAGGAAAGTAAAAAGGTTATTGTGTGAATAAACTGAATTTGACTTTCACACGAGAGTAAATGCGCAATTACTGTAATATCAAAAATGCATTTTCACTAAAATTCTGAAAGTAAAAAGATCTGGGATAACACCACTTTCTGACCACTTTAATAGCAGTTGTTGTGTGACGTCGTGTTAAATTGTTGCGTGTAATTACGCGTTTTTTGGGGGGATTGGTATGGGATAAACTATAGATTTCCCCTGTGTGGTAAAGTCCATAGCCATATTGGTCTGGAAGATCAGTATACAAAAGGATCTTGTAGCACCTTTGAAACTACTGAGCAAAAGATGTTGTAGCATAGGCTTTATAGACTTGGGCCTTGTCTGCATGAGCCAAAAGTAGTGCCACTGAGGAGGTGCAGGGAGTGTGGATCGCACTGGGTGACACCTCAGAGGAAGGGTGATACCCAGTTCTTCCCTCCTTTCACTTTGGGGGCGCTGGTGCTGGTGCCAGGGCCTGTCACTTCTCTTCTGCCATGTCTCTTGAGGGAGCCAAGGTGGCAGTGAAGGAGGGACAAGCATATGCCCTTCCCTCCTTCCCCAGTGTCCTAGCACTCTGGGCTGAGCCAGCCATGGCACCGGGGAAGGAGAGGTGAACGTGCCTGAACCCCTCCTGCTTTCCCTGGTGCCCTCTGGCAGTCTTGGGTGGGCATTTGAGTGCCTGGCAGCAGCCCCAGAGGCCCCAGACACTTGCACCAGGTGACACCAACACTAGCGATGCTACTGCCCATTTCCCCCCTGTTCTGGCGGCATTCTGGCAGCAAAGACAACTGATGGTCCAAATCCCAGTTAGGATGTGACCAGTCCAGACAATGGAGTTGATCACACGAGGGAAATCCCGTGCAGAAACGGGGTTTTAAATTGAAAAAAAACCTGCAAAAGCGGGTAGATTTTCAGATGACATCGCTGTTAAAATGGGGTTAACCCGAACGGAAAATAGTCAGAAACTGCTTCTTTTTACTTTCGGAAAATTCCGAAAGTAAAAAGAAAGTAGGGTTTTTTTATTAAATTTTTATTATATAAAACATGAATACAACAAAGACAAATACCTCTACAACAAAGAGACATCATACAGACCTACCACTCACCCTCCTCTATACAAAAATATCCCCTCGACAACATAAATTCCCCCACCACACCTAATCCACTCACAAAGACAAAAAAAAAAAAAGACTTCCAAAGCTTCGACCAAGTAATTATTCTAATTAACTTCATTCTCAACTGCAAAGCTATGTTCTTTAAAGCTCAAACATTTAAAACTTAAATTTTCACACTTCTGACACCTTATTTTTGGAGGAGAGGTTCTATAAAGATACAAATATAATTAATATAAATATATATATGTACATATATGTACATACACACCCTCAGATATATATCCTTTTATACATTATATGTCTATAGACCCGCCCATACATACACATACATAAAAATGTATATTCACCTCAAATTATGACAGTTGACTTATCCTATAAATAAAACTCAGATTATTACAATTTAGAAATAAAATCAAGCCAATTCATGTCAGCAGCCTATTCCCATAGCTTTACCAATAAGTCATTATATTCGCTATTTTCTAAGTTACTAATGGTTCCCAGGCTACTTTCAGTTCGCCTCAGTCTTTTCCTCTTAGAAGTAAAGTGAGTCTATCTGCAACCACACAGTCTATTAATTTATACAGCCAATCCTTTACATTTGGGCAAAAATTACTCTTCCATTTGGATGCATACACAATTCTTGCAGTAGTTGTAATATAGTATAATAACTTACCATGATCTTTTTTGGATCCATCTCTCCCCTTGAAGGTACTATTTGGGTGACATGTCTATGTATATTATGCCAATACTTTTTTACAATTTTGCAATGCCACCACATGTGCATAAAGGTACCATCTTCATTATGGCATTTCCAACATTTTTTATTCATACCTCTTTGCATCTTTGCTAATTTCACTGGTGTCAAATATCAGCGGTGCTGCATCTTCTGAAAGTTCTCTCTAATATCATAACAAAGTTCTCTCTAATATCATACGGACCAACCAAGATTTTTCCCATTGTTCCAGTGGTGTATTTTGCTCAAGCTCTATTTCCGATTTGACCATATTCTGCTTAATAACCTCACTCTCCTGATCTAATTTTAACAATAGGTTGTAAAAGTTTGATATTTTTGATTGGTTTTTCCTTTCTAAAATATTTTCTAGCTCTTTTTCAGAATGACCAATTCCTTTTCCAATTTTATCTTTGACAAATCTTTCTCTGAGCTGCATATATAAAAACCATCCACAATCATATCCCTCCAACAGTAGTTCTTCTCTTGTCTTAAATTCATAGGTACCGGAGACTTTAACCATTTTAATTAACTCCTCATATGTTACCCATCTCTGTTTATTGAGTCTTTCCCACTTCAAAAAAGCTTCATTCGTTGAAGCCCACAATGGAATATGCTTACATAGTATATCCTTATATTTTTCCCAAACCCGTAATAGTGGCTTACGAATAAAATGGTTTCCAAATTCCTTATTCACTTTAACTTTCTCATAAAATAAATAGGCATGAAAGCCATATCTCAGACCTGCTCCTTCTAAAACTAAGATATCCTTGTTTTTTTAGCAAAACCAGTCCATCAACCATACAAAACAACTAGCCTCAAAATACAGTTTCAGATTCAGCATTGCTAATCCACCTCTTTCCACTCTGTCTTGGAGCACCTTCCACCTCACTCTCGGTTTTTTGCCGCTCCATAGAAATTTAGATAGATCTTGGTGCCATGTTTTGAATGGGATGTCATTTCTAATAATGGACAAGTTCTGGAATAAAAACAAAATCTTTGGAAGGATATTCATTTTAATGGTGGAAAATTTCCCTAACCATGATAATTTCGATTTTTTCCATCTTTCCAGCTCCTTCCTTATCTCCTGCCATTTTTTCTCGTAATTATTTTTAAATAAATCCACATTTTTTGTGGTGATTGTTATGCCCAAATATTTAACTTCCTTTTTAATTTGAAAATCTGTTTTATCCTTAATATCTACATTTTCCCTCTCTGATAAATTCACTGTCAATAATGCCGTCTTATTTTTATTTACATTTAATCCTGCAATGGTAGTAAATAAGTCTAATTCTCTCATGACCTTCTCCATACAACTGGGCTCAGTAACCATCAGGACCAAATCATCCGCATATGCTCTTAATTTAGTTTGGTAGCCCTTAACTTTAACACCTTTTATATTTATATTTCTTCTAATATTATTGTTAAACATTTCCAATACCATCAAAAATAGGAGAGGTGAAAGAGGACAACCTTGCCTAGTTCTTTTTTGTACTGAGAAAGGCTTAGTTTTCCTGGTATTAACTATAACTCTTGCTGATTGTTTATTATAGATTGTTTGTATCCATTTCATAAAGTTGTCACCAACTTTGGCCTTATTGAGACACTTCAACAAAAATTCCCAACTGACATTATCAAAGGCCTTTTCAAAGTCAATGAAAATCATAATAAGCTTACGATTAATGTCCTTTTCATGATATTCTATCAAGTTCAATAAATGTCTCACATTATCCTTAATCCCTCAACCAGGCAAAAAGCCATTCTGATCTGGGGGAATCCAATCACTCAGCACTTTTTAAAGTCTCTCCACTAAAATCATAGAAAAGATCTTATAGTCTGCATTTAATAAACTAATGGGACGATAATTTTTAACCTCGGTTTTATCATGCCTTCCTTGGGGATTAAACAAATATTTGCCTCTTCCCATGTGGCTGGTGTTCCATCCTGTCTTATCCCATTCATAACGGTTTCCATTGGAACTATCAACTGATCCTTAAAAACTTTATAATATTCTGCAGGAAAACCATCTGGTCCTGCAGACTTACCAGATTTACATTTTTGAATTGCTTCAGATATTTCCTGGAGAGATTTTTTTTGTTTAAACTTTCTCTTTGCTCCTCAGAGAATATTTTTATCTTGCTATTCTCAACATACTTTTCTAATTCTGCTATGTCTGTCTCCTCTTTCTTGTACAAATTGTAGAATTTCCAAATAATGTGTGCTAGCTTACCCTGATCTGAAACAGTCTCATCCTCATTCTTTAGAATATGGATGGCATGTTTAACTTTTCGTTGTCTTAATTGGTATGCTAACATCTTACCAGGCTTAATCAAGCCTTCGAACATTCTTTGTTTGGTGAATTTAATTTTTTTTTGCAATTTCCTCTGAGATGATCAGTGATAACCTTCCTTCCAGTCCTTTAATTTGATTAGCCAATAAAATGTTTTTAGGATCATTTTTGAGCAACTCTTCTTTAGTTTTCAACTGCTGTTGTAATTTGCTAAACTTTGCCTCTCTATCCTTCTTACGCTCCAATCCCTTTTGAATAAAAGGCCCCTAATCACCACCTTAGAGGCATCCCATATAACATTTGAGGACACTTCTAAATGATTATTTTCCCAAAATAAATATTCCATGTGTTTTTTAACCGCTTTTACCACTTCCTAATCATTCAGTAATATCTCACTGAGGGGAGAAGCAGACAGGCGGCACGGGGCCACCCCAGGAAGCTGCGGATCAGGGCCGAGGCATCCCCATTCCTCAGCTCCGCGGTGCAGTTTCGCCACCCCTGGAAGGAGCACTAAAATAGCGCTCCTCCCACAAATCGCTGAAGGTGCGCCACAAAAGACTGCCGGCACACCTTCAGCGGCTTTTCCATTGCAGGTTGTGTGGATTCTGCAGTGGAAAGGCATCCTCGAAGCCCTGGCCGTGTGGAGGGCTGGCTGCTCCGAGGACGTTTTGGGGAAGGGGTTGGGGCCCCCAGCGTGTGGCTGCCCCTCCCCTTCCTTGCTCTGAAGACGGTGCTTTGCGCCATCTGCTTAGCTCCAAAGTCTCCATATAAACTCTTTTGGGTTCTCTCTTAACTCTACTGCAATTGGTAAATGGTCCGAAACAATTTTAGGCAAAGTTTCCATCTTAATAATTTCTAAACTGATACTTTTGAAACAAAAAAACATGTCTATATGAGCCCATGATTTATGTCTTTCAGAGAAAAACGTAAAATCTTTAGATACAGCATATTTAGTTCTCCAAACATCAACCAAATCATAGGTATTTATTAACTCAAAAAACTCCTTGGGGAGTTTTCCCTGATTTAGCTTTATTTTTTTTGAGGAACTCCTATCCATTTGGGGATCTATCACGCCATTGAAGTCACCCATCAAAATCAGGGCTTCAATGTTTAATTCCAGTAATTTACACAATAAATCTGCATAAAATTTCTCTTTATTATCATTAGGTGCATATATCCCTAAAACAGTAACCCTCTCACTATTCCATTTCATTTCAATCCCAATATAATGACCATATGAATCTCTTAATACATCTTTGGGCTCGTATCTTTCTTTAACATACAGGACCATGCCTTTTTTCTTTTTATCTAAGGCAGAGACAAATTCTTTGCCCAGTTTCTCATTCTTTAAATACTTCACATCAGCCAACTTAATTTTTGTCTCCTGCAAACAAATAATTTCTCCCTTTAATCTTGTCAAATAATGAAACACCCAGTTTCTCTTTATTCAGGCCTTTTATATTCCAAGAAATAAATTTATGAGGCTTCATCATTTAAGGGGGTATATTCATCCTCATCACTTCCAAGCAACCTTGAATCTGTGAACTCCTCATCATCCTCATCTTCTAATTCTCCCACCATAGTCTCTTGGTCACATCTTTGTTCTTCCCTGACTCCTAAGTCTATCCCTTCTTCTCTTTCTACACTACCTTTCCCTTCTTCTCTGTCTACACTGCCTTGTCCCTTGTCACTTCCCTCACGCCCTATCTCATCTTCTGGTGTTATTTTCCTAATCCTTCCAGTTATCTTCTTTTTTGGTCTTGTTCCACCTCTTTCTCTATCTACGTTACCTCTCTCTTCCACCTTCCTATCTATGTTCTTCTGCTTTTTCTCCTCTTTATTGTTTTTTTTTTCCCATCTTGTTGTTTCCCGTAGGCCCTCTCCTACTCTCAAACCTTTTGTCTACTCTAAAGTCCGATCTGTATTTTCTCCAAAACTCCTTTGCTTCCAAGGGAGATTTTAATTCTATCCTAGTCTTCCTAAACCAAAAGGTCAAGCCATCAGGAATCAACCATCTATATGCAATTTAGAATTTCTGTAACTGACTTGTTAGAAAGGAGTATTCCCTTCTTCTTCTCATCACCCCTGGAGCTACGTCATTACAATTTTTTATCTCAACATCATTAATTATCAATGGGGTCTCATTTTGTAATCTTAGAAATTGGTCCCGTGTATGCCTTCTTACAAAATTAACCACTATGTCTCTTGAAACTTTCCTTTGAGTAGCTATTCTTGAATTAAGACGGAAAATTTTATCGATTTCCAAATCAAAAAGATGTTCTGCTTTGCCCACATATTGAGCTAATACCAGAGACAAAATTTCCATTAAATTCTCTCCCTCTTCTTCAGGAAGACCCCTCAACTTTAATGACCTTTCTCGTTGCTTAGCATCCACTCTCACCTTCTCTTCCTCAAAGTGCCTGGGGAGATCTTGTATAATTTCAAGTTTCTCCTCTACCTTCCCTTGGTTATTTTCTATCTTCTCCATCCTCACTTTCATTTTATTGAATTCCACAGCGATCTTATCTATCATGTGCCTAACAACCTTCACTTCTGACTTTAATTCTTGCTTATTCTCAACCTTAAAATCAGTCATATCCTGCCTTAAATCTTGGATTTCTCAACTTAAATCTGTTCTTATCAACTTAATTTCTTCCAACAAAGTAACATATGCGTCTCCACCTCCCTTAGCCTGATCTTTAGTTTGGTCAACTGAGGATCTCCTTTGTGAAGGAGCTTGAGATTTCAAAGATTGACTCTTCAAAGTCATCGACATCTTTCTACAGCTACAAAGAAGATAGTTTATCTCCAGAGATGACTTTGGTCTACTCTATCCAAAAATGACAACTAATACCCAATTTGTACAGTTTACAATTTGAATACTTTACAAATGATCAAGCTTATAACACTTTAGTTAATTACAACTTAAATCAAGTTAGAAAAGCTTGCATATACCCTAGTCTACAAAATAAGTCTTTCAGAGAAGAAAAAGACCACACTCTCACACACTACGTGTTAATGAGGTCACAGTAAGATCCATAAACCAACTTCCACTTTATATCAACACAGTCACTGGATCGTAGGAAATGTGACAAAATTATACTGCAGATTTCCCACCAGCTTTGCTGCCAGCTTTGCTGCCACTCTCAAATTCTCACAGTCCGGATCAACAAATGAAGCTCTCCAGGTTCGAGATGGGTCCTGTTAGACTCCTTCACGTTCTTCACAGGGCACACTCTCAGCCAAACCACAAAGTCCACTTATCCTCTATCAAGCTTTCCTTCCCAACTCGCGCCGACAGTAGCTTCCAAATGGAGCCCCTCAAAAAGTCTCGCTCCTTGCAAGCACCGTTAGTCTATCCATGCTCTCTTTCCTAAAATTGCTATGGTCTTTGAGTTACACCCTCTTCCACAAGTGCACGCACCCACGTTACTTGCTGGGGCCACTCAGATGATATGACTACATTTCCCAGAATTCTCCACGATCCCAAAGGGCCCTATGGAGTCGTACTTCCTCCAACAAACTCAGCACCGCCCTCTATTCCTCTAAAGCGGTAGCATCATCTGGATCTTCTTTTCCTTATCTTCTCTGTAAAGGTAAAAGTGTTAAACCTTGAAACCCCAATATTTAGATGTTATGTGTCCGGCAAAAGGAAGGGGGGGAAGCTTAATTTTTTACTTCACAGGAATTGATTAAATTTCTGCCACCAACTGGACGACCGACTCATCTATATGTCATTACCACCGGGAACTTTTCCCCCCCTCTCCTCCGTTCACCTTCAGTCTTTCCTTGTCCGCCCGAAGTTTGAGGTTGTTGTCTATTTTCTAGTCCTCAGTCTAACACTTCGTTTATAACAGCTGTTTTAACCTAATTAAAATGATTGGTGGTGTTCCATACCACAGGGTGGTAGCCTTAAGCAAGGCAGCAGCGGCTTCTGCTTCATTCACTTTTCTCCCACTTGCTTTTCTTCTTACCCCCTCTGGTCTCTTCAGGTTCTTATCCGATAACACAGGGGAAGGATCTTGAAAGCCCCTTCGCAGTCCCCTTACCAGGGGAGCAGTTTGTCCCTAAAACAGCTCTTCTGGACTGATAAAAATCTTGCTGAGCTTACAGACCAATGCATTAGTCTGTCTTATCGGTCCGCCATAACCAACCGGAAGTCAAAAGATAAACTCCAAAGTCTGGCATGTTCAGACCCAGGAGCAGGGTATGATGGGACCGTGCTTCATACACCTGAGGTTACCTTTATCTCTTATCCACAGAAGGCCCATTCACTGACACCTGCCCTGCTTTTATCCTTTTAACACTCTCCCTAAGTGTATAAGGGCCAGGGTCTCAAGTATCTTCCCCAAACCAGTTCAATGTTTTAGATATGTGCTTGGCTTTGTTTACAGCATATGGAAATCATTCAGATAGAGGCATTTGTTATAAAAAAATAAACAGTAACTTTATTAAATAACATCAAGAAAGGAAGTATTTTAGGTAGGCGGTTTCAAACTGCAGTTAGGTAAGGTGTTAGAATCCTGTTAATATTCTATCAGATATGTAGTATAGTGTGGGGATGATGGGAAGAGGGGTTAGTTATGTGAGAGTGCAGGTGCTTTATCAAGTGACCTTGAGTGGCTGGCTCGGCTGGCTGGGAACGGATGAGAGGTTTGGGAAAAGGAAGGAGGGGTTGAGAGCGCGGGCTTTTTGCACATTCTTTTCACTAACTGTAGGGGGGGGGTTTCAGTCTCAGCTAAAACGTCTGATAGTCAGGACTGACCTATGGATCTTCCAATAAAGTTCTGTTAATTCTTTAATTAAACTGACTGGTTGGTTGTCTAAAGGTGCTGCTGTCTATTTCATGACAGTTAGCTGAGACTCACACCAAGTTCAACTTTATTTTTGGTATTTTGTTCCTGCTCCTGGAGAGATGGAGGCAGGAGCGGAGATGTCCTCCAAAGAGGGTCAAACCCCAGAGGATGGAGGGGAACCTCGGGCGGAGGACAGAGGAACCGGAGCGGTGCCAAAGACCGGAGGGCCACAATTGCCACAGACCCCACTAGTGTCTGGGAGATGGTTTGGTGCTCCGGTGGCCCCAGTGCACACAAAAGAACGCCGGCGGGCGGCGAGGTGGTCGGATTGGAACACCGGGTTCACGCAACCACTACAGCTGTCCTCGGGAGAGGGGACCGACATGGAGACGCAGGTACAGCAGCTGAAATCTGAGGTGGAGGGGATGCGAGGTACCATGACCATGATGCTAGAGATCCTCCAACAGATTGCTGGAGATGGAGTAGGGGGTGCAGGAGCAGGAGCAGGAGCTGCCCGAGCCCCAGCCCCAGGTGGGCAACCCCAAGACATGGGAGCAGGGGGAGAGGAAGCCTTGCCCCCAGGGCCCCCACCAGCAGTCCTCCCGCAGCCGAGGGCTCCAGAGGCACAGGCTAAGAAGATGGGGGTCAAGTTCGATGGGGATTCCCAAACGCTGCCTTATTTCTTATCGCAAGTGGCAGATCATATGGAAGAGTGGGGCCCTGTTTTCCCTTCGGAATCAGCCAAGGTAAAGTGTGTGGCAAGGCATCTGCGGGGGGAGGCGGCCCGCTGGCTGGTGCAGCTCTACGATCGACGAGCGCCGGAGCTGGGGGACCTAGACGAGTTTATGAGGGCCCTTAGGACTAGATTTGAAGACCCTTTCCAGGCCACCACTGCCCTGGCTGAACTAAAAGTTTTAAAACAAGGTTCCATGACAGTGGCTGCATATGCGGCAGAATTCAGAAGGCTGGTGGCCCAAGTGCCGGACTGCCCGGAGGGAATGCAGATCCAATATTTTAAAGATGGACTGCGCCCAGAGATAGCCAAATGGGTGTTGATGATGGGAAAACCCCTCACAGCTATGGAATGGATCAGAGTGGCGGGAGAAGCGGAAGCCATCTTACATGAAGTAAAGATGTTAGATCAAAGACAAACCCAAGAGACCAAAGCGAAGGGGGGCCGAAGCCAAGCCCACAAGGGAAAACTTCCTACCGGCACTGCAGAGACTGAGAGGGAGAGACGGCGCCGGTTAGGTCTATGCTTAAAATGCGGCCAAAAGGGGCACTTAATTGCTGCTTGCCCGGACATGGCCCAGGAGGGAAAGACCGGCTCCTCTCAGGGCCCCCCCCCCCGGCAGAGGCTCCAAGAAGGAAAAGAGTCAGCCAAAAAGAAAATCCTCTACTGAGCACAGCCTGAAAGTAGAAGAGCCCAAAGAACAGGAGATCTGGACAGACTCAGACGACTCAGACAGTTTTACAAGCTCAGGAGGGGAGCCTTTAAACTTCCAGAGCCTGCCTTAGGAAGCGGCGAAAGGCGGGCTGTGGGAGCAGAGAGCCGCAAAAAGATGGTGAGTGGGGGCATTCCCCTGTTGTCTGTATCAGTGACTTTGATGGTGGGGCCCAAGAAAAAAGCTATGCAATTAATTGCAGCCATTGACTGTGGGTGTACAAGGTGCTTAATAAACCCTGCAGTAATAGACAGTTTGAACATAGCCACCCACCCTCTGAGAGAGCCCATTCCCTTTGTTCAGATGGATGGGTCTCTGATGGGGGGCCGTGCTGCAGAAAGAAAAACTGCTCCTGTGTGGCTAGGGATAGCAGACCATTGGGAACAGCTCCAGTTGGTGGTGGGAAATACTTATAATTACCACCTAATGTTGGGCATAGACTGGCTACACCATCACAACCCTGAGTTGCGCTGGAGGGAGAGACAGTTAATTTTTAATGATCCGGTTTGTGCAAACCATTGCCTTGCCCACGGGATGGTGCTCCCCCCTCTTCTCCCCACGGTGGCGCTTCCCGGACAAACAGAGAAAGACGCCGCTACTCACTTGGAAGGGCTACCCAGAGACAGAGACATTGGGCACGGCGGGGAGGGGTCGCCAGTCATCCCTCCAGTTTACCGAGATTTAAAAGGGGTGTTTGAAGAGAGAGAGTGTGATGTGTTGCCTCCACACCGAGAAACAGACTGTGCTATTGAAATATTGCCAGGGGCACCCCTTCCTAAACCCAAACTGTATTCAATGACCCCAAAAGAGCTGGCCACATTGAAAGACTATATAGAAAAGAACTTGGCTCGAGGGTTCATTCGACCCTCCACTTCTACATTTGCTGCTCCAGTATTTTTTAGGGAAAAAAAAGATGGTTCTTTGCGGCTGGTGGTAGACTATCGCAACCTAAATGGGATTTGCAACACCAACAAGTACCCTTTGCCCCTAATGAAAGACATGTTGGGGAGACTGGGCACGGGCAAACTCTTTACAAAATTGGACTTAAGAGATGCTTATCATCGAGTTAGGATTAAGGAGGGAGATGAATATAAGACTGCTTTCAACTGCCCTTTGGGGGCATTTGAGTACTTGGTCCTTCCTTTTGGACTGTCGGGGGCTCCCGGGATTTTTATGAGGCATATAAATGAAGTACTGCATGATTTGCTTTTTGAAGGTGTTCTGGTATATTTGGACGATGTGCTCATCTATTCTAAGGACTTAGACAGTCATGTCAAACTGGTGCGAGAGGTACTCAAAAGACTGTGGGATAACCAACTGTATGTGAAACTGTCCAAATGTCACTTTCACACCGAGAGACTAGATTTCTTGGGGTACCGAGTGTCTAACCAGGGCTTAGAAATGGATCCAGCTAAAGTACAAACAGTGTTAGACTGGGCACCCCCGAGAAATAGGAAAGATGTACAAAAGTTCCTGGGCTTTGCAAATTTCTACAGAGAGTTCATTCCTGACTTTGCTAAGATTGCATTGCCCATTACAGACTTACTCAAGACTAAAGATACGCCCAAAAGTGGGGAGGGGGTTGCGTCCAAGCCTCCCAAGCCCTCCACTCCGATTCAATAGTCTGAAAAATGCCAGAGGGCTTTTGAACAACTGAAGATGTTTAGCTCTGAACCTATTTTAATTCACCCAGACCCAGCCAAACCCTTTGTGGTTCAAGTTGATGCCAGTGACTTTGCTATGGGGGCTGTCCTGCTACAAAAAGATGATAAAGATAAGCTTAGACCTTGTGCCTACCTGTCCAAAAAGTTCCAGGGGCCCCAATTATCTTGGCCGTGCTGGGAAAAAGAAGCTTATGCAGTTAAGCATGCCCTAGAAAGCTGGAGACAATTCCTTGAGGGGGCGGCACACCCTTTTGAGGTATGGACTGATCACAGAAACTTAGAAGCATTACAGACTCCCCGCAAACTGAGCCCCAAACAAAGGAGATGGGCTAAAGACTTTTATAAATATAACTTCAAGTTAAAGTTTTTCCCGGGCCGTCAAAACATTTTAGCAGACGCATTATCCAGATTGCCACAGCATGGGGGAAAAGAGGCGGTTCCTCTTGAGACCATCTTTTCCCGGGAACAGTTGGGTTTGGCGGTAATTACACGCAGTAGAGCCAAGGCTTTAGTTCAACCCCCTTCACAGGGTGACTCACCACCGCCATTAGATGACCTGTTGCTAAAAATCCAGCAGGGGGCAGAAACAGATGAGTGGCTACAACAACATAAAAACCAACTGTCTAAAAATGCACAAGACTTATGGGTGTGGAATTCAAAGATCTATGTTCCTGCTTCCTTAAGAAAAGACATCCTTCAGATATACCATGACTCTAAGGCAGCAGGGCATTGGGGATATTTAAAAACTTGGCACAAGATCCGCAGCACCTACTGGTGGGATGGAATTCGTGCAGATGTAGAGGCTTATGTTAAAAGTTGCCCGGTTTGCGCTAGAGCCAAACCAAGAGTGGGCAAGCCTAGAGGACTACTTCAACCTCTGCCTACACCAGAAGGACCTTGGAAACACATTGCTATGGATTTTATAACAGACCTGCCTCCTAGCAAGGGCCGAGACACTATTTGGGTGGTGGTAGATTTGTTTTCCAAACAAGTACATTATGTGGCCTGCAAGGGGATGCCTTCGGCCCCCAAATTAGCTGATCTGTTCATAGCGCACATATATAGACTCCATGGCCTTCCAGACCGAATAATCTCCGATAGAGGCAGTTCGTTTACTTCTAAATTTTGGAGGGTGCTACAAGACAAATTGGGGGTTCAATTGGCCCTTAGCACGGCTTTTCACCCGGAGACTGACGGTCAAAGCGAGAAGACTAACCAAAGTCTCCAGAGATACCTGTGTTCTTATACTAACTACCTGCAAGATGACTGGTTTGATTTACTTCCACATGCCGAGGTTGCTTTCAATAGCGCAGTACACAGCAGCACTGGGAGCTCTCCCTTTTCGATTAACTATGGTTTTGAACCTAAGCTCCTCCCTGCCCTGCCTGTAAATAAAACTGACCCGGTTCAGGTGACCCAGTGGGCTGACAAAGTCAGAGGGGCTTGGCCCACCATTGTCAAAGCTTTGCACGAAGCTAAAAAGCAGTATAAAAATCAGGCTGACAAAAAGAGGGCGAAAGGTTGGGATATTAAGCCTGGTGATATGGTTTACCTTTCCACCAAAAACTTGAGGTCTAAGTTTCCTTCCAAAAAGCTAGGCCCAAAATTTGTGGGTCCTTTTCCAGTTAAGAGACTGGTTAATGATGTTACTGCTGAATTGATTCTTCCTAAGACCTATCGTCATCTTCATCCAGTTTTTCATTTCAGTTTGTTGAAACCTGATTGTGCGGTTGACCCCTGGAAACCCGTTGACTCACCACCCCTGCCTTTGATGGTTGATGGACATCAACACTTTGAAGTTTCAAAGATTTTGGACTCGCGGGTTCATCGAGGCAGACTACAATACCTGATCCGGTGGAAACACTTTCCTGTTGACCATTCTGAATGGGTGTCTGCTGGTCATGTCAATGCTCCTGATTTGATTGCTCATTTTCATGAACGCTATCCAGACAAGCCTTCCTTGTCTTCAGTTGCTTGATGTTTCTTTCATTTTTTGGGGGGGTTTTTCTGTTTTCAGGGGGGCAGACTGTTAGAATCCTGTTAATATTCTATCAGATATGTAGTATAGTGTGGGGATGATGGGAAGAGGGGTTAGTTATGTGAGAGTGCAGGTGCTTTATCAAGTGACCTTGAGTGGCTGGCTTGGCTGGCTGGGAACGGATGAGAGGTTTGGGAAAAGGAAGGAGGGGTTGAGAGCGCGGGCTTTTTGCACATTCTTTTCACTAACTGTAGGGGTTTTTTTTTTCAGTCTCAGCTAAAACGTCTGATAGTCAGGACTGACCTATGGATCTTCCAATAAAGTTCTGTTAATTCTTTAATTAAACTGACTGGTTGGTTGTCTAAAGGTACTGCTGTCTATTTCATGACATAAGGTAACAATTGAAGGTTTTTGATTCTCCGTATTCCAGTCTCTCTCATTCATTTCTATTCTCTCTCTCTCTCTTTCAGTAGGAATGCCAATTAAACCTGTCTGACTGTATCACAGTCCGCTCTGGACTCCCTCGCTAGAGATTACTGGAGAGAACGTATTAATCAAATCCATGAATGACCAAATCTGAAAAGGTCAAGGCTACAAATGTGTAGGGCTGGCTGTACTTAAAGACATTCTTGCTTTAGTATTATTTTGAGCTGTCATGAAGTTCTAGTACTGGAGGAGGAGGTGTCTGGGCTTCAGATTAAGAATCATGGTTGAACGCATTTCCCCCCCCTTTTTTCCCCCCAGAGGTGTGGAAGTAGAAGAGCAGTGCTGTGGTGTTTTTTCATACCAAACTATCCCAAGGCACTACCATGTGGCAAAGATATTGCTACTTCTTGGCTTGGCTCCTGCTTCTGCAGCTGTCAGTCACTGTGTCAGGTGAGTGAGTGAGATCTCAAAAGCAGATAGCATTGTTTCCCCTAGGATGAAAATAATTCAAAAGACTCTCTAATCTAGCATTCTTTTTACATCATGGCCCCATGGGAAGCCTCCCAAGCCAGACAGGCATAAAACCACACACTTCTGCATACTTATAGGAATTGGATGCCACTTTAATCACCATGGATCTGTCCTGTGGAATCCTTGGATGTACACTTTGATTAGGTACTTTGATTAGCCCTCCCTCCATTACCATCCGATGTCATCTGGGGGAGAGACAACAGGCCCAGCACCATCGGGCCTAGAATAAGAAGAATCCTTACTTCTTAAAGGATGGGTGGGATTTGGGATTTTATGTTCTGTTTAATATATCTGTATGGATATTTTAATGTTGTAAGCCACCCCGATTGCTCTGCAGAGGGGCGGGATATATATTATTATTATTATTATTATTATTATTATTATTATTATTATTTAGAATGCTCTGTGAGGGAGAACTAAAGAATTCTCCTGAAGACAGCATTATAGTATTCTAGCAAATAATTCTAAGTACCTCACTGACCAAACCATAAACCCAGAATTTTATACGGTGGCTTTGTGAAAGTGGCATCCAAGTGCTAAGCAAAAGCGGTTTCATTTATATACTGCTTCATACCGCGCTATGCAATATCTAAGCGGTTTACAATTGTAAGCTCATCCCCCCCCCCAACAGTTGGGTACTCATTTTAGTGACCTCAGAAGGATGCAGGCCTGGGTCTAGCCTGAGCCCTGTGGTCTATGAGTGAGTGGCTCGCAACCTTGTGGTCTATGAGTGAGTGGCTGCAGGACAGGCATTTAACCACTGTGCCACCAGGTGCTGTAACTGTAATGTGAATGCCATACCTGATTCAGCAGGGACAGTTCTAATTAATCCTCTGCCATCCCAGTTTTTCAGTTCCTTTCAAAATGTCCTAGTTTCTCTTGACTCCTCCCACTTCACCCCTTTCAGCTGGTGTAAGCTGAATTCAAAATTCAAAAGTAGTTTTCACTCAGCTCAGCAGGGGCAGAGGAATCTTGCCCTTCCCTATAGACTCCAACAAAAACAAACTACTATATCTTCTGCTATCTTGTGTGTTCTTCCTCATTAACAATTTTTGACATCTTGAGAACACTCTGATGTTGTTTGGTCATGTTTGCCACTTTTCACCTGTGATATGTTACAGAGTATGGTATACAAGCTTGCTCATGTATCCAAGCCTTTTACCTTTGATACTGGAGGGAATATGTATCCATCAGGGCTAGCAGAAACTGAAAAGCCCTATCATCCATGAGTTTATCCAGCCCCTTTTAAAAATGTCAATTGATAGTCCTTCCTAGATCTTGTGGCTTTGAATTACATAGCCAACACCAGTGTATGTTACATTTCTTCTGAATTGTTCACAGTTCAGCTTCAGCAGATGATCCCCCCCTTGTTTCTAGTGTTGTTTTGTGGAAACATCCATCCTCTTTCTCCATCTGCAGGAGATCAGCCATGTATGGCAAGGAATTTTGGACAGGGCTCGGTGGTGTGTGAATGTGGGGCCAACTACTGTGACACTTTGGGGCCCGTCTCCCTCCCTGCCCTGGGCTCTTTTGCCAAATATGAAAGCAACAAGGCTGGGCACCGCCTCAAGAGGAGCGAAGGGGTGCTGCTCAGAGAACTTCCAGAAAAAGGTGAGTTGGTGGCAGTTTTGAGTCTTCCTCTATGACATCCTGCAAGTCTCTACCAAATCACAGGTCTCCAAATGTTTTGGACTATAACTCGCATCATCTGGAGAAATAAGAAGTAACTGAGACTTGAGTCCTGGTTTTGGGAGAAGGGTGGAGTATAAAGGTTGTGGTTGTGGTGGTGATGATGAGGATGAGGATGATGAAGAAGAAAAGCTGGTTTTCAGACTGGAAGGAAGTCTCAAGCAAAGTGCAATGGGGCTCTGTCATGGAGGTGACACTTTTCAATGAAATTTATCACACGGGAAATCCCGTGCAGAAACGGGATTTAAAAGGTGGGGGAAACCTGTGAAAGCAGTTAGATTTTCACATACATTGCTATTAAAAGGGAATTAACCCAAATGGAAAGTAGTCAGAAATTGCTTCTTTTTACTTTCAGGATTTTCCAAAAGTAAAAAGAAGCAGTTTCTGACTACTTTCCATTCGGGTTAACCCCATTTTAACAGTGACGTTGTGTGAAAATCTAACCGCTTTTGCGGGTTTCCCCCCCTAATTTAAAGCCTCATTTCCGCACGGGATTTCCCCCATGTGATAAACTCCAATATTTTTATCCATGATTTAGATATTGGGGTAGAAGGAATCAAGGATGATAGAAAACTGGAATGGGCAGTTAATATAGTCTGCCCTTGACATTTGCAGGGTTAGGTGTGCAAGACCTTTGCAAATGTGAAAAAACTGCAAATATGGGAAAGCCCAGGAGAGATGAGGAGGAGTGTGCTCACCCTTCCAAACTGCTCTGTTTCTGGGCTTGGAATCCCCTCCTCCTGTTGGGAGGGAGAAAAATCCCAGGACAGGAGGCGGAGGAGGAGGGGGAGGATGGCACGCACACCCTTCCCAACTGCTTTGGTCCTGGGCTTGGTTTCCCCCCTCCTGCTGTGCTGTGCTTTCAGGGGGGGGGAGAGTGTCAGTGTGTGGATGATGGGTGTTGCAGTGATGCTCCTTGACACCCAGCAAAATCTGCAGGACAAGCTGGCTGCTGTGATCCACAGCCACTTTGTATCTCTTACCATCAACTAGCTCAGCTTCTCTTCGTCAGGATCCTGTCTTCCTCAGTCAAGAAGACACATTGTAAAGTCCAAAAGTATAGTTTTATTAATGCATATAAAAGAAAATAAGATAACTAAGTAAAATCCATTGTGATGAACTTATCCAGTTCAGCCATGAGAGATAATAATAATAATAATAATAATAATAATAATAATAATTTTTTATTTATATCCCGCCCCTCTGAGAACAATTGGGGTGGCTAACAATGTTAAAAATATACAATCCAATCAAATCCCCAGCACCCTCCCCCCCCTTACAAAAGCATTAAATCCAAAGAGATTAAAACATACAAGTTAAAACGAGCCAATGGTCAACAACATTATACAATTATACAAACATGATATGGTGACATTGATCAATAAATAAAAGCGGCACTATCCAATACATAGCTACTGAAGATGTTCCTAGAGGTTTCTCCTAAAAAGATTTCTGGTTTCTAAGGCCGGGATCTCTATTCTAGGAAGGCCTGCCAGAAGATTACATCTTTAACAATCCCAAAAGCATAAGATCCCAACTTGTTGTAGTTGAAAGTTAAAAAGAAGTTACAGATCCATGTTTCCAGTCTAGGAGTTACATTATAAAAGTAGTATAAGCATACTACAAGCCAAACACTAACTCCATGGTTAAAACCACTGCCGAGCATGCACACAGTCAAACTTGTGAATAATCAAATCTGCAAATTTGATTTGCATGAATATGCAAACCCATGAATATGGAGGGCTGACTGTATCTTGGAAGATAGGAACAAAAGTCAAAAGGACCTTGATAAACTAGAAAATTGGGCTGAAACTTAATAGAATGAAATTCAGCAGACCCAAATGCAAAATTCTGCATTTAGACCACAAAAAAGAAAACACTCACATATAGGATGAGGGATACTTGGTTTAGCAGCAGTCCATGTGAAAAGGACTTTGGGGTTGTTGTTGATCATAAATTGAACATGGCCCACCATTGTTATGCTGCGATAAAGAAGGAAAATGCTTTCTTATCCTGCATTAATAGAACCATGATTATAAGATGATAAGAGGTATGGAGAACAAAACATATGTTCAGGGCATGTTTAGGTAGTTCAACAATAGGCTTTATTGATTAGTCGACTGACCATATCAACAATAAAATATAGTATTTCAAGTACAGATTCAGCATATTGAGTTCAGGTAGTTGACGAGAAGACGGATTGGCATGATAGCATTCTTTAAATACCTCAAGGGCTGTCACAAAGAGAAGGGTGCAAGCTTGTTCTCTGGCTGCTGCCTGAGAGGGCAGAACTAGGTTTAATGATTGTAAGTTAAAGGAGGAAGATTTTGATTGTACATTAGAGGAACTTCTTGACAGTGAGAGAAATTTGGCAATGGAACCTGGAGATGTCATGAGGTCTCTTTTTCTGTATGTTAAAAAATACTAAACAGCTACCTGCTGTAGCTGCTGTAGCTGCATTTTTATTTTTGCATTGAGTGGATTGGACCAAGTAGCTTTGGGGGCCTCTTTTAACACTTTTAAAAGCTATATATGTAGCAATGGTAGGGAATAGCAGAGCTGAAGACAGAGGGAAATTATCGCAATAATAATAATAATAATAATAATAATAATAATAATAATATTTTATTTATATCCCTCCTTTAGAAGAGGCTATCAAGGCGGCTTACAATTAAAATACAATACAATACAATTATAGTAAACATATAACCCCCTCTTAAAAATATATTAAATCATTATCAACCTTAAAAGTAACTTAAAACAAGGCTACAAATCAATACTATTAAATAGCTGGCACTCTAATTATATAGAGGAGTGATCTAATGGATCAAAATATTGAGACCTGCAAACTAAGATTTAACATCCTTGGGAAAAGAAAGCTACTGTGTTTTTTGAGTGGAATATTCAAGCTCTGGGCCATGTTCTTAAATTTTTAAGGAGATTATCAAATGGGGGGAGCAGATGGGAGTAAAAGGCATACTCCTGGCATAATTTGTGCAATTGCGCTGAAGATTTTCAGATGATATCGTACTCATCCAGAACTGACTCCATGAAGATCCAGGAACAACCCATTCGCAGGAAGTCCTGGGAATGGTTTAGTTGCAGGAGCATTCCTGGATCTTCACAGGATAAGTCCTGGATGAACTCGATGTGTTTGAAAATCTTGAGTGCAATTGTGCGATTATGCCGGGAGTATGCCTTTTACTCATGGCTCCCCTCCATCTGATAATCTCCTTTGTTTCTCCCTCCCCAACACCAATAATGAAAAATAGTGAACAATGTAGTGACAAAGGTGGCAATTTATTATTTAAATATTGTAATGAGTAAAACAATGAATTACTTTTTCCCAAAAAAATAAATAAGTGCTCTGATGAATACTGGGAATAAATTACTGTTTAAAAAGTAAATTTCCCAGGTCTGCATCAGGCCCAAATATACTATGCCCAATGGTAATGGCTCCTGAGAGCTGAAGTCCAAAACATTTGATGCATTGATCGCAGATGCTGAGACTCAATGCTTGCTGGTGCATGTGAGTAATCATGTTGCTGTAGCCCTTCTCTCTGAGTGAATATTCACTGGATTGTGCTGTAAAATTGTTCATTTCTCAAAGTGAAACAGTTGTCTAGTCATCCTATGCAAATCAGAGCTTGGAAGACGTCACCTATTTAGACTACAACTTCCAGAATTCACTGGCCATCCTGGCTGGAGAATTCTGGGAATTGTATTCCAAGAAAGAGATTTCAAGCTCTGGTGCAAAACCAACTTCAAATGGTTTTGTCCTCTTGTGCTGCAGCATCACACCAAAGGCATCTCACATTCAGTCTCTTACCTGCTGTATTCTCATTGCTGGTTTGTCTGGCCATCCATTGGAAGCCACACATGTTGTATTAGCTGCCCTACAATTAATAACTGATACATTTGAACATCTATGTTAGCATAGAGCAGGGGTAGGCAACCTTTCCCCTTTAAGGGCTGAGGGACTTCAGCTCTCAGAATCCCAGGAGCTATTGGCCAACATGGGACTATTGGCCAACATGGCTGAGGCTTCTGGGAGCCGAAGTCCCTCGGCCCTTAAAGGAGAAAGGTTGTCTACCCCTGGCATAGAGGATTATGACCATACTTAAATCCTCTCTCTCTCTTTCTTCCCTCTCCTCCACATACATGCATTAGAAAGACTAATTTTGAAAGTCAAGCCATCCCAAAAATATCAAAAGATCAAAGGCTTTGGAGGGGCCCTCACAGATTCAGCTGCTATCAACATCCTTTCACTCTCCCCAAAGACTCAGATGAATCTTATCAAATCCTATTTTTCCAAAGAAGGTAAGTACTCTGGTTCTGTTCCTCTGCTTCAGTTGCACTATCCCAAAGACCCTGAGAGATCCCATCAGGATGAAGGCATTGCCTCTTGCCAAGTAATAATTTTGCCCCTATCAGTCCTCATATTTCTAGCACTTTACTACTTTAAAAGTTCATAGAATCATAGAATTATAGAGTTGGAAGAGACCACAAGGGCCATCCAGTCCAACCCCCTGCCATGCAGGAACTCCCAATTAAAGCATCCCTGACAGATGGTTCACTAAAGCAAAGGGCCAGGTAAACTGACCAAGGGAAAGCAACACAAAGCACTATGATCCTAGGGCTGCAACAATAGGAATGCAGTGTTAAGATTTTAACTCTGCTTTGGTCACAGTTCACCTGGAATCCTGTGTCCGGTTCTGTTCACCACAATTCAAGCGAGACATTAACAAGCTGAAGTGTGTCCAGAGGACAGCCTCTAGACATACTTCAGTGTGTCAGTATCCCTCTTGAATTGTGGTGAAAGATCTGGAAACCATGCCCTATGAGGAGCAGCTTAGGGAACTGGGTATGTTTAGTCAGAGGAAGAGAAGGTTAAGGGGTGACATGATATCCATATTTATACATTGAAGGGAGGATGTCCTATTGAGGATAGAGCAAGCTTGTTTTATGCTCCTTCATAGACTAGGGAGTTTATCACACGGGGGAAATCCCGTGCAGAAACGGAATTTAAAAGGTAGGGGAAACCCGCAAAAGCGGGCAGATTTTCACACACATCGCTGTTAAAATGGGGTTAACCCGAGCGGAAAGTAGTCAGAAACTGCTTCTTTTTATTTTTGGAATTTTCCGAAAGTAAAAAGAAGCAGTTTCTGACTACTTTCCGTTCAGGTTAACCCTATTTTAACAGCGCTGTCATCTGAAAATCTAACCGCTTTTGTGGTTTTTTTCCAATTTAAAGCCCTATTTCCACACGGGATTTCCCCCATGTGATAAACTCCAAGGACATGGAGCAATGGATACAAACTACAGGAAAAAAGTTTCCACCTAAACAATAGGAAGAACTTCCTTATAACAAGAGTTATTCCACAGTAGAATACTCTACCTCATAGTGTGGTGGTGTCTTCTCCTTTGAAGGTTTTTAAACAGAGGCTGGATGGCCATTTGTCTGGAGTGCTTTGGTTGTGTCTTCCTGCATGGCAGAGGGCTAGACTGGATGGCCAGTTGAGTCTCTTTCAACACTATGATTCTGTTATTCTAAATAGATTTTCAGTGACTTACCCTCTGCAATGCAAGACATTTGAAAAATGAGGAAAAAATTTCATGAGATGCCAGATTCTTAATTGGTGAGGGGCAATGACTTCATTTTGCCACCCTCGCAGCACTTCAAACTCTGGATTTCACCTCTTCCATCTGTTCTGCATCCATCTTGTCTCATTTTTTCCAAAGCCATTTTTTCCATTTTCCATTTCCCCCCATTTTTTTCACCTCTAAGGAATGCCACATGCTTGAGTCTAGTGCTTAAACTCCCATGGTACCACATGCTTTGGCCAAACAAGAGAAGGCACACACATTGTTTTTTATGATCTCCCAATGCTCAGTTCACCTGATGAATCTGACAGCGAAGAGCAAGTACTGATTTAAGACTTAATTCCATGGGAAATTAAAACAGCAGCTAGAGCAAATCATACTCTTAAAGCTGAGGCCAAGATGGAGCAGTGTGGCCTAATGCTGCTTCTGGGATTCCAGCCCTTTCTTTGGTCTAGGGAAAGAGAAAAAATTGTTAGATCTGATAATTTTGAAAAATTGAGCCTCTTCTCATCTCCAGAGACTCATTCCAGGAAAGGTGTACCTCTCCTGAAGAATTCACATATTTGCATACACTCCAACTGTTCCAGTTTGGCAGGGACAGCGCTGTTTAATCCTCTCTTGTCCTGGAGCCCTGGTATTGCAGTGGTTACCACTCACTCACAAACCACAAGGTTGCGAGTTCAAGACCAGCCAGGGGCTCAGGCTCGACTCAGGCTTCTGTAGGACACTAAAATAGTACCCAGCTTGTTGGGGGCAATTAGCTTACAGTTGTAAACCACTTAGAGACAGCATAGTGTGGTATGAAGCAGTATATAAATGAAGCTGCAATTGCTATTGTCCCAATTTTTTGCCTGCTTTTAAAATGTCTGTTTCTTTTTCCTCCTTCCACTTTATCCTCAGATTATTTCAATTACTGCAAACTGAAAACCAATGTGTTTCATCTTTTTACAAATGGTGGATGTGCATAGCTATCACCTTCTTGCACAATGTACATTGCACAAATGTAGGGCATAATGAGCATTGACACACTATTCTAGGTGCATTATTGCACATTGGCAACTGTTTTGCATGTGGAACTCTGTTCCTGCCACATCCACTCTGTCCTGTCTATTCTGCATTGTCCAAGATAGCCATGACACATGTGAAGATGACACTAACAGGATTGTGACCTTGAGTTCTAGCTCTGTGGAAAAGGTGGAACAAATGAAATGACTACCACCAGCTCCACCATCACAACAAATGAGGCTTATGGTTCAAAATAGCATGTGTGTTTCAAAACATTTTACATTTTAACTTCCTTACCCATATCTTTCCTTTTATTTCTCCCAGGGATTGAGTACAATTTGGTCCGTGTACCCATGGCAAGCTGTGACTTCTCTGTCAGGCTTTACACTTATGCAGACTCTGAGTATGACTTTGAGCTGAAAAATTTCAGCTTGACTGATGAGGATACAAAGATGAAGGTAAACATGGCTGCTGAATCCAAAAGTGGAGATTTAGGGTGGGATCTTACATTGTGTGGGGAGAGTGTTCTCTTCCACCTCAGTCAGTCCATGCCACTTTCTACCTGGAAGTCATCTTCTAAGCTCTGGAACTCAGTGCCATTTGGTGGCAAGGGGAGGGAACTCCTTTCTGGGAAGAGAGCTGGGGTTGCTGGAGATCTGGAAAGGTGCAGAACTGCAGATAGATGCTGTCTGGGTGCCTCTTGAGCAGTAAATGGCCATGACAACTGCCTTCAGGGGTGGGAGGTGGGGAGATATTGAAAAGGAAAGTACAGTTGACCATCCACATTTGTGGTTTTGGCTTTTGTGGATTTGGTTATTTGCAGTTTTTATTAATGTATTCTCTCTAGGTCTCTCTAGGTCCTCCAGCACAACCCTGCCAGTAGTTGACCTCAGAGTTGTGCTGGAGAACCTAGAAGTTCCTAGAGAAAACACTTTTCTAGGCATTTGTAGGTCCTCCAGCATGATTCTATGATCAATGTTTGGCAGATGTTGACCATAGAGTTGCACTGGATGACTTGGAGATTCCTAGAGAGGTGTTTTCTCAGGTAAAAAGAATAGTGTTTATTTATTTGCAGTTTTCCCACATTCCTGGGGTTCTTCACCCCTAAACCCAGTGAATGTGGAGGGACCACTGTATTGACTGTTTCCTGCTGCAGTGTCAGAAAAGAAGATACACACCAGGTTGTTGTTGTTATTATTATTAATATTAGTAAATAATAATAATAATAATAATAATAATTATTATTATTATTATTATTATTATTCCCCACCTTTTGCTGTGGCAATCAAGGCAGCTTCCAGCTAGTAGTATTAGTATCCCACCTTCCTACTGGTACAGGGGCTCAAGGTGACTTATGTGAGCATAAATAACCAATAAAATTCTTGATTTATGTTCCAACCAAAATAGATAGACTGAAATGAAAATTCAGACTGGTATCATGTTGGTAAGTTATGGTGGCATGGGATAGACTTACATTTTTTTGGTCACTGTATAGGCCGGAATTCTGTTCATGCAATGACCAAAAGCTCCCCTGAAAACCTACCTTGTAAGTCATGCAGCCAACACAGGCATTTCTTGTTTTTTGGAGGGTTGTAGTCCAAAGTGCCCAGAAGACTCTAGGCTTGGGAAGGCAGGACTTAAGTGAGTGGAAAAATAATCTGCTCTGGTGGACATTAGAGGGTGGTGGACTCTCCTTCTTTGGAGGCCTTTAAACAGAGGTTTGGGTGGGTGTATTTTGGGAGTGCTTTGAATGTGTATCCCTGCATGGCAAAATGAAGTTGGACAAGTTGGTTCTTGCAGTTCATTCCAACTCTATGATTCCTGTTACAGCACAGTCAATATTCATGGTTGTTTCTCTTTCCAGTGTCCTGCTTGAAAGGTTTACAAAAGCCAGATTTAGTCTGATGGTAAAACTCTATTCTGTCCATCCCCTATCACCAGATCCCAATCCTTCAGCAAGCTCAAGCAGTTGCCTCAAAGCCTCTCTCCCTCTATGCCAGTCCCTGGACTTCCCCTGTGTGGATGAAAACCAATGGGGCTATGACTGGACGTGGGATGCTCAAAGGAAAACCAGGAGACAAATACCACAAAACCTGGGCCAACTATTTCATCAGGTAACCAAATGGAGAGTGGCTCTTTTGGGTCACTTACTTGCTGGGGACTAGCACTGTATGTGTTTGGAGGGAAGTATGATTATTATTTTTTTTAAAAAAGGTAAAGGCTTCCCCTTTGACATGATTGTCTAGTTGTGTCCGGCTATAGGGGGTGGTGCTCACTCTGTTACTAAGCAGAGGGCGCCACCATTGTCAAAGACAACTCCATGGTCATGTGGCCAGAGTGACTGCATGGAATGCTGTTACCTTCCCACCAAAGTGGTACCTATTTATCTACTTGCACTTTTACATGCTTTCGAACTGCTATGTTGGTAGAAACTGGGACTAGTGATGGGAGCTTACTTCATCATGTGGCACTTGGGTCTCAAACTACCCACCTGGCGACTTTGCAATCTTAACCACTGAACCACTACATTCCCATGATTTACTTAGTTACTTGAAGTGTTTGTGCTATGTGTTATACCAGGGGTAGGCAACCTTTTTGAGCTCGGGGCCGGATTGCTGTCCCTCAGACAATTGGCGGGCCGAAGCAAAAAAATAAAATAATAAAAATAATAAAAATAAAATAAAATAAAATTTAAAAATATGCATGCACACTCTCTCAGCCCCAGAAAAGCCATGATGGCAAAACCCCTGTGGAGATTTTGCCAAGAAAACCCCAAGAACAAGTAATAACAACAATAATCAATATCATCATGGGACCGGCCTGGGCCGGTTCAAAGGCCTCATGGGGCCGCATCCGGCCCCTGGGCCACAGGTTGCCTACCCCTGCTCTAGTGAGTGATGAAGACACAGGAATTGTCAAAAGCTTTTAACAATTTTTAAAATATTTTAAAATTTGGCCATAAATCCAAAAGGAGAGTGAAGTCATAGAATCATAGAATCATAGAGTTGGAAGAGACCACAAGGGCCATCCAGTCCAACCCCCTGCCATGCAGGAACTCCCAATCAAAGCATCCCTGACAGATGGCCATCCAGCCTCTGCTTAAAGACCTCCAAGGAAGGAGACTCCACTACTCTCCGAGGGAGTGTGTTCCACTGTCGAACCGCCCTTACTGTCAGGAAGTTCTTCCTGATATTGAGGTGGAATCTCTTTTCTTGCAGCTTGCATCCATTGTTTCGGGTCCTAGTCTCTGGAGCAGCAGAAAACAAGCTTGTTCCCTCCTCAGTATGACATCCCTTCAAATATTTAAACACAGCTATCATATCACCTCTCAGCCTTCTCTTCTCCAGGCTAAACATTCCCAGCTCCCTAAGTCGTTCCTCATAGGGCTTAGTTTCCAGACCCTTCACCTTTTTAGTTGCCCTCCTTTGGACACGCTCCAGTTTCTCCACATCCTTTTTGAATTGTGGTGCCCAGAACTGGACACAGTATTCCAGGTGAGGCCTGACCAAAGCAGAATAGAGTGGCACTATTACTTCTCTTGATCTAGACACTATACTTCTACTGATACAGCCTAAAATTGCATTGGCCTTTTTAGCTGCTGCATCGCACTGTTGACTCATTTTCAACTTATGGTCCACTTGGATTCCTAGATCCCTTTCACACGTAGTCTCATTCAGCCAGGTGTCCCCCATCGTATATCTGTACTTTTCGTTTTTCTGCCTTAAGTGCAGTACCTTACATTTCTCCGTGTTGAATTTCATTTTGTTAGCTTTGGCCCAGCTTTCTAGTCTGTTCAAGTCATTTTGAATTTTGATCCTGTCCTCTGGGGTATTAGCTACTCCTCCTAATTTGGTGTCATCTGCAATTTGATAACTATACCCTCAATACCGTCATCCAAGTCATTAATAAAGATATTGAATAGTACTGGGCCCAGGACAGAGCCCTGTGGCACCCCACTGGTCACTTCTTTCCAGGTTGAAAAGGAGCCATTGTTGAGCACCCTTTGGGTTCGCCCAGTCAACCAATTACAAATCCATGTAAGAGTTACTTTGTCTAGCCCACATTTTACCAGCTTGTTTGCAAGAATGTCATGGGGAACCTTGTCAAAGGCCTTACTGAAATCAAGATATACTATATCCACAGCATTCCCTTCATCTACCAAGCGGGTAATTTTATCAAAAAAAGAGATCAGATTTGTCTGACATGACCTGTTTCTCTGAAACCCATGTTGACTTTTTGTGATTATGGAATTACCTTCCAGGTGTTCACAGACTCTCTGTTTAATGATCTGCTCCAGAATCTTTCCGGGTATTGATGTCAGACTAACTGGACGATAATTGTTGGGATCCTCTTTTTTCCCCTTTTTGAAGATGGGGACAACATTTGCCCTCCTCCAGTCAGCCCATGCCCTTCAACTGACAGTAGAGACGAGATGACAATCTGTGCCTCCATTTCTTTCAGCTTCTTTCCTAGAGCCTCATAATCCCTTTTGATGTTCTGAAGGCTGTGTCTTGCTATGTCGTTTGTTCCCACATGGAACAAAAGGAAGGGGTATTGGTCAGTAGGTTTGACCAGTCATGTCAGCCTCTCTGTCACATCTCGGATCTTTGCCCAGGGAGACAACACACCTCCTGAGACATCTTGTCAGGCCCACAAATCACTGCTTCTGTACCCCTTAGCAAGGAGTCCCCCACCACGACCACACATCTCCTCCGAGGCTTAGCAGCGACTGTTTCCTGTGGTGGAACTCCCAGGGTCCCCTGCTCTGTCCCTGAAGTCTGTCCATGCTGCTTTTCCTCGTCCTCCTTGATAAGGGAAAGAACTTGAAATCGATTCTGTAGTTGCAAGCTCCCAGAACGATCCCTGGTCTCCCTACTTCTGCATGTGACATTCCTCCAGCTGTCTACCTCTTGTGTATGTGGTGTGACCTTCTCTTCCCCAGCAACTTCCTCTGTGTGGTCCCCATCCAAGACCATTTGTTCCATTCTGTCTAGGAAAGCCTCTTGCTCCCTAATATGCTGCAGTGTAGCTACCTGCACCTCCAGCTGCTGTACTTTCTCCTCCTAGCAGGAGCTGGCCTGGAAAGCCTCCTTCTCTTTCTACTTTCCTGGCAGAAACTGCCTGGAAAGCCTCCTTCTCTTTCTTTCAGAAACTGGCCTGGAGAGCCTCCTCCTCCTCCCCTGTCCTGGCCGAAACTGACCTGAAACTGGCCTCTGGGAGTAGTTGTATAGAGCTAACTGCCTAGCCCACTCAACAAAGCCCCACCCGCTGAGTAACAGTCACACTCTCCCCAAGTGTTTTTATAAAGAACGTAAGAACTTACCTACTCAAAATGGCTGCCTGGAAACTGCTTTCTTCCTCTTTCCTAGCAGGAACTGGCCTGGAAAGCCTCCTTCTCTTTCTCCTTTCCTGGCAGAAACTGTCCTGGAGAGCCTCCTCCTCCTCCCCTGTCCTGGCCGAAACTGGTCATTAAACTCTCTTACAGCACCTTTCCACTGAGCTGATTTTTCCCATGTAACCTTTCAAATTAATTGCTTCCTCCTGTTAACTTTCTTCACTGTCCAGCTTTCATAGCCATACATAGACTTTGGAAATACTAAGGCAAGGATCGTTCTGACTTCATTATTTAATGATATATCTTTAATTCCTACACAGCTGCACTACCAAATTTAGTCTTCTGCAAAGGAACTAGATAAGACACTCAAAGACAGTGGAATCACTGGGGGTGGGGGGGTGGCACTCTAGAAGAGGAGTGACATCCGTTTGGCCCTCCCAGCTTGCTGTAAGCCTTCTCACAAATACCTCCGCCACCATGGCAAAGGAAAGGGCCAAGCTCATGCTTTTGGTTGCTGGTGCTCCCAAGCACACCAAGGAACACAAGGGTGTGGACACCACTGCTCAAAGGTATGGCCAAATACCATAGTATTTCTGATTTCTAGGTATGACTATGAAAGCTGAACAGTGAGGAAAGCTGGAAGGAAGAAAATCAGCTCATTTGAAATGTGGTGCTGGAGAAGAAATGTGGTGCTGGAGAAGAGTTCTCCAGATACCATGGACTGCCAAAAAGACAATGGATCCTAGAGCTAATCAAGCCCGAACTCTCCTTTGAAGCCAAGATGACTAAACTGAGACTGTTGTACTTTGGACATTAGAAGACACGACTCACAAGAAAATAGAATGATGCTTGGTAAGGCAGAAGGCAATAGGAAAAGAGAAGTCTTGATCAGATTTGCTTTGCTACTAACCTAAGACATTTTTCTGGAGCTTTGTGGGGTGCAGCCCATCTGTGATCAGTAGTCCCCGGTTTGACTACTTCAAACCACCAATAACTATGACAACTCTCATTTTATACCTAGCAAGAGGAGCTGCTGCTCTTCAGTTGAATCTGCCCAACAGACAAATTAGACCTTCCTCATCATCCCAGTGGCAGCAGAGGGGAACTTTCTCCTTCCGCTTTCTTGATGAACCTTCCCCTCAGACAGAGGAGAATTGTGTTCCTGGGGACAATAATAGCGGTGTCAGTTCTTACCCAGCTGGAAACTGATGACTCAGTAACCCCCTTGGACTGGGCTTACTGTTTTAGGAACATTCCCTCATCCTGCTTTAACTTGGCATGTCTCTCTTTCTCCTCCTCCTCCTCCTCTGCGATGTACTAATTTATCACCCACTTCCTCCAATCTGGAATTTGTAAGAAAACCCAGACATTTTAAAAATACCTGCCCAGAAATAAAATTTAACTCTGAAAAAGAGGACATGTTGACTGTTATATTTCTCCATCAGATGTTGTAAAATGAGGGGCTGACTCATAGTAGATAGGGCTGATTTAAAGCTAGCCTGTTCACCAACTAAATTTTGATCATTTTATTTATTTATTTATTTATTTATTTATTTAGTTTCTATGCCGCCTTTCTCCCAGAAAGGGACCCAAGGCGGCTCACAAATAAAAACACTTTTAAAACTTATTACAGTAAAACAATTAAAATATCACATAAAAAAACAATGTAAAATTATAAATATTAAAACCACAATAAAAGCGCAATACCTACCCCATATAAAAAAGCTACCCCAGGATTACACATTAAAAGCCTGCCTGAACAAAACTGTTTTTGCTTACTAATGAAAAGCAAGCAGGGAGGGGGCCAGCCTTGCTTCCCATGGAAGGGAGTTCCAGAGGGCGGGAGCAGCCACTGAGATGGCTGTCTTTTGTATCCTTGCCAGGTGAACCTGTGATGGTGGTGGGACCAAGATAAAGCCTTCTCCTGAAGATCTTAGGGCTCTAGCAGGTTTATATGGGGAGATATGGTCTCTCAAATAGTCTGGACCTAAGCTGTGTAGGTGTCCAGGAAAGCAACCAACGGAGTAGCTGATAAGAGCAATGCGAGTCTGAAGCACAAAAGCAGTTCCAAAGTACAATACCAGTCCAAATGTTCCAAGAAGCAAAACCAGGGGCAAGCCAAGGGTTCAAGAGTCCAGAGAGCCAGTCAGTAAGTCCAGTCCAGGGTCAAGGGTTCTAGCAAGCAGGTCATCAAGTCCAGTCCAAAGGTCAGGGGTTTCAAGGCAATCTGAGGTCTATGAAGCCAGGCAATCAGGGGGTCAGACTCAGATGCTTTCACCAGAGAACCCAGATAGACTCTGACAAAAAGCTCAGCATCTCCCAGCTGTTTATATAGGCTCAGCTCCCAATCACAGCTCTTTGGTCTTAGCTGAGCATTTCCCATATAATCTCAGAGAATGCCGGAGGCACGCCCTTTCTGTCCTTCTCTGTCTAAAGTTAGGTACCTCCTCGTCCTGCTCCTCTATATCTCCCAGCCCTGGAACCTCTCCTGGGGAGAGGCTTTCTGCTGGGGGGATGCTAGGCTGCTGAGACATGGGCTGTGCTGCAGTTGGTACAACAGAGCTAGGTCCAGGCTCAGCCAACTCCACTTGAGCTGGTAGAGTAAAGCTAGGGCCTGGCTCAACCTCCTCATCCTCTGAGTCCTCCGAGTCCTCAGCCTGGCTGGCCATGATAGTAGGGCTTTACAGGTCATGACCAACACTTTGAATTGTGCCTGGAAATGAACACGTAGCCAGTGGAGCTGTTTTAACAAGGTCAGCATTCTGTCTGAGGCATTTGCACATGCTGACATTTCCAAACAGTTTCCAAAGTCAGACCTAGTAGTCCAAACAGGATGTAATCAAGACATGTGTCACCATAGTTAGATTTGACATCTCAAGGCACAGCTGGCACACTAGTTTTAACTGTGCAAATGCACTCCTGGACACTGCTGAAACCTGGGCATACAGGCTCAGAGTTAAGTCTAGGAGAACACCCAACTGTGAGCCTGAAATTTCAAGGAGTGTAACCCCATCCAGCACAGGTGTAGTCCCTATTCCCTAATCTGCTTTATGACTGACCAGGAGCATCTCTGTCTTGTCTGGATTAAGTTTCAATTTGTTTGCCCTTATCCAGTCCATTACTGACAGCAAACATTGGTTCAGCACAGAGACAGCTTCCTTGGAATCAGATGGAAAGGAGAGACAGAGTTGAGTGTCATCTGCATATTTGTGACACTGCACCCCCAAACTCCAGATGACATCTCCCAGCGGTTTCATGTAGATATTAAATAACATGGGGGACAAAGCAGAGGGACCAATGGCCAAGGAGTCAGACAGGAGTCCCCCAACATCACCTTCTGGGTCTGCCCCTCCAGGAAAGACCAGAACCACTGTATAACAGTGCCCCCAAGTTTCATTTCAGAAAGGCAGCTCAAAAGGATACCATGATTGAAGGGGTCAAAAGCCGCTGAGAGGTCTAGCAGGACCAACAGAGACACCCCCCTGCTGTCTAGTTCCCTGCTTGGCTCATCTATCAAGGCAACCAAAGCTGTCTCTGTCCCATATCCAGATATGAAGCCAGATTGAAATGGAACTAGATAATCCATTTCATCCAGAAACCCCTGGAGCTGGGAGGCCACCACTTGCTCCAGAACCTTGCCCAAGAATGGAATATTAGAGACTGGTCTATAGTTATCCAGACTGCTGGGATCCAGGGAGGTTTTTTTTAGTAACAGCCTCACCACAGCCTTCTTTAGGAAGGATGGGAAGCTTACTTGCTGCAGTGAGGCATTTGCCACTCCCCTTGACCACTCTGCCAGTCCCTCTCTAGCTGCTTTCAGAAGCTAGGAAGGGCAGGGATCCAGTATGCATGTGGTGGCCCTCACTTCTCCAAGGATCCTATCCACATCCTCAGTCTGCACAAATTGAAACTTATCCAATAATACAGGATAAGCAGCAGGCACCAAGATTACATTCACTGGACCTGTGTCAACAACAGCATCCAAGTCAGAGGGAATCTGAATGATTTTGTCTGCAAAATATCTTACAAATTTTTCACAGGGAGCTGTTGAGTGATCTTTGTTTTCTTCTTGGGATCCAGAATGCAAAAGGCCCCTGACCACTTGGAACAGCTCTGCTGGATGACACTGTGCTCACACAATGGTGGCAGAGAAGTATAATTTCTTTGCTGCCACAGATCAGTCAGGGCTTCAACAGGATCACCTGCCAAGGCAACAGGAAACTCCCCAGAGCCATCAGAAATCAATCCTGATCCATAAGTCTCCTGGGGTGGACCATCTTAATTGACTCCTCACTCCTGCAGAGGCTCTGAGTCCCAGTGAATCTAAACCAGGGGTAGGCAACCTTTTTGAGCTGGGGGCCGGGTTGCTGTCCCTCAGACAATTGACGGGCCGAAGCACCAAAAATAAATAAATAAATAAATAAATAAATAAATATTAAAATTAAAAAAGAATTAAAAATTAAAAAAATGCATGCACACTCTCTCAGCCCCAGAAAAGCCATGGCAAAACCCCTGTGAAGATTTTGCCAAGAAAACCCCAAGAACAAGTAATAACAACAATAATCAATATCATCATGGGGGGCGGCGGCGGTGGGGGGGCGGCGGCGGCAGGACCGGTTTGGGGCCGGTCCAAAGGCCTTGCTGGGCCGCATCCGGCCCCCGGGCCTTAGGTTGCCTACCCCTGATCTAAACCCTTCCAGGTAGTGATCAGTCCATGACAACAGAACCACAGAGAGTTCTTCCACTCCCAGATCACTGTCATCCTTTTGGCTATTACTTTTCTGTTCTTGTCATTGTTACATCTTCTCTTGTTGACCATTGGGCAGTGAATCCTTCCCTTCCCATGGCTCCACGTATTTATCCTAACCTGATCCTCATTTGCCCTCTTCATATCTCCCAGATTCCATTCTTCTGTTCACTCTGGAACTGTTGCTCTGTTGCCCCTCAAGCGGCGGCAATTCACGATCTTTTTCTTTCTAAATTACTTAATCTACTCACTCTTACTGAAACCTGGCTCCCAGCCCGCCCTTGATACTGCTGCCCTTTCTATTGGTGGTCTCTCTTTTACCCACACAAGCCACTCTGAGGGTCAGGGAGGAGGGATTGGTATCATACTGTCTAATTTCTGCCAGTTTCAAGTTCTATCTTTCCCCCCCAGCTATTGTTTCTCTTCATTTGAGTTTCATTCTATGAGACTCTTTTTTTCTTTCTACATCTGCAGGTTGTAGTTATCTATTGCTCTCCTGGCTCTGCTACCCAGTTCTCTCTGACTTTGAGTCATGGTTCACATTTTTTCTATCGGATGCAGTTCCCTCTCTGATTCTCGTTGACTTCAAAATTCATTTTGACGATTCCAAGAATCTGATAACATCTTGCTTTTATTCCCTCTTAGCCTCTTTCGGTCTTCAACCTTATTCCAACTCTTCAACTCATTCACTTGGTCATTGTCTTGACCTAGTTTTTGCTGCTAAATGTGTCATTTCTGACTACTTGGCAGATGATTTTCCATTATCTGATCATTATTTAATTTCTTTTATTCTTGCTTATATTCCACCTCCTTGTCATACTGTTCGATGTTATTTTCATGATCTTCAGTCTGTTAATTGTGACCATTTCAGTCAGACCTTGGATTAATCTCTCTCCTCTTTAAATTTTGGGGACTCTGCTGATTCAGTGATGTCTTTATTTAACTCCACTCTTTCTTCAACTCTTGACAGCTTTGACCATGTATCTGTATGTTCGTCTTCCTCTATGACCAGGCCTCAGCCCTGGCTTACTCCCACAGTTAGGTTTCTCTGGTTCTGCTCCCGAGCAGCTGGACATCTTTGGAAAAAGTCCAGGGAGTGGGCTGATTTTATTCACTATAAATTTGTACTTTTTTCCTTTTCATGTGCCTAGTCGATGGCAAAACAGAATTATTATAAATCATTGATCTGCACCAATGAGAGGTGCCCACAGTGTTTGTTCTCCACCTTCAATACTTTGCTAAAACCTTCCCCTCCTCCTGTCTCTTCATTACTCTCTCCTAATGATTTCGCTAAATATTTCATCTCAAAGATTACCACTATTCGCTCTGAGATAGTCCCTCCCGATTTTTCATCTACTACTAATTTTCTATCACTCTTCTCTAAAAAATTTTCTGTGTTTCCTCCTGTTTCTTTGGATGAGCTCTCCATGCTGCTGAACTCTTCCAAACCTGCAACTTGTTCTCTTGATAATTCCTTCTTGCTTTCTAATCTCTATAGCCCCTTCTTTTCTGCCCTCGCTTCTTTATATCTTTAATCTCTCTCTCTCTACTGGCTCTTTCCCTTCGGTCTTTAAACATGCTCTAGTTTTCCCAATTCTGAAAAAAACCTTCTCTCGACCCCTCTTCTCTGTCTAGTTATCATCTGATTTCTCTTCTTCCTTTTCTTTCCAAGGTTTTGGAATGGCTCATTTATTCTCGCTGTCTTGAGTTTCTTGAAGCCAACTCCATTCTTGACCTCTTTCATTCTGGTTTCCACCCATGGCACTCTATAGAGACAGCTCTCACAAAGATCTTGGATGCCTTTACACTGTTCTCATTCTTCTCAATTTGTCTGCAGCCTTTGACACTGTTGATCACTGTCTTTTAGTTGATATACTTTCTGACCTTGGGTTCTCAGACTCCATCCTTGATTGGTTTAAATCTTATCTGTCAAACAGATCTTTTGCAGTGGTCATGGGCAGTCAGGCTTAGTCTTCTTTTCTGTTATCTGTTGGAGTTCCTCAGGGCTCTGTTTTGGATCCCCTACTGTTTTCTCTTTACACATTGTCCCTAGGAAAACTCATCACTTATTTTGTCTTCTTCTATCATCTGTACGCCGATGACACTCAGTTCTCTCTTTCTACCCCTGAACTTTCTCCGGGTCTTGAACAGCACATTTCATCTTGTCTTACAGCTGTCTCTCAGTGGATGTGCCATTGATGCTTGAAGCTCAATATATCCAAAACAGAGCTTCTTATTTTTCCACCAAAGTCTATTGTTCAATATTCCTTTTCTGTTTCTGTTGATGATATTTCTATTCGACCTGTCCAGGAAGCCCACAGTCTTGGTTTTATTTTTGATTCCTCTCTGTCATGTATCCCCCAGATTCAGGCAATAGCCAAGGCATGTAGATTCTTTTTGTATAATATCTTGGGGTATGCAGACAGGTAGAATCTAGCATACACACATGCAGAGTTTGAAGCACGTAGGCAGAAATGTCCAGAAGCTGGTCTTCTGTGAATAATCTTGCTCCAGACAGCACAGGAAAAATCCTCCCACATGCAATTTGATAAGAGATTGGGAACAAGAGGAAAATATAATTAAAAAATTATATGATCAGTTGGGCTATAGATTTAAACCAAAATATAAATTTAGAAGACTGGGGAAAAATATGGAAAAAAATGATAAAATATACACTCAGTATTGAAGTGAGGGAAAGCCTATATAAATCTATGTATCGATGGTATCTGACCCCACTTAAATTATCTAAAATGTATAATGGTTATAATCCTATATGTTGGAAATGTGGAAGAGAAACGGGGTCTTATATCCACATGTGGTGGAATTGTAGATTAGCACAGAAATATTGGAAAAAGATTACAGTTGAAATAAAGGAGATATTAGAGGTACAATTTTTCCCCGATCCTAAAATATATCTTTTAAATATTGTAAGTAAGGAGGTAGAAGGGAAAAATGGAAAATTACTTTTCTTCTTGATAAGTGCTGCAAAAATATTATATGCAAAATACTGGAGGGGGGGGAAAGGAATTCCACCAATTGAAGAATGGAAATGGAAATTATATGATTTATATGAGATGGAAAAATTATCATATTTAACCCAGGATATTCCGCTATCTGATTTTTATAAAATTTGGACTGCGTGGTATTGTTATATGAAAAAATATGACACAAGTAATAAAGCAGGTACAAGATTTTGTCTCAAACAAATTACTAACGGAACTAGTTACTCTATTACTGACTCATGACCTTAATTAAAATTAAGATTATTGTCCGGGAAAGCTGCCAAAGGGCTGATAAGACAGCTAGCTCTCAAACAAACAAAATCCCCAGTACAGCAAAGTCAGTGTTAACTACACAGTCTCGGAGATACACAGTAACTCTACCCAAAGGGATTACCAAAAGGCTTGTCAGACGGTCCGAGGTTCGAGGTATCAGATAGGCAGGTCGATAAGCAGTCCAAGGTCAAGGTTTCCGGGTGGTCAAGATGATCTAGGAGACACGGAGCCAGAGACAGAGTCTTTCCCTTAGAGGAGTCAGATATCCACTGGCAAAGCACCACACATGCTCCAGGTTCTTAAGAAGGCAAGGAGCCAGCCTTCAGCTGTGTCTGATTACTAACACGCTTCTGCTGAAGCCTCCGTGATCTTTGCAAGCCCTCTCTTTCTGCTCGACGCTCCTTAAAGGTAGGCACACTGCCCAGATTCTCCTCCCTGTCTACAGCATCAGGCAAACCTGACTGCTGAACCTCTGGAGGGGCCACAGCCTCTGCTCCAGCAGAGCTAGGGCCAGCCTCTGGCTCTTCCACTGCAGGTTCAAGTCCCAGGGGCTCCAACTCATCCCCTGAGTCCTCTGAGTCATCCTCCAGGCCGGGCATGACAATTATACTGATTTACTCATTACTGAAATGTGTGGCTAAAATGAAAGGAAAATAAATAGACTTTAGTATACCAGGCATGAAATACTGAGATATATAGTATAGCTTTAGTAAATAATTACTATAATCAAATAAGTCAATGAATAATATTCCTAATAATGGTATTTTATTGTTAAATTATATTTAATTAATATATTTGTAGTAGAATTATTATATTTAATTATCGAAAATATTTAGTATATGTATGGAAGTCAGATGTTGAAGTTTCAGATTGATTAACAGACTTAAGAACCACTTTATAATAGTCATTAATTTAATGCACGATGTATATGTCGAATTTGGATGGAATTAGTTATAGGTTCGCCAACCACCAACCACAACTAACCAACAATGGAGATTCTGACTCTCTCCCAAATATAGGTAGTCTTCTTAGGAACATGTGACAGCCATGCACTAATGAAATCTTGCTGGTTTCACCCCCAGTGACTGTTGCATCAGACCTCCTGTGATGCATTCCTGGCTAGTCTCATCCACTGTGCATGTTGCATCAGGTCTCCCATGATGTACAGCTCACCAAATGCTGATTCATGCACCTGCCACTTGAACTGTAGTAACCCTGTTACTATTGCTCCAGTTTCTTTCAGTGGCCACATCCATGTCATTTTCCAGACCAGGGTGCCACATGGTCTTGACATAATATTGCTAAAATTCAACCATTTCTCTCGGTCTCTACTGCCAAGATTTTGATAGATGCCCTAGTGGTCTTGCGACTAAATTTTTGTAACCTCCTGCTGGCAGGGCTTCCTCTTTCTCACTCACCTTCATTCTTTAATTTTGGTCCAGCATTCTGCTGCATGCATTATCACATCTGCTCACTGTTTCAACCATGTTTCTCCTTTATTGTCATCCCTTCACTGGCTCCCCCTCCCTTTCCATATTTAGTATAAGCTTCTGTTGTTGACTTTTAAAGCCCTGCATGGGTTGGCCCCTCCTTATTTATCAGAGCTTCTTTCCCCTCACCATCCCACTCGTGCCCTCCATTCTAGTAGTCAAGGTCTGCAGTCTCAGCCTAGGATTTTTACTGCTCCATCCCGGATTCGTCCCTTTTCACTTGCTGCCCCTCATTCCTGGGACCTCCTTCCCCCACGAGCATGGGGCATCACTTCTTTAACCAGCTTCAAAGTGGAGAAAGACTATACTGTTCAGGGAAGCGTTCTCAGGCATTGCATGATCATTATTTGATGTTTTTAATTTGTTGCCTCCTTTGCATTAATATGTATTATTTTATTATTTTGTAGAATGTATGCCATTGGCAGGCTTATCTCTATCTATTTTTATCTATTTTATTGACTGTATGTACAGTGCTGTGTAAATCTACAGCACTATATAAATAAAGCATAATAATAATATTCTGCCCCAAACAGAAAGCCAGGTCCAGAGTGTGTCCTGCAAAATGGGTGGCACCAGATATTACTTTTATCATGACAGACATGAAGTCCTGAGCTGCTCCTGACAGAACAGTCTCTGCATGGATGTTTTGTCCCCCGGACAACAAGCTGAAGGGACTCCAATGTTAGTGCAGAGAGCAATTCAGCCAGCTACAGTTGTGCAGTAGTATGGGCAGTACACCAATAATATAATAATAATAATAATAATAATAATAATAATAATAATAATAATAATAATAAATTTTATTTTTAGCCCGCCTCTCTGCAAAGCAATCGAGGCGGGTTACAGCAATTTAAAATAATACAGCTAAAAATACAATCCCTCCCTCCATCTCTACCCGCCCACCCCTTAAAACTAAATAGAATCCCTATTCTGTCCTGGCCATGCACATTTAAGTAGACACACTCATCCCAAGTAGACTGTGGGACAGGACAGCTGGTAAGGGAGATGGACTCCTGATAGACTACTGCAACTCTGTCTTCCTGCTCCCCAGTCTTGCCTGCTGCTGTACAGAGAACCCAGGTGGACAAAACTGGGAGAGATTAGTCTCTCCAGCTTTATCCTGCTAAGTATCTGTAATACAAGCCAGATACATTCCATTCAGTCCTGGATTTTCCAGTAGAGATGTTTTGCATTTAGTTTATGCAAATTACGTCAAGTAAGTTTATTGGGCAATAATTAGTTGGATCAACTTTCTTTCTCTTTTTGAAAATGGGAATTATAACAACCAAACCCCAGTCAGAGGAATATGTGTGTATATCAGAGGAATTGCCATATCTGTAGAACTCTTCTCCAGCACCCTTCAAATGAGCTGACTTTCTTCCTATCAGCTTTCTTCACTATCCAGCTTTCACAACAAATCATAGAAATGGGAAATACAGTGGCATGGACAATCCTGACTTTAGCATTCAATGATGTATTGTGACACTTGAAGATCTTGTTTAGTTCCTCCATAGCTGCCCTTCCAAATCCTACTCTTCTGGTTCTTGATTGCGGTCCTCATTCTTACTAATGATTAAGCGAAGGTATGAAAAATCTTGAACTATTTTGGTGTTTTCATCATCTACTTTAAAGCTGTGTAAAACATGCTTGTTGTTGTGTGCCTTCAAATTGTTTCTGACGTATAGTGACTTAAAGGTGAACTTATCTGCTGCCCCAGAGAACAGAACCCAGAACAATGGATGCAAGCTGTAGGAAAAGAGATTCCACCTCAATATTAGCAGGAACTTCCTGACAGTGAGAGCTGTTCAACAGTGGAACACACTCCCTCAGAGTCTGGTGCAGTCCCCTTCTTTGGAAGTCTTTAAACAGAGGCTGGATGGCCATCTGTCAGGGATGCTTTGATTTTGAGTTCCTGCATGGCAGGGGGTTGGACTGAATGGCCCTTGTGGTCTCTTCCAACTCTATGATTCTATGATTCTATGATTCTATCATGGTGTTTTCTCAAGCCGCTGGGCGAGATCATTGGGAGGCATGGAGCGCGGTGTCATCAGTACGCTGATGACACCTAGATATATTTCTCCATGACCAGATCATCGGCTCAGACTTCAGATGGCATCTCTCCTCTCAATGACTGTCTCAGAGCAGTAATGGATTGGATGAGGAAAAACAGATTGAAGTTGAATCCAGACAAAACGGAGGTACTAACAGTCACAGGCCCGAAACTAGGTTTGGGAATACAGTTTCCAGTCTTGGATGGAGTCACACTCTCCTCTAAGGTCTGTGTTCGCAGTCTGGGGGTGCTCTTAGATTCATCGCTTCACATGACTAGTCAGGTGAATGCAGTGGTCAAGAGTGCCTGCTATCAACTTCGACTGATACGCCAGCTGTGCCCTTACCTGGATATGAGGGATCTGCAAACTGTAGTACATGCTTTGGTAACCTCATGTCTGGATTACTGCAATGCACTCTACATGGGGCTACCTTTGTGCCTAACCCGGAAACTGCAACTCGTGCAAAACATGGCAGCCAGATTAATTACAAGAACATCAAGGAGGGAACACATAACACCAGTGTTGAAATCCCTCCATTGGCTGCCGATCAGTTTCCGGGCACAGTACAAGGTGTTGGTTTTAACCTTTAAAGCCCTACATGGCTTGGGTCTATCTTATCTCAGGAACCGCCTCTCCCTGTATGAGCCCCCCCCCCCCATGCCCTTCGGTCCTCTGGGAGGAACCAGCTAAAGCCCATGAAGACTAGGCTGGCACAGACCTCCCAGAGGACTTTTTCCGTGACCGTTCCCAGGCTATGGAACAGCCTGCCGGATGAGATCCGTCTTATCACCACACTTGCTGCTTTTAAGAAAGCAGTAAGACAGATCTCTTCTGGCAGGCCTTCCCGGAATAACCTCCCGGTCATGAGGAACCCTGCTACCTGCCTTGAGTCCCCTATAACTGTTGTATGCTGCCCATTGTTTTTGTTTTTTTAATTTTTATGCATAATGTATTTTAATTCCATGTCAGTTTAATCTAGTTTTAAGGGGTGGGAGGGTTAGGGAAATAGGGATTGATTGTTTTAATTTGTTTTCTGTTTTTAATTATGCTGTAACCCACCCCGATTGCTGAGCAGAAGGGCGGGCTAGAAATAAAAAATATTATATATATTATTATTATTATTGACAATATTTGATCAGAGAAGGTTGTCTTTCCCATCCCCTGAGGCTGAGAGCATCTGACTTGCCCAAGTTCATCCAGTGGGTCTCATGGCTGAACTGGGAATCAAACCCTGGCATCCAGAGTCATAGTCCAAAACTCACATCACTGTGCCACGCTGGCTCATGTAAATAATCTGAAGTCAGTATTATGTTTTCATGGTTTTTTCAGGCTGTGAGGCTGTGTTCTAGAAGAATGTATTCATGACATTTCACCTGCATCTGTGGCTGGCATCTTCAGAGAATGGTGGCATGGAGGTGTGTAGGGTATATATACTGTGTAACCCTTTGTTGAGAGGATTAGCATGTAAATTTGTGTATTCTGTTGAGGCAAGGCATCAGGGTGGGGGATATGAGTGGAGGATTAGTGTCTATTTAATTAATGGTCCATTGTCTGCTGGGAAACCCCCTGACCCTGGGTGAAGTTTGTTTGCATTTGCTGAGTCCTGATTTTGGTGTTTCTGAGGACTGATAGCCTAACTTTGATTACTTTCAAGGTTTCATCTCTCCTGTTGAAATTGTCCAGGTGTTTGTGGATTTCAATGGCTTCTGTGTGCATTCTCACCCTACAGTTGTTGGCATGGTCCAGAATTTCAGTGTTTTCAAATAGCATTTTGTGCCCAGGTTGGTTTATAGCGTGTTCTGCTACTGCTGATTTATCAGACTGGCCCAGTCTGCAGTGTCTCTCATGTTCCTTGATTCTTGATTGAACACTGTTTTTTGTGGTCCCTGTGTGGACTTGTCCACAGCTGCACAGTATGCGGTAAACTCCTGTGGCTGTGAGAGGGTCTCTCCTATCCTTCACTGAGCGCAGCATTTCCTGGATTTTCTTTTTTTTAAAAAAATATATTTAATTTTGTATATAATAAAAAAATATACAATAAAATTTCCTTTAATGTCAAGGTGTTCTCTTATATTAATTGCTTCTTGATAAGACTTCCTTCCGTTCTTGAATCTTTGAAGAGTACTTCTTTCTTTTTACTTCAACAAACCTTTCTTTACATCATGTATCATGCCACAACACGAAGAAAATAAATAAATAAATAAGAGAAAAAAATAAAAAATAAAGTATACAATATACATTCTACTTTATTTAACAATGTTCTAATGATTTTGTATCTTAACCTGTATTTCTATAGTTGCCTAATTGTCCAATACATAGATTATTCCATAAACCTCAGTTCTAATATGACAAGACAAGCTTTATCGGAGATGACTTCCCTCCCCATCTACAGATCTATAATGGTATAAAAGATTGTAATGCAAACAAAGTTATAATACAAAATGTACTATCTTTAACTGTAATCAACTTCTCAAATATCCAGTATATCTTTATTTATGTCCCAAGTCTTCTCCCAAAACATTGTTACTTTGCTCCAGTCCTCTTTCCTATTTGTGTGTTTTGATTTTGTATACCACAAGATATCTTATCTAATTCTCTATACTCATTCACCTTTTGCATCGTTATCCCAAGTTGGTCTTGTTTCTGACTTCCAAAATTTAGCTATCAAAATCCTAGCAGCAGTGACCAGACACAAAATTATTCTCCAATATTTATTCTCATCTGATAATTTCAAGATCGAGGTCACATTAAGCAAATATAACTTAGGGCTTAAAGGAAAATGAATCCCAAAAATCTGTTGAACTATCTCATGAACCTCTTTCCAGAATTTTTGAATTTCTTCACATTGCCACATATATGAAAATTTTTCCCGTTTTCCTTTTACACCTCCAACATAATCTTTGTTCTAATTTATGTATCTTTTTTAATTTCCATGGTGTGCAGTACCATCTGTTCATGATTTTCATAAAATTCTCCTTTAACTCTCATGCCACCATAAATTTATTTGACTTTTCCCATGCATTTTGCCATTCCTCAATCTCTATCTTACACCCTGTGTCACGTGTCCATTTAATCATATAGTCCTTTACCATTTCTGATTCTAATTGTCTGTCTAGTAGTAACTTATAGAGTTTGGAAATCTTTTCTCCCTCTATTTGCCAAAATATTTTATCTAGCTCATTAAGATTGCTTTCACTACCTGTTGTTCTTTTATCCACAGTGTATCTTTGTTTCAACTGCAAATAATTAAACCAATTAACATTATAGCCTTCCTTATTTAACTCCTTCCTTGATTTTAAGTCCATCTTACCCTGATGGTCGCATTTAGTTATGTTGTTATATGTAAGCCAAGTACTATTGTCAGCCCATTTTCCATGAAAACCTTCCTGAACCAATGTCCAAATGGATAATTTGAAATAAAATTTGCTTTTAATCCTACCCCATGTAAGTAACAGAGATCTTCTAATTGGATGGTTCATAAAGTCTTTGTTACTTTTAAGTTTATCATAATTTAAAAAACCATGCCATCCAAATTGTAGTTGTACCACTTCTAAATTAAGTAATTCTTTATCTTCAAGTTTAATCCAATTTTGAACCCAAATTAAACTACATGTCCAATAATATAACTTTAAAACTGAATATCCCCCTTTATCTTTCGAATCTTTTAATACCAACCATTTTATTCTTGGTCTGTGGCCCTTCCATACAAGCTTCTTGAGTTCAACCTCCCATTCTTTGAAATTTTTTTGCTTGATCTCTATTGGCAAATTTTAAAACAAAAACATCATCTTTGGGAGAAGTGCCATCTTGATAACTGCAATTCTCCCTAACAAAGAAAGATTCATTACATTCCATCTTATCAGATTATTTCTTATTTCTTTCCATACAGGAAGACAGTTATTATCGAAAAGTTTTAAGTTGTCTTTAGCAATCCATATTCCCAAATATTTCAATTTCTTCTCTATTTTGTATCCAAAAATTTCTTTTAACGGTCCTTCTTCCTGTTTTGTCATATTTTTGATTATCATAACTGTTTTACCTTTGTTAACTCTCAGACCAGAATATTTGCCAAATTTCCCTATCTCTTGGAACAGTTTACTAATGCCCTGAATTGGATCTTCCATAATTACAGCCACATCATCAGCAAAAGCTCTTATTTTCATTCAACTTCACTATTATAATAATTCCCCATCGAATCCAGTTCCTTGTCATTCTCTTCCTGCCCTCTGGTGCCACTCTTATTTGATGGGAAGCAAGTCCTTGAGTCCTTCAAAAAAACTTCTTTGTCCTCTCCCTCTTCTCCTTTTCCCTTCTTTTGGTGTACAAATTTCCTGCAAAAGTCTTTGGCTTTTTCAATAGAGCTGATCTTAAATCTTCTCTGTTTATACATAAAGACTACTCTTTCTATGTTGCCCTATTTATAGTTAATATTGTTCTTTTGAAGTAAAGAGGTCAAGAATCTATATTGCTGTCTCTGTTTCAAGATATGTATTGGGAGATCTCTAAAAATATCCACTTCTATCTCATCAATGATAAGAGGTTCATTGTAGTTCTTTGAAATAATTTTTTCTTTAATTCTTGTTCCACTGAAACAAATGGCAATATCTCGTGGTAGTCCTTTTTCCTTTGCAATCCTTGAATTAATTTGGAATAGCCTATCTATTTGGATATCCATCAAATCTTGTGGTAATGCAACATACTCAGCCAAAGCTGGCACTATTCTTTCTTCCAAATTCTCCTCTTCCACCTCTGGGACTCCTATAATTTTAATCACCTTGTCCCTATATCTTTTTTCTTGGTTCAGTAGAATTAGGTCTTCCCTTCTTTGCAGTTTTTCCAATTTGCACATCTTGCTGTCTAGCACTGTTGTTTTCATTGCTGTTTCCTCTACTTCTTTTCTGACCTCCCGAATATCTTTATTCAAATCCTCAATCTTCTTTGCAAGTCCACTAATCAGTTGGGAAGGGGTCAAAAAGAGCTCCCGGAGCCCCTGACAAGCCCACAAATTCCAAGCCTCCCCTAGCTTGGAAGTTCCCCATGTTTCCTGAAGATTGTCTGAGCTGGAGACGATGCAGGAGAAGCGGAGCAAGTGCTCTCACTTCCTAATGCCTCAGCTTCACAACCGGAAATTTACCATTTCCTGGATTTTCTTGGTTGGTCTGCAGATCATTTGGAGGTTGTGTTTCCTCATCAGTTTCCCTATTCTGTCTGTGACCCCTTTGATGTATGGTAAAAATACCTTCCCTTTGAGTGGTTGTTTTTCTTCACTTTTGTGTTTTTTTCTGGGTCTGGCCACTCTTCTGATGTCTAGCTGGAGTAACCATTAGCCTCAAGAGCCCAGTTTAGGTGCTTCAGTTCATCTTCCAGGTACTGGGGTTCACAGATCCTTTTTGAGAAGTCTACCAGTGTTTTAATCATGCTTCTTTTTTTGTCCTGGGTGATTATTGGGATTCTTGTTTAGGTATCTGTCCGTGTGTGTAGGTTTTCTGTATACTGTGTGGCCCAATCATTGGTTTGGTGTGCAGATGACCAGGACATCCAAGAATGGCAATGTTCCTTCTTTTTCTTTTTCAATTGTGAAAAATTGAATGGAGCAGATGCCAGCCACAGATGCAGGTGAAATGTCATGAATACATTCTTCTAGAACACAGCCTCAGAGCCCGAAAAACCCACAAAAACCTATGGATGCCAGCCATGAAAGCCTTCAACTTCACATTGAAGTCATTATTACTGGTTTCTTACTGTTCAATGTAAATATGCCTTTCCACTTTCTTCAGTAATTATTCCAGTCTTTGCTGTTTTCTGCTGGTAGTATGGTGTCATCTGCATATCTTAAATTGTTGATGTTCCTTCCTCCAGTTTTCACACTTCCTTCCTCCCAGTCTAATCCTTCATGAAGGGAATTATGCAGATTCCAATCTTAAGTGATCTGAGCTAGGTGCCTCTTCCATGCTGAGCCATCCAGATCTCCTAATATGTTATGGCTGATTTCCTGCACTGGGGAGCCTCCTAGTGGCTATCCTCTGGTAACCTCCCTTTTTGATACTAATTTTATATCAAAGGTCGAATAGGAGTCTTTAAATTGTTCATCCTTGAATGAATCTCATCCTTTAATCCTTTTCATATGTTCTTTCATGTATTCCTTCCATTGGCTTTTTATTTCCACTTGGTTACATAATGTGTAATTCCCTATTGATTTCTCAAAACTTGTGGAAGAGGTCTTTTGTTCGTCCTTTGTTGTTGTCATCTTCTATTTCTCTGCATTGATTATCACAGTAGTTCTCTTTGTTACTGCACACAAGTCATTGACCGGTTGCTTTTAGGATTCTGTGAAGAATTTGCATGGCACACTGTGAAGAATTTGCATGGCACTTTGCAAATAAAGTTGTTTAGATCCGCTCTGACTTGGATGCTGTAGTTGATACAGTGCCAGTGGATATAACCTTGGCACTGTCTGTCCAGCATTAATGGATACTTTTCAACTTGTTTAGCCTGATGATGTGGACAGGATCCTTGGAGAGGTGAAAGCCACCACATGTGTCTTAGATCTTTGTCCTCTTTGGCTGATTAAACAGGCCAGAGTGGGTAAAGGAGGTAGTCAGTGTCTCCCTGCAACTAGGCAAAGTCCCAATGTGCTTAAAAGAGGCAGTTGTGAGACCTTTGTTTAAAAAGTCATCCCTGAATCCCACTGTAATGGATAATTATCAACCAGTGTCCAACTTACCATTTTTTGGCAAGGCACTGGAATGTGTGGTGGCTTCCCAACTCCAGGCGTTTCTGGATGAAACGGCTTATCTAGATTCATTTTAATCTGGTTTCAGAATTGGCTATGGAACGGAGACAGCCTTGGTTGCCTTGGTGAATGACCTGTGCATGGAATTGGACAGGGGAGTGTGTCTCTGTTGGTTCTACTGGACCTCTCAGTGGCTTTTGATACCATTGACCATGGTATCCTTCTGGGCCACCTCTCTGGGATGGGACTTGGAGGCAATGTTTTACAGTCGCTCTGTTCCTTCCTGGATGGGCAAACCCAGAATGTGGTGGTGGGGACTTCTGCTCTACTCCTTGACCATTGGCCCATGGGGTTCCTCAGGGTTCTGCATTGTCCTCTATGCTATTTAACATATACATAAACCCACTGGGAGAGGTTGTCTGGAGTTTTGGGGTGTGGTGTCATCAATATGCAGATGACATTCAACTCTACTACTCCTTTCCACCTCAATCCAAAAAGGCTGTCCTGGTCCTAAACCAGTGTCTGTCATCAATAATGGACTGGATGAGAGCAAGCAAGTTGAAACTTAATCCAGATAAGACAAAGTTGCTCCAAGGCAGATCAGGGAATAGGAATCCAACCTGTGTCAGATGGGCCTACACTCCCCCGGAAGGCATAGGTTTGCAGTTTGGGGGTACTCTTGGACTCAGTTTTTAACCTGGAGGACCAGGAATACTTTTGCACATTTAAAGCTTGCACATTTAAAGGAGTAGCTGCACCCGTTCCTTGAGATGCTGGATCTGGCCTCAGTGGTACATGCCTTGGTTACATCCTGTTTGGACTACAGTAATGGGCTCTGCATGTGGCTGTCTTTCAAGAGTGTTCAGAAACTTCAGCTAGTTCAAAGAGCTCAGCCAGGCTGTTAACAGGGGCAGATTACAGAGACCACACAACGCCGCTGTTGAAACAACTACATTGGCTGCCAGTTTGTTTCGAGGCACAATTCAAGGTACTGGTTATGACCTATAAAGCCCTATATGGCTCAGGTCCATCGTATCTCCCTGTATGAACCGGATTGGGTTCTGAGATCCTCTGGAGAGGCCCTTCTATCCATCCCACCAACATCACAAGCATGATTGGTGGGGACACGAGAGAGGGCCTTCTCAGTGGCTGCCCCTAGACTCTGGAACTGTCTTCCCAGGGAGATCAGAATGGCTTCCTCCTCATTGGACTTCTGCCGGCAGGCTAAGACCTACCTGTTCAGACAGGCTTTTCAAATGGAATGTTTGTAAGGACCGGCTTGGGATGTTGTTTCATTTTAAAGTGTTTTATACAGTTTTACCTTTTAAAAATGTATTTTGTTCTTTTAATAACGATCTATTTTAACATTGTAGTAATTTCATTCCTTTTTAATGCACTTCTTTTCCTCTCTTTGGTGTTTTTTTTTTTTTTTAATATTGTGAAGCTACTCTGAGTCCAGGCTTGGGAAAAGAGCAGGATTAATAATAATAATAATAATAATAATAATAATAATAATTTTGACCCTATTTCTGTTCCATTTTAGCTCTGCTTCTCATCTGTTCTTGACAGCTTGAAGAGTTTCGTCTATTATCCATTGAGGCTTTTCTTCTTTTTGGTGGCAAATAATGTATTTGTGTATTCCTCCCTGATGAGCCAGAGTTCTTCAGTCAAGAGTTTTATTGGCTTCTGATCAGAAGGCTTAATAGTGCAAATCTGTTTTTTACATTCTCTTTAAATCTTAGGGGTTGTTGTTCACTTTGTGTTTTGGCACAATGGTTGGTTTAGTGTTCTTTTTGAGCTTTATTCTAATTTTTTTTATATTAGAGCTGTTCATACTCTGTGCCACAATGTGTTCATGGTCTTGTTTCTGCAGAGAGAATGGAACTTTTCCATCTTCTGCTTCCAATTATGTACGGTAGTGTTTTTGATTTCTGTATTGACCATCAGGAGATGTCCAGGTAAACAGTCACCACTTTGGTTGATTGAATAATATGTTTGAAATGAACAATCTGTAAACCTTGCTAAATTCAGTCAGTCACTCTTCTCCTTTATTTCTTGAGACTAGACCAAATCTTCCTACAATCATTGATTCTGCTCTCTTTCCATTTTTGCATTCCAGTTTCCCATGATTAAGGAGTTCTGTTTTGGTATGTGGTCAGTTTCCTCCTGGACTGCCTCAAGTCCATCTCAACCCAGGGCGACCCTATGGATGAGACACCTCTAAGATTCCCTGTCCTCCATTGCTCTGCTTAAATCCTGCAAACCCATACCCATGACCTCCTTAATAGAGGCCACGCATCTGGCATATAGCCTTCCTCTCTTCCTACTTCCCTTCACCTTTCTCAGCATTATTGTCCTTTCCAATGAGTCCTCTCTTCTCATGATGTGTCCAAAGTACAACAGCCTCAGTTTGGTCATCTTGGCTTCCAGGGAGGTTTCTGGCTTGATCTGTTCTAGGACCCATTTGTTTGTCCTTTTGGCTGTCCATGGGATCCTCAGCACTCTTCTCCAGCCCCACATTCTCTCAAATGCATTGGTTTTCGTCCTCTCTTCTTTCTTAACTGTCCTGCTCTCACATCCATACATGGTCACAGGGAATACAATAGCTTGTATGATTCTGACTTTTGTGCTGAGCTGTATATCTTTGCATTTTAGAATCTTTTCTAGTTCTTTCCTAGCCACCCTCCCCATTCTTAATCTTCTTCTGATTTCCTGAGCATAGTCCCCATTTCTATCAAGGTTTGATTCCAGGTATGAGAATTCTTTTACTATTTCTATTTCTTCATTGTCTAGGTTGTGAATGTCCTCAGTAGTCATTATTTTTGTTTTCTTTATGTTCAACATCCTTTTTGTCTCTGTACTTGGAGCATAGACTTGGATTATATTTACATTGATGGGTTTTCTCTGAAGTCTTATTGATATGATTCGGTCAGACTTGGCATTATATTTTTGACTGCTTTTGCTACATCCTCCCCCCCCCCCCCCCATTTTCCACTCCATTTTCATTACATTTTCATTTCCTGAGTAAAACACATTGTAATTATTTAACTCAATGTCCAATTTTTGTCCACATTAGCTCACCCATTCCAAGTATCACAACATTTATACATTCCATTTCTTGTTTTACAATGTCTAGCTTTCCCTGATTCTCATGTTTCATGTTCCTATAATATGTGTTGTGCAGCTTTGGACTTCCATTTCAACCCTAAGCATTTCAACAGCTGAACATCCTTTTGGCTTGTGTCCAGATGTGTCACTAGCCACAGTGCTACTTGTAGTCTAAACAACTCGTAGCTGTCCTCTGCTTGAGTGTAATCTTCTGGCACTATCTCTTATTTCATCTTGGGTTGTCTCATGGTGAAAGGCATTCAAAAGGGGTATATTGTGCCTCTTTCTCTGCAACTATTAGCTGTGGTGTCACTGCTGTTGTCTCTGAGAGCCTCTGCCAATGTCACGACTACTGCTGCCCAGTAACTGTTTGGCACATTTAGTATCACTTCTCAGCTAAAGCCTACCTGACATGGGAAGCCCTACTGGCAACACTGCTGCCATCAGGATAGCCTCTTGATTCACAGGAGCATGCAATCCCACCATCACAAAAAGGAGGTGTCATAACAATAGGATCTGGCTAAATATGTTTTAAAGGTTTGTTTTTAAATTGCTAGGATCCTGTTTGTGTCTTACACCTGCCTAAATTCATCTACAGAAGTAGATGGACAACAACGATATTCAGTTCAAGGTTGGGGAAATGGAAGTAGTGGGGTGGGCAAAAATGAGAGCATTACCCCCCCCACACACACACACAAGAATTCTTCCCCAATGGAATTTTCCTTTTGTCCTCAAATGTTAGCATTGCAGAGAATGAGATAATGGAAGTTGTTTACCATGTTCAAGGTTGTGGTAGCTTAGGGCCTTTCTCAGTGCTAGGGAATCATGGGAAGTGTATTTTATTGTGGCACCAGAGCTCTCTGACAGAGAAGGCTCAATGTCTCAGAAAAAAAACAATTCCCATGATTCCCTCGCGCTAACCCTAACCCTAAAAGTGGACTGAATTTGCACTATTTCTGGCAGTCTGCAACCCCCCTTTCTTACTAAAAGGGAAAAACTTAGAGGAATTTGGTCAAGTATGGGATTCCTTGGTAAGGTATTTAAAAGGAAATAAGAACATGAGTTATATGATCGGGTTAGATTAATTTTTTGAGGTTTTCGTTGACTTAAAATAGGACAAAATACGGATTGTAAAACATATTATTAGAAATTTTAAATAATCATAAAGTGTTTGGATTTAATTTCATAAGGAATATAATCATAGAAGAACCACAAAACAAGGAAGTCATTTTAATCTGTTGTTGTTGTTTTGTTGTTGATTGTTGTCGTTGATGTTATTATGTTGTATGTAGTAGTATTTAATGTTAGTTTGTTATATGGTAGGATGTGTTAATGTTTTGTAATGTTTGTTGTTTAAATTTGTTTAATTGTTTATGTTTTTATATTAAAGATAATAATAAAGATTATATTTAAAAAAAAAGGATGTTGACAAATTGGAGCGTGTCCAGAGGAGGGTGACTAAAATGGTGAAAGGTCTGGAAACCATGCCCTAATGAACTAGGGAACTGGGTATGTTTAGCCTGGAGAAGAGATGGTTAAGAGGTGATATGATAGCCCTGTTTAAATATTTGAAGGGATGTCATGTTGAAGAGGAAGCAAACTTGTTTTCTGCTGCTCCAGACAACAGGACCTAGAACAACGGATGCAAGCTACAGGAAAAGAGATTCTAAACATTAGGAGGAACGTTTTGACAGTAAGGGCTGTTTGACAGTGGAACACTCTCCTTGGAGTGTGGAGGAGTCTCCTTTTTTGGAGGTCTTTAAACAAAGGCTGGATGGCCATCTGTTGGGGATGCTTTGATTTTGAGTTCCTGCATGGCAGGGGGTTGGACTGGATGGCCCTTGTGGTCTCTTCCAACTCTATGATTGTGTGATTTCCTTGTTCACTTTGCCTAGTCCTTTTTAAAGATGCCTGAACCATATTTCTAACTGCTCAACTGAAGTTTTAAATTACTACAATGCAAACATTTGCAGGCTGATGGAAAATTTCACATGAGAGAGCAGAATTCTTATTTGGAGGGGCAGTGGCCCATTTGACTTCCCCTTGTTACACTACTGACATGTGTGCCATTGTTAGTACAGGTTCTGTTATTGATTGTGCATTCAGTTGATGCAGTATTGCCATTCCACACAAGGGTTGTAGAGCACAATGAATGTGAAAATCAGCAGGCCCAATTTATATAAGACTAATGTCGGATTTTTGTCATTGTTTTCAATGGCCTCTTCCAGACTGAAGAAATATGAATTCTTATGATATAGCTGCTTTTGATTTGCTGGGGTTTGCTGTTTATTGTCCTCTCTGCATTCACTCATGATGTGGTGATTTCTTGGATCCACACTAGGACTTTTCTAAGTTTTTTTAAAAGTCTTTTATCTGAAGGTCCTTTTATCCAGTGGACATTTCTCTCTCTTCAGTCCCAAAGCACGTCAGCTAGGAGTTGCTCTAAATGACTCCTTTTTAGGCTGGTTTTTCCCAGCTTGGTGTGGTCTTGCCATGTCTTCTGGCTGCTTTGGGGCTGTGCATCATCTAAACACCATGGCTCCAAAGCATCCAGAAGCTGCTTCTTCTTACCCATCTATTTCAGGCCTTAGTATACTTCAATAACTGAGTAGCTCATACAAGATTCAAGCTGTTTATAATAAACTTTTCCTTCTAATACAAAAGAGACAGTAAACCTTTAAAATCTAGGTGTTATAGTACATGTGCATTTCACTGATGCATTATAGCACTATAATTCTACAACAGTTTTTTTTTTACAAAATTTTTATTGAGTTTAAAAACAAAAAAAGAAAAACAAACAAACACCAATACAAAAATACAAATACAAAAACGAACATATACTAACATAAAAACAAACACAACAAAACATACATTCAATTTGTTATCTTCAAAATTCTCATATCTATGACAGTTTTTATCTCATACAAACTAAACCACTTCCCACTTATTACCCCTGTACTTAGCCCTTTGTGTTTTACTTCTATTGTTTCTTATCAGTTTTTATAATACATACCAAGCATTGTAAAATAGCTCTTGCAATGATATTTACAGCGTTATTTTACTCCATACAACCACTAATTTGATTAGCGACATTTGTCTTCTATCGTCTTCTAACACAAATAGTGGAATTATTTTTATCTCAATTCTTAAACACTTCTTGGTAATTTCCAACCCTTTTGAATCAAATAATCAGTCAATGGTTTCCAATGCTTGAGAAGAACTTCGTTGTCCTCTCCTCTTATCAGTCCAGTTAATCTATCCATTTCGAATAAGTCCAACATTTTTAACAGCCATTCATGGGTCGTTGGTACCTTTGGGGATTTCCATCTTGTTGCATAAATTATCCTCACTGCAGTTAGGAGATTAAATATCAATTTGCCATATTTCAACTCTAATTTTGAATTGCTAAGCTGTTTATAATAAACTTTTCCTTCTAATACAAAAGAGACAGTAAACCTTTAAAATCTAGGTGTTATAGTACATGTGCATTTCACTGATGCATTATAGCACTATAATTCTACAACAGTTTTTTTAAAAAGAATGTTTCATCCTGTTATATCTTAGAGTTAAAAAGAAATCTACATGTGGGTAGGAATAAAACATTGCAGCTGGTGCTAGGAACTGTCAGGAAATAGTCCAGGACAATAGAAATGTCCATTATATAATTTAAAACAAAAGAAAACCCTGAGAACTATAGCAATAAACACTGCAACTTCCAGCAACCTCCTGAGACACCTGGAAGAACCAATGTTTAACACCGCTTCAATCCTGCTGACTTTCATCACCTCTGTTTGCACTTGCAGGTTCTTAGATGAATATGCCAAACACAACGTGACCTTTTGGGCTGTGACTGCAGGCAATGAGCCAACAGCTGGAGATGTCATCTTCTATCCCTTCCAATGTCTGGGGTTTTCCCCTGAGCACCAGCGGGACTTCATTGCCCAGGATCTGGGCCCTGCTTTGGCCAAGAGCTCACACAAGGGCATTGACCTGATCATTCTTGATGACCAGAGGATCATGCTCCCTTACTGGGCTGAAGTGGTATGTTGGCAGTAGACTCCAAACCTAATTTGTTCAATGTTGTTGTTCTGTGCCTTCAAGTTAACTGATTTATCTGTCAGCAAGATTCAGGAGGTTTGTCATTGCCTTCCTCTAAGTATAGTTTGCCCATGGCTGAGCGGAGATTTGAATCCCAGGCTAGTGCTTAAACTACTACATCATGCTGCTACTGATTGATATCCATTGGTTAAAAAGGGTTTTTTGGAAAAAAAAAAAACCTGGGGTTAAAGGTTTGTATGGTGGCCCTATGCTGGACTCCAGAAAGCACCCCCATAATTCCCAAGGACAAAAAGGTGACACAAAAGGAAAGAGAGAAATGATCCAACTGTGATGCAGCATGAAGCACTAATGTTAAGTGTCCCAGTCAGCCATATCCTTTTCTGTGATACTCCACTTGTTTCTGATTTTCTATCCCTTGCCCCTGGAATCTTAGCTTTCTACATCCACTGTACTTGTTCTGTTGTAATTGGGTTATATGGCACACTGATACCAGGGCTTTTTTAATTTTTTAAAAAAGTAAATCTAATGTTGTTTTAGTACTTCTGCAAGCCTTGGCTCGAGACTTGCCAATTCCCCTTCTTGCTCATGAGTGGGTCGCTTATTACACAAGCATGTATACTTGGAGTTTGCAGTGCTTGACAGTCGTGTGGTACGAACAACAATCTTACGTGTTCAGGATTTGATAGACATCTTCTTTCAATAACAGGCTGGCATCCTGTTAATGACACACACAAGTAAAGTCCAATGCATGCATACATGTGTCTTGTTTTGGTTGTTTTTGTTGTTAAGTATTCTCTTCCTCCCTCCACAATGAATGAACACCCCCTTCACTGTTTTGTTACATATCTTCTTCATTGCTAATTAATTGGCTGGTGGTGGAGAGCATAAGGAAGCATCTGGCTATGCTCTTGTAGCCAGACACAGGATGGAGTTTATCACACGAGGGAAATCATGTGCGGAAACTGGGCTTTAAATTAGAAAAATAATGCAAAAGCAGTTAGATTTTCAGATGACGTCGCTGTTAAAATGGGATTAACACGAACGGAAAGTAGTCAGAAACTGCTTCTTTTTATAGTTTTTTGTGGGTTTTTCGGGCTGTGTGGCCATGTTCTAGAAGAGTTCTAGAAGACAACGTCAGAAAGTGTGATACGTCTTGATGATGATGTGATAAGTCTCGATGATGACATCATCCACTGAGATCTCTGAAAGAGCCCTAGTTGAGGCCAAGACGTAGCCAGGCTCTCTGATCTATCTGGTCTCAACCAGCTACTAAGTGGCTCAGGAGAGGAGAAGGTTGCTATGATTGCCATTTGTCCCAGAAAACCTGGAAAATGGCAGATTGAAGAGACTAAAATATGCCCTAGCTAGCTGGGCCAGTTGAAGCATTAAACTCTGGGTTTCTCCTTCACTGTTGGCCAATGGGTAGGTTAAAATGTGGCAGTGGTGATGAAGCAAGAAACCATGCAAGAAGGCTGGCACTGGCAGTAGCTTTATCCCACCCTGCATGCTCCAGTTGCTACTGCACAAGGATAGCATTGCCACCTTATTCTTCCACTCCAACAGGCCCAGAAGGCAGGATTATAATAATTATAATTATATAAATGCATAATCATAATTTCATAATATGCAAATTAAATGCCCTGATATGAGGGACTGGAATATGGCCACTTGAAAAAACTTTTATGCTATCCTCTGCAATAGTGATGTAAGTGGCAGAGCTCAAGATTCAAGGAAGTGCTCTGAAGTTTCAGGGTGAGGCAAGGAAGGGAGTCAGGTGAAGCAGAGTGTGAGCAATAGTGCACAAGGAGGAAGCAAGAGGTGCACGAGAAGGACGTGATGGGGGAGCAGGTGGTGTGAGTGGCAGAGCACAAGAACCAAGGGAGGGGAGCACTGCAAAAGTGCAAGGAGAAGTGCAAGCGGTGGGGCACTAAAAGCAAGCAAGGGGCACACAGCCAGAGCACAATGTGAGGTGAGATTGGGAGTAGGAGAGAGAGCAGTATGAGCATAGCAGGGGGTTGGACTAGATGGCCCTTGTGGTCTCTTCCAACTCTATCATTCTATAAATTCTATGGGCTATGAGCAGCAAAGCACAATAAACAAGTGAGGGATGCACTGTGAGGGTATGAGGTGAGGTGAGGTAGGAGAGACAAGAGAGAAGATGGTGTGAGAAATGGCAGGAGGGAGGGATGGAGGGATGGGAAAGGAGGGAAGGAAGGGCAAGGAGAAAGAAAGATGGGCAAGGGGCCAGAGAGGAAGATGCGGTGTCACAGGGTGACAAAAGGAGTGAAAGGGATGGGAGATGAAGCATCAACCTGTAAAGATCAAGACAGGCACAGGCATAGTAGAAGCATAAGGTGACTCCAGGGTGATGGAAGAAAGGTGGGTGGCAAGTTAGGAGCACAATGAGGTTGGCAAGGCAACAGCAGTAGAGGTCTCCTCCAGGATGACCAGATGTTTTCCTTTTCCAGGACATGTCCTATATTTCAACCATCAGTCCAGGAGGAGTTTCAAAATGTTCTCCATTTTGAGCATGACTACTGTTGAACATAAAGAAAACAAAAGTAATGACCACAGAGAACATACACACATTCAAACTAGACAATGAGTAAATAGAAATAGTAAAAGAGTTCTCATATCTGGGATCAAACATCGATCGGAATGGGGACAGCAGCCAGGAAATCATGAGAAGATTAAGAATAGGGAGGGCGGCTATGAAAGAACTAGAAAAGATCCTAAAATGCAAAGATATACAACTCAGCACAAAAGTCAGAATCATACAAGCGACTGTATTCCCTATTACCATGGATGGATGTGAGAGCTGGAGAGTTATGAAAGAAGGTAGGAGGAAAATCATTTGAGAGAATGTGGTTCTGGAGAAGAGTGCTGAAGATACCATGGACAGCCAAAAGGTCAAACAAAGGGGTCCTAGAGCAGATCAAGCCAGAGATATCCCTAGAAGCCAAGATGACAAGATTTAGACTAACTGAAAGAAAGAAATTGGCAGCATGAGCTTTCGTAGACTTCAGTCTTTCTACTACGAAAGTTCATGCTGCCAATTTCTTTCCTTCAGTTAATCTCAAAGGTGCAACAAGATCTCTCTACGTACTGATTCTACAGGTTAACACGGCTATATCTTTGAAGACTCTTAGACTGTGATACTTTGGACACATCATGAGAAGGCATGAATAGTTGGAAGAGATAATAATGTTAGGAAAGGTGGAGGGAAGTAGAAAGGGCTACGGGTACATGCCAGATAGATGGACTTTATTAAAGAGACCACAAATATTAGTTTGCAGGAGCTGGGCAGAGCAGCAGAGGATGGGGGGGGGGGGGCTGGAGATGTCTCATCCATAGGGTCGCTATGGGTCGAGATTGACACAAAGGCAGTTAACAACAACAAGAAAAGAAGCATGAATTTAAATGAGTGGTTTTTACATATATGAATTTATACATTAGTATTTTTATCTTTTATTTGATAATGCTCTACGTTTTTCTTAAATGCCCTACGTTTTACAATGCTTTGTCCTCCTTTTCAGTTATGACATCTGGTCACCCCTCTGCCCAGAAGAGGGGAAGAAAGCAGTTCATTGCTCCCATGTTCTGCTCCATGAGGCAGACTCCTCATGATGCTCCCCTGAGGAAAGAAAGACATGGGAAAAGGCAAGAGGAGAGGGATGGTAGAAGCTTATTAAGGGCCAATTAAACTGGCTGCAAGTATTGTACACAGATACTTAGTGTGAATCTTCAGATTTTCAGAAACTGGATTCAGGCAATGAGAGATAAAATATAAACTTTTTCTGATGCACTAATTCCTTGTCTTGTGAGTATGGTATACACCAGGGGTCGGCAAGTTCCCCTTACCTTTTAAATCCCGTTTCTGCACGGTATTTCCCCCATGTGATAAACTCCCTTGTTTCCTCTACTAGCAAAACACATGACTAGCAAAACACACTAGTAAGGGAGTAAGCTTACATTGGCAGGCAAAAAGTGGCAGATAGCACCACACAAAATGACAGTGAGGCTGTGTGGTGGTTTTCTGAGGAAACTGAAAAGAAGTTTCATGCAATCCTCATCCCCACCATGGTCCTAAAAGCTGCTGGTTCCCTTTGTCTCTCTTCCACACCAATATTTTAACAGGACCCCTGTCGCCCCCTTTTCCCCCCTCACTGCCCCCTACTGCCCCATTTTTCCTTCACTGCCTCCCTGGAATCTTCCACCACTCCCAGAGGGGGCACATACCACCCACTTCGGGAATCACTGTTGGTTTGAGTGCTGGACTAAGACTCAGGGAAACCCGGGTTCAAATCCCTGCTTGTCAGTGGATACCTACTGTGGATACCTACTGTGCAAGTCACTCTCCCTCAGCCTTCTAAGAAAGCAAAGGTAAACTCCGTCTAAACAAGTCTTGCAACAAAACCCTGTGATAGATTCGCCTAAGGGTTACATAAGTCAGAAACGCCTTGAAGGCACACAGCAACAAACAATAATGGTAAACCGCTTTTCAGCCTTGTTAATTGCAATACTGCTTTCAAAAAGAAATTTGCCAAGCTCTGTTCTCCCTGAGGTCTAGAAACATGCCCTTAGAACCTACCTGTTCTCTGAATTAAATGGTTGCAAGCTTCAGGAAAAGAGATTCCACCTCAATATTAGGAGGAACTTTATGACAGTAAGGGCTGTTCGACAGTGGAACACACTCCCTCAGACTATGGCAGAGTCTCCATCCTTGGAGGTCTTTAAGCAGAGGCTGGATGGCCATCTGTTGGGGATGCTTTAATTGGGAGTTTCTGCATGGCAGGGGGTTGGACTGGATGGCCCTTGTGGTCTCTTCCAACTCTATAATTCTATGATTCTATGATTCTATGGTTCCATTCTACTGATTCCCTTTGTTTCTAGGTTCTCAAGGATCCCGTGGCTTCCCGTTATATCAGTGGAATTGGCATCCACTGGTATTTGGATTTCCTGGCACCCACCGACTTGACACTCTCCAACACTCACCACCTCTTTCCCAACTACTACCTCTTATCCACTGAGGCCTCCTCAGGATCCTACTTCTGGGAGCCCCGTGTGCTGCTGGGAGGCTGGAACCGTGGCAGCAAATACAGCCATAGTATCTTGACGGTATGTCTGAAGGGTGGGAGCATCTGTCTCAGAGATGGGAGAAATTCCTTTTTCAGAAATCCAAGTTCTGTTTGTTCTGTCATATGTTTCCTTGTCCTTCCTTCAAGACTTCTACACGTCCCACCAATATGGCACCCACGTTATCACCACCCTTGAATTGTTACTGCCACCACAAACACCATGTAGTGCAATTGTTCCACTTTAACTGCTATGGTTCCACACTATGGGATCCACACTGGTGAGGCACTAGACCTTTCTGGCTGAGAATCCTAAATGCTTCTCCTTAAATTGCTAGGAGCCAGCATGGCATTCATAGTTTGAGCATTAGTAGCCTGAGTATGGACTTTATCACACAGGGGAAATCTATAGTTTATCCCATACAAATCCCGAAAAAACCCGCCTAATTACGTGCAACGATTTCACACGACATCGTACAAAAACTGCTATTAAAGTGGTCAGAAAGTGCTGTTATCCCGGATCTTTTTACTTTTGGGATTTTAGTGAAAATGCATTTTCAATATTACTGTAATTGCGCATTTACTCTAGTGTGAAAGTCAAATTCGGTTTATTCACACAATAACCCTTTTACTTCCTGGTTTGTTTGGGCAACAAGCGTGCCAGGCAGACATGAGCCTCTCTGCTTTTCTCTTTCTGCACTTTTTTATAACCCTGGCTTTTTTTTCAGTGTTATCTGGGCCAGCCATGTAATGTAGGAGAAGCATGGAGGCAAGTTCAAATTGCCAACCCAATGCCCTCCCAGACTATTACAATTGGTAAATCTTTTTGGATAATTTGTTTTAAACTGTTTTTAAATTTGATGTTGTTTAATAATTTTTAAGGGTTGAGAGGGTTGGGATTGAGGGTTGATTTTACTGTATTGTGTATGTATATATATGTTGGAAGCTGCCCTGATTGCTATGCAGAGGGGTGGGGTATTATTATTATTATTATTATTATACCATTTCTAGTAAATTTACAGACTTCTTTAACTTCTGTATGAAATGTAAAAATGCCTTTTTATCATTTTTCGCATTATTTCGCATTTATTCTAATTACGTGTGAAATTCACTTGCGTGATCAAGCTCTATTTTCACTTTATTTTCGGGATGGTTTATTTGCACATTATTATCTTTTTAAGGATGAAACTAGCCCCTGTGTGATAAAGTCCTATGACTCTGGAGATCAGTGTTTGAATTCCTGCTTGGCCATGGAAACCTACTGGGTGATCTTGGGCAAGTCACACACTTCCAGCCTCATCATCCATTCCCAGCCTTGATACAATTTTTCCCAGCCTCAGACTGCCAATTTATTTTTTATTTTAAGGTTGCTAATGGAGGGGGGCGGGGCCTGAACAATGGCCGGATAAGAGCTGCCTTGGCTTTCGGAGTGCTCGGAAATAGACAATTGCAGTAAAAAAAAAAAACCTCCCAAAGAGAGAAATGTGGATTCTTTGAGATGAATCCATAACAAGAAGATACAAGGAACATAAAAGGTAAAAAAAAAAAAATTCATTATTATCTCAAGAGCAGACTTAAAATAACTTACTTTCGTTTTGTGTGGGATGGAGAATCACGGAGGAAGCCTGTCCGCCATTAAAAAAGACAAATGAGAGACAAACGAGGCAGCTAGAGGCTGTTAGAAATGAACTTTGAGATAAGGAATTTAGCTTTGTAACTGCCTTAAAGTGGAATGGAATTAACCCACAAATCATAATTGGTCAGAAGCTTGAACGAGAGGAGATAAAAGACAATAAAAGCACTGTCTACTGTTAATTGCTTAAAAGGGAGGAATTGGGAGGTGAATAAAACGGAGTAAATATTAAATACGTGTACATGTCAAAAAGACCAAAAATATTAGGGGGAAAGCTTTGGAAGAGAGGTTTAAGACAAACTGAGAAAGATAAACCTTCAGATAGAGCATTCAGAAGGCTCTCTAGATTGGAACAGACTGAACAAACAGAAATGTTAAGAAGCCCCCCTAAAAAAATGCCTGCTCCTGCAAGTTCACTCCCAGACAAGCAGGAAGAAGGAAAGGGGAAAGATTAAAAACAACAACAAGAAAGTACAGATCCAGGAACAGGAGTAAAAGTAGGAATGATGGATTGTGAACAAATGGGGAGTATGATTACAGAAATTATGAAGCAGGAGAAGGAAACAAGATGTAAAAAGATGAATGATTTTTTGGAAAGACAGAAAAATGAAATATTACAAGCAAGAGAAGCGGAGAAGCAAACCTTTTTAACAACAATACGAAATGAAAGAGAGGCTATGACAAAGCAATTTCAACTACAAATGCAACTTGAAAGGAAATGTTCAGATGAAAAGTTTATGGAAATACAAAGAAATATAAAACAAATACAAGAGGATGTGCAAACATTAAAATCTGATAACAAGGAAAGCAAGATCATACAAGGGAGACAACAAAGAGAAATTGAAACCAATAGAGTCAAATTGTCCGAAATGGACAAAAAACTTATATATCTGCAGGATTATCAAAGAAGAACCAATTTTGTTATCAAGAATATGCCAGAGTCGGAGAAAAGAGATAGAAAATATGATTTGCAATCAAAAATTTTGAAATGGTTACAAGAAATCTCTCCATCTTTAAATTGGACTGAATCAGACTTTGAAAGAATTCACCACATTGGACCAGTGACGAATAAGATGACACCACGAGATGTAATAGTAAGAGTAATTAACTACAACAAAAAGGAAGGACTGATGAATATGGTGAGGAAGAATCCAGAAAAATTAAAATTTGAAGATGTCAGTGTAGAAATTTATAACGACTATTGTTTTCAAACGAAAATGTGGAGAAGAGCAATGAAACCATGTACTACTGTGTTGAGGAGAGCGGGAATTTATTACACTTGGGGACATCCTATATTCCTGAAATTTCAAAAAGCAGGAAAAAGATATAGGATCGATTCAGTAGAACAAGGAATACAATTGTTGAAAGATCTCGGGATATATAAAGAAGAAGAAGGAACAACTGGAGAGTCTAAAAAATCTAAAGGAAGTGGAGCTGTCATCCAGGTTGGAGTACCTGGAGGAGAAGAATTATTGGGAGCATGTGGAGGAAGCGAACTTCCATAGATGAAAAGAGAAATTACTGCAATCAAGCACAAAGTTAAATTTATTGTTTTTATGAGCACTCGGGGGGTGGGCAGTTTCTTTGGGCCTTGGGATGTCTTCGTCACCCCTCTCCACAGGGGTAGCTTCGGCGACCGGGGCTAGAGCAATGCGTTCTAGCAAGAAGAAGTGGAGAGGTAAATGGGACTTGGGGAGGGAAGGGAGGGGAAATAGAGGAAGGAGGGAAGGGATAGGGTTTGCACAAAATGGAGCCATTAGAGAAATAAATAAATGGTATTATGGTAGATAAATTGAAAATTTCAACTTTAAATACCAAAGGTCTTGGATTAGTGATTAAAAGAAGAAGGATTGAAGCTTTATTACGAAGAGATTTGGCAGATATTATTTTTATTCAAGAAACACACCAACGGAAAGAGGGGGAAAATGAACTGAAACTGAATTGGACAAAGAACTATGAGAAAGCATTTGGAAATTCAAAATCAAAAGGGGTAGCAATAATAATTGAAAAAAAATGTAATTTTGTAATGAATAAAGTACTAAAAGATGATGAAGGAAGATTTATAATAATATAGGGAGAACTAGGGGAAGATAATTATATACTTGTGAATGTATATGCACTAAATGAAAAACAAGAAGAGTTTTATGAAAGAGTGTTAAAGAAAGTGGAAAGAATACAAAAGCAATACGTAATTATAGCAGGAGACTTTAACATGCAAATGGATAAGATTAAAGATAAATCTAACCCCTCAGTAAAGGATAAACATAGAAATATAACAAACTTAAATAAAATAATGAATAAAAGGGAATTTAAAGATGTCTGGAGACTAGTAAAAGGGGATGAAAAGAAATATACATATTATTTTGCTGTACATAAAACATATACTAGAATAGATTACATTTTTGTCTCAAAAAATTATAAAGACATAGTAAACAAAATTGAAAAGGAATGGCAAGAAACATGGGATATAAACAATAAAGAAGTGACAAAAGGATTGTTATGGGACACGATGAAGGCAGTAACAAGAGGAATATGTATGAAAGAAGCATATAACCTTTGAAAAAGACAGGAAGAAAGGGAAAAAAATTAGAAACAGATATAGAACAATTAGAGTATAAATATATAGCTAATAGAAATAAACAGATTTATGTAGAATTGAGGGCAAAAAGGGAGGAATTGCAAAAGATAGAGATAGATGAAGTACAGGAAAATTTGATTTATTTAAGAAGGGAATATTTTGAATATAGCAATAAAAATTCAAAAATGTTGGCCAGGGCCACACAGAAAAAGAAAATGGAAAGTATGATAAATATAGTGAAGGATAGATCTGGGATGATGTGTAGAATGATGAAAGAAAAAATAAAAAAATTTGAAGAATTTTATAAAGAATTATATCAAGCAGGAAAAAATCCAATAGACAAAATAGAAAATTATGTAGAAGAAAATTGGGGACAAACAATAATAGAAGAAGATAAAGAACTATTAGAAAAACCCATTGAAAAGGAAGAGATAATGGAAGTAATTAGAAAATTAAAAAATGGCAAAAGTCCAGGAATGGATGGTTTGGGACCTGAATATTATAAAGTGTTTGAAAAAATATTAATTCCAAAGTTGTTAGAATTATATAATGGAATATTACAAGGAGAGAAAATTCCTTTATCATGGTCTCAATCATTAGTAATATTAATACCAAAAGTAGATAAAGATCCAACTGATCCAGGGTCATATAGACCTATATCATTAATAAATCAGGATGCAAAGATATTAACAGCAATAATAGCAAACAGAATGAATAAATGTGTGTATAAATATATAGGAAAAGATCAATGTGGTTTTGTGAAGGGAAGACAAATGTCTAATTTAGTAGGAAGAGTTTTGAGTAAAATACATGTAATTGGGAGGGAAAAATTAAAAGCAGGAATTTTAGCATTAGATATATTTAAAGCTTTTGACTGTGTGGAATGGCCAACATTAAAAATAATTATGAAAAAGTTTGGAATTGGAGAAAAATTGAGGGGACTAATAGATCAATTATATTGTGATAACTCAATAAATGATGGAATTACAAAGGAAATAAAAGTAATGAGAGGTACAAGGCAAGGATGCCCGTTGTCACCAATATTATTTGCAATGGTTATAGAAATGTTTGCGAATGTTATAAGGAAGGATAGTAGTTTGGAAGGAATAGGATTGGAAAAAAAAACATAAAATTAGCTTATTTGCTGATGATACACTATTAACTATTAAAGACTTAAAGGATAAAATAGGAGAAATTAAGGAACATTTGAATTTATTTGGTGAGATAACAGGACTCCAAATTAATTGGAATAAAACAGAAATGATGCTATTTAATTATACAAAAAAGGAAGAATCAGAGCTTATGAAGCAAAAAGAGTTAGGGATAAGAATAAAAAGTAATATAAAATATTTAGGAATTAATATAACAAAAGATTTAAAAGAAATGGAAGAGAAAAATTTCTTAATATTACGGAGAGAAGTTGAAAAAAAATAGTAGAATATAAGAAAATTCGATTATCATGGTTTGGAAGAATAGCGTTAGTTAAAATGAAAATTTTACCAAAATTAAATTTCCTATTTAGAATGATACCACTAAAAATATCAGAAGTAGAATTAAGTAAATGGCAACAGTTACTAAACGTATATTGTAATGGAGGGAAAAGAAGTAGATTAAATAAACAATTTTGGTATGAGTCTCAGAAAAAAGGAGGGTTAGGCCTCCCTAATATAAAAGGATATTATGAAGCTAACCACTTAAGATATGTAATAGAAGGAATGCTGGACGTACCAGATTTAGATTGGTTAGAAATGGGGGGAAAAGAGATAGATATGAAAATAGAGAAAATCTTTTTTAAAGAAATTAGTAGGAAAGAAATTAAAGAAATTGGAAATCCATTTATGGAAAATATATTAGAAATTTGGAATAAATATAAAAAAAGATTAATGAATGAAAATTCAATAATAACACCAATAATAATGGAAAAATCTTTCCCAAAAAACTTAAAAGATTTGTTAGATAAAGAATTAAAGGAAAGGAAAATAGATAAAATAGAAAATTGGATAGAATTAAAGATAGGAAAAGAAAATATAAAAGAAAAATTTAGGGGGATAAACATGTCTTGGTTACATTTTATGCAAATAGAACAATGGTTTAAGAATTGGAAGAAAAAAATATAGAAAAAGGAAAATATACACAATTTGAACAAATAGTTCAGAAAGGAAAAGGAATGGAGGAAAATGAAAATATGAAAGGCATAACTAGCAAAATTTATAAAATATTAATGGATAATAAAAGGGAAAAATTAGATCAAATAATTTTAAAAGAAATATGGGAAGATGAATTGAAATGTAAAATTTCTGATAATGAATGGAATAAGATTTGGGAACAAAGACACTTGAAAAATTTATCGGTGCGAATTAAGGAAAATTATTATAAACTGATTTGGAAGTGGTATTTGACACCACTGAGATTACATAATATAAATAAAGAAAATTCAAAATATTGTTGGAGAGGTTGTCAGGAAGTAGGGTCATATCTACATATGTGGTGGCAATGTAAATATGTACAAAAATTCTGGGAAATAGTAATATTAGAGATAGCAAAGGTTATGAATATAAAGATAGATAGAAAACCGAATATAGCATTGTTATCAATATATAATGAAGTAGAATGGAAGGAGGAAAAAAATCTTGTAACAAATTTGTTTACTGCTGCGAGATTAATTATAGCAAGAAATTGGAAAACAAAAATAAATGTGAAATTGGAGGATTGGTATAAGGAAGTTTGGAAGATAGCAATTAATGATAAATTAACATGTAGATTGAAAGTGAAAAAAGGATTATTGAAAAGAAATGATTTTGATGAAATATGGAAAAAATTTATTGAAAATGTATTAAGAAAGGAAGATGGGAAACTGCCTCCACGGGAGGAGTTAAGATTTTGGATGGAGTATAAAGATGGAAATGGCTCCGGGGGTGGGGTACACGGAGGGGATATTTAGGGGATTTTGTTTATATATATATATAAAAAAGACTAAGATGTAAAAGTATATAAAAATGTATGCAAAGTTGATTAATTTGCTTTATGTTTGTAAAATTAAAAAAAATAAAATTAAAAAAAAACTAAAAAAAAAAGGTTGCTAATGGAAAAAGTATCCAAGGAGGTTACTAATACACATGGACTTTTTCTCTACTTTTTTCTCTATATGCCAGTTAACATCTGGCCATGATGATAACAAAGGCTTCAAAGGCCATCTGCCTGGTTCACTACAGTCTCTAACAGAGGCTGCTGCCACACTGCAGAATTGATGCAGTTTGACACCACTTTAACAGTCATGGCTCCACCTGGGGAATCCTGGGATTTGTAGTTTGTTGTGGTGCCAGAACTCTCTAACAAAGAAGGCTAAATACTTCACAGAACTACAAATCCCAGAGTTCCATAGCATTGAGCTATGGTAGTTAAAGCAGTGTCAAACTGCATTAATTCAGCAGTGTAGATGCAGCAAGAGTCTACAACGTCTTCCTGTCACAGACCAACTGAGCAGACTATATGCCAGTCTTTTTAAAATCCCATTCACCGAAACTTCCAGTTGGGGAGAGCACCGGTTTAGACGGGGTAAACAGAGGCTCTGTTCTAAACTACCCTTTTTGCACAGTTTCTGTATAGTTACTGAAGACCAACAGAGTGAAGAAACTCCCTATGGTATTAGGGAGACAGTAGAACCCCCACAGGGTCGGGTTCCTGTCTCAGCTTCTTTTTTTTTTTAGAAAGGAAAATCCTCACGGAGGCTGAAGGGACGGAAGAGACCAAGGGGAATCTCCTGTGCATAAGGGTTAGCTGAGGCTAATCGGCTCACCAACCAAGAAAAAGATAAGTGAAGCAGAGCGACTGACGCTCGACATAAAGCCATAAAAAGTTCGCTATTTAGTACAAATAACAACTGCCAATTTATCCTTTGGAAGCAAGAAAAATATTAATATTAACATTAAGAAATATTAACAAACATAAGTAAAGCCACATTTAAATATATATTTTTGACGGAGTTATACATCGCGGTTATTTGAAAAGCCCAAGATGTGGAAGATCCAGCCTTTTGGTTTGAAAAACAGATATTAATCTTTAAACCTACGATAGGAAGAATAAAGGAAAGAGAAGAAGAAGGAAGCGAGACGTTAAGGAAAGCCCCTTACCTGACGCACTACGCGGGAGCAGTTTGGATTGCCCTGGATCGTGAGCTTAAAGGGACTCCGATTTTTAGCTGTCTGATCCAGAGAGGAGCGGTACTCCCGGAGAGTAAAGCAATCAGCAAAGGACGGGCGTGAGGAAAGAGGAAGGATCGATCTACAGATTTGCAACAGCAGAGGAGTAAGAAACAACTGCGAAGTAGCAAAGGGAATGTAGAAAAGAAGCCCTTAACTGCAGGTTTGAGAAAGCAGCAGATGTAGAGACTGTAGAAAAAGAAGGAAAAAAAAGCCTAAAACAGCGGAAGCCCAGGGGGACTCAGCTGAAGAAGGTCTGTCAGGTGAAACCGAGATACAAGATCTATATAATCGATGGTTAGATAGAAAAAGAGAGAAGTGAAGCTGTAGAGGGAAAGGAAAATACTATTAGAGAAGAAAGTGTGTACCTTCTTTCGAAAATAACAAACTCCAAGATTGGAAGAAAGTGAATGGCAATGTCAACTAGAGCTCAAGTTGCTAAGATGCAGGCTCAAACTCAAGCACAAACACAAAGAAGACCATCACTTGAAACCAATAAAATGTTAGAATCTAATTTAGCAATTCTAGATGAGATCAGGAAAATTAGAATTGATATGAAAAAAGATAAGGCGGAGTTAAAGCAAGATTTAAAGGAAGCCCGGGATGAATTAAAAAGAGACATAAAAACAGGAGTAAAAGAAGTGGTGAACATTGTCAAGAAACTAATAATGGAATTGAAACAAGCAAAGGCAAAAATTGAGGTTTTAGAGAAACAAAATACTTAAAAAATGAAATTCAAAACTTGAAAAAAAAACCAAATTAGAGAAACAGAAGAACGTGTCAAAATTGATTAAAAATCTAGAGATAGATGTATAAAAATAAGAGGACTGCCAGAACAGGAAAATGAAGATCTTTATGAAAAAATTACAATGGCTTTGGCTGTATTTATGGAAAGAGATGTGGAAGAATTTTATTTTGAAACAGATAAATTGTTCCGAATAAACTCCTTCCTATCACGTCCAAGGAAACTTCTGAGAGACATAGTCATTTACTTTGTTAGAACTCATATTAAAGAACAACTATTGAAAATAGTCTATGAGAAGAAATTGATCATTGATGGAGTTGAAGTTCAGATATATAAGGATATCTTGGGAGAAACTTTAAGAAGAAGAAAAGAGTACGCACCGCTAACCAAAATACTAAAAGAAAAAGGTATTTATTATAAATGGGAATACCCAGAAGGGTTGTCATTTGCATATGATCAAAAAAAGTATAGGATTTTGTCAGTTATTAAAATAAAAGAAATGGTGAAAATCTTGTTGGGAAAAGAAGAGGAAAGGACAGACAAACGACAGGAGAAGGAAGAAGGAACATCAAAAAGAGAAGACGATAATGCGACAAAATCATATCAGAGGAAGAATAATTTAAAAAGACGAAAAGAAATTGCTCAAAAAGAAGAACTGGGAATAGCCTATTGAGATAAAGATCTACAAGATAAAGATCTACAAGATGAAGAACAGGATCAAAGACAAGAAGAAGAAGGAGTTCTATTAAGCGACGATGAGTAGAAATTTGGAAATTCTCTCCTGGAACGTCAAAGGACTAAACTCTCCACAAAAAAGAAAAAAAAATCATCACCTGGGAAAACTGAAGGCACAGATAATTTGTATCCAAGAAACTCATATTTGTAATAAAGATATAAGGTTATTAAAAAATGACAGATTAGGCTCACTTTTTGTGTCAACCTCCCCTAAACGCAAAAAAGGGGTGGCATTATATATAAAAGATAACATCGAAGCTAGAGAACTTTTTGTAGATAAAGAAGGGCATTACATTGGTGTGGAAGTTAAGTGGGAGGACACTAACATATTGATCTTAGGAGTTTATGGCCCTTTATCAAATAAAGGCAATTTCTTTGAAAAAATATTAAATAAAATTCTTGAATATACCCATGAAAATATCATCCTAATGGGTGACTGGAACGGGGTCATTGACCCCATACTAGATAGAAAATCTTCTGGAAAAACGTATACCCTACAAGGGAAACTCCTGAAATCTTTTTTCAAATTAAAGGAGATCATCGGTATAGAAGATATATGGAGGTTTAAAAATGGACAATTATTAGATTACACTTTTTACTCCAAACCACACAGTTCGTGGTCGAGAATAGATATGTTCTTTGTTTCAGATCCAATCAAAACAAAAGTGAAAAAAGTGGAAATACTACCAATGACATTGTCAGACCATGCTCCAATCAAAATGACAATTAAAGAAAGAAGGAAAGACTTTTTCTGGCAAATAGATGATTCGTTACTTAAGGATGATTTAATTAAGGAAAAGGCAAAAGAAACACTAGATCTCTTCTTTAAGGAAAATACAACAGAGGATGTTGATCTAAACACAATTTGGGAAACTAGTAAGGCAGTAATGCGTGGCTTTTTTTATAAAAGCTAACATTGAAAAAAGGAAAAAAAGAGAAGAGAATTATAATAAGATTCAAAAAGAACTTGAAATAGTAGAAGATAAACTAAAAAGAACAACAAATGATAAAAAGTTGAAAATACAGCATTCTATACTGCAAAAACAAATGTCTCAAAAAATAACAGAAGAATTGGAGAAGAAATTAAGATTTATAAAACAGAAAGACTTTGAATATGCCAATAAACTGAGTAAATGGTTGGCACTAAGATTAACAGAGGAAAAAAAGAAGAAATTAATATCTAAAATAAATAACAAAGGAAAAGTCTTAACAACACAAAAGGAAATTAAGAAATCTTTTTATGAGTATTTTAAGAAAGTCTTTAAGGAAAAGGTACTATCTAAAGAAGAACAACTAAGCTTTATAGAAGAACAAAGTTTAACGGGTTTAAAAGAAGAGGAAATAGAAGATCTAAATCAGGAGATAAAAGTAGAAGAAATAAGTGATGCAATTAAAGAACTTAAAATATGTAAATCTCTGGGTCCTGACGGGTTGAGTGCTCTATATTATAAAACATTAGCAGAAATAATAATACCAAGATTACATACAATAATGAACAAGATCAAAGATGGGAAGATACCAGAGTCATGGAAATTGGCAAATATAAGTCTGATTTTGAAAGAAGGGAAAGATGAGCAAGATCCAGCAAGTTACAGACCTATATCTCTTCTAAATATCGATTATAAAATATACACTGCAATCTTGGCAAAAAGACTAAAAGAAAAATTGAAGAATTGGATCCATGAAGATCAAAGAGGATTTCTCCCAGGTAGATACATAAAAGACAATACCAGGTATCTTCTAGATATTATTGAATTCTTTCAGAATAAACCTGATATACAGATTGCAATGATATTTTGCGACGCGGAAAAAGCGTTCGATAATATCAGATGGGACTTTATGCTAAATGTATTTAAAAAGCTGGTAGGAAATGGTTCCTTTTATAAATGGGTAGAATCAATTTATAAGGAACAATTCGCACAGATTATTGTTAATGGAGAAAGAACTCAGCAGTGTAAAATACAAAACGGCACGCGTCAAGGTTGCCCTCTCTCTCCGTTAATATTTATAATATCCTTAGAGGTTCTTTGTAATATCATCAGGAAAGAGAAGAGGATAACGGGAGTCAAGTTTAAGAGACACGAAATAAAACTCAAAGCCTATTCTGATGATATGGTGATCTACCTTTCAGACCCTATAGATACCATCGACTATCTTATGAAGAAAATATTAGAATATGGTACAGCTTCTGGATTTAAAGTCAATAAAGAAAAAATGAATGTTTTATGTATGAATATGACAAATAAGGAAAAAGAGCTTTTCAGTCAAATATCAGATCTAAAAATAGTTAAAACAGTGAAATATCTGGGAACAATTTTTTCAACCAAAAATTCGGAAATCTTTAAGAACAATTATGAAAACACATGGAAAAAAATAAAGAAAAAACTAGAGACATGGAAAAAACTACAGCTATCTTTGATGGGCAAGATCTCAGCTATCAAAATGTGTATTCTCCCCAAATTAATGTTCCTCTTCCAAACGGTCCCAATAATCCTGAACTATAATCCATTTAAAGAATGGCAGAAAGAACTGGCAAAATTTATATGGGCCGGCAGAAAACCAAGAATAAAAATGATAGTATTACAGGACGCATTGGAAAGAGGCGGTCTAAATCTCCCAAACTTACGGTTATATTATGAAGCTTGTGTGTTAGATTGGGTAAAAGACTGGATCAGATTAACAGATAGAAAACTACTATCTTTAGAAGGTATTAATAATGTATATGGTTTCCATGCGTATTTATATTATGATAAAATAAGATCAAATAAAGACTTCAACAATCATTACATTAGGAAATCACTGCTAAAAGTGTGGGAACGTTATAAACAGAATATCAATACAAAAATCCCTAGGTTTGTATCCATAAATGAAACATTCCACCGAAACGACTATTTGATAGAAAATAAGTGGTTGACATATACAGAATTACTGAGAAATGTAGGAAATATCTGGAGATTAAAAACTCGAGAAGAATTAGAAAAAAACGGAATAAAATGCAGCTAGTTTCTGCATTTACAATTTAAAGAAAGATATATGAAAGATCAAAAAGAATATGGTATAACAACAACAGATACTCCTATAGAAAACCTTAATGTATTAAAACAAACAGGTAATATCTAAATTATATAAGATATTATTACAACGGGAAACAGAAAAAGAACAGGTAAAAGAATATATGACCCGCTGGGCCCAAGATATAGGTAAGAACATCTACTATGAAGAATGGGAGCATTTGTGGAAAACTAAGATAAAACATACTTTATCCTATAATCTTCGGGAAAACACATACAAACTTCTATATAGATGGTACTTAACACCAGTCAAATTAGCCAAGATGAAAAAGGACAAAAATGAAAAATGTTGGAAATGTCAGAAATATAAAGGAACATTCTTTCATATGTGGTGGTTATGTCCATTGGATAAAAAATATTGGAATGGGATTCACAAAATCATGCAAGAGATGTTAAAAAGTAAATTTGAAATAGATCCCAAACTATTCTTATTAGGTATAACAGATGCTAAGTTAGAAAAAAAAATTGGTAAAAAAATATTTTATATGACAACAGCAGCCAGAATTACATATGCCACCCTCTAGAAACTAAATAAAGTACCTGACATAGCAGAATGGTGCTGGAGATTATTAGATTATATCCAGATGGATAAACTAACTGACTTATTAAGGGATATTCCCAACAAAAAACACAAAGAGGAATGGGAAGAGATAGAGAATTGGATACAAGTATATTTACAAAAATAAGAAGATTAAAAGAGGGGAAGAAAAGAAAAGGAGAAAAAAATAGACATATATAAATATATATATTATAATAAAGACAAAAGAAAGGAAGAAGAAGAAGAGAGAGAGAGAGAAAAAAGAAATGTGGTGAATAAAAAAGCTTGTAAGATTACAAAACGTAGAAGAATGGAGTAGTAAAGAAACCACATATTTATTTTTTGGTTAATCTAGTATAGTCTTCTTTTTTAGTGTCTTATAAGAATATGTTGGTGCTATTAAGACCAAAGGACCTGATATCAACATTAATGCTAGCAGTAAGAATGATATAAATATATACATTGTATATACATGAACCTTAGAAAACTGTTAATTAATATTGTTGTTATTAGTTTGGACATCGGAAATGTACATATAGAAGGAATTTAACCAATGTAATCTGTAAAAGATAACCAATTTTGTAGAGACAAAAAGAAACAAGGACTAACTAAATAACGAACTTAAGGAAGTATTTTCTTTTAATTTTAGAAGTTACATTTAGAAAATAAGAAGATGGAATTTAATATGAACCAATGTAAGATTGAAAGAATGTAACAGTGTCATCTATTGTAAATTTTGTTCTTTTTTTTAAATAACAAAGTTTAAATAAAAAAAATCCCATTCACCAGTCATCCCAACATGTTATGTTCTCTCCCTTAGAAACAGATCACTTACTTAACTACATATACTATATATATTGTATGTTATGTTAATTTCTCTAATTAATTCCTCTACATTTTTACAAAAGTCCTGAATGTCTCAGGGACAGAGAAGGGCTAATATATCCCAGAACTTTAAGCCAAAGCTGTATCATAGGGGAGTCCTGCCTGATTTTGTGGCCCCTGGTCATCACAGAAGGGGGCCACAATATTTATTTCATTTTTTTTTATTTTAAAAAAAGCTATATTTAAATTACAAATACATACTTGCAAGGCTTACATTTTAGCTTCACCTTTCCCTCCCCTATCCCATTCCACCCCTTAATATATATCCTCTAATATCAAATACATTTATACAGCCTTTTTAATTTCTTCCTCTTTCCCAACATAGTTTCTTTCCCCTAACTCTCTATCTCTTATTTTATTACATTTTTGAATAATGCGTAATCATCTTTCTACATTTCTCTAAATAGTTCTTCCATTATTAATCTATATATTATTGTAGATTACTTACATTTCCTTATTTTCTTGAAACCAGATATTACATTGCTAGACAGTGAACTCTAATATTTCTCCATTACTTACTTTCTTTCCCCTCAAATATAGTTGGCATTTCTGTGTTATCCATTATCCATCCATCGTTCTTTACGGTATTTAATAAAGGGTTCCCATCCAATATTTATTTCATTTAAAGGGAAATAATTGTGCTCTTGAAAGGTTCTTGAATACTGTGAATACACAGGAGGTAGACAGCTGGAGGAATGTCACACGCAGAAGTAGGGAGACCAGAGATTGTTCTGGGAGCTTGCAGCTACAGAATCGTTTTCAAGCTCTTTCCCTTACCAAGGAGGACAAGGAAGAGCAGCATGGACAGACTTCAGGGACATTGCAGGGGACCCTGGGAGTTGCACCACAGGTAACAGTTGCTGCTAAGCCTCGGAGGAGACGTGTGGTCGTGGTGGGGGACTCCTTGCTGAGGGGGACAGAAGCAGTGATTTGTAGGCCTGACAAGATGTCTCGGGAGGTATGTTGTCTCCCTGGGGCAAAGATCCAAGATGTGACAGAGAGGCTGACAAGACTGGTCAGGCCTACCGACCAATACCCCTTCCTTTTGGTCCACGTGGGAACGAACAACACAGCAAGACACAGCCTTCAGAATATCAAAAGGGATTACGAGGCTCTAGGAAAGAAGCTGAAAGAAATGGAGGCACAGATTGTCATCTCCTCTCTACTGCCAGTTGAAGGGCACGGTCCAGGAAGAGAGAGGAATATAGCAGATGTCAACAATTGGCTCCGCAGATGGTGTCGTCAAGAACGATTTGGATTCTTAGATCATGGGCTGCGGTTCCATGAGGGCGGACTCCTGGCAAGGGATGGACTGCATCTCACACCAGTTGGAAGAAACGTTTTTGCCAACGGTCTCAAGAATTTGATCAGGAGGGCTTTAAACTGAGTTATGTGGGGAAGGGAGACAGCACCCTGGAAGACAAAAGGACTGGAAAAAAAAGTCATACTGTCGTAGAGGAAACAAGGCAAACAGTAGAGGGACCCAAAAGTGGGAGGCAAAAAAACGTGCACAGGCAGCAAGTAAAGGAGACATATGGTCTTAGATGTCTCTACACTAATGCACAGAGCATGGGAAATAAGCAAGATGAACTCGAACTCCTAGCACAACAAAGCAAATATGATATAATAGGCATCACTGAAACCTGGTGGGATGAGTCTCATGATTGGAATGTAGAAATACAGGGGTATAACCTCTTCAAGAAAAACAGGCCAAACAGGAGAGGAGGAGGAATAGCATTATATGTCAGGGATATTTATACCAGTGAAGAAATCCAGGACAACAATCCTGGAAGCCAGGTGGAGAACATTTGGATAAAAATTAAAGGGGAAGGAAACAACAGGGATGTTATTGTGGGAATCTACTACAGACCCCCAACTCAGGCAGAGGAATTGGATGATGCCTTTCTAGAACAGATGACCACACACTCAGAAAGGAGAAATATAGTAGTGATGGGTGACTTCAACTATCCTGATATTTGCTGGAAGTCAAACTCAGCAAAATCCTCAAGGTCTAGTAAATTCCTCACTTGCCTCGAAGACAATTTCATTGTCCAAAAGGTGGAAGAGGCAACGAGGGAGTCAGCTATTTTGGATCTGACCCTAACTAACAGGGAAGACCTAGTTAATGGGGTGCAAGTAGTTGGATCCTTAGATCATGTCCTTCTGGAGTTTATTATACAGTGGAAAGGAGAAGCCAGGCATAGTCAGACACGCATTCTAGACTTTAGGAAAGCTAATTTTACTAAACTTAGAGAAATACTGGGGGTGATCCCATGGACAGGAATACTAAAAGAGAAGGGAGTTCAAGACGGATGGGAGTTTCTCAAAAGGGAGATACTGAAGGCACAATTTCAAACCGTGCCAACAAGGAGGAAAAATGGGAGGTGTCTCAAGAAACCAGGATGGATGACTAAGGAACTTGCAACTGAACTATGTTTTAAACGGAACATGTATACGAAATGGAAAAATGGGGAAATCACCAAAGAGGAATTCAAACAAATAGCTAGCACGTGTAGGGGTAAAGTCAGAAAAGCTAAAGCGCAGAATGAACTCAGGCTTGCTAGAGAGGTTAAGAACAATAAAAAGGGCTTTTTGGGGTATGTCAGCAGCAAAAGGAAAAAGAAGGAAATGGTAGGGCCACTGTGTGGAGAAGATGGCAAAAAGTTAACAGGGGACAGAGAAAAGGCAGAATTACTCAACACCTTCTTTGCTTCAGTCTTCTCAGAAAAGGCAAAGTGCGCTCAACCTGAGGATAATGGAGCAGAGGAAAGAATAGGAGAATTTCAGCACAGAATAAGTAAAGAGATAGTACAGGAATACCTGGTTAAACTAAATGAATATAAGTCTCCAGGACCAGATGAATTACATCCAAGGGTATTAAAAGAACTGGCAAATGTAATATTGGAACCATTGGCAATAATCTTTGAGAACTCCTGGAAAACAGGAGAAGTCCCAGCAGACTGGAGGAGGGCAAATGTTGTCCCCATCTTCAAAAAGGGGAAAAAAGAGGATCCCAACAATTATCGTCCAGTTAGTCTGACATCAATACCAGGGAAGATTCTGGAGCAGATCATTAAACAGAGAGTCTGTGAACATCTGGAGGGTAATTTCATCATCACAAAAAGTCAACATGGGTTTCAGAGAAACAGGTCATGTCAGACAAATCTGATCTCTTTTTTTGATAAAATTACCAGCTTGGTAGATGAAGGGAATGCTGTGGATATAGTATATCTTGATTTCAGTAAGGCCTTTGACAAGGTTCCTCATGACATTCTTGCAAACAAGCTGGTAAAATGTGGGCTAGACAAAGTAACTGTTACATGGATTTGTAATTGGTTGACTGGGCGAACCCAAAGGGTACTCAACAATGGCTCCTTTTCAACCTGGAAAGAAGTGACCAGTGGGGTGCCACAGGGCTCTGTCCTGGGCCCAGTGCTGTTCAATATCTTTATTAATGACTTAGATGATGGTATTGGGGGCATAGTTATCAAATTTGCAGACGACACCAAATTAGGAGGAGTAGCTAATACCCCAGAGGACAGGATCAAAATTCAAAATGACTTGAACAGACTAGAAAGCTGGGCCAAAGCTAACAAAATGAAATTCAACACAGAGAAATGTAAGGTACTGCACTTAGGGCGGAAAAACGAAAAGTACAGATATACGATGGGGGACACCTGGCTGAATGAGACTACGTGTGAAAGGGATCTAGGAATCCAGGTGGATCATAAGTTGAACATGAGTCAACAGTGCGATGCAGCAGCTAAAAAGGCCAATGCAATTTTAGGCTGCATCAGTAGAAGTATAGTGTCTAGATCAAGAGAAGTAATAGTGCCACTCTATTCTGCTTTGGTCAGGCCTCACCTGGAATACTGTGTCCAGTTCTGGGCACCACAATTCAAAAAGGATGTGGAGAAACTGGAGCATGTCCAAAGGAGGGCAACTAAAATGGTGAAGGGTCTGGAAACCAAGCCCTATGAGGAACGACTTAGGGAGCTGGGGATGTTTAGCCTGGAGAAGAGAAGGCTGAGAGGTGATATGATAGCTGTGTTTAAATATTTGAAGGGATGTCATACTGAGGAGGGAACAAGCTTGTTTTCTGCTGCTCCAGAGACTAGGACCCGAAACAATGGATGCAAGCTGCAAGAAAAGAGATTCCACCTCAATATCAGGAAGAACTTCCTGACAGTAAGGGCGGTTCGACAGTGGAACACACTCCCTCGGAGAGTAGTGGAGTCTCCTTCCTTGGAGCTCTTTAAGCAGAGGCTGGATGGCCATCTGTCAGGGATGCTTTGATTGGGAGTTCCTGCATGGCAGGGGGTTGGACTGGATGGCCCTTGTGGTCTCTTCCAACTCTATGATTCTATGATTCTATGATTCTATGATTCTACTTACCAAAAATGCATTCTTCCTTAAAACAAGGCACAGTCCCTCTCTGTACTGATAGATTTTGCCAAAAAAACCAACAACCCCAAACCAAACCAAACAAAAAACCCACACTTGTTTGAAAAAGACATTGGGAGTTTTGGCTACTCCCTGGGTCTGTTTTGTGGCCTGGTGCAGCCCATAGCAGATTCAGCAAAAGGAAATCTCTCCCCAAGTCCCAAGGGAACCCCCCGCATCCCTCAGTGTGAGGGGAAAATGGAATTATGTAAACTTTTTATATTGTGGTTTTCTTAAGCAGAGAGGCTCCAGTCATTGGCGTCACTAGGGATATGTGGTACTCCAGCCCACACCAAGTGACACCCAAACAGGGGTGACACCGGATCGGGCTCTCCTCTTGCTGCAGAGTGAGAAGGGGTGAGTCCCCTGCCCTGTTAAAGATGTCTCCTATGCTGATTATTTGGCTGTGGTGTGATGGAAATGCAGCAGAGCTCAGGAAACCAGCTTCCTTCATCAGCCTTCCCATGCTGAAAGCATGCAGACAAATCATATAGATCTAAAGTAGAGCTTTATTGTTCCATAAAATAAAAATAGGCAAAGAAAAACATACAGTCCACCATAGGATCACATCTTGCTGATGTGGTAGAAAAGAAAAGTTACAGATCCATGTTTCCAGATCCAGGAGTTACATTTTAAAAGCAGTATAAACCAGCAGCCCTGGTGGAGCAGTGGTTAAATGCCTGTACTGCAGCCACTCACTCATAGACCACAAAGTTGCGAGTTCAATACCAGCCAGGGCTGAGGCTCGACTCAGGCCTGCATCCTTCCGAGGTCGCTAAAATGAGTACCCAGCTTGTTGGGGGGCAATCAGCTCACAGTTGTAAACCGCTTAGACATCCCATAGTGTGATATGAAGCGGTATATAAATAAGCTGCTTTGCTTTTGCTTTGCTTTAAACATACTACAATCCAGAAACTAACTCCATAGTTAAAAACCACTGCCGAACACATAGGCGCACACACAATGCATGAAATATAAACATTCTAGACAAAGAGATCTCTAGGGCCTTCCCTTACTCCACCTTCTGGGTGTTAGCCTTATGCTGATTGGATAATGCCTGTATGATGTGTTTTAACCTAGCCCCTTGCTGTCCATCATCCACTCACGTGACTCCTTTCCCATGATCTAAAATTGTTTGGATTTTGTTATCTGTTTCCCAGCTAAATCTATCCATGTTATGACTTCTTGGCCATCTGGTCTGAGTTCTCTTTGTTTCTCTAGATGCTGTTCTCATGAGGAAAATTCCACACACACATCTCTACATTTCACCTTTGACTGTATATCCCAGGGGTAGGCAACTTAAGGCCCAGGGGTTGGATGCAGCCCTCTGAGGCCTTTGGACCGGTCCCAAGCCGCTGCCACCGCTGCCCCCCGCCATGATGATATTGATTATTGTTGTTATTACTTGTTCTTGGGGTTTTCTTGGCAAAATCTCCACAGGGGTTTTGCCATGGCTTTTCTGGGGCTGAGAGAGTGTGCATGCATATTTTTTAAATTTTGATTTTTAATTTTTTTAATATTTATTTATTTATTTATTTATTTTTGGTGCTTTGACCCCCCAATTGTCTGAGGGACAGCAACCCAGCCCCCTGCTCAAAAAGGTTGCCTACCCCTGGTATAACCCATCCATATTCCAACATCCTAATGGCAGGAAGGTGGTGGGCAGGTGAAAGGGAATCTGCCCAGTCTTCTGCTTCTTGATGATCTGGCCCCTCCACCCCTTCCCATAGCCTAGATGCTTCCCTGCCTGGCTGGAGCTGGTCTCCTCCCAAAAGGAAAGGTTGCGGTAGGCCCTACCTGGTCTCAGATCTGCCTGGCTCTCTAGCTTCCTTGGGAGCAAGGGAGGTGGGGCATTGGCGGAAGGCCCATCAAGGGAGAAAAGGTTCAGGGGCATCTTCTAGCCCTGCTCAGCCCCCCCCCCCCCGTCAGTCTTTTCAGTGGTCCCATTGCCCTGTGATCCCTGCCCTGTGTTGCCAAGTTCTGCCACCATTGAAGCTGCCATCGCTGCTGAGATACCGAAGCCTGGTGCAGCTGCTGATTCTCTGGGACAACCCTGCCTCACATGCGGGGGAGCCCCAGAGCAGCCCCCCCTACACACAACGTCCCTGCTGCCTTTGGAGGAGGGCTCCATGGAGGGGTAGGTGGCTTGGCTCTGCAGCTACACAACTAAGAAGCCATCAGGCCACTGAGGGAGGTGGGAGTCCTTCTGGGCCCAGCATTTCTGGTTCAGCCCCAAAGAGCGGGGGAGTCCTGACCCTGAAGCATGGGGCTGCCACAGCTCAAGGCTCCCTCACTGGGCAAGGAGGGAATGCTGTGGGGTCAAAGGAAGGTACCCCGAAGGTCATAAAGTTGTGCCCTCCCCATTGGAGGCCTGGCTGGAAGTGGGGCAGGGCACTGGTCTGAGGTCTGGCTGCCTGCACACCCCATCCCACAGACCTGGGCAGAACTGGGAGGTAAGAAGGCTCCTCTTGCTCAGACACATCGAGACCATTAGACATGCCTGACCCATCCTAGTTGTTTTATGTCACAACTGTTGCCATTCTATTCAGTGATATATGAGAATTACAACTGATGAGTAACATTAGGAGTTTATCACGGGGGAAATCCCGTGCGGAAACGGGGCTTTAAATTAGAAAAAAAAACGCAAAAGCGGTTAGATTTTCAGATGACATCGCTGTTAACATGGGGTTAACCCGAACAGAAAGTAGTCAGAAACTGCTTCTTTTTACTTCAGAAAATCCCGAAAGTAAAAAGAAAGCAGTTTTTGACTACTTTCCATTTGGGTTAACCCCATTTTAACAGCAATGTGTGTAAAAATCTGCCCGCTTTTGCGGGTTTCCCCCACCTTTTAAATCCCGTTTCTGCATGGGATTTCCCCCGTGTGATAAACTCCTTAGTAGAAAAAAGCATTACAAGGATTCTGTATGGTGTGGTATGGGGGGGCCAAGGGACGGGGTGTGATACCATGAGTATGCACTGGATGACACCAACCCTAGTGATGCCACTGCCTCCAATTTGAAACCCTAAACTGTAGTTTACATAGCTTTGGTATAAATCCAGCCCTGTTTGAGGATGGGAACTGAAGAAAATATCTTGTTCCAACTCCCATCTCCTTGCAGAATCTCAACAACTACGTCACAGGCTGGACTGACTGGAACCTGGCACTGAACATGGAAGGGGGACCCAACTGGAGCAAGAATTATGTGGATAGTCCTATTATTGTGGATGCTGCCAATGATATCTTCTACAAACAGCCCATGTTCTACCACCTAGCACATTTCAGGTGAGGCAGAAGAATGCTTGGTGATGTCTTCTTGGTGCAAGTTGAAAGAAATGTGTGAGGTTTTTTTGGGGACTAAGGCTCCCAGAATCCCACAGCCAGCATGTTCATTGGAGATTCTGAAAATGCAAAACAATAGTTTCTCCATGCTCTAGTTCTGTGTGGAACAAAGACCTACCAAATGGTTCCCAAATATTTTTTGACATGCATCACTTTAGTTTTCACCAAAATTTAGTTATCTAGTTTTCACCAAAATTTAGCCCCCCCCCCCCCATTTGTTTCTGTCATGGAGCTGGGGGTTTGTATAATGAACTTGTAATTATTTTAGCCAGGCATCTGGTGCATATGGCAAAGACAGAGACAAATCAGACTCTTTCCAGTCTTCCTTTGTAGTTCCTTTGTAGCTTTCCTTGAACAAAGAAACCACAAAGAAACAGATGTACAGTCAGCCCTCCTTACCCACGGATTTTTTATCCACAGATTCAAGCATCCTTAGCTTGAAAATGCTTTAAAAATATAAGAATTCCTATAGGCAAACCTTGATTTTGCCCTTTTATATAAGGGGCACCATTTTACTATGCCATTATATTTAATGGAACTTGAGCATCCACGGATTTTGGTATCCATGGGTGGGTCTTGGAAGGTTGAATAGAGACAGGTTTCCTGGCATACTACACGTATGATAACACAGCCTCATGAGGGCGCTCTTGGCCAGTTTATCACATCTCCTTTCTGGTTCCTTTTCAGCATCACACTAAACTCTCTCAACCATTCATATGATCATCCATCTACTCAGGCCTTAGGCAACATCTTTTCACCTGCCTTCCACTCTCAATGACTATCATTAAAACTGAACTTGTCATCTCATCACCTTACCCACAAGTTTTGCATTTCTATGTCTATACATACAGTCTATTTATAAAGATCTGTTCATAGGCACTAGTTCATGCATCTGAGGAAGTAGATTAAGCCTACAAAAAACTTATGCTACAACTTATTTCTCTCAGTTTCAAAGGTGCTACAAGATCCCCTTGCATATGCTGTGTCTTTGAATTCTAAGCAGAATAAAAGTACAGCAATGGTACTTTTGAGCTATGTAGTGGCTCAAGTGGTTCAGATGCTGACTGTTGATTGTAAGATCGGCAGGTTGGTAGTTCGAGGCCCGGGTGCTGTGTGATGGGGTGATCTACTACTAGTCCCAGTTTCTGCCAACCTAGCAATTCGAAAGTTCTGGGCACCACAATTCAAAAGGATGTGGAGAAACTGGAGCGTGTCCAAAGAAGGGCAACTAAAATGGTGAAGGGTCTGGAAACCATGCCCTATGAGGAACGACTTAGGGAGCTGGGGATGTTTAGCCTGGAGAAGAGAAGATTAAGAGGTGATATGATAGCCTTGTTTAAATATTTGAAGGGATGTCATATTGAGGAGGGAACAAGCTTGTTTTCTGCTGCTCCAGAGACTAGGACCTGAAACAATGGGTGCAAGCTCCAGGAAAAGAGATTCCACCTGAACATTAGGAGGAACTTCTTGACAGTAAGGGCTGTTCAACAGTGGAACGCACTCCCTCGGAGATTTTGGTGGAGTTTCCTTCCTTGGAGGTCTTTAAGCAGATGGCCATCTGTTGGGGATGCTTTAATTGGGAATTCCTGCATAGCAGGGGGTTAGGCTGGATGGCCCTTGTGGTCTCTTCCAAATCTATAATTCTATGATTCTGTGATTCTATGAAAGCATGCAAATGCAAGTAGGTACTACTCCAGTGGGAAGGTAACCAGTGTTCTGTACAATCATGCTGGCCACAAGACTACAGAGTAGTCTCTGGCAATGCTGACTCTTCTGCTTAGGAATGGAGATGAGCACTGCCCCTATGGTTGGACACAACTCCACAACCTTGTCAACGGGGAATACCTTTACCTTTAATGGTACTTTTACCACAGTGAAAGACCCTACAGCAACCACTTAACAGTCAAAAGCTTGTCTAAATAAAAATGCCTTTGCCTGCCAATGGAAGGAAAACAGGGAGGGTGCAAGCTTAGCTTCCTGTGTTATGGGAGGAGGTTCTATGGCCTGGGAGAAGCCACCAAGAATGTGTTCTCATCAGATGTGCATGTGACAGTAGTGGAGCTGCAAGAGCCATCTTAAAACTCAGCAGGCTTGCATTGTAACTGTCCCTCCAACTGTCTCAACTCTTTGTCACCCACTTTTTAGCTCCATTTAAAATGTCTCAGTTTCTTTTTCTTCCCTTTCCCCCTTTGTCTTCAACTTCAGTTACTACAAGGTAAAGGTAAAGGTATTCCCTGTTGACAAGGTTGTCAAGTTGTGTTCAACTGTAGGGGGTGGTACTCATCTCCATTCCTAAGTTGAAGAGCCAGCATTGTCAGAGACTACTCTGTGCTCATGTGGCCAGCATGACTGCATCGAATGCTGTTTGCCTTCTCACCAAAGTGGTACCTATCTATCTACTTGCATTTGCATGCTTTCGAACTGCTAGCTTGGCAGAAGCTGGGACTAGTGACAGGAGCTCACACATCATGCAGCACTTGGGCCTCGAACTGCCAACCTGCCAATCTTGCAATCATCAGAGTCAGCGTCTTAACCACTTGAGCCACTGCATCCCTCAGTTACTACAGTAACTTTACAGTAATTCAGTTACTCGGTACTTTACAGTTACTACAAACTGACTTCAAAATGCAAAAAGTGGCTTGCACTCAATTCAGAGAGTGGAGAGAAGAGGAAGAGGTAGCATCTTTTCTTTCCCAGGAGGATTGGGGAAAAGCAAATTGCTGCAGTCTCTCCTAGCTTGTGTGTCCTTCCTCATTAATAACTTTTGCCATCTTGACCACATGTTGCTTGGCTACACAGGTTTCAGGTCTTATCTGTAAAATGTTGGTGTGTGTGTGTGTGTGTGGTGTTTGCCTTCAAGTTGTTTCTGATTTATGGCAACCTTAAGGCAAACTTATCACAGGGTTTTCTTGACATCTTTCTTCTGAGAGGGTTTGCCATTGCCATCCTCTGAGGCTGAGAGTGTGAGACATGCCCAAGGTCATCCAGTCTGGCTGAACAGGGAATTGAACCCTGGTTTCCAGAGTCATAGTCCAATGTTCAAACCACTACTACATCATGATAGTATCGGGAGACAGACTTTCAGACAGTCTGGACCCAAGGCATACCTTTTAAGCCGCCTCGATTGCTTTGCAGAGGGACGGAATCATCATCATCATCATCCATCTCTTTCAGATGTGTTTTTCTAATTGTTACACAGACATCCATTCATTTGCTTTGTTATAACTGTTGTTTCTGTGTGTATCTATTGCAGCAAGTTCCTCCCAGAAGGAACTCAGAGGATTGGCATCCAAAGCAGCAAATGGACTGGCTTAGAGTTCTCAGCCTTCCTGAGGCCAGATGGCTCAGCAACTGTTGTGGTCCTGAACAGGTAAGTGGGCAAGATGCTAGGTGTGCTGCACAGTGTAAAAAATGGAGCAGAGCTATTCTCCATCACTGCAGAGGGCAGGGCCAATTGATCATTCTGGAGGACAGGTAGAAATGGCAAGGAAGTAAATTTCCTCTAAATTTTGCAGAAACTTTCAAAAGGGCTTTGTGACACTATGGGCTCATTCCATTTGCATTTAATCTGCTGTGCAAGTCGCATTGACACTGGGTCGCTGAATCGATTCAGGCCAATGCATAGTTCCCATTATGGAAGTGAATTATTTCATTATTCCGTGCATTCGTGCCTTTTTTGATATAACTGTCGTCCCCACTAGATTTGCACAGCTACAAAATGCATGCTCAGTATTGATTGTGCTTGGAGAAGAGAATGTTAAGAGGTGATATGATAGCCTTGTTTAAATATTTGAAAGGATGTCATATTGAGGAGGGAGCAAGCTTGTTTTCTGCTGCTCCAGAGACTAGGACCCGGAACAACGGGTGCAAGCTCCAGGAAAAGAGATTCCACCTCAACATTAGGAGGAACTTCCTGACAGTGAGAGCCCTTTGACAGTGGAACACACTCCCTCTTGGATTTTGGTGGAGCCTCCTTCCTTGGAGGTCTTTAAGCAGAGGCTGGATGGCCATCTGTCAGGGATGCTTTGATTGGGAGTTCCTGCATGGCAGGGGGTTGGACCAGATGGCCCTTGTGGTCTCTTCCAACTCTATAATTCTATGATTCTATGATTGCAATCGATCCATCCTGGACTTTTTAAAAAAATGTCAATCATATGATGTGCATGTACGCATCATCGGTGATGCAATAACTCATAGGCGTGGCCTTGTCAGGAGACCTGTTACTCGCTCTAGAGATCCCACAGAAATGCGAGCGATCGTAAAATCCTTCAGTTATTCTTTTTAATAAAACCTTGCTAAACCCCTCTCCCCAAGGAAAGCACCCCCAAAGTTTAACCCACTCCCCCCTCCCTTTTTTCCTTCCTCTCTCTCTTGAAAGGGGTGAGGATGGGAGGGAGAAGATGAAAGGCAACCTGCTGCTTTGATTGACAGTGCATTGAGAGATGCTCTTGAGAAAGGAGAAAAAAAGGAAATAGAGCCATCCACAGAAAGAAGGGGGGAAAGGGGGATGGATGGATGGATGGATGAGGGGAAAGGGGGGAAACACACACAGAACCCACAAAAACCTTAACCCAGCATAGAAAGCAAAGTGGGAAAAGGGAGAACATAGGATGGAAGGAACCTCTCTCCCTTTATAAAATTATGAAACAGACCCAAAGCCATGCCAGAACACACATTTGCTACATGGCCAACAGAGCAACCCCTGGATATGTCAATACACTCCAATGTACCTCAGTGAGGCTCACATAATTCTAGTGCAGCTTAAATGATTTTTTGTTATTCTGTGCCTTCTAGTTGGTTCTGACTTGGTATTGTTGTTTGCCTTCAAGTACTTTACAATTTATGGTGAGTCTAAGGTGAGACATGCCCAATCACAGGGTTTTCTTGGCTAGCTTCTTGAGAGAGGGGTTGCCATTGTCATCCTCTGAGGCTGAGACTGTGACTCACCCAAGGTTACCTAGTAGTTTTTCATGGCCCAGCAGGGATTCGAACCCTGCTCTCCACAGTCACAGTCCAACACTCAAACCAGTACGCCATGCTGGCTCTCCCAGTTTAAATGATGGGGAGGCCATACGGCTGCTAAGTTTGTTCAAATTCTGGTTGCCACAAGAACTTTGAAGATTGCCCTCTTTGTATTTCTAACATTCTCCTGGCATGCATCCCAAATTGTTCCAGGGCCCAAATGTTTGGAGATTACAACTCTAAAATCGCTCAGTTCATGCATGTTGGTAGTTGTTCTCCCCCAAAGTAACTTTTCCAAGGTCTGGTTCTCTACTCCTCTGATTAATTTATCTGTTTTCTTTTTCTTTCCAGGTCCCCCCAAGACATCCCTTTTGGCATCTCAGACTCCAGCATGGGCTATATTGAGGCAGTGGCAACTGCTGATTCTATCCAGACCTATCTCTGGCAGCGGCCCGTGGAAGGCAGGGATCAACCTGGCCCACCGGAAACGCAGGGCAGTCACTCAACTTGGAATGGTTTGTTTCCATGAGAAGATCTACTGTTTAAGAAGGCTGGGCAAGGTAGCCCTGGGGATGGGTCTTTAAGTCTCAGAAGGCCTGAATGAACCAGAAAGTCCAGAAGCAGAATGAGTTCCCTCATCAGCTGGGTTTCCTTTCTGTCCCATGGCTTCATATAATAAAATATCCTGATATTGTTGTTTTTCTATATATCCATCTGCTTGCTGATTTTCCTGTGACTTTCCTCTAGAAGGGCTGGGAGGGAAGACAGAATCAAAACATTTTGTTGCCAGAGACAAAGAACAAGATGATGCTGCTCCTTCTTCTGGGCTTGGTCTTCTTTGGAGAAGTAATTTATGGTGAGACTTGCTGCAAAATGCCCAAAAAGCACTGAGTATCATTAACGTTGCTTAAAAATCGCACCACAGCAAAAGTATCATTAAAGTTATTTGTTCAACTCTCCTGCAGTAAGTTTGAGTGGTCCTATGAAAGAATTAAGGAGACTTCTAGAATGATCTGTCCAGTAGGATATGATCTTAGCATTTGGCACAAGCTCAATGGAAAAGGTAAAAGTTTCCTTATCCTCATCCTTGACTCTGACTTTTGTTGTTTAAGGCTTGTGTGTGGTCTATCAACAAAATATTATAAAACATTTAGAGATGAACTAACAGAAATTCTGCATAAAACAATACAAAAAATAGATAGTGGAAAATATCCTGATTCATGGAGATACTCCCTTACTATGCTAATTCATAAAGAGAATAAAGATCTGGAAAATGTTAATAATTATAGACCTATAGCACTGTTAAATACTGATTACAAGATATACACTACAATCCTAGCAGCAAGACTAAAAAAGGTGCTGTCTATGTTAATCCATGAAGACCAAACAAGATTTCTGCCCAGAAGACACTTAAAAGATAATATCAGAACAACGCTAGATATTCTGGAACTATATGACATCCACAAATCGAAGAAGTTAGGAATGTTATTCTTAGACTTGGAAAAGGCTTTCAACAATGTGAAGTGGGATTTCCTAGATTTACTATTACAAGAAATGGGAATAACAGGGAAATTTCTAAATGGAATCCGACAAATATATAATATACAAAAAACCCAGATTTTGGTAAATGGAGAAAAAACAGAAATTTGCAATATAAGAAAAGGCACACATCAGGGATGCCCCTTGTCCCCTCTTCTCTTTATAATTGTAATGGAAGTGCTAAATACAAAAATAAGAAATGACAAAAAGATTCAATCCCCAGAAATTAATAAATACCAATACAAGCTCAGATCATTTGCGGATGATGTTGTAATATTCCTAAATGATCCATCTAAAAGCATAAAATGACTAGAATAAATACTAGAAGAATTCAGCGTAATGACAGGACTAAAAGTAAACAAACTTAAAAGTGGAATCATAACAAAAAAATTAACAACAAAAAAGAAGAAATATGAAAAAAGCAATCAGGTTATCAAATATTCAATAAGGTAAAATATCTTGGGATAACAATCACAAAAAAGAATGCGGATTTATATAAAAATAATTACGCATTAGTATGGAAGAAAATTAAAAAAAGATTTGGAAACATGGGATAAAAAACAACTTTCCCTATTAGGAAGAATTGCTACAATACAGATGAATGTATTGCCTAAGCTGTTATACCTGTTCCAAACAATTCCCATCCACTTAACTAAGCAAAACTTCCGTACTTGGAAACGAGGCATTGGCAAATTTATCTGGAAAGGAAGGAAACCCAGAATCAAAGCAGAGGTTTTAAAAGATAGGAAAGAAAGAGGCGGGCTGGGTCTCCCAGATATAGAATTATATTACAAGGCATGCACACTACTATGGGTAAAAGACTGGATTCTGCTTAGTAACCCAAAACTGTTAGAATTAGAAGGTGCTGACCTGAAACCAGAATGGCACTCGTATCTTTGTTATGAGGAAACATCTTTGGATAAAAGATTTAATACACACTACATTCCGAAAAATTTGTACAGGATATGGAAAAAATATAAAAAAACATCTTTATAAGAAGCTTCCCCAATGGACTTCTCCACAAGAAGCTTGTCACAGTACAGAAATACCTGGACAAGACAAATGGATTACTTATGAAAAAATCTTAGTAAAATCCACACATGGATACAGACTAAAAACTAGAGAAGAATTACAAGATAAGATTAACATAAACTGGCTCAAGTATTTGCAAATAAAAGAAGACTTTAAAAGAGATATAAAAAATATGGAATTGAGGAAGAAAACATTTGATAAAATATTGAAAGAAGGGGAGAAACAATGGATAAAAAAAGACATACAAATGGTTATTAGAAATTAAAACAGGAGAAGAAGTGATAAAGCAAAATATGATAACATGGATGCAAGATATTGGACATACAATTCCTTTACAAAGCTGGGAAATACTGTAATAAATTTACCAAATGTAATACTTTAAAAAAAACTACCATAAAATATTTCATTGATGGTATATGACTCCCCTAAAACTAGCTAAAATAAATAGAAATAACGAAAGCAAATGTTGCAGTTGTAGGGAAGAGACAGGCACCATGTATCATATGTGGTGGAAATGTAAGAAAAGTAAAACATTTTGGGAAGAAATCAGGGGAAAAATGTGTGAGATTTTGTAGAAAAATATCCCCTTCAAACCAGAACTGTTCCTATTAAATATAACTGATGTGATAGACTGTAAACTAAACCAAGATGAAAAAAGTGTAATACTCTACTTGGTGACAGCTGCACGACTTGTCCTAGCAAAATATTGGAAATCTGAAACTACACCTAACGAAATCGAATGGCAAAATAAACTATACGAATTTGTAACAATGGATAAATTATCAATGTATACTGCAGGAAAGACATTTCAACAGTACGAAAAAAATGGGAAAGAGTGCAGAAAAAACTGTACTCACAAAATGATAAGTAATTAACACCATAAAAGCTTTAATGCTTTGCAAATAATAATAATAATAATAATAATAATAATAACAACAACAACAACATTGACTGTGTAGTAAAAAAAAAAAGGCTTGTGTGTGGGAAGGGGGTTATTTTTGCTCAGATCACATGGTGATGTGTTTGGGGCAGAGCTAACAGCTCTATATAACTGCTGCCAGAGTCTTTAGAACTCGGTTCCTGTAAGAGTCATATCAAGGCCAACAGACATTTTGAAGAGAAGGCTTGGAGTCCTGTTTCAGTACCTACTTAAGACTACTGAATATTGAAGGTGAGGATACATGTGAAAGGGATCTAGGAGTCCTAGTGGACCACAGTGTGATGTGGCAGCTAAAAAAGCTAATGTGATTCTAGGCTGCATCAATAGAAGTATAGTGTCTAGGTCAAGAGAAATAATAGTACCACTCTATTCTGCTTTGGTCAGGCCTCACTGGGAATACTGTGTCTAGTACTGGATACCACAATTCAAAAAGTATGTTGAAAAACTGGAGCGTGTCCAGAGGAGGGTGACCAAAATTGTGAAACGTCTAGAAACCACCCAAGACTTAGGGAGCTGGGTATGTTTAGTCTGGAGAAGAGAAGGTTAAGAGGAAATCCAGCAACTTCAAGCATAACTACTCTTCAGCATATTAGGGTGCATGAGGTTTTCTTGGGCAGAGTGGAGCAGAATGTCCTAAATGAGGAACACAGAGGGGATGAAGTGACCACACAGGAGGAGTTAGTTCCCAAAGGCAGGAAGCTGACATTTGGAGGAATGTGACACATAGAAGGATTCAAAGCTCTCTCTCTTTTATCAGGGAGGATGAGGAATATCTGTGATGCAACAGAGGCTTAAAAGACTTGTCAAGCCCCTTCCTTTTGGTCCGCATGCGAACCAATTATACTGCCTTAGGAATATCATAAGGTATTGTGAGGCTCTGGATAGGAAGCTGACCTTGATGCACAATTTGTCATTTAATCTCTCATCCAATAGCTTCCATGTGTAGGGAGAAAGTCAGAAAAGCTAAAGCACAGAATGGGCTCAGGTTTGCTAGAGAGATTAAAATAAATTTAAAAGGAGGTTGCTGGTTATGTCCACAGCAAAAGGAAGAACAAGGAAATGGTAGGCAAAATGCTAACAAGGGGACAGAGAAAAGGCAGAACATCTTCTTTGCCTTGAAAAAAGAACAGTGCTCAACATGGGGGAGATGCAGCATAGAATAGGTAAAGAGGTAGTACATGAATACCTGGCTACTCTAAATAAATTCAATCCTCCAGGGTCCTTAATATTCCAAGGGTATTAAAAGAACTGTCAAAAGCAGGGGTAGGCAACCTAAGGCCCGGGGGCCGGATGCGGCCCCAAGAGGCCTTTGGACCGGCCCCAGGCCAGTCCTGCCGCCGCCGCCGCCGCCGCCATGATGATATTTATTATTGTTGTTATTACTTGTTCTTGGGATTTTCTTGGCAAAATCTCCACAGGGGTTTTCTGTGGCTGAGAGAGTGTGCATGCATATATTTTTAATTTTTTTTAAAAAAATGTTTTTATTTTTATTTATTTATTTATTTTTGGTGCTTTGGCCCCCCAATTGTCTGAGGGACAGCAACCCGGCCCCCGGCTCAAAAAGGTTGCCTACCCCTCGTCAAAAGTAATCTCAGAACCACTGTCAACAATCTTTGAGAATTCCTGGATTCCTGGAGAACAGCAGACTGAAGGAGGGAAAATGTCCCCATCTTCAATACAGGCAAAAAAGAGGACTCAAATAATTATTGCCTAGTCAGCCTGACATCAATACCAGGAACAATGATTAAACATAAAGTTTATAAGCACTCAGAATGGAAGGCTGTGATTATTAAGTCAACCTGGGTGTCTCAAAAACCAATCAGGCCAGCCAAACCTAATCTCTCTTTTTTAAAAAGAGCTATAAACCTGGTAGATAAGAGGAATGCTGCAGATGTAGAATATTCTGATTTCAATAAGACCTTTGACAAGGTGTCCCCATGATATCCTTAGAAAAAGCTAGTGAAATGTGGGCTTGACAATGCAACTGTTAAATGGATTTCTAATTGGTTGACCAACCAAACTCAAAGGGTGCTCAGCAATGGCTCCTCTTCATCCTGGAAAGAAGTGACCAGTGAAGTGCCACAGAGATCTGTCCTTGGTCTTATACTACTCATCATCTTTATCAACTTGGATAAAGGAATAGAGGGCATACTTTTCAAATTTGCCGACAATACCAAATTAGGAGGGGTAGCTAATACCCTAGAGGACAGGATCAAAATTCAAAATCACCTTAACAGATCAGAAAGCTTGGGTAAAACTAACAAACTGAATTTCAACAAGGGATTTTCCAAGTTCTGCCCAGGCCACCCAGCTTTGTGAAGACTCGGGGCGGGGGGCAGGGGGGAAACTTCACAAAAATGCCAACATTTACTTTTCTTGTTTAAAAGCTCAAACCCTATGAATTCCAGAAACTCCTCATCCTAGGAAGAGAGTGATGAGGAAAAATGCCATGCCAAAATAAATGGGTCAACCACAAGTTGAAGCTGTACAATGAGGGGCAAAGAAGACTCTGGACCCATTCCAGGCCTCACTGTGAATACAGATGTCTTTACCACTATGGAACTTGGCAGGCCCAAAGAACAGACGTCACCCTGTCTAGATCAACAGTTGAGGGAAGCCAGGGCTTCTGTCTGACAAATATTGCCAGGAATCCAGCTTTGGGTCAAAATGAAGCTGCATGTGAAGCAGTAACACCACCCCTGCCAGCCAAAACTGCACCGGAGAGAGCAAAAACCTGGACAGTGGGGACAAGAACATGGGCGCTGTGGTTCTGAAACTCCCCCATTCCAGGAGATTTTCATAAGTAGAAAACCAGACTGAAGTTTAGGAGAATGGGCAGGGCGTGGAATAGAGACGCAAAAATTCTGGAAACTTTGAAACCATGGAAAAACTTGTTCATTTTTCGAGGAAAAAATAATTTTTCAAGAAAACTAAAAAATGAAATATTATCACCCTTAACAGATTGAATTGGCTGAGATCCTGCATTACCAGGCCTAACTATGATCATGGAGCTCTGTCACTGTAGTTATGTCAGTCAGTGCCACCCAACAAAAAACTATTGTTTGTTTTGCAGAACACCAACTGAAGAGTTTCTAAGAATCACAAAGTTGGAAAATCCCACAAAGGCCATCCAGGTCAATCCCCTAACATGCAGGAATACACAATCAAAGCATTCCCAACAGATGGCCATACAGCCTCTGTTTAAAAACCTCCAGGAGACTCCATCACTCTTGAGACAGTGTATTCCACTGTAGAAAAGCTCTTACTGTCAAGAAGTTCCTCCTAATGTTGAATCCATTGCTCCAGGTCCTAGTATCTGGAGCAGCAGAAAACAAACTTGGTCCATCTTCAGTAAGACATTCTTTCACATATTAAAACAGGGCTACCATATCACCTCTTAACCTTTTCTGTTCTGTGTTAAACATTCCCAGCTCCCTACTCCACTCCTCATAGGGACCTTTCCCCATGTTGGTCGCTCTCCTCTGGACGACCAATGTATCAACATCCTTTTTGAATTGTGGTGCCCAGAACTGGACATATTATTCCAGGTGAGGCCCGACCAAAGCAGAATAGACTGGTGCTATTACTTTCTTTGATCTAGACCAGGGGTCGGCAACGTTTATCTACCTGGGGCCTGTCGCTGGTCCCCAGGTCTTCCGGCGGGCCGGGAGGGGGGGGAATGGCGGAGCGTGTGCTCATACACATGCACACGCCCCCACCGCTGCTGCTACTGCCGCATGCACTGCTGCCACCGTGCGCGTTGAAGCCACCATTTTGTTTGCCAAAATGGCAGCCGCGACTCATTTGCACATGCGCAGGAGTACTGTGCATGCGCAAATGAGTCGCGGTCACCATTTTGGCAAACAAAATGGTGGCTGCGGTGCGCGCAGCGGTGGCCCGCGGGCCATAGGTTGCCAACCCCTGATCTAGACACTAAAGTTTTATTTACCCATCCTAGAATTGCATTGGCTTTTTTAACTGGTGCACTGGGAGTTTAATACTGGGAAATAACATCTGCAGCATTTCCCTGGCCATGGGGTGCATCAAGAACAGGCAGCTGGAGACAGTCCTTGGAGTCCTGCCCCAACTACCTGTCTCACACCCTTCATTCCCCACTGCCAACCAGTTAAGAAGCAATCTTCAGAAGTCCACCATTTTGGCCAGCATTACCACTGCTTTCTGTCAACCTGTATTCTACCATCTTTGAGCATGCTCTGGCCATAGTTAGCTACCCTAGGTTCCCCTTCACATTTAGGTGGCTCTTTAACCACCCTCAAACCTACTGTTTTTTTAAAAAATGCTTCTGTGTCTCACTGTGTGTTTGTGGCTCCAGCTTGAGAAGATGGTGTTGTTTGTGCCAGCTAGAAGTCCAGCACTCAGACAATGAGTTTACTGTTGGAATAATAAAACAGAACCTCCATGACCAGAGGCATTCAATGTCTGAATAGTAGGTTTCTCAGAGAAGCCTTTCCCCATTTGGGAGTACAAAACCCAGAGCTGATAGAAACTTAAATCTAAAATAATGGGCAGCATGTTGGGAAATGCTATCTTATTGTTGTTTGCTGCCCTTGAGTTGGCTTCAATTCATGGCTACCCTGTGAATGAGATATCTTCATGTTTCACTATGCTCAACCTCTACTCAGGTCCTGCAGGTTCAGGCCAGTGGCCTCCCTAGTCCATCCATCTGGCATGTCATCATTGTTTGTTTCTATTGCCTTCTACTTTTCCTAGCATCATTGACTCATGCCTTCTCATGATGTGGCCAAAGTACAACAGCCTCAATTTAGTAATCTAGGCTTTCAGGGAGAGTTCACCCTTGATCTGTTCAAGGACCCATTTGTTTGTCTTTTTGACTGCCCACAGTATCCTCAGCTCTCTTCTCCAGCACATCTCAAATGAGTTGGCTTTGTTTTTATCCACTTTTTTCACTGTCCAGCTCTCACATCCATGCACGGCGATGGGGAATACCTAGTCTTCTTCCAATGTCTAGACCGCAGTCTCCGTTCTTCAATGTTGCTATGTTTTATTTCATAAAAGGTCACACTCCATAAGAGGAAGCTGAATTTACTTTGAACCAGGGGGAATGGAGTTGTTGCAGTTTGTCCATAGAAACTGCTATGGGTATGGAGGTTTAATTTAGTCACCATAGTTCAGAAATGCAAAGAGAGCTATCCTTTAGGATTTTTTTTTTATCCCCTCTTGCAAAGCAAACATCACAAAAAGTTTCTTTTTTAATGACAGCTCCCAGCATTCTATCAGCCAACCCAGTAACATGTTCAAGTTCTTTTAAAATTAGAGCTTAGAGACCTCACTACAACTCATTCCACAAAGCAATCAATAGGTGCTATTCCAACAACAATCAGCTTAGAAAAAAAAGCAATGAGACAAGAAGCTAAATGTAGACAGAAGTCCTTCTGCAAAGAGTGGTTCAGAGAACTTTATTGGCCTACGCTATTCCCTGCCATATCCCCCACTGAGAATTCTGGAATGAACAAGAAGGAACATTTATTAGTAGGGAAAGACAGGTATGCTGGGCCTGGCACAGTACAAAACTCCCCACCATAGTCTATTTACAGATTGCAAATTTTCATCATTCCTGAGCTGAGCAGATCACTCTTCTTCTTCTTCTTCCTCTTCCTCTTCAAGGGCGATGGCACGAGGCCCTTCTGAGCCGGGTGCCTGTTTCTGGATGGAGACAATGCCAGTAAGGAGGGCATACCCAATCATCGCCACAAGGCCTACCAGCACTGACAGGATCTGGTTCCGGCGTTTGTAGGGCTCTTCCTCACTGTCACTCCCATCTCCACTGGCAGCCTTTGGCACGCTGGGTGGGGGGTCACCTGGGAAAGAGACCAAACCAATCAAATTTTTAAAGAAAAGGACAGATGTTGTTGGATGACACTTCCCAGGATTCCTCACCACTGGCTATGCTGCCTGGGGACCTCTGGGATCAAAGTTCAACAACAGCTAAGGACCCACTGAAGGAATATGGTACCCATACTTCAGATGTTTCAGGGCCAGCCCTACCATTATGAAAGAGTGAAGCAGCTACCTCAAGTGGCAGATTCTGAATAGGTGGTAAGATGAGGGAATATACATTAGTCTCTACCTTGTGGGCTCCCTCTTGCCCCCTGAGCTATCCTCCCATTGGATACAAGATGAATGTTGAACTAAGTTTCAAATGCCAGTCTGGTCAGCTCCTGTCTGTGGAATCAGGAGGCAGCAGGGGAAACTTGCAGCCAAATGCTGGGGTGGTGGTGGTAGTCTGCTTTGCATTATCAAGAAGGAAGGGAAGTTTTTGAGGTCTTCATCTATGCTAGCTGGAAGATTATGGAATCCAACACATCTGGAGGATGTCCATTTGAGCATGGACAGCCCACAAATTCTCCCTCTTATATGGGCATACACCCCTCCCTAAACATAACCCAGGTAGCACACCACTGGGAGCAGATTTCTGTTTCATGATCATCTTCTATTATTATTAAGAAGAAAAATGGATGGTGTGGTAGAAAAGGAGAAGTAAGTTTGTAGTTCTGTGCAAGGAACTGTCACAAGCTCCTAAGACATGTGTGTCTGTCTAAATAAATACCCAACCAGCATTTTGTAAATTTTCTTGATTAATTTCAGATTAGCAAAGGCAGAATTTAAAAAAGAACAAAGTTTAAAAAACCAAAACAGATACAGGCATCTTATTAATAAACTTAACAATAAAAATGTAAAGGAAAAGTAAATGAATGTCTAGTCGTAACTGAATGTAGGGGGTGGTGCTTATCTTCGTTATTAAGCCAAAGAGCCAGCGTGGTCTGAAGACAACTCCGGTGGTCATGTTGCCAGCATGGCACAACAGAGCACTGTTAGTACCTATTTATCTGCTTGCGTTTGCATGTTTCTGAACTGCTAGGCTGGCAGAAGCTGGGACTAGTGACAGGAACTCACCCCATCACACGGCACTTGGGCCTTGAACTGCCAACCTTCTGACCTTATGATCATCAGAACTGTCATCTTAAGCACTAAGCCACTGTGTCCCATACAATCTTAAATAGAGTAGACCAATTAAATAAATAGGATTTATGTAAGTGTTGATTCACTATTCAACAACTGATTCACAGAATCCACACTAGTCAAGACTAGCAGTATGATTGAAGCCTGACAGTGCAGTCCTGCAAACACCAGAATGCATTATGCTGCACTTAACAGGACTCAATCAAGGTGAGAGGGGATAGGACTGCAATCTCATTTATATAACAGTATTTGGATTGTTTGGACTGTCTGGTTGTAGAATTTAATCTGTACCAGAAGCCAAGTCAGAAGTCTACCCTACCATCAATCCCAATTACAATAGGCCTATCAGATCAATAGGCCCATGGCCATTCAGCAGCTGATTCAGTGGGTTGGGTCTGGTCTAGTTGGAATTATCCAACAGGACTCAGATGGCTGCTCCAAATCAATTGTTGCTCCAAATCAAGTATGGGCAATGTACAGCCTGAAATTAATGAAACACCCTGAAATTAAAAAAAAAAAATAAGCACATTTTTGGACAATTCTTATCCTAAAATCAGACAGAATGCTCACTACATACAAACATATCCCAACCTCCCTACAAGCATCTCAGAACTCTATGCCACTCCAAATAATTTCAATTTTCTTCTGCAACTACTCTCAAAAGGGAGACAGGAAGAGATGCACCTTAACTTCCTGTCATCATTTTGATAAGATATAGGTCCACAAAAGAAAAACTTCAGTTTTTCTCTTTAGTATCTCTCAAAATGGCATCAGGAACTGAAAGGACATCTATGTGTGTTGCCATTTTAACTGTGTGGTTTTTTTTTTTTGTTTTTTTTTTAAAGAGCTGTATGGGTGAAGCCTACAGGGTGGTGGTGATCAGGAATGATCCCTGATGCCATACAATGCCCCACCCCTGCTCCAGATAATATCCATGAGAGATTTAAAGCTACAAGGCTTCACAACTGGATGCTCCTATATTCCTAAATATTTCCAATCTATGGAGTAACAAAACCAGCACTGACCTCCATCCCAGGGGAAGTAAAGGCTTAAGATGGATGTGCAGTAATTGCAGAGGTTCGGCAGAGACTTGAGGTGCTGTTGAAATTTGGCATTGGGGAGTTTGGCTTTCAGAAGTGGGGCCAAATGACTAAAAACAATGGCGTCCAGGGAAGCAGGCCTAAATGTGAAGAGAGGAAAATAACATGCAGAGGAATTTCCAGTGAAAGAATTGTCCTTGCAGCCTTGGAAACAAGATGAAATCACAAAGACAGAGATGTTACAAGTATAACTGAGGCCCAAAACCCACAGACCAAAAGCGCCAGCTTTGGGCTGATCTTGGGGCATGACATATAGATGACGTATACCCCGGATTGGGCTGAAGCCAAGGTGGCCCAGGGCCACTGGCAAAAGGAGTGCAAAAAAGAACTCCTTGCCAAGTGGCCCATTTGAGACCACCATGGCAGCTGGCCTTGGGACCGCCACATCTGGTTACTGTGGTCCCACACCAAATGGGGAGTGACTGGGGCTGGAGTGGCTAGAAGCCACTCCAAACTGCCAGGCTGCTTGACCCCTCCGTTAATGAAGTAGACATGTTCCTGTACATGACTTTTTAAACAGGCTGAAATAAAATGGAAAGTTAAAAAAAAAGTATAGGGAGAGGTTCCTATAACACAAACCGAAGAGTAGTTCAACATGTTTTCAGCAAACATTTTACCCAAAACGAACAATATGCTCATACAAAATGAAACAACTAGGTCACATTAGCCTTGAGTAAGTAAACATAAACATTCTGAACTTTCTAGACACCACTTGAAAGCTTCCTTCAAAATGCATCCAGGGATGACATTTCCTTACACCCCTACTTTTGTTATTTCCATTTTGTGGCCAAATTTATTGATCTGTGCTTCTTTAACAGGCTGGAGGGGGGCTGGTGAGGCAGGCTTATTTGCTTTCCCCTTTTCTCTATCATCCATGCTAAGTACATGATTCTGGATGCAGCTGCTGTTTACCTTGTGTACCGTAGGCAGACATACATAGCTACACTAGGATGGCCTAGAGTAGAAACCCATTCTTTTCCAACTTACGCTTAACCACATTATTTACTGCAGAAATTCTGTTGCAATCTAACACCAAAGCTTCCTTTACCATCCTCCAAATGCTGATGCTGCTAAAAATTTAAAGCTAGACAGAGGGCAAGGAAGAAAAAGAGGGCTTAATGTGTGTAATAAGACTGCAAAAAGTGAGCTTCACTCTCAAGAGGCTTTGCTAATTGTATTTGAGATGAAAGGTTCTCCCTTTGTTTTCCTGCTTTGAGGGATAATTCATTTCATCTTACATTTCTTTGTCTTACTTAGCCTGCTGATTACTGATTTATCAATTACAGTCATAGCCCACCTTTTGTCTTTCAATGAGAAGTGAAAGCATATGTGTCAGGAGCTGAGTCCTTCAGCTTGTCTACTATGGTTTAGAGAGGTGGATCTGCTTGTCATGGATTTGCTTTGCGTGCTCACAATGAACAACACTGCTGCTAAATGATGGGACATGTAGCTAGGACTGTTGCCCACATTCCTTTGTGGATAACAAGATGGAAAGAGAGAGCTGGGAGATCCAAGGTCAGTCTCTTGAAAAGGGATGGTGTGAGAGCAGAAGGAGGGGCACTCAAGGGGAAAGGGAGAAAAGGTGAGTGTTTTGGTTTCATGATGAATGAGAATGTAGCCTGCTTAAAAATTGAACTTAAATATGCTTTAATTATATCTTGCTAATGATGTCACTTTAATCCTGACAACACCCATCCACTTCCTGAATAAAGCTTTATTGTTTTTACTACAGAATGCCAGGCTTTCTGAAGTGTTCCTGTACAAGACCATATGTGGCTCTCCTCCTCGCTACTTTACCCTCATTGTGAGGGCAACAAAGTACCAACCTCACAAGGTACCAACCACCTTACAAGGTACCAACCTTGTGAGGTATCGATCAGCCAGGCTTATGGCCCAGTTGAGCTTGAACTTGGATCTCCCTTGGGCTCCTGTTGCAGCTGCTTGTCTCAACAGGGGAGTATTGCAGATGTCCTTTCCCAGCACCCTGATCTGCAGTGTGTCAGAAACTCTTCAGCTGGAGTGTGGCTTGGCTTGAGGAAGGATTTGGAGGTCATGTTCAGTCACTGAAGATCATAAATGTGACTTCCAAAAGTTATAAGACTGCATGTCTGCTTACAATCTCATAAACGGTGAACATGATGCCAGCCTTTTGTTTACACCAGGGGTCCCCAAACTACGGCCCATGGGCCGCACCCGGCCTGTCGAAGCCTTCTTACTGGCCCGCGGCCGGTCCTGCCGCCGCCACTCTTGCGCGCCGCCGAACACCATTTTGTCTTCCAAAATGGCGTCCGGAGTCATGCGCATGCGCCTGCCATGCGCACGACTCCGGGCGCCATTTTGGAAGAAAAACTGGTGTTCGGCGGCGCGCAAGAGTGGCAGCAGCGGTGGCAGGACCGGCCCCCAGATCAAAAAGTTTGAGGACCCCTGGTTTACACTGATATTATTGTACTCTATCCGGAGATAGAGGTAGGGAAAACATGAATAGGGTGGGGAAAACATGTTTAATAGGCTTAATTAGAGCTCCCCCAAACCTGGAACCAGAACCCTTTGTCATTTCTGGCCAGAGCCCTGCCAACACATCTGACTGGAAATGAGAATCCTTCTGACCATATACAGAGTGGATTTCCTTTTGCCATTAAGCCAACACAGATTTCACAACCAAAGATATTACAAAGTTAGGGGATTCCAATTCAACATGAGTGACATGTCTTTTTCACCTCTATTCAACAAAATCCCAATATTATAATAATAATAATTTCTATTCTGTCCCTCTACGAACGCAACCGGGGTGGCTTACAACTTTAAAAATACCATAGAAATACAATATAAAACCCATAAACCCACTCACCCCTTAAAATAATATTAAACAATCAGGCTATTAAAATATACTTAAAATATACTGGTGGCACAGTGGTTAAATGCCTGTACTGCAGCCACTCACTCATAAACCACAAGGTTGTGAGTTCAGTACTAGCCAGGGCTCAGGCTTGAATCAGGCCTGCATCCTTCCGAGGTCGCTAAAATGAATACCCAGGTATTGGGGGACAATGAGCTTACAGTTGTAAACCGCTTAGACACTCCATAGCGCGGTATGAAGCGGTATATAAATGAAGCTGCTTTGCTTTTGCTTTGCTTTAAAACAAAAGAAACAATAACAACAGTTGCGGCAGCAATAACAACAACAATAGTGGAAGAGAGATGGACTAATTCTTGAGGCTGGGAAAATTATTCAGGAAAGGCCTGCCGGAAGAGATCCATCTTAACAGCTTTTTTAAAGCTGGTTAAGTTGGTGATATGACGGATCTCATCCGGCAGGCCATTCCATAATCTGGGAGCGGTTGCAGAGAAGGCCTTCTGGGTGGTTGCAGACAGCCTAGTTTTCAGAGGACAACACACCAAACACAGGCTCACATGGTACTTACGAGTCTCCGAAAAAGAACTTCTGCCTGCCAAGGCGCTGAGAGAGGAGCGTCAGGCACTCACGGGCTTCATGGTACAGCTGCAGGGGCACCAAGGGAAAGAGGAGTTGGGTCAACTTACCATTCCAAAGGAATGTTTCTAGGAGTCTTCACCAGTTTGGGGCCCTCCAGGGATGCTAGATGATGATGATGGTGACTAATTGTATTTATACCCCGCTCTTTAGAAATACTCTCAAAACAGGTATTAACAGACTGGAGAAGGGCAAATGTTGGTCCCATCTTCAGAAAGGGCAAAAAAGAAGACCAAAACAACTACTGATGAGTCAGCTTGACATCAGTACCAGGATAGGTCCCAGAACAGATCATTAAACAGTTAACCGATGTTTGCTTAGAAAGAAAAGCTGGTCATGCCAAATTAATCTTATCTCTTTTTGTGATAGTGTTACAAGCTTGGTAGATTAGGAAAGTACTTCTTGATTTAAGTAAGGCTTTTGACAAGATCTCCGATGATATTTTTGCAGGCATGTTGGTGACCAAAACCAGAAAGTGCTCATGAATGGTTGTTTTTATCCTGGAGAGGAGTGACAAGTAGAGTGCCTCAGAGTTCTGTCCTTAGCCCAGTGTACTTTAACATCTTTATAAATGACTGAGAGGATGGAATAGAAGGACACGTTGCTTACCTGTTACCGTAGTTCTTTGAGTGGTCATCTGTGAATTCACATAAATGGGTTATTCTGCGCATGCGCAGTAATGCTCGAAAACTTCTGGTATCACTAGGCAAAACTCTGTTTGCAACTTTTTGGTGGTAGCTCCACCCCCTCCATATAAGCATGATATCTTCCCGCTCTTTCCCCAGTTCCATAACCGTTCGCCACATAGCAGTGATAGCAGGAACCTAAGTGAGCAGGACACGACAGAAGGGAGGATGGACGGGATTTGTGTGAATTCGCAGATGAACACTCGAACAACTACAATAACAGGTAAGCAACCTGTCTTTCTTCTTTGTGGTCTCTACGAATCACACAAATGGGTTAGACCAGGGGTAGGCAACCTTTCCCCTTTAGGGACCGAGGAACTTCAGCTCCCAGAATCCCAGGAGCTATTGGCCAACATGGGACTATGGCTGAGGCTTCTGGGAGCTGAAGTCCCTCGGCCCTTAAAGGGGAAAGGTTGCCTACCCCTGGGTTAGACTGACAAGCTTCAGTCAGTGGAACAGGGAGTGTCATAACACAAAGTTCAAACAAATATTTATTAACAACAATAAACCACTGAACTCAAAGTGCATTTGTTAGTGTCATCTCTTTTGGATCAGACATAACCATGAATGAATCAACATTCAGTGTAAACATGTAATGAAAAACTTTCTTAATGCAAACTAAGCAGTGCAATAAAAGATACCAGTGCAAACCAGAAAGCAATACTGCCCTCCCAAAAGCTGTGTCCCACCTGGCCCTGGCATCCAGCCTGTAATGTTTAATGAAAGTCAGTGGTTGGGACCAGACAGCAGCCTAAAGACATCCTCCAAAGGGACCCCAGTCAGAAAAGCGGAGGATGCAGCTACAGCCCTGGTTGAGTGGGCCTGAACCCGAGCCAGAAGAATTCTACTGAAAGTTCATAACACAAGTGGATGGTACCAGCCACCCACTTAGAGAACCTTTGGGCAGTCACAGGCAGTCTCTTTTTGGCCTCCGAGCAGCAAAGTCTCTTGGAGCACCTCGAGCCCGAGGTTCTGTCCAGGTAAAAGGTCAGCACCCTCCTCACATTCAGGGTATGGAGTAGTGCATGGTATCAATTGTCGAGCTTGGGAGCAAAGTCAGCAACACAATGTCTTGGTTCAAGTGGAAAGACGACACCACCTTCGGAAGAAAAGTGATGTCGGGACAGAGGACCACCTTGTCTTTGTGAAATTGAAGGTAAGGTGGGTCCGTCTGCAAGGTACAGAGTCTGCTTGCATGGCAAGCTGAGGTAATGGGCACTAAGAAAGCTGACTTCCAGGTCAGCAATCTCAAGTCTGTGGTGGCCAAGGGCTCAAAGGGCCTCGTTGAGAGGAATGAGAGCACTAAGTCCAGGCTCCAAGCCAGAATCGGTACCGAGGATGAAGGTTGTTGCACCCCTTTAGGAACTTCTTCACTAAGGGGTCCTTGAAGAAGGACAGGCCATCCTCGAGCTGGTAATGAGAACAGATGGCCGCCAGATAGCATCTCAGTGAGGAGAGGCATAGTCCTGATTCTGACAGTCTCATAAGGAATTCCAGGATGATCGGTACTGAGACACGGGATGGAAGGATATCCTCCAAATTAAGGAAGTCCAAAAATCTGTTCCATTTGAGGGCATAGGCTTTTCTAGTGGATGGCTTCTGGGTGGCTAGAATAACTGCCCGCACAGAGTCTGGAAGACTTCCTAAGGAAGAATCCGTCAGGCCACTAGGTTGTTCATGTACGGGTGGAGGACTCGGCCCTCATGGAGGGTTAGGAAATCTGGATGCGGCTCAAGCCAGAGAAATCGATCTCGAGACAGGTGGAGAAGCAGTGTGAACCAGGGGTGCCTTGGCCACCACAGGATGATGATGATGGCGTTAGAGTGGTTGGTCTTCATCTGGGCAACTACTGGGATGATGAGAGGAAAGGGTGGAAATGCATATACCATCTCTCCAGACCACTTGAAAAGGAAGGCATCTCCTCGGGAGCCAGGAGCCTGAGTTTGGGAACAAAATTGTGTACAGTGACTGTGGTATTGGTTGGCGAAGAGGTGAACGGACGGTGTCCCCCAAGACCGGAACAAATTGGATACTGCCTCAGGATGGAGACGCCACTCATGGCACGAGCCTGAAGTTTGGCTGAGCTTGTCCACCAGTTTGTTGTCTTCACCTGGAAGGTGAATGGCTTGTAGGGTGATCCCTCTTAGGATGCACCAGTCCAAGGTGATCTCGAGGAAGGTTTGGGACTTCGGCCTCCCTGCTTGTTTATGTAGAACATCATTGTGGTGTTGTCCGTCTGGAGTAGCACTACTTTCCCCCGGAGGATGGACTCAAAGGCATGGAGAGTCTTTTCCACTGCTAGCATCTTGAGAGTGTTTATATGGAGGGCTTGTTCTGAGATGGACCACTGGTCTCTGACAGCCAGGCTAGAGGTGTGGGCGCCCCAGCCATCCATAGAGATGTCTGTTGGTCAAAGAGGGCTGAGGTTGTGGAAGCAGGAAGGGCACTCCTGACCGGACATTGTTGAGATCGAGCCACCAGTGGAGGGCCCTTGATACCGACCTCGGGATGGACAGCCACCTTTTGGTGAATGGCCTGCAGGGATAAGACTGACAGGAACCAGGACTGCAGGAGTCTGAGATGAAGCCTTGCCCACAGGGTGACATAGGTTGTCAACGGCATGTGTCCAAGGGCCTTTTGAATCACATGAGCTCTGATCCGTCTGTGGGACAAGCAAGCGTGGACAGCCCTTGAAAGCACTTGAAACCTGTGTCCTGGTAGGTAAGCAGTGCAAAGATCCGAGTTCAGGATGGTCCCTATGAATCTGATCTGTCTCAAGGGGGTCAGCATGGATTTGTCCGTTGACCAGGAGCCCGAGGGAGTTCAAGAGGGAAAGAGTGAAGTCTATGTCTCTGAGCAGGTCCTGTAGAGAGTGGGCAGAAAAGAGCCAGTCGTCGAGGTACAGGAAGAGCAAGATGCCTCGCTGGTGAAAATAAGCCACAAAGGGGGCCATACATTTGGTGAAGACTCTCCGTGCTGTGGAGAGACCAAAAGGAAACACCCTGTATTGGTACATCTTGGGGCCGACAGCAAAGGTCAAGAATTTCCTGTGGTCCTTTTGGATCCCGATGTGGAAGTAAGCATCCTTCAAGTCGAGGGTCACAAACCACAGGTCCTTCTGCAAAAGTGGCAGGATCGACGTGAGAGTTACCATATGGAAACGGTGGTAAAAATTAAACTCATTCAAGTGTCATAGTCCAGAATGGGCCTGAGGCTCGAGTCACTCTTTGGGACAATGAAGTAACGGGAGAAGAAACAGTAGTGGGATTGAACAGGGTCAATGGGCTTGATAGTACCCTTCTGTAACAAAGTGCATACTTCGTTGAGTAAGGTATTTGAGGGGGGAGTAGAGACTATGGCTCCAGTGACAAGGAGCTATTTGAACTCGAGGGAATAGCCTCTACAAACAATGTCCAGAACCCACAAGTCAGATGTTATGGAGGCCCAAGTAGTGTAAAAGGGCTTCAGTTTGTCTCCAAAGGGAGTATCAACAAAGTGTGCCGCTCCATCTCATGTCCTTTTCTTTTCCTGCTCTAGGTACTTTTTGTGGTATCCCTGGTGATACTGGGGTTGAGCAGGTTGTCTGTAACCAGAAGAAGAGGAGGATTGAGGGGATGGCGCTGCCTGGGCTGGTTGTGGTGGTACTGACAGTCTTGGGCCAGATAAGACTGATTTTGGTACAGAGCGATAGTGCTGGGATGGCTGGTAAGATGAAGAGAACATACCATGTTTCCAGGCCACCGTATTCATCCGGCACTAGAAATTCAACTTTTTATCTGTCTCCTTGTTAAAGAGTCCAGAGTCATCAAAGGGCATGTCCTCTATCAGCGCCTTAGCCTGAGGTGTTAGGTCCGAAGACCGCAGACAGGCATAATGTCTGAGCAATATCGAGCCAGACAACACTTTGGAGGCACAGTCCACAGAACGTCTGGAGGAAAGGATCTGTTGGGCCCTGATGGAGTGGGCCTTGACCTGGAGGGTAAGAGCCAGGGGTCTCATTTCCTCAGGGATATCATCAAGCAATGGGAGCATCTGTTCCATGATATGTTGCTAGTATGCTCCCATGCAAGCAGAATAGTTGACCCCTTTTAAGTCCAGGACTCTCTGGCTTTTCTTCGCAAACGAAGATTCAGGAAGGACGCATCCCACGCTTTCTGCAAGCGCGCTGATGACTAAAAAGGCCAATCCAAGATAAACAAGTCCGGTTGCAGAAAGCACAGCAGAAGGTCTCCTTGGGTGATGTTTCCGGGTTGTGATTCTTTCTGCATTGTCGTTTCTCTTCGAGACTTGTTCGGCGTGACTTCTCAAATAAGGCTGCAGCATTGTGGATAGTGAGTCTCCATGCCTCCCGATGTGAGGTCAGGGTGGACCATTGTTGGTAATCAATTTGGTCGAGCCCGAGATGTTGTTTCAGGGAGTCCTTGTATCGCTTTTTTGGAGCGCCACTCTTACGCTGACCCATGGCAAGTTCACTGTAGAGTACTATTTTTGGGAGGCGATGGTCCTCCATCCTAGAAACATGCCCTGCCCAGCGCAGCTGCGTTTTCAATAGCATGGCTTCAATGCTGGTGATCCCTGCTTGCTCAAGTCCAGGACTACTACGGCATAAAACTTCTTGGCCAGCCTGTCCATCTTCTTACCCTCTCTGTCCACCAACGACAAGGTGGTTTTCAGGGTGTGCATCAATTGTGCACCCTCCACTATGGCTGAGTTGGGTTGTGGGTGCTCAAACAGCCAAGAAGGAGATGGAGGAATCCTATACAGATTCTCAATCTTCCTGGAGGTGGGAAGTGATGGTGGCTGAGGTCTTCCATGACCATTTAGCAATCCTCTTCAGCGAGGGTAAAAAATCCCAGGGCTGGAAGGGTAGGTACCTTGCTGTGTACCCAGCGCTCGATAGAGTTGGCGGCATCCTCATCTGCTCTAACGAGTTCAACCTCCAGAGCATTGGCCATCCTCACCACCTGATCTGCGAAAGTCTTAACACTGACAGATGGTGAGGTGGGATCATGGTCAACCAGCTGGAGAGGAGAGGATGGAGAGGCCGATCGGGACCGGGCTCTGAAAAGTGAGCACCTTCGTACCGGGGTGAGGTGGAGTGTCGAGATGGAGCCCGGAAGTGTGCTGGAGACCCTGGAGGTGTCTTAGGCAATGGTCTCCACTGAGGCTGTTGAGAACTCAGGATCAGTATACAGTCTGGAGTGGAGGCTGTGGATTTGGGCTCAAACCATGATCTGTCTTGGTAGGAGCAGTGAGGGTGACCTGCTTTCCTGTAGGCGGTGGTGAAGGAGAACAGGGTCTACCGGCAACAGCTAGCAGCCCAGAAGCTCGCCATAAACCAGGTCTGGGAAATGTTTATAGAGCCTGGCCACCTCACGAGCCGTATCATCCGCCTCAGTCCCGAAGTTCAATGGGTCCCGATGCCAAAGAGATTTGAGGGCTCGGTCGCAAGCACACTCGTTATCAACAAAGGTCCCATGGGTTGGTGTCAAGACTGGAAGCTCATGATCCTGGGCACCTCCACAGTCCTGAATGTCCTCATCTGAGGCTGATTCAATTTCCACCACCTGGGGTGTTTCCAGTGAGCCTGCAGGCATCTTAGGCGATGGGGCCAACAGCTCGGGCTTGACGTAAGCACTGGCTGGAGAAGTGGCTTGTGCAGTTGGTCCTGAAGGAGGGACCTGGTCTTGAAAGTCTCATCGCCTCGGAAGGTCATGGGTGCTCGCGGCGAGGAAGAATGAGCACGGTGAAGGGCCTTCAACGAGAATTTTTCCTTTTTGGAAGAGGAATCCTTGTACGCAGAGTGTTTCCTCTTTTTGACCTTCGGGTCCTCAGGAGAGCAGTCTCTGCTAGACTTGGACGTCTGGGGATGGGAAGATTTTTCCTTGGGTCTTTCCAAATTGAAATAAAAAATCAAGGTCAAACAGTCCAAGGTCAAGTGATTTGCAAACAGAGTCAAGTCCAAAATCCAAAGAGTCATCAAAGGCAAGCCAGAAATCAAATCCAAAATTGTCAAGTGAGAGAAACAAGCAATACTGAGCAGCGAAGTTCCTTCCTAGCAGCTAATGTGGCGGATGAAAGGAACTGGAAAAAGAGTGGGAAGACGCCAGGCTTATATGGAGCTACCACCAAAAAGTTGCAGACTGAGTTTTGCCTAGTGATACCAGAAGTTTCCAAGCTTTACTGCGCATGCGCAGAATAACCCATTTGTGTGATTCACAGAGACCAAGAAGAAGAAGGCATAGTTATCAAATTTTCAGAAGGTCGGTCCTAAATTGCGGAAATAGCTAATACACCAGAGGACAGCAACAGAATTCAGAGCTGGGTGAAAACAAAATAAATTTCAACAGGGATAAATGTAGATCTAGGGAGGAAAAATGGAATGCACAAAATGAGTGACATCTGGTCTGAAAGCAGTATATGTGAAAACAATCTACTGGGTTTAGTAGACTACAAATTGAAATGAATTAACAGTGTGATGTGACAGTAAAAAAAGCCAACGCAGCACAATTCTAAGCTGCACAAAAGGATAATAGTGTCCAGATCAAGGGAAGCAGCATTGCCACTTCATTCTCCTTTGGGTAGATTTCACCTGGAATACTTTATCCAGTTCTGGGCACCAAAGTTTAAGAAGAATATTGACAAGCTGGAGCATGTACAAAGACAAGTAAGACGGCAAAAGGAATCCAAACCCTAAAAGGAACAGCTGAGGGAGCTGGCTATGTTTATCCTGGAGAAGAGAAGATTGGGAGGTGGTAAGATATTTATCTTAAATATCTGAAAGGCAGTGATGCAGAAGACGGTGCAAACTTGTTTTTTTTACAGCCCCAGAGACTAAAATATGAACAAATGCATTCAAATGACAAGAAAAGAGATTTCACCTTAACATCAGGAAGAATGTATTTACTGCAAGAACTGTTCAAGGAAGCAAAAGGCTATCTTGGGGTGGCGGGCGTAGACCTTTCTTCTTTGGAGGACTTAAGAAGAGGCCTTTCAGGACTACTTTAATAATGTATTTCTGCACGGCAGGAAGTTGGACCCTTATTATCCTTTCCAGCTCTAAGATTCTATGATTCTGGGATGTTGCATCACCTCCTGTGCCAGTTTGAGAGGGAGTGCAACCTTCTCTTCTCCAGGCTAAACAGGTACATACACGTTTGTATATATGTATACCACCAATAGGCCTAAGAAAACTAAGAGAAAAATTGATGTGGGGAGCAGTATGTAGTTTTGGAGTCACTGTGTGATGGGACAAAGCTATTCTTGCATGATTTCACATGTTGAGGGGGTTTCTGCCTAATTTGGGAGCAAGCATTATCTGAAAATAGCACAGAAAATATTTTTTTCATGGGGGGGGGGGTGGTCTAAGAGTTGCATGCAGCCCACAGGCCATGATATGCCCCCTTGTTCTAGAACAACTCTCCTGTTCTGCTCACCTCTTTTTCCAGCTCATCTTCGTTTTCCAGACAATTTTCTCCACAAACCATTTGCAACCGCTCCAACTGTTGTTTCTGCATCCGTCCTGGCAGAAAGAAGTTCAGTGGGAAGGGGATAGCCTCTGCATACCACTTTCGCGTGTGTTCCACATAGTTCTTGGCATCCACCCAGAATGTATGGATCTGTCAGAGAGAGGGTGGTGGCGGCGGCACTATAACTACTTTCTTCCCAGGACACGGTGTACTCTGTAGTTATGTTGTGGCATCAGATATAGAATTCAACTTGTTTTTATCGATAGCACTTGATAAAACAAAATCTCTCTAGTCCTCATGACTGAAAAGAGCTGTGAAAACATTTTGAGGCCAAGCCTTGTGAAATCTCCCCCTGCTGCCCAAACTGAGCAGTCAGGGAGGCCATGTTTCAATACCGTATCTGGCCACCTCTTCCATCCCTCCAAGGATTAAACAGATGGAACAAGTCACAGAAGAATGAAACTAGGAGAAATTGGTTATTACCAAATTCATGTAATTTGGGTACCTTAGGAAAATTTGCATTTTCTGTTGAAGAATTGGTCACCACTTTCAACACACACAGCAATACATTTTTGAGAAGCAAGGTTACTAGTTCTTAAGGCTCTGAAGGGAGGTTTCAAAAATGATGTAGAAGGAGTCTGGGTAATAATATACTGCATGATTTTAAGACAAAGACTGCACACAGTCCAGTCTATTAAGTTTATGTGATTGCTCCAAAAGGTGTGAGGAGCACAAAAACCTGCCTTTTATCAAGTGACATCACTTTGTGACAAGCCATCCCTAATGAAATTGTGCCTTCTATTAAAGGTGCAGGAGCCCTGTCTAGTTCTCAGTTTGGCAGCCAGTGTGGCATAGTGGTTTGAACATTGGACTATGACTCTGGAGACCAGGGTTCGATTCCCACATTGGCCATGAAACCCACTGGGTGATCATGGGCATGTCATACACTCTCAAGCCTCAGGGAAAGGCAATGACAAACCTCCTCTGAATTAATCTTGCCAAGAAAAACCCATGATAGATTTGCCTTAGGGTTACCATAAGTCAGAAATGACTTGAAGGCACACACCACCACCAATAGGCCTAAGAAAACTAAGAGAAAACTAATGTGTAACACAATAAATAATAGGAGATGCTTTTACAGTAGACTGACACTCTCCTTACTATCTTTTCACAGACAGGCGAGAACCTTTTATTCTTGAGAATTGATTTGTTAGAGGAAAGGGGCCTTGTATGATGTGCTGGAGTTTTATTTGTTGTCTTTAATTTTTTGTTTGTTTGTTTTTAATTGGCTTTAATCATCTTGAGAGTTTAATTGCTTTTTAACCTTTGCATGCCATGGTTTTTTTTAATAACAAGGTTCTATAGAGAGCAGTGCATCCCAAACTGAGTCCATATATTTCTTTAGGTCCTGACAAACTCTGTTGCAGTGAAAAGGTTTCTGTTAGTGGGGGCTGGCAGGAAGGTCTACAATTGGTACATTAGTGCTCTCTCTGATCTTTCCAGCTCTGATGCCAAGACTAATTACCACAAGTCATTAATAATGGTCCCCACTGAGATAGTTGCAACAATACAGCATGCTAATAGTAAAAACTGTTGAAAGAAAAACTCACCAACACTGGCAACAGCTTCTCCTGCAGCAAGGACACAAAGGCAAGAGTGTCCGCCCCCTGTTGGGCTGAGAGGTCATAGTCTGCATTGAATTTCTAGAGAGAGACAGAGACAGAGAGAGGAGATGGTTCAGAGGACAAACTTCCCAGTGAGTTTTCTGGGCAATGTGGTTGCATTTTTCCCCTGACGTTTCGCTTGCATCTTTGGCTGGCATCTATGAATGCTGGCCGTGAAAGCCTTTGATTTCTCAGTGAGGTTTGTCTGCTCACCAGGGAGCCCTGGTGGCGCAGTGGTTAAATGCCTGTATTGAAAGCCACAAGGTTGTGAGTTCAATTCCAGGGGCTCAAAGGTCCACTCAGACTTGCATCCTTCCGTTGGTAGCTAAAATGAGTACCCAGCTTGTTGGGGGCAATTATCTTACATATTGTACCACTTAGGGAGTGTTAATTCACTGATAAGCAGTATAGAAATGTACTTGCTATTGCCATTGCTGACATTCCTTTCAACCTTTTAACACACTCATTATGTTTGGGCTTCTCAATTTTAAAATCTATGGCCAAAACTGTGCAACACTGAGGGAGGGGGAAAGCAATAGGTGCCACAGCTGTGAAGGAAGTAAGGCACTGGAGAAATAATTATATAATTATATAATGAACATATAAATAGGTTTACACATATATTTAATCAGTTTATTTGCAACATGTCTGGACTATACCACTTCAGACTGATACTCATGAACCAAAGTTTGGAAAAGGCTTTTAACCACAGTTTCCAAAATCACTCAGTCAGCATGGCCTTACTGAATGGGGGACTGTGGGAGTTGCAATCCAGAACCCTCCAAGTTCTGGTCAGGCCAATACCACTTCTGACCACAGAAAGCATGCTAGACATAGTCCAGTGGATACAAGACTGCATAAATTATCTCTCTCTCTTGGAAACCCAGCTTGCCTATGAAAAACTAACCCCAGAACTCTGGTGGGTGTGTTTTTGCCTATGAAAAACTAACCCCAGAAAGGGGAAAGGAACATGCATTCTCTCTCCTTGAGATATCAGTTTTTCATTTGCTAGGATTTTTTGTTTTGTTTTAATTTTAGGGGACTTGTTTTAAGGTTAGTAAGAAATAGCACAGCCCAGGGACACACTTACTACAGGATCAGGGTCTGAGTCTGGGCTGTGGCAGATGGCAGCTTCTATGTTAGGAGGGTAGTGAATCCATTCCATGTTTTAACAAAAACTTAAAAAAAACTATCCAAGGTGCTGGATGAATCTGTGGGATGACTCCCTGGATGAAAGCCTGGAGTAAATTCATAATCCCACTGATGTGGAAGCCACTACCTGGCTTCTGGGCTGTACAAGAACAAAGTTTAATTGTGAGAGAAGGAGAAAGGGGTGTCAGAAAGAGAAAAAGAAGGTGGCTCCACCCACTTAAAGTATGCCCCTCTCACAAGACTTTGTCCCCACTCACCACCTGTATGGGGCTCATGACAGTATACCCCCAGGAGAATTTTACAATATTTATTTATTTATTTAGGTTTGTTTATTTGTTTCTATCCCATCCTATATCTGAAGATATGAGGCTAGCTCACAGTAAAATAAATTTTAAACAGTAAATAGCAGCAGCAATTTTGAAAGACTAAAAATATCAAATCATTTTGCCACTTAAAATTTAAACCAGTTAAAACAATAAAAAATAAAACTAACCATAACTCATTTGCAAATTGGATAAAATTAATTTGAATCAAAGGCTTTAATAAAAAGCCATGTTTTGACATGGCACTAAAACAGTGGTCCCCAAACATTTCCGGGCTTCCGCCTCCTTTCGTCTTGGAAGATGACCCTAGTGCCCCCCCTCCCCCATGCATATTTCTTGATATTAGGTTTACTGTTCTACTGCAAATTTAAAACAACCAATCTCAGTCATTCCTCCCTTTGCACTTGGTCATCCTGGGAGCAGCAACCGAGCAACTGACAGAACAGCAACTGAGAAGCCTCTCACCTATGCTACCTCTCCAGCAAAGGCTAATGTGAGCAAGAGGCCTCTCAGTCACTGCCCAGTCAGCTGCTCAGTTGCTATTGCCAAGGTGACTAGGTGCAAAGGGAGAAGCTTTTCACTAGCGAGGAAGGATTCTCAATCCTTCTTCGTTGGGGTGGACAAGGGCACAGCTGATGTTGGGAGTTTACAGAGTTCCCTGGACTGGAGACAGGCTTCTTTTGCTACCTGGCCTCTCAGTCTGTCCAATGAAAGACAACAGGAGTAGCAGAGCAGCTCCAATCTGCGAGCCAAGTCCCAGCAAAGTTCACAAAGCTTAAGCAGGATTCCAAATCTGAAAGCTCCTTTTTGCCATTGCATCTCCCCACCGCCATGTGCTCTAACTGCTTGCTCCAGTCAGCCAGTCTGTCCAAAAATGGTGCCGTTCTGAGTCACAGAAGTGATGTTCTGCACTCATGCCTCACAAGAGTTTCCGAACTGCCACTGCCACTGCTACCACCAGTGAAAGATGCAGCTAAGGGAAGGAGCTCATGCAGGCAGGCAAACAGCGGGAGACACTACCACACAAAATGATCAGCAAAGCTACGTGGTGGTTTTAAGGGACTCTGAAAAGAAATTTGATTCAACCTTCATCCCCACCATGGTCCTAAAGGCCACTGGTTCCCCTTGTCTTTCATGTATATCAATACTTTGAAGCCCCCCCCCCGCCACCCCCTTTTCCCTCACTGCCCCTTTCCCCCTCATCGCCCCCCTGGATTTTTCCACCACCACGGGGGGGGGGGGGGCGTACTGCCAAGTCTGGGAATCAGTGCACTAGAATAATGCCACTTCCAACTAAGACTCCAAGAGGAGGACATTCCATAACGGGTGCCACTACAGAGCAGGCCCTCTTCCATGATCTCCCACAATGTATTGCGCCCATCCAGTCCCTCCAACTGATCCCAGTTTTAGGGCAGCCCGAGAGAGAGATAGAGAGGAGGGGGAGGGAGGGGCACATCCTGAGGTTAGAGCTTTAAATGTTATCACCAACACACTGAATTCAGACTGGAAGCATACTGTCACAACTGGACAGAAAAAAAAGGCTCCCATCCCCATGATGAATTAGGAAAGCATGATCTGAGTATCGTTGTTCAATTAAATGTGTGTGACGTACCACTTTTGCTCTCCTAGGACTACCCGAGGGATAAGGTGAGGTTATGAGAGATACCTGTTTTCTGAGGTAAGTGATGATCTGATGAGGGTCTGAGATGACGCCCTCATCCTGTGATTTCATCGCTGGGAGGGTTCCTGAAAGAAGATTAGGAAAAGGGTGACCTGTGGACAGAGTTGTTTGATCCTTTAAAGATCTCCCACCAGGAGTGTGTCAAAAGTGTGAGGGTATGCTTCCAGAAAATGAGCACCCCACATTACAATTTTTTTGTAGCATGCCCTACTTTATCCCAGCTAGCTAGTAAAACATCAATGCCCATGGCCATCACTGTCTGTTGCAAATGCTATTCATTACTTCAAAAGGCCTTCCCCATACCTAGCATCTTTCAGGTGTGTTAAAACTGCAAGTCCTATTATTGCCTGGAGGGGGCTGAGGACAGAGTATAAATTCTCCTTTCTCCCAACATTCCACCCACCAGAATGTTACCTGATGGACTTCGCCATGGGTTTGTGATCTTGTGAACTTTGAGAGGTGCTCCTGTGAAGCGGGCATATGTCTGGGGAGAAAGTAAATCAAACCAATAAATACTATTTTTGTGCCAACTTAACAGTTTAAATTCATTTTTCACTTCTCCTTTTTGTCAAGGAATTTAAGCTATTCACTTCCTTGCCCTGTTTTTATTCTCACAACAGGCCTGTCTAGTTCAGGAAGAAATAACCAGTGCAAACCCAGTGAGCTCCATTGCTAAATAGGAGTCCAACACTCCTATCCAACTCTTTTACTATGTCAGGATATGTGAATGGTGTGTACTGATGTACCATAAACTGACATGCAGTACATTTTTGTTGTGGACTATCACAAATCTGAATGAAGATGATTTTTATTTACATTTTATACTCTAAGTATCTTAACATGACATCCCCCTATTATTATTATTATTATTATTATTGTATTTATTTATTTATATCCTGCCCTTCTCCCAGGACTGGGACTCAGGGCAGCTTACAACATTAAAAAAATACAATTAAAAACATACAAAAATAACACATTCTTTAAAAGCCATCTATTTTGAATGCCTGTCTAAAAAGGAAGGTTTTTGCCTGTTGGTGGAAGGCCATCAAGGAAGGGACCCCTTCTGATATCCTTGGGAAGGGAGTTCCAGAGTCTAGAGGCAGCCACAGAAAAGGACCTCTCTCATGTCCCCACCATGGACTGACCACGAGCACTTCTGTCTTATCTGGATTAGGTTTCAACTTGTTTGCCCTCACCCAGTCCATTGCTGATGAAAGACACTGGTTTAGGATAGGGTGGAAAGGAGTAGTAGAGTTGTTCATCTGCATATTGATGACACCGCACCCCCAAACTCCGGACAACCTCTCCCACTGGCTTCATGTATATGTTAAATAGCATAGGGAACAACACAGAACTGGCTTCATGTATATGTTAAATAGCATAGGGAACAACACAGAACCCTGAGGGACCCCACAGGCCAATGGCCAGGGGGTCACGCAGGAGTCCCCTAGCATCACTTTCTGGGTTCACCCCTCCAGGAAGGAACAGAACCACTGTAAATCAGTACCTCCAAGTCCCATCCCAGACAGGCGGTCCAGAAGGATACCATGGTCAATGGTACTGAAAGCCACTGAGAAATCCACAAGAACCAACAGGGACATACTCCCCATCTAATTCCCTGCGTAGGTCATTCACCAAAGCAACCAAGGCTGTCTCTGTTTCATAGCCAGGCCTGAAACCAGATTGATATGGAACGAGATAATCCATTTCATCCAGAAACCCCTGAAGTTGGGAAGCCACCACACATTCCAGTATCTGGAAAAATGGTAGGTTGGTAGGTTGGACACTGGCCAATAATTATTCATTATTGTGGGATTCCAGGAAGGCCTCACAACTGCCTCCTTTAACCAAGATGTAACTCTGCCTTGTTGTAGGGAGGCACTGACCTGTGGACAGAGTTGCTTGATCCTTTAAAGATCTCCCACCAGGAGTGTGTCAAGGTTGCGAGTTCAATACCAGCCAGGGCTGAGGCTTGACTCAGGCCTGCATCCTTCCGAGGTTGCTAAAATGAGTACCCAGCTTGTTGGGGGGCAATCAGCTCACAGTTGTAAACCGCTTAGACATCCCATAGTGCGATATGAAGCGGTATATAAATGAAGCTGCTTTGCTTTGCTGACTATTTCCTTTACCCACATAGCCAGTCCCCCTCTAGCCTGTTTAATCAGCCAAGAAGGGAAAAGGTCCAAGACACATGTGGTGGCTTTTACCTCTCCAAGGATCCTGTCCACATCATCAGGCAGCACAAGCTGAAAAGTATCCATTAACACTGGACAGACAGTCGCCAAGGTTATTCATTGGCACTATATCAACTGTAGCATCCAAGTCGGAGCTGATCTAAGAGAACTTATCTGCAAAATGCCGTGGAAATTCTTCACAGCGGGCCTCCAAGTGGTCTGCATTATCTACTTGAAGGTGAGTGTGTAAGAGACCTCTGACCACTTGGAACAGCTCCGCTGGACAGCTCCGTGCAGATGCAATGCTGGCAGAAAAAAAAATAATTTCTTCAAATCGTCTCTAGCCCGTGTTTAGTCAGATTCACTTCGGGTCTTCTGCCAATGTCGCTCTAGTCTCCATCTCACTCACTTCATCACCATCAGCTCCCTGGAGAACCAGGGAGGTGGTTTGGCTCCACTCCGTAAGAGGGGACACTCAAGAGTGATTGTGCCCACGGCCCTGGCCATTTCCCCATTCCAAAGGTCGACCAAGATTGCAACAGAATCGCCTGCAGAGGTGATAGGAAATTCCCCAAAAGCCATCAGGAATCCATCCAGATCCATCAGCTTCCTTGGGTGGCCCATCCTAATCAGTCTCCCACCCCCACAGAGGTTTTGAGTCCCAGTGAGTCTAAACCTGACCAGATAATGATCTTTCCATGACAATGGAGCTGTGGAAAGTTCCACCACACCAAGATCATCATCACCCCGCACAGCACAGAAAACAAGGTCCAGAGTGTGCCCAGCAGCATGAGTAGGGCCAGATACCACTTGGGACAAACCCCTACCCACTTGCTACTCATTTTATCCTTAAAGTAACCCTGGGTGGATTCACACTACATAGTTACAGCTCTACATTCCACTTTAACTGCCATGGCAACATCTAATGAAAGCAGGGCTCTTTGATGCTAGCTTATGAAAAACTTGCCCAGCATTTCCCCACAAAGCCCGGGAAGAATGTCTTTGGAAAAAGCATGGCAAATCTGATCAAGAGGGCTTTAAACTGAACCCTTGGAGATGATAGCTTAAACATCTGTCCAAGAGCAAGCTCTAAACACAAGATGTGAATTCTAGAGGAAAAGCTGAGGGTGAGAATGAGAGTCACAGTAAAACTTATAATAGAATAACAGATGAGGACAAACAAAACTTTAGATGTCTACACACCAACGCACAGAGTTTGGGAAACAAAAAAGATGAGCTTGAAGTCCTAGTGTAGGACTTCAAATATGCTTTTGTAGGCATAACAGAGACTTGGTGATACAGGAATGCCTGGAATGTAACAATGGAGAGATCTAATCTGTTCAAAAGAATAGATAGGGAAGAAAAGGCGGAGGTTTACCAAAATATGTCAAAGACAAATTCACTTGCACAGAAATCCACAAGATGATCAAAATGGACCAGGTAAAAATAAGAAATAAAAACATTGTAGTAGACATTCACTACAGGCCACCCAACCAAGGCAAGGTGGTGGATGATGCTTTTCTGAAACCAACCTGAGAAATCTCCAAAAGGCAAGAATTGGTAATTATGGGGGACTTCAATTATCCTGATATCTGCTGGGAGACTACTTCTGCTAAACAACAAATTCTGCTGAGAAATCAACAAACATTAAAAATACGAAGTTTAAAAAAAATTAAACAATTAAAAACATTCTATTATTAAAATATGGTGGCTAAAGATGCTAAAGGAAAAAGACACCCAGCATGGTCGGGGTTTCATGAAGAAGGAACAGCTAAAAGCATAGTCTCAAAAAATTCCATGAAAGAAGAAAAATGGGAAATATCTGAAAAAACCAATGTGACTGCAGACTAAACTTGAGGAGGAAAGGAAAGGAAAAAAGAGCACGTATAAGGAATAGAATGAATGACGAATCACCAAGGAAGAATGCAGATTTGTAGCCCAGGCTGGCAGAAATAGTGCAAGGAAAGCTAAATCTCAAAATGATTCAAAACAAAATCTCAAAATGAGACGAGCAAGCAAGGAGCAACAAAAAGGTTTTTGTGAAATCGAAGGCTTTCATGGCCGGCATCCATAGGTTTCTGTGGGTTTTTCTGGCTGTGAGGCCATGTTCTAGAAGAATGTGTTTCTGACGTTTTGCCTGCATCTGTGGCTGCCATCTTCAGAGATGCTTCTAAGGCTTGTTTTGATTTAATGGATGGATATCTCTGGTCGATGTATGGTCATATAAACATGGAAATGAACAAGGCTTCACCTTTTTCTCATAGTATCATCAATTGATATCGAGACTAGATGTTTTTGATTTAAAAATAATTATTAACAAGAATAAAAAGATGGCTATATTACCAAAATTTATCTCAGACCATAATTTGATTGAATTAAATCTTCAAACAGCTAAAAAAAAAAAGACTTTAGTTGGAGAGTAAATGGTAAAATATTCCAAGATGAACATTTTGTATTTAAAATACTAAACTATTTCTTTCAAGTAAATATTACTCCAGGAATGCCCATAAAAGTAGTATGGGATCTTTTTAATTCAGAAAGCATACAAAATTAGGAAATGTAATCAAAAAATAATGATTCAAGCGCTGAAACTAAAGGAAGAGGAACTGAGGAAAATACCATGTAATAAAATGATACAAAATGAAATTAATTGACTTGAGAAACAACTTCAAGCTCAAACAACAGAAGAGATTGTAGATTTTTTTAAAAAAATTAGACAAAAAATTTGAGCAGCAGAATAAGATGTTAGCATATAAACTGAAAAAAGAAAGGGAGAAGAAATTAATTACAGAGTTGAATTATAAAGGAAAGAAGGCACCAAATTAAGAAGCTGTTAAAAAAAACCTACCATGAAGTATACGCTAACCTTTTCAAAGACAAAGAAAAAACAGGTAACTTTAAGAAAAGAATGAAAGAATACTTAGAACAGAAGAAAATTTATAAGATAACCTCAGAACCAAGAAAAACTCTGGAAGCGCCCATTACAAAAGCAGAGATATCATAAGCCATCCATAATTTGAAAGAGAATAAATTGCCTCTCCAGACAGCCATCTGTCCGGACGGCTTCACAACTACATTTTATCAAACATTTGAAAAAGAACTTATAGATCAATTACAAGAAACATTAAAGTGAGTATCTTTAGATGGAAAACCGGAATCCTAGAATGAAGCTGATATTGCACAAATCCCCAAAGAAGGCAAGGATATTCATGATGTTGTGAATTGTAGACCTATTTTAAACAGAGGCTGGATGGCCATCTGTCGGGGATGCTTTGATTTTGAGTTCCTGCATGGCAGAATGGGGTTGGACTGGATGGCCCTTGAGGTCTCTAGGATTCTATGATTCTATTTCGTTTCTGAATATCAACTATAAAATCTTTTCATCAATCCTGGCCAACAGACTGATTTTTTTTTAAAAAAAAATCTTTATTAAACAATCTACATAAAAGATACAATAAAAAATTAAATACAAAAAAATCTTGCATTTTACAATATATAATTGTTTCTTTTTCTTTTTTGTACTTCCACATTTTTCTGCCTTCTATATGGTTCTTCTTTCTTCTTCATGAGTCCCGTGTTTTTGTCCTCATACATTGTTTCATCTTGTTCTAATCATTGTCTTTTCTTGTTTCTTACTTGTAATCTATTTTTCTCCTTTTAGTATTTTTTTTCTTTTTCCATTACTCTTCTCTCTGAGATTTGATTTCACATTAGTTTTGTGATAATGTTCTTTTAGCTTTTTAACTTTACTGACTGACTTTAATTTTCTACTTATTTCTTCCCTTTCCTTATATTCTTTTTCTTACTGTTCCTTACTTTCCGTCTTTATCTTATTGGATTAAATTTCTATCTACTCCCCATATCTTTTCCCAATATTTAACTATTGGTAGCCATTCTTCTTTAACTCTATTTACTGTACTCATATTAATTATAGCTGTCAATCTGCCCATTTCTCTTGTTTTCGTGAGGACAGGAGTTCATCAAGTGCTGGAGATAATAACCTGATGAGAACAAGGCAAACAGTACAAGAACTCAATGTAGGAAAAAAACTTAAATACTTGTGGCAGCTAAACGTTATGACCCATGGTCTTAGATGTCTCTTGTTGTTAACTGTCTTCGAGTCGATCTCAACCTATGGATGAAATATCTCCAAGACCCTCTGTCCTCCACTGCTCTCCTTAATTCCTGCAACCCCATACCCGTGACCTCTTTAATAGACGCTATCCATCTAGTATATGGCGTTCCTCTCTTCCTACTTCCCTGCGCCTTTCCCAGCATTATGGATTTTTCCAAAGAGTCCTCTCTTCTCATGATGCGTCCAAAGTATGACAGTCTCAATTTGGTCATCTTGCCTTCCAGGGAGGTTTCCGGCTTGATCTGCTCTAGGACCCACTTGTTTGTCCTTTTGGCTGTCCATGGGATCCTCAGCACTCTTTTCCAGCCCCACATTCTCTCAAATGCATTGGTTTTCCTCCTCTCTTCTTTCTTAACTGTCCAGCTCTCACATCCATACATAGTAACAGGGAATACAATGGCTTGTATGATTTTAACTTTTGTTCTGAGTTGTATATCTTTGCATTTTATCTTTTCCAGTACTTTCATAGCCACCCTCCCCATTCTTAGTCTTCTTCTGATTTCCTGACTACAATCCCCATTTCTATCAATATTTGATCCCAGGTATAGGAATTCTTTTACTATTTCTATTTCTTCATTGTCTAGGTTGAACTTGTGAAGGTCCTCGGTGGTCATCATTTTTGTTTTCTTTATGTTCAACATTAAGCCTGCCTTAGCACTTTCTTCTTTCATCTTCCTTAGTAGGTGTTCCAGGTCTGTGAGGTTTTCTACTAGTACTATGGTGTCATCTGCATATCTTAAGATTGTTGATATTCCTTCCTCCTATTTTCAGTCTTCCGTCTTCTGTGCCTGCTTTTCTTATAATAAGTTCTGCATACAAGTTGAACAGATAGGGTGAAAGGATGCAGCCTTGTCTGACTTCTTTGCCAATTGGGGACCATTCTGTTTCTCCGTCTTCTGTTCTGACAGTAGCCTCTTGTCCAGAGTACTGATTCCTCATCAGGACTATCAGATGTGTTGGCACTCCCATGTCTAAAAGGGTATTCCACAGCCTTTCATGGTCTATGCAGTCAAATGCTTTCCTACAGTCTAGAAAGCATGTGCTGATTTTCTTTTGGAATTCCCTGGTGTGCTCCATTAGACATGTTATGTTTGCAATGTGGTGCCAATGGGAGATAAAGAAGATGGGCTTCAACTCTTTACGCAGCAAAGCAAATATGATATGATAGGCATCACTGAAACCTGGTGGGATGAGTCTAATGTTTGGAATGTAGTAATAGAGAAATAGACCAAAGAGAAAGGGAAGAGGAGCAGCATTATATGTCAGGGATATTTACACCTCTAAAAAACCCTATGACTTAAAGCCAGGTCGAGGGCATCTGGGTAAAAATTAAGAGGGAGAAAAAAAAATCCCAAGGATTTGTGGGGATCTACTACAGACCTCCAAGCCAGACTGAGGACCTGGGTGTCTAGATTGAGGGAAGTAATAGTACCTCTCTATTCTGCTTTGGTCAGGCATCATCTGTAATCCTGTATCCAGTTCTGGGTACCACAATTCAAGAAGGAGGTGGACATGGTGGAGTGTGTCCTGAGGAGGGTGACCAAAATGGTGAAAGATATGGAAACAGTATGATGCTGCAGAGTCCTATCTGAAGGCGAGTGCTATCTTAGCCTGAAGTAATAGAACCATAGTTCCCAAATTGAGAGAAATAGTAGTCGTGTTCCCCCCCCCCCCCCCCCAATATTCTGCTCCGGTCAGGTCTCATTTGAAAACCTGAATTCAGTTCTGGAATGCCTCATTTGAAGAAGGATGTTAAAGTGAGTTCAGAGAAGGGCAACGAGGATGACAGGTATAGAGAACAACATACATGAAGAGAGATTGAAGGAGCTGGGCATGCTCAGCTTGTAGGTGAAGAGAAGATTGAGGAGTGACATGATCACACCCTTTAAATACCTCAAGAGCTGCTACAAAGAGGAGGGCACAGGCTTGTTCAATGCTGCCTCAGGAGGTAGAACTTGGTTTAATGGTTTTATCTTATAGGAAGGTACATTTTGACTGAACATTAAAAGGAACATTTTAGATTGAGAGCTGTTTGGCAACAGAATCAATTGCCTAGAGAAGTGGTGGCATCTCCTTCTCTTGTCAGCTACCTGCTTTAGCTGGAGATCCTGCACTGAGCAGGGCTTGGATCTGATGGCCCAAAGCCCCTTTCAGCTCTATGATTATAGCTGATTAGACTTAAGGCCTATACAGCCAGCCAGAAATAATGCAGCTTGAGACCACTTTAACTGCCCTGACTCAGTGCTAGGGAATCATGGGAACTGTAGTTGGGACCAGAGCTCTCTGATAGAGAAGGCTCAATGTCTCAGAAAAAAAAAGTACAATTCCCACGATTCCCTAGCATTGAGCCAGGACAATTAAAGTGGTCTGAAGCTGGATTATTTATGGCAGTCTGTATAGGCCCTTAACCACTTTTTCTAATGAATCATATAGCACGTAACACACACACACACTTAATATACTGGTGGGAGGAAACCTCAGAGAGCCAGCATTGTCTCCCAGTGGAAGAGAATTTGTGGGTCCCAGGTTCAATTCCCCACTGAGCCACAAAACTCACAGGCTAAAACCATCCTGAGAGGTGTGTTCAAATTTCCATTCAGCCACGAATCCCAGTTTGTGGCTGCGGGCACCACTTCTTCTCTCTCCTTCTGACCGACCTCACAGGGATGAAAAAAGGATGCCACGTTTGCCACCTGGAACTCACTGGAAGAAAACCAGGGCAGAAATATAAGGGATAGAATCATAGAGTTGGAAGAGACCCCAAGGGACATCCAGTCCAACCCCATTCTGCCATGCAGGAAGTCAAAATCAAAGCATCCCTGACAGATGGCCCTCCAGCCTCTGTTTAAAGACCTCCAAATGAAGGAGACTCCACCATTCTTTGAGGGAATGTCTTCCACTGTCAAACAGCTCTTACTGTCAGGAAGTTCTTCCTAATGTTGACATGGAATTTCTTTTCCTGTAGCTTGAATCCATTGCTCCAGGTCCTATTCTTTGGAGCAGCAGAAAACAAGCTTACTCCATCCTCAATATGACATGCCTTCAAATATTTAAAGAGGGCTATCATATCCCCTCTTAACTGTCTCTTCTCCAGGCTAAACATACCCAGTTCCCCAAGTTATTCCTCATAGGGTTTCATGTTGTCAGAAATAGTGCAAATTGAGTCCACTTTAACTGCCCTGACTCAGTGCTAGGGAATCATGGGAACTGTAGTTTATTGTGGCACCAGAGAAGGCTCAATGTCTCAGAAAAAAATACAATTCCCATGATTCCCTAGCACTGAGTCAGGGCAGTTAAAGTGGACTCAATTTGCACTATTTCTGGCAGTCGCAAAGGCCCATGGTTTCCAGACCCTTCACCATTTTAGTCGCCCTCCTCTGGACACGCTCCAGTCCAGTTTTTCAACATCTTTTTTGAATTGTGGTTCAAAAATAACAACCCACCAAACTCCCTGGCCTAAACAAAAGAAAATGGCCGCAAACCCCAAGCAGGTTGTTCGAAGGCAGCCAGCCAGCCAGCCACACGCCGAGGAAACAAATGCTAGCTTTTGTTGCACAGGTTAAGATTTGCTTCACACGCACACGTTTGCGACACGTGTCGCAACGACCCCGCCAGCCGGTCGAGGTACCAACGTTTGAAAGGGATTCCGTCAATACACTAATAAAGCTTCCACAACCCTAAAACCCGCGCATCTGCCGTCCAGGAAGAGAAGAAGGGTTTTGGAAAGGGGGCTCCCCCCGACTTTTAGGGCCTGGTTCCTACAAAAAGAGAGCGCCCCCCCTTCCGTCCGGTGCTAAGGCTGAGGGGGAAGGTGTCCCCAAAGAGGGGCGGAGGGCCCCGGCCCCAAGGCTCACCAAAACGGCCAGGCAGTCCGGGTCCACCGAGGGCAGCCCCCAGCCGCCGGCCCAGCAATACAACTCCATGGGCGCCGCCATCTTGGGAGGCCTTCCTCCTCAGCCGCCGCCGCCGTCGTCGCGCTCTGAGGGGAGAGAAGAGGAGGGAGGAAAGCGGAGTCACTCTGGTGCCGGCAGCCACTACAGTTCCCAGAATTCCACGGCATGGAGCCATGGCAGGTAAAGTGGCGTCAACCTGGATTATCGCTGCAGAAATAACCCAGTTTGGCACCACTTTAAATGTCGTGGCTTCATGCTGTGGAATTCTGGGAACGGTGGTTTAGGGAGACATTTTCCCTTCTCTGTCAGAGAGCTCTAGTGCCACAACAAGCTACAAATCCCAGGATTCCATAGCTGTCAGCCGTGGCAGTTGAAAGGGTGCCAACCTGGCCGGGCGGCGGGTTTACTCGGAGGGAAGCCGGGCCCACTTCGGATCCCCCGAAGAGTCAGTCGGCTGCGGCGAAAGCTGAGGGCCGCCCGGGAGGAAAAGCCTTTGCCAAGATTTCTGGAGTGGTCACACTCTCTCAGCCTCAGAGGAGGAGGGCAAAGGCCAACTCCCTCTGGGGCTCGATAGGGATGACCTTAATAGTGTGTGTGTGTGAACTGCCTTCAAGCAGACCCTGACTTATGGCGACCCATGAATGAGAGACTGCCAAGTCACCCTGCCATCGACAGCCCCGCTCAGGTCTTGCAAACTCAGGGCAGCCGTGGCTTCCATGACTGAGGGCCTTTACAGACTGCCAGAAATAGGGAATCATGGGAACTGTAGTTTATTGTGGCACCAGAGCTCTCTGACAGAGAAGGCTCAAGGTCTCAGAAAAAACTACAATTCCCTTGATTCCCTAGCACTAAGCCAGGACAGTATTTTTTTAAATCAAATGTTAGTTTTATATGTTCTCTTAGAAATTTCTTTAAAAAACATTAACTTTTTTTAGTTCAAAAACTTTATTGGTATATAATAAGTGTGACAAAGACAAAGCAACAAACACCAACAAGACAACAGACAATACAACACACAAAAAGCAAACAATTAAACTTCCTCACTACCAATCCTATTATTGAAGATATTCATACTAACTTCTTATCGTTTCTTTCATTTCTTCCTTAATTAAAATTAAATTAAATCGTTTAAATAGTAATTCTTAACTTAACCTATTCGCTCCACTAATATATTATATATTTTGATTATCAAATAAATTCATATTAAACATAAATCTTTTATAATGTCAACTTGGCTTAAATTTGTCAAAATGTTTATAACAAGTATATCCAATGTTAAAAAAAATGTAAAAATGTTAAAAAAATAAAAAACATTACCTTTTACTGAATTTTCACTTCAACTACATGAAACTATATATGTCTATATAAATGCACCTAGGCTGTGTGTATGCTATTGTAATTTAAAGATAGCCCAACATTCAAACCGCTATAATAATAATAATAATAATTTTAATAATAATAATAATTATTAAATAATAATAATAATAATAATAATAATAATAATATGCCACACTGCCATTGCTAGGACCCATTTATTGGTCTTTTTAGTAGTCCACGGTATCCTGCAGCATCACATCTCCAAAGTAGATGATTTTTTCCCTATCACCTTTCTTCACCATCCATCTCTCACAGCCATGCGTAATGATGGGAAACAATTCTAACTTTTTTATAGTTTTTGTGGGTTTTTTCGGGCTGTGTGGCCATGTTCTAGAAGAGTTTCTTTCTGACGTTTCGCCACCATCTGTGGCTAGCATCTTCAGAGAAAACTGAAATGGAAGAGCATGGGTCTATATATACTGTGAGACCTTGGGTAGGGAAGAGTGGTTCCCAGGTGAACTGTGTGTTGTTCTGTATTGAATAGGTATTGTTCTGTTGTTAATGGCATAGATTCAGGGTCTGCAATCAAGGATATTGTCTGCTATTCCCATGTAAACTGTGTATTGTTCTGTGTTGAATAGGTGTGTTCTGTTGTTGATGGCATGGCTTCCAGGTGAGGATATGCAATCTATATATAGACCCATGCTCTTCCATTTCAGTTTTCTCTGAAGATGCTAGCCACAGATGCTGGTGAAACGTCAGAAAGAAACTCTTCTAGAACATGGCCACACAGCCCGAAAAACCCCACAAAAACTATGGATGCCGGCCATGAAAGCCTACGACTTCACAATTCTAACTTTAGTACATATTCAGTTATGTATCTTTGCACTTCAGGATCTTTTCCAGTTCCTTCATGGCTGCCCTTCCAAGTCCTAGTCGGTCATATTACCACCTTAAACAGCTTTAAAAAGGCTATTAAGACGGATCTCTTCTGGCAGGCCTTTCCTGAAGTGATATCCCGTCCATCAAAAAACAGCCATCCTGCGTATTCCTGATTTGGTTGTAGTTACTGTTATTTGTTTATTTATGTTATTATTTTAACTGTGTTTTAAATTGTTGCGGTTTAATAGTATTTTAAGGGGGCTGGGATCATGGGATATGAATATATATTTTAATGTTGTAAGCCGCCCCCGTTGCATTACGCAGAGGGGCAGGATAAAAATATTATTATTAGTAGTAGTAGTAGTAGTCTTCTGCTTTCTTAATTGCAGTCTCCATTTTGATCAATGACTGAGCCAAGCTATATGAAAACTATTCCACTTTCTTCATCTACCTTGAAATTATGTAAATCATTTTAGGTAATTGTTTTTATTGTCTTCATTTCCAGCAGTAAACCTGCCTTAGCACTTTCTTCCTTGACTTTCCTCCTTGACTCTTCAGTAATGGTTCCAAGTCTTTGGTATTTTCTTTTAGTTGTATGGTGTCATCTGCACATCTTAAATTGTTAATATTCCTTCCTCTGTTTTTCATACCTCATTCCTCCCTGTCTAATCCTGCTTTGCATATATTTTCAGCAAACAAGTTAAACAGATGGGGTGATAGGATGCAGCCTTGCCTCACTTCTTTTCCAGTTGCAAACCATTCCATTTCTCCATATTCTGTTCTAACAGTAGCCTCTTGTCCAGAGTAGAGGTTATGCATCAAAACAATCAAATATTGTGGCACACTAATTCCTTTGAAAGTGATCTATAGCTTTTTGTGATCTATACGATCAAAAGCATTGCTGTAATAGATGAAGCATAGGCTGATTTTCTTTCAGAATTCTTCGATTACTCCATTATCTAATGTATGTTTGCAGTGTGATCCTTAGGGACCCTAAGGCTTGCACATCTGGTATAATAATTTAATACATTTTTAAGGGGGGTTATTTTGTCATTGATTGATGGGTGTATTCTTTTTAACTTGTAAGCCGCCTTGATAGCCTAGGCTTAAGGCGGGGTATAAATAAAGTATTATTATTATTATTATTATTATTATTATTTCTCACTCTTTATAGAGTAGAACTCTTTGTTTAGAATTTTGAGCATGACTTTACTTGCATGGGAAATTAATGCAATAGTCCTATGGTTACTGCAATCTGTGGTCCAAAGCACAGTGCAGAAATAATCTAGTGGAGACCGCTTTAACTACCTTGGCTCAATGCTAGGGAATTCTGGGAACTGTGGTTTTGTGAGATTTTTAGCCTTCTCTGTCAGAGAACTAGTGCCAGAATAAACAATAATTCCCAGGATTCCTTAGCACTGGGCCAGGGCAGTTAAGGTGGTCTCAAACTGGATTATTTTTGTAGTGTGTTTTGGACCTGTGTCTCCTTTGAAGGGGATAGGAATGTATATTGAGCATTTCCAATCTGTGGGCCATTGTTTCTTTTTCCATACTTGTTAACAGAACTTAGTTAGAACAATTATTTGCCTACTCCCTATATGTGTGTACATATACAGGGATATACAGAAATATATATATATATATATTGTTCCTTATTGAAACGAAGAATAATATCGAATACTTAATAAATACTAAGTGCAAAATATTTACAGTGAAACTAAATCAAGAAGGACTAATTATAGCTAGGAAAGAAAAGAGCGAATACAATATACTAGAGAGAAGTAGATAGGACATGATTTAATATTATTTTAGCAGTGAGAAGGTGGGTTTAGGGGTTTTAGACTGTATTTGAGGTTGATTTATAATATTGTATGGAATTTTTAACTGATGTAAGCCGCCCCGATTGGTTGACAGAGGGGCGAGGTATAAATAAATTTATTATTATTATTATTATTATTATTATTATTGTGAAGTAACCAGTGGGGAAGTCATATCTTTTTTCTTTTCTATTTTATAAAGTGGGATGTATGAATTTTATCACAAAGGGATGTATATATCTTTACTATAATGTACTAAGAACAAAGATAAAGAAAGAAAAAGGAAGAGGACTCATAATAGAGAAGCAACAATGTAACATCCTGACTGTTAATCTATTGTAGAAACATGATTTGAAAAAAAGAAAAAACATTAATGTATTTGCAAAGTAACCACTGCTATTCCTGATTTTTCTTCTACCATTATTTATATCTATAAAATGTGCATATAAAAATAAAAAAGAACAATTCTTTGTCTGTAGACTGAAGGAGCTCTATTGGTGTGCCTTCTGTTCCTTGTGATTTATTCCTCCCAAGTGCTCCGAGTGTTGCTTTCACTTCACTTCCCAAAATTTGAAGTTCATCTTCATATAGTTCTTCAAATAAGTCTTTCATCCATTCATCTCTAACATCAGAGTTGCCCCTCATAGGTCTCTGTTAAGTTAAGCCTGCTTAGCCATGCTGTAACCATGTTGGGAGCATGAGTGGGTGAGCAGCTTCAAGGGGATTGTTGTGTTTGAACCAAAATCATATAGCTGCCTGGTACTCTATGAGAAAGAATCTGGAAGGAGGGAGGAGAATCGGAGGGAAATTTAGCTTGTTAATTTAGATCTAGCAAAGGGTTTGCTTCTCTGCTGCTCTTACCAATAAACTCTGGTTTCCTGGATAGCCCTCTTCCAGCTCTAGGATTGTAGGATCCCTCCATGAAGTATCTTCATTGAGCTAGTTCAGGGGTAGGCAACCTTTTTGGTTTGGTTTCCTGGGGCCGGGTTGCTGTCCTTCAACTGGGGGGCCGAAGCACCAAAAATAAATAAATAAAGAAAAATTAAAAATTATATTTTTTTATAAAATTAAAAAAATGCATGCACACTCTCTCAGTCCCAGAAAAGCCATGGCAAACCCCCTGTGGAGATTTTGCCAAGAAAACCCCCCAAACAAGTAATAACAACAATAATCAATATCATGATGGTGGGCAGCGGCGGCGGCAGCTAGATAGAGATGGTGCATTACAGCATGTTTATTTCATCTTGGTCGTGTATTGTGTTCCACTGCTGGTTGTAGAGCATTCCCACCCTTGCTTTATATTTCCTTTTGATTTCTCTGATCTTGTGGAAGAAGTCCATTGTTTTCCTTTTTTGTTGCCAGCTTCTGTCTCTCTGCATTGATTATTATAGTAGTTCTTTTTATCCCTGCCCACTAGTTGTCGATCAGTTGTGTTCACGGTTCTGGTGCTATTTCTGTCACCTTTAACTTTAGCCTCTTTGTCTTCATATGGTTTTTTACTATTTGAAGAGTTTTATCTGTCATCCGTTGATACTTTCTTTTTGGCTATAGATAATGCCTTAGGGTTGCCATAAGTCATAAGCGACTTGTAGGCACACAACAACAACAACAAACTATTAACTGGTCTTTGCAGAAAAAAAGAGTCCTGTGGCAGCTGAGAAAAATAACATATTTATTATGATTTCCAAAAGGGTTAGCTATGTTTATTACTGTCCCACTGCTGATGAAGACTCAACTATATTATGATTTTCAAAGAAATAACGGTCTTACAACAAAAACGAGATCTATGACATCTTTAGCTTTTTTAGACGAGAAGGCTGCATCTGAATGGTGGACTGCAAGCTACATAAGCTCATATCCAGTAAAATGTGTTATGCTTTAAAGTGTTTCAGGATTCTTTGTTGTAATTGGACTTGACTCCCAAAATATAGCAGAGTGTCTAGGCATGCTGACTTAGAAGTAAGCCCAGTTGCATTGCATAGGGTTTCTCTGAAGTAAAGATGTATATATTATTTTAACTTGAGAAACTTGCCAGGGATCCTGCCACTCTTGTGCACAACACTTGGAAATGTTACTTTTTTGGACTACAACGCTCTGAATCCTTCAGCTGGTATTGCTCTGTTAAAAATATTTACAGCTGTAAACCTATATACACACATGCATTGGACAAAGTAGGATTTATGTCTTACAAAATATGCCAGTGTGGAGTAGCAGTTTGAATGTTAGATCTCTGGAGAACAGGGTTTGATTCCCAGCTTGGCCATGAAACCCTTTGAGTGACCATCGGTGAGTCACATAATCTCAGCCTCAGGGGAAGGCAATAGCAAACCTCTGAGCAAATCATGCCAAGAAAACCCCATGGTAGGGTTGCCATAAGTTGGAAATGACTTGAAGGCACACAGCAGCAACAACAAAATACAGTCACCCCTCCATTTTCATGGGGGATCCATTCCAGAACACACACGCCCCGCGAAAACAGCAAATTGCAAATATTCAAGCCCCATTGGTTTGAATGGCAGTGCATGCACCATGGGTACGCACCTCATTTTGTCCCCCTCCATTTGCTGCCCACGAACAGGTGAGGGACTCGGACACCAAGTCCATGAAAATGGAAGGATGACTTTATTTTAAAGGAACCAGATCCCACCTGATATTGAAAACTAAGCACATGCGTCCCTGGTTAGTACTTGGATGGGAGACTGCCAACGAATACCAAGCACTGTAGGCTGTATTTCAGAGGAAAGAACTGGCAAAACTACCTCCAAGTACTTGTCTCAGAAAACCCTGTGAAATTCATTGGGTTGCCATAAGTCGACAGGCGACTTCAAAGCACATACAAAGGTGTGTAGTATTGCAACTTGAGGATTCCACTTTCATTTGTACACAAGTAAATGGATCACATTTTATTTATATACTTCCCCTTGATAGGCATTATAAAATTCAGCCTCACATCTAGATACATGCTTACATAGCAGAGAATGCATAGCAGAGACTTCTGCATAAGTATGCTTAGGATTACAATGTAAACCTCATTGTGCTCAAAAGCGATTACTCTTGTGTAAATAGCAATAACAGCTTCATTTATATACCACTTCATACCACCTAAGCAGTCCGGAAGGATGCAAGCCTGAGTTGAGCCTGAGCCCTGGCTGGTATTGAACTCGCAACCAAGTGGCTGCAGTACAGGCATTTAACTACTGTGCCACCAGGGCTCAGGTATTTTGTTGTTGCTGCTGTGTGCCTTCAAGTCGTTTCCAATGTGTATATAGAGCTGACCCTTCCCCATGTTTAGTGAGTACAATGGGATTCTTGGCCTCAAAAGTGCCTACTCTTACTCAGAAGTTAACCCAGCTGATTTCATAGGGACTCACTCCCTAGTAAATGTACCCTGAGTTCCATACTCAGGGATCCTGTCCATGAGATTCAAGAGAGAGCCAGCAAGCATAGTGGTCTGAGTGTTGGACTATAACACTGGAAGCCAGGCAAAACACTCTCAGCCTCAGGCAAAGGCAATGGCAAACTTCCATTGAACAAATCTTGTCAAGAAAACTGTGGTAGGTTCATTTTAGTTTTGCCATAAATCAAAAATGACTTGAAGGTACACAACAACAAACAAACCCATGAGATTAATTTTAAGTGAATATGGAAGAAGAGATGTTCAAAATACATGCCTTCCTTATAGCTATTACAATATTCCCTACAATATTACTATAAGCAGGGGGAGAACTGAGATATAGCCCCCACCACAAACACTCTGAGTGTACATGGACTGTGGGTTTTGACCCTGAATCTGTGTGGAAAGATTGTTAATCTTAGATGAAGGAGGTTCTCTCCTCTTCAGAACAGAACAGCCCAGCGGTCTGTACCAGGAGCAAACTTTATTGATATGATTCCAACATTTATAATCATGCAAGGTGATGTTACAGATGACTAAAAACACACACCATGACTTCATTGGGGGCATGTGTCTACTTGGTATTAGTTTTTAATAATAAACAATTGAGCAATCAATTCACTTTCCTTTAGTCAGCCCCTGTGGCTCAGATGTATCAAAAAGAGATACATTTAATACTGGGAACTCCCATCTTCAGCTGCTGCTACTTTATGGCTTCCCATTTAAGTTTTTCCCCCCAAATATGGGTTTACTATGGGTAAGAACTGGAAACTTGTTTTAAGTTTGGGGTTCTGGGGGAAACAATCGACCTTCTGTCAGAGATACTGACCTACCCACCACTCTTTAACTCTATGCTTCTCCAGGTACTGAAGTTAGTGGTTCAATTAGGAGAAAGTATTTGTGTCTTTTCTCTTCCTATATAGCACAAGCACACTTTCCTGTTCTTCCATAATACACAGTCATTACAGTCAGCCCTCCTTATCCACAGTTTTTTTTAATCAACAGATTCAAGCATCCATGGTTTGAAGATATTCCCAAAAAGTATGAATTCCAAATAGCAAACCTTGATTTTCCATTTTTTTTTATAAGGCACACCATTTTGCTATGCCACTGTCTTCAATGGGACTTGAGCATCCACAGGTTTTTATTATCCATGGAAGGTCCTGGAACCAAACCCCAGAGGATAACAAGGGCCCACTGTACTATTAAGTTGGACTGCTCTTTCATTACTGTCTTCTGCAGCTGCTGTTTCTTTTTGTTTTTGCTCTCAAAATCAAAAGGATGTTTTTCATGGTTAAGTTGTTAATGTTTACAAAGCTGCCCACCACAATTCCTTTAAAAATAAATCTAATTTTTTAAATTTTTTTTTTATTAATGAGTTGTTTTTTTTATAAAAAGTGTCTATACAAAATTTCAATACAAAAATAAATCTAATTTTAAATTTAAAATACATTCAAGCACTATTTTTTTAAAAAATGCCCCCACATAGCAGAGCATAAGTGATAGAGTAAGCAAAAGCAGCTTCATTTATATACCGCTTCATATTGCGCTATGGGATGTCTAAGCGGTTTACAACTGTGAGCTGATTGCCCCCCAACAATCTGGGTACTCATTTTAGTGACCTCGGAAGGATGCAGGCCTGAGTCGAGCCTCAGCCCTGGCTGGTATTGAACTCGCAACCTTGTGGTCTATGAGTGAGTGGCTGCAGTACAGGCATTTAAGGACTTGACCTGAAAGATGCTTTCATGTTTGCCAGAGAGCGGAGCATCCCAAGAAGAGGAAACAAGAAGAGACTGATGTAGGGGATGGCTGGACCAGGCTGGCAGATGCTTGCATCCTGTCCTTCTTGGCCAAGGGAGGTGTGATCCAGCACTGAGTCCACAACATGTGGGCTCTGTTCCTGTCTTAAGCAATGAACTCACTCATGGGGGTATCCTTGGCTAAGAGGGGATCCAGCATTGCCCAGTCAGCCAGCCAGCACTTTCCACTGTGGCTTTCACTGCATGAGATTTCCCCTGCAAACTGTCTCAGCATAATGATCTCATTTGGAGGGGATACACTGCAAACCATTCTATCATATCCTGGGCAGAAGTGTGTAGATATTTTACTGGGAGGGAGAAGAAAGGAAAAATCTGTCCCACATTCTTGTTGCTTAGCTCTGCTCTGCATTTTTTTTTTTTTTTTTTTGTCCCAGGTGGGGCAGGGCCTTCAAACTGTATATGTTAATTCATCTCAGTTTTGCCCCTGGAAAAGTTGGTAAACTGAAACAATTCTGTAATTTACTCTTACTGCAAAATCCTCTTCTGATCTTGCTCAGTATAGGAAAGGCCAAAAGAAAACTACATAGTAAATGACAAATGCAGTGTTTATGTATGAATTTGGGAATATTTTCTTTTACTGAATTGAACTGAACTGAACACTAAAGTTAGAATCATTCAAGCCATTGTATTTCCCATCACCATGTACACTTCAGCACATTAGGAAGCAAGAGGTTTTCCCGGACAGAGTGGAACAGACTGTCCTGGATGGGGAACACACAGAAGAAGTTTCTGGGGAGGAGATCAGTTCCTATACACAGGAGATAGATAGTTGCAGGAATGTGACAAGTAGAAGTAGGGAAGCCAGGAATCTTTCAGAACTAATGGCAATCCTCTCCATACTCAGTCTATTAGACTTCTAAGGGTTAGCAGAAAGGAGATCAGAAAAGTCCAACTGGTAAGGCAACTTTAGATAGAACTGAAAACTCAGCACACGTACATCAAATAAAAGCAGTTGAAAATTCCAACTCCACCCCCTAGAATTGGCAGGTACACAGTTCTCAAAACAGTATTTGAAATACCTACAGTTCTCAAAACAATTATCTCTTCAAATGTTTTCCCTTTGCTTTTCCCAGAGATTTTAAGCCTGGTTGTGCTAATTGCCCCTGTTAGTGATAACTGACCCTCAAAGCAGTAAAAGATAAAGATTCTTGTACATTCCTTTCCCAGGCGATTAGCAAACCCAATTAATGCAAGCTCTCTCTCTGCAGCTGTTTCAACTTAAACAGTTAACACATTTCTAAAACATTTTAAACATATTAAAACATACAACAATCACATATGTTATATTATTTATTAAACCCATATAACATTATTAAACTATCTCAGTTATATTTCTATTATTAACCCCATCACTAAGCTAACTTAAAACCTTAACCTGTCTCTAATTTCTTTATTCTTTAAATAGGCATTGATGATCTTGCTCACTTTGATACATTGTAGCACAAGACTTTGATATCAACCAGTCAAATATAAAAACCCCAAATACAATGTTCTTATATGCAACGTAACATGACAACAAAATTAACTAATCATATTAATTTCCCCTTATATAACTGTTCCCACTAACAGCCTATATAAAGCTCAGCACCCACAGCCCCTCAGTATCTAACACACCACATAACTAAAAATCCCATTCTGCAAAGCCCAGCAAACACTCTAAATTATCTAGCATCTAACATAACCCTTATAAAACTTCACTTAACCATAACAGACAAAGAAAAATCATGTCAGGACTAACCCAATCCTAATATGATCATTTTCCTTTCCCTCCTTAGTAAGGCAGGACTTCAACCCTTCCCCTTTCTCATTCTAATCTTAAGAGACAGTTTAACTGAGGTACTCTACAGATGGCCCCTAAGTGGCAGCTCTGTGCCGCCCCTGAGAGCACCGGATCAAGGCCATGGCAACCACACACCACGCCACCGATCCAGCTCTTAGCTGCTCCAAAAAGAGCTGGCAAATGCTGCTCCTTTTTGCATGACGGCAGCATCGGGGCGGAGTTGGGGTGGCCAGCGTGCGGCCGCCCCACCCCAACTCCACCCCCAGGCTGGCCCTTTTGGCCAGTCTGCTCCTTTTAGGGCCGGCACTGCTGCTCTTTCGCTCCATTTCGGCACAGTATGTCTACATGCTGCCCCAGGAGGGTGTCCTGATGGCGCAAACCATGCATACAGGTGCACAGCATCAGGGCAGCATTGGAGTGGGGTTGGGACAGCCCCTGTGCGGCTGCCCCACCCCAACCCCAACCCCAGGCTGGCCCTTTAGGCTGGTCTGCAACACCCCACAATAGGGGAAATGCAGCACAGAATAAGTAAAGGGGCAGTACAATCTCTTTTTTTGATAAAATTACCAGCTTGGTAGATGAAGGGAATGCTTTGGATGTACCATATCTTGACCTGCTGACAGATTATTATTGGGTGACAGCAGGATCTTTTACATATTTTATTACTGACTCTTTTTCTGTATTGTCTGTAACGGAGGCTGGATGGCCATCAGTTGGGATGCTTTGATTGTATATTCCTGCATGGCAGGGGGCTGGATTGAACAGCCCTTGGGGTCAACTCTATGATTCTATGATCTTAAAAAGGATTTAGCAGGATTTTATGATATAGTTGTGAGTTGGGCTAGTGGCTATTTTTTGTGTTTTGTTTTGTTTTGTTTGATTTAACTTTTGGTTCTCAGTCATCTTGTAATATATTTAAAAAGTATTTTTAATCACAAAAGAAAGAAGGAAAGATTCATCAGATAAATAACACAGATTTATCTGTCCTCTGGAGGGTTTAAGTTTTATTGCACTGTTTACTGCAGATATATTGCAGCAATCTAACACTGAAATTCTGTTCTTCCAGTACTCTTCCACCATCCAGTGGCAGTGCTTGTGTTATTATAAAACTTCCAGCTAGGGAGATGACAAAGAAGAAAATTAACTGTAAAAAACAGCTTCACTATCAAAGACTTTGTTAACTGATACATGCTTGTATTGGCATGCACTACGCTAAGCATATGGGGGCTATGATGGTTGGGGGATTCTGGGAGTTGTAGGCCAAGAAGGTAATTTTCTAGGCTCTTTTTCTATGCATGTCTGTATGCACTGTTGAATATTATAAGAATCTTCATAGAATCATAGAATCATAGAATCATAGAATCATAGAGTTGAAAGAGACCACAAGGGCCATCCAGTCCAACCCCTGCCGTGCAGGAACTCCCAATCAAAGCATCCCTGACAGATGGCCATCCAGCCTCTGCTTAAAGACCTCCAAGGAAGGAGACTCCACTACTCTCCGAGGGAGTGTGTTCCAATCTTGTTTTAAAATAGGACTTAAGTGTTGCACGGGAACCCACATTAAGATATCACAAGAAGACATGTTTCTCCTTCTTCCATAATGCGATAACTTGGGGTTGCCCAATAAAATTGCTTGACAGTGAGTTGAGAATGGAGAAAGGAGAGAACATCTTTACATGATGCAGAATTAACCTATGAAACTCACTGCTACAAGATTCAGGAAGGAATAAAAAGAGCTAGAAGAGAAAGGATTTTCAGCCAACACGCAATTAAGTGCTATGGGCCGAGATGGCTTTTAAAGGATGAAGACACTAATGAAGAGAGTGCCATGTGTATTTGCTGTCCTGCTGGTAATGTCATCAAAATGTCAAAGGGATAGACTAAACAATAGGAGAAATGAAACAGGTAACATGTTTAACAGAACAAATTGCCTCAGGAAATGGCAGATTTCCCTTTACATTGAGTCTGGACAGTTTCCTTCATGTTGAGTCTGGACAGTTGTCAATCACATGAGTGCAAGATTTCTGACCAGAAGGTTGGACTAAATGACCTCAAGGTTCTCTGCCAAATGTATAATTCTGTTACAGCTACATGGAGTTTCCAAGGGCCAGAGGGGAGCATATCCCCAGTCTGTTTGGAGGGGACAAACAAGTGAATACTAGGACTCGGAAACATGCTCTTTGGACTACACCTCCCAGAATCTTTCAGGCTACACGGCTTCCCAAAACTGTAGTCCAAATGAAGTCATGTTCCCAGTTCTGTGCCTTGCCATCCCAAGGAATCTGTCTGGACTAGATGGAAGCCAAGGCTGATCCAACAGGGCTTTTCTGTTCTCAAGCAACAGGAACAATGAAAATAGGGTTGAAGGTGCTTCTGCAAACACCCTTTGTGTTCTCCGCAGCCCCTTCTCATGTATGCTGTGCTGGTCTCTTAGTTTTATATTGCTCAAACCTGGCCAAAGTTATAGACGCCAAAATCAGTTACCATGGAAAGAAAACAAAGCTGCTGGAAAAAGAAAGCCAGACCGCGTACATAGAGACACAGAGAGAAGGCAACCTACCCCCTTTCTTGCTCTATAATTTTGAAATAATCCAGAAAATGAATCTTTCACCAATTCCCCTTCTCTGCTGATGGAGCCCCTTTTGTTAAAAATGTCATTGGGGCCCTTCTGACCACAAAAGCCTGCCTTGTGTTGCCTTTGTGGCCTGCGAAGAATGACAGAAAGGCCCACCTAGACCTAACTAGGCTCCAGTTGTTATGGCGGCAGGGCAAACAAAGAATAAACACAACTTGGCCAGCCACAAACCAGATGAGGGCTTGTCTGTGGCTGGATGAGGGACAATCTTTGAGGCCAACTTCACAGAAGAAGGGAGGTTTCGCGGGTGTAACCCCTGCCCTAGCCAGCCACCAACATCTGCATCTCAACAGCTCCCAAAGAGCTGGGGGCTGGCCTGTTGAGCAGAAACACATTTTGTGCACATGTGTATTTTCAAAGTGAAATCTTGGGATTTGAGATTGTTTTCCAAATGGATCAGATGCATTGTCTGAGGCATCAGTGCACGTGTAAACCAGTTGATAGTTCCCCAAGCTATTGTTTCCAGTTATGTAGAGACTACAGCTCCCATCATGGCTTAGGATGATGGACGTTGTAGTTCAAGGCATCTGAAGGGAGGCAGGTTGGGGAAGATTGTACTTGGGTGTTGGGCTAGGACCTGCCAGATCAGAACCTGGAAAAAGTTACCTTTGGGGACTCTGTTGTTGTTGCTGGAGATTTTGTTCCTAACTGCCTGCACATCAATCTCAACCCATGGCAATCCTAAGTATGAGGCATCTCTAGGCCCCCCTGTCCTCCACTGCTCTGCCCAGCTCCTGCAAACTCATATTCATGGTCTCTTTAAGAAAGTCCATCCATCTATCATGTAGCCTTCCTCTCTTTTCACTTCCCTCCATCTTTCCTAACATTATTGTCTTTTCCAACGATTCATGCCTTCTCATGATGTGTCCAAAGTACGACAGTCTATCATCTTGGCTTTTAGGGATATTTCTGGCTTGATCTGCTCTAGGACCCCTTTGTTTGTCTTAGAATCATAGAATCATAAGAATTGGAAGAGACCACAAGGGCCATCCAGTCCCATGCAGAAACTCACAATCAAAGCATCCCCAACAGATGGCCATCCAGCCTCTGTTTAAAGACCTCCAAAGGAGGAGACTCCACCACTTTCCAAGGGAGTGTGTTCCACTGTAGAAAAGCTCTCACTGTCAGGAAGGTCCTCCTAATGTTGAGCTTCCTGTAGCTTGCATCTGTTGTTCTGGGTCCTATTCTATGGAGCAGCAGAAAACAAGCTAACTTCCTCCTCAATATGACATCCCTTCAAATATTTAAAGAGGGCTATCATATCATCTCTTAACCATCTGTTCTCCAGGCTAAACATACCCAGTTCCCTAAGTTGTTACTCATAAGGCATGGTTTCCAGATCCTTCACCATTTTAGTCGCCCTCCTCTGGACACGCTCCAGTTTTTCAACATCCTTTTTGAATTGTGGTGCCCAGAACTGGACACAGTATTATTCCAGGTGGGGCCTGACCAAAGCAGAATACAGGGGCACTATTACTTCCTTTGATACACTACTACTGATGCAGCCTAAAATCACATTGGCCTTTTTAGCTGCTGCATCACACTGCTGACTCATGTTCAACTTGTGGTCCACTAGGACTCCTAGATCCCTTTTACACATAGTCTCATTAAGCTAGGTGTCCCCCATCTTATATCTATGCATTTCAATTTTTCCCCTAAGTACAGAACCTTACATTACTCCATGTTGAAATTCACTTTGTTTGCTTTGGCCCAGCTTTCTAATCTATTAAGGTCATTTTGAATTTTCATCTTGTCTTCTGGGGTATTAGTTATTCCTCCTAATTTGGTGTCATCTGCAAATTTGAGAAGCGTGCCCCCTATTCCTTCATCCAAGTCATTGATAAAGATGTTGAACAGGACAGAACCCCACTGGACACCCCATTGGTCACTTCTCTCCAGGATGAAGAAGAGGTGCCATTGCTAAGCACCCTTTGGGTCCGGTCGGTCAACCAATTATGAATCCATCTAACAGTTGTATTGTCTAGCCCACATTTTATGTCCTTTTGGCACTCTTCTCCAGTACCACATCTCAGATGTGTTGATTTTCTCCTATCTTCTTTCTTGACTGTCCATATCTCACATCCATACATGGTAATAGGGAATACAGTGGCTTGTATGATTCTGAGTTTTGTGCTGAGTTGTATGTCTTTGTATTTTAGGATCTTTTCTAGTTCTTTCATAGCCACCCTCCCCATTCTTAGGGCCTTTGCAGACTGCCAGAAATAGTGCACTTTAAATTGAGGCACAGCCCTGGCTCAGTGCTAGGGAATCATGGGAATTGTATTTTTTTCTGGGACATTGAGCCTTCTCTGTCAGAGAGCTCTGGTGTCACAATAAAATACAGTTCCCATGATTCTCTAGCACTGAGCCAGGGCAGTGCTTCAATTTAATGTGCACTATTTCTGGCAGTCTGCAAAGGTCTTATATTTTCTTCTGATTTCCAGGCTGCAGTCCCCATTCCAATCAATGTTTGATCCCAGATATGAAAACTCTTTTTCTGTTTCCTTATTCTTGGAGATTAATGCACTACAAATATATAACTTAGAGCAGAAGTCTCTAATCATTCAATTTCAATCCAAGGTCGTGGAGGATTGTGGAGGATTTGAGCAGTATCCAAAGTTTAGAATTATTACTTTCTGGGGAGTTTATCACACAGGGGGGCAAGCGCCTGTATCCCGTGAATAAATGGCCATTAAATCTCGTGAATATCCTGCAAGAGTGAGATTGTTTTCAAACGATGTGTGCGATGTGGCCATTATCCTGTTAATAAAGTGGCAAAAAATTTCCCACTTCATTCACTGATAATGCCAGCATAATGGCAACATCATGTGAAAACAATCCCACTCTTGCAGGACATTCACAGATTTAATGGCCATTTATTCATGGGATGCAGCCACTTGCCTCCCATGTGAGAAACTCCTAGGACTTCAATTCCCATGATCCCTGGGGCAGCATGAGCAGAAGCAGGGCAGGTTGGGGGATTTGGGGTGGTGTAGACCCCAAAGGGAGAGCCAGCATGGCATAGTGGTTTGAGAGTAGGACTAGAATAATAGAATCATAGAAATATAGACTTGGAAGAGACCACAAGGGCCATCCAGTCCAACCCCCTGCCATGCAGGAACTCCCAATCAAAGCATCCCTGACAGATGGCCATCCAGCCTCTGCTTAAAGACCTCCAAGGAAGGAGACTCCACTACTCTCCAAGGAAAGAGTGTCTTCCACTGTCCAACAGCCCTTACGGTCAGGAAGTTCCTCCTAATGTTGAGATGGAATCTCTTTTCCTGGAATTGCATCCATTGTTCTGGGTCCTTTTCTCTGGAGCAGCAGAAAACAAGCTTGTTCCCTCCTCAACATTACAAAACTACAAAGAATAAATCAAATTAAATCTCATCCCTCCTTCACCCCCCCATCCCCCCGAACATACAAACAAATTAAATAACAGTAGCCAATAATACAATTTAAAAATACATAATTTCTTGTCTTATGGTCTTTTGAGAATGGCAAGATGGCAAAACAGTCCTCCGTGGCCATAGTGTGGTGCCGGCGAGGGTGTTATCAGGCGGCATTGTATAGCCACCAGCGCTCTTCTGGCACCCGAGGAGGTGGGGCGCAGGTGGGGCGGCTCAGGCCACTCAGCTGGTCTCCCAGGGCTGGTCTCCCGGGGCTGGTAAGCAGTCCTCTGTCCTCCACAGCTTCGAGGACGCCACCGCTCGCCGGCCCTTCAAATATTTAAACAAGGCTATCATATCACCTCTTAACCTTCTCTTCTCCAGGCCAAACATCCCCAGCTCCCTAAGTTGTTCCTCATAGGGCTTGGTTTCCAGACCCTTCATCATTTTAGTTGCCCTCCTCTGGACACACTCCAGTTTCTCAACATCCTTTTTGAATTGTGGAGCCCAGAAATGGACTCAGGATTATTCCAGGTGAGACCTCACCAAAGCAGAATAAAGTGGCACTATTACTTCTCTTGATCTAGAACTTTGGGGACTTGGACTTTGGGGATTGGGATTTGAGTTCCTGCTTGGCCATGTAAACCTGCTGTGTGACCTTGGATGAGTCATACCCTTTCAGCCCTAGAAAACTCCATGATAACACCTTAAAGCAGGTGTCGACAACCTACGGCTCAGGGGCCGGGTGCGCCCCCGAGGCCTCTGGACTGCCCCCCGCCGCTGCCGCTGCCGCTGCCGCTGCCGCCGCCATGCGTGCTACTGCCATGCCGCCGCTGTGTGTGTCGTTGCCGCCATTTTGTTTTTCAAAATAGCAGCCACAACTCGTTTGCGCATGCGCAGTACTCCTGCACATGAATGAATGAGCCGCGGCTGCCATTTTGGCAAACAAAATGGTGGCCGTGACTCATTTGTGCATGTGCCTGGGTATGCGCAAACGAGTCATGGCTGCCATTTTGTTTGCCAAAATGGCAGCCGCAACTCGCTCGCTCGCGTATGCGCAGTACTCCGGAATGAGCGTATGAGCGCATGCGCGTGCACCGCCATTCCTCCCCCCCCCCCGGCCCGGCGGAAAACATGGGGACCAGCGACCGGGCCCAGGTCTGAAAATCTTGCTGACCCCTGCCTTAGAGTCATCATAAATTGCAAGACTTGGAGGTACAGAGCCATGATCACTGCATTGCACTCTTATAATGCTGCTATTCCACTTTACTGCTCTGGCTGCCTCCTGTTGCATTCTGGGATTTGTAGTTTAGGGAGGGGCATTTGGAATTCTCAACTAGAGAGCTCAAGTCTCAGTGAACCCCAGAATGCTACAGGAGGCAGCCAGAGCAGTAAGACTGGAATAGCAGCACTATAAAGAGTGCTGGAGAAAGCACCTTCCTCTTTGCCCCATGCCACCTTTTGGCCCACCCCCAGAAACCCCCCCCCCCTTGCACCACATGACACCCCGGGCAGGGATGCCACTGGCTAGATCAGTGGTTCCCAAACTTTGGTCTTCCAGATGTTTTGGATTTTAACTCCCAGAAGTCCCAGCCAGCTTGGCCAACTGTCAAGAATTCTAGGAGCTGAAATCCAAAACATCTAGAGGACCAAAGTTTGGGAATCACTGGGCTAGATGATGGACTACCATTTTGTCCTTGATCCAGCATTGGCGCTACTAAATTTATTTAGGGGTGTAGATACGGAAATAATACATAAGGATTTGCTTCCATTTCTGTTATTGTCAGCCAGGCCAGCCATTGCTAGCAATTAGGAGAATCCTGCAACAGCTAGCTTACAGCTATGGTATGAAAGGTTTGGAATTTGGCACTATCAGAAAGACTGACTTGGCAAGTAAGATGAACAAAGAACAGAAAGTATCTTTGAGGCAACATGGTTCCCATTTATTTCTTATGTAAATCAAACTATAGTTGCCCCTCCGTTTTCACAGGGGATCTGTTCTGGACACACACACACCCCAAAAAACAAAAAATTGCAAATATTCAAGCCCCGTTGGGTTGAATGGTGGCACGTGCCCCATTTTGCGCCCCTCTGTTTGCCCCCCGCGAACAGGTGAGGGATGCAGACACCAAGTCTGTGCAAACAGAGGGGTGACTGTAATGAGAAAAGGGTCCATATTCCACTGATTTATGGGTCCATCTGGAAAGGATTAATCCAATAGAACAAATCATTGCAAAAGGTTTCACCTTGCAAGAAAATATGACTCATATCCTATGTAAACACTGCTGATGGTTTTGTTTTATTGTGCTATTTTTTCACATTAATCTTTGTTTTTTAAAAAAAAATGATGGGGGGGAAGATATACAAGAGTTTTGTTAGGTCTCTGTCTCTGCCACTTCTATATTGATTGCTGTTTTTAAATTGCTTTCACCTGAATGATATCTTGGTTTACACTTATTTTATTGTGTGACACATCTGAGAGCTATTACATGTAGGGCAATGAATAAATCGTAGAACTCATATGGAGATAGAGGAGGCAATGTCTATTGGGCAAGCCCTAGTTTTTAGCTCTTCAGGAGAGGGCTTTCTCCCAGTCCCACTACCATCACAGGAATGTTTTGTTAGGACACAGGAAAAGGCTTTCTCCAAAGCTGTGAAACAGCTCCCATCCCTGATCTCTTTTCGGCATCAGCTTAAGACTTTTTTTATTCAGGGAGGCCTTTGATTGATTTTAACCATATGACAGAAACATAATAATAATAATATTAATATTAATAATAATAATAATAATAATAGTTTTTATTTGTATTTTTTACAGCAAATATAAAATAATGTACAAAAATACAATATATAAAACCATGACAATAATAAAACCTACAATCCATATAATAAAACCCAATACCCAATCATATACCAAGTTTGGATTTACCATGTTGAAAGTGGTGCACTGTAATTTTTATCTTGTATGCTTTTAATCAAGTTATATGTGTATTTTAACTATTTTTTTTAAAAAGTGCATTTAATAGTACTGTATATATATATATATATATATATATATATATGTGTGTGTGTGTGTGTGTGTGTGTGTGTGTGTGTAAAATAACATTTCTATTTTAAATTATAGTGAAAGCCACCTTGGGTCCTCTAGTGGGAGAAATGCAAAGTATAAATTGAATGAATGAGTGAGTGAGTGAATGAATGAATAAACAAACACATGAATAAATAAATAAATAAAGGCTCCTAACTGGCATCTCTGGTTAGACCCTCCATGTGCAAGGACAGTCTAGCACTGAACAGCAGCTGCCATAGGGCAAGAAGCAAAGGACAGGTACTTGTCTTTCCCCTTCTTGGGGATTACCCTGTACAAAAATATCTTGGCCAGATTTTGAGTCATGGAACGTTGTTTTCATTTTCAGGCACCCTGACCAACCAGATCTTTTCAGAAGATTTTCCTCTCTGGCGATGTATCTGTCTCCCTCCAAAAGGGAAGGGATTTCCCTTGTCTCTCGACAGGCAGACCCAAATTAGGACGCGTACAATTCCAGTGTTCAGTGGGTGGAGGGAGGGAGCTGAGCCAGGCCACAGGAAAGAAAAACCAAAAAGGCCTCCTCAGCTCCTGGGAGGCAACCCAAGTCTTGGAAGAAAACAATGAAGTCATCTTGGAAGCTTTCTGATGGTTGAGAATCCAGGCCAAGGATCCAAGGGAGAAGCAGAAGCCAGCTGAGCTGGGACAGCCCCACCAATGTGAGCAAGGGCACTGCAGGGAAAGTCACACCAATCCCAAAAATTCTGTTCTATGGGAAATTACTATACTATATAAACATCATAGTATCCTTTTTGCATATCCTCCAGCATTTCACAAATAAAATGAGACACATGTGACCAAGCAATGGTTAAATTTATTAATGAGGAAGAACACACAGGGGAGGCTGCAGCAGTTTTGTCTGAGCCTGCTTGGAAGGGCGAGATTCTGCCCCCTCCTCTCCTCTCCCCCTGTTCAGTTAACTGAGACCAAACAACTTTTACATTTTAACACTGTAGCAATAGAAGTAAACTGAGGGCATAGGGAGAAAGTGAGAGGAGGAGAGAGAAGCTGTGACATTTTAAAAGAACCTGAAAAATGGGGATGACATCATACTGTTGAACGTGAGTCAACAGTGTGATGCAGCAGCTAAAAAGGCCAATGCGATTCTAGGCTGCATCCATGGAAGTACACGTCCCTCCCCATTTGCAGACTTGCTGTCTGCGGTTTTGATCCTCCACAGACGACAAGCCAGGAGGGACAAAATGGCGTGCGCACAGGAGCATGCGGCCGTTATAATCAATGGGAACTTGAATATTTGCAGGGGGAGGGGGTGGATCCGGAATGGATCGCCTGTGAATCTGAAGGGACGAGTGTACAGTGTCTAGACAGAGGGAAGTAATAGTGCCACTCTATTCTGCTTTGGTCAGGCCTCATCTGGAATACTGTTAAGCTTATCGCACGGCACTTACAAGAATGGGAACGGACAGGAACGGAACAGGGCAAAAATGCATGCTACTGGACAGGAGAACGCCAGCAATGCCGCCGGGAGTCCCCAAGCCGTTCCCCAGCCGTTCCTGGCAGCCAATTTTGAAGAACAGTTTTGAATCGTCCTTCAAAAATCGGCTGCCTGGAACGGCTAGGGAACGGCTTGGGGACTCTTGGCAACATCGGTGGCATTCTCCTGTCCAGTAACATGCATTTTTGCCCCATTCCATTCCTTTCTGTTCCTTTTCTTTCCCGTTCCTTAAGTGCTGTGCAATAAGCTTATGTGTCTACTTCTGGGCACCACAATTCAAAAAGGATGTTGACAAGCTGGAGCGTGTCCAGAGGAGGGCGAACAAAATGTTGAAGGGTCTGGAAACCATAAATCCCTATGAGGAGAGACTTAGGAGCTGGGTATGTTTAGCCTGGAGAAGAGATGGTTAAGAGGTGATATGATAGCCCTGTTTAAATACCTTAATTTCCATTTTTACATTACATTAAAAAAAAACACCTATTTGAATATTCACATGTTCCTTTTGGTTTTCTTAGCTGGAAAGACTTCTACTTCCATGCATGTTTCTTTCTTCATGTTCCAGAAATTTTCCTCCTTTCATTCTTCTGTCTTTATAACATTCATTCCACATTCACACTAATCCTTTTCTACATTTAATCACCCATCATTCCCCTCACATTTACTCCCTATTAACACAAAACCATAGTTATTTCTCATCTTTATTTCTCCAGTTGAAGCTAAACTATAAACTAATTCCCTCAACCTTTTTTCTGAAAGGGATCCTTTTTTCTTATCCTACACATCCCCCCCATCCCTTCCTTATTTTTCACATCTCTCCTATTACCTTATTATGTGTTCTTCTTCTGTGACATTAGTGTCTACTTTTATTTCACCCTTTCCCATAACCTAGCTACATTTTCCCATTTCTTTTCATACTGCTGAATCGACCTTCCATTTAGGATGTGAGGGCGATCTGGCTGCGACATCTGTCACCCCATTGATCGCCAGGGTTGATTCGGCTGATCTGGCTGGCTAGGCGGGTGTCCCCTTCCTCCCTCACCGCTCCATGTGCGTCCCTCCCGAAGCTGCGCGCTCGGCGGAAGAGGACGACCATCCCAGATAGAAGGAGTGTACCGTTCTTCGGTCAAGGGTATACGATAGCTGCGCTCCCCTGCTAGAACCTCCAAACAAGCTCAAGGTCCATTTATAGGAAACCTTCCATTTATATACATCGTGAATCTATCCATTATAACCAAATCACTTAACTTCAATATCCATTCCTTGGTGGTAGGTATTACTTAACTTTTCCAGTGTTTTGCATACACCAATCTCATCACAGTGATCATATCATGCTTGTTTCTTCTTGGTTGAGTTTATCTTTTATGTTATCTGTAATATTGAGTAAGAAGAATTCTGGAATCATGGGGATATTCTTCTGCAGAACTTCTGCCATACTTTTATGTACGCTTTTCCAAAAGCTCCTTGCCCTATTTAAATATTTGAAGGAATGTCATATTAAGAATAGGACCTGGAGCAATGGATTCAAACTACAGGAAAAGAGATTCCACCTCATCATTAGGAGGAACTTCCTGACAGTAAGAACTGTTCAATGGTGGAACACACTCCCTTGGATGGTGATGGAGTCTCCTTCTTTGGAAGTTTTTAAACAGAGGCTGGATGGCCATCTGCCAAGTGTGCTTTGATTGTGTCTTCCTGCATGGCAGAATGGGGTTGGATTGGATAGTTCTTGGGGTCTCTTCAAATTCTTATGATTCTACCATTCTGAGAGCTCATTCACTTACATTTAAACCAGTTTGTGATTTGCCTTCACTCCGTCTTGGTAAATTGATTCGAGAAGGTCCGTTGTTCTCACTATGAAAGTGGATCTTTTCATTATTCCCTTGTAATCGCTTCATTTTTGGCACGATTGTCGTTCCCACTAGTTTGCCCTGCTTCAAAATGCATGTCAACCATCTGTGCATCATCAGTGATGCAAACGGCAACATGTTGAGGACGGGGCCATCCCTGGCACCAAGCGGGGCAACTTTATCAACTGAGCCTTCCTCTGCCCCTCAGCAACCCAGGCTGCTCAAGCACACCATTTCCTCTTTGAGCAGCCAGACATGGGACCATATATATATATATATAGTTACCGTGTTGATGGTAGCTTGTTTAACTTAAGCTGCCTGAGGGCTCGCACTAAGACTCTAAACTATCTAGTCGGTGAGCTGCTCTTTGCTGACGATGCTGCCCTTGTTGCCCACACAGAAGCAGCTCTGCAGCGCCTAACATCTTGCTTTGCAACAGCTGCAGAAATGTTTGGGCTGGAAGTCAACCTGAAGAAAACGGAAGTTCTCTACCAGCCTGCACCACAGGACAAACACCACCATCCCCACATTGCTGTAGGCAAATCTGTGTTAAGTCCGTTCAGCAGTTCACCTACCTGGGAAGCATCATCTCCTCAGACGCCAAGATTGACAAAGAGATCAATCACAGATTAGCAGAGGCATACAGCGCATTTGGAAGACTTTACAAAAGAGTCTGAAGTAACAAACACCTGAGGCGGAGCACAAAAATCAGTGTGTATAGAGCCATTGTACTGTCTATTCTCCTTTACAGGTCTGAAAGATGGGTCACCTATCGCCAACACTTACGACTCCTCGAACGCTTTCATCAGCGTAAATATATGCTGGACTGACTGTGTGACGAATGTTGCTGTCCTTGAGCAAGCAGGGATCACCAGCATTGAGGCCATGCTATTGAAAACGCAGCTGCGCTGGGCTGGGCACGTTTCTAGGATGGAGGACCATCGCCTCCCAAAAATAGTACTCTACGGTGAACTTGCCACGGGTCATCGTAAGAGGGGCGCTCCAAAAAAGCGATACAAGGACACCCTGAAACAACATCTCAGGTTCGGCCAAATTGATCACCAACAACGGTCCACCCTGGCCTCACATCGGGAGGCATGGAGATGCACTATCCACAATGCTGCAGCCTTCTTTGAGAAGTCACGCCGAACAAGTCTTGAAGAGAAACGACAACGCAGAGAGAATCACAACCCGGAAACATCACCCAAGGAGACCTTCTGCTGTGCTTTCTGCAACTGGACTTGTTTATCTCGGATTGGCCTTTTTAGTCATCAGCGCGCTTGCAAAAAGCGTGGGATGAGTCCTTCCTGAATCTTCGTTTGCGAAGAAAAGCCATATATATATATATATATATATAGACAGGATATGCGATTCATTGGTTTTACAACTACTTGCCTTGCTGAGCTGCAGTCCGCCCGTAATTGCAAGCTCTCCTCACTAGAGTCCATCCTTCTACCATGCAGCCTTCCTCTCTTTCTACTTCCTTCTACCTTTCCTAGCATCATTATTTTTTCCAGGGAGTCTTCCCTTCTCATGATGTGCCTGAAGTATGACAGCCTTAGTTTTTCCTCCCATTTTTTAATTTTAATTTTAATTAAAACACATATACATCCAAACAATTAAATCAAATTCATATACAGTTACTTTCTACATCTTACATTTGTAAGTTATATATAACTAAATTGAGCATAGATTAAATATATTCTTTCTTAACTTAACTCTTTTCTTGTTCATACATTTTTTAAACTCCATCAAAGATTATTCCGTTAAAACCGAGCATTTCATAACAAATCACTTTACCAAAGTGTAATTTCATCATACTTATCTTCCATTTCCCTAACATTAATTCTGTATTTATCTTTCCAAGACCAAATCTGTAAATATCCTACTCCGACCATCTATCTGTGCAGAACTGTATCAATTTTTCCCAGTCTTCTTCCCACCTTTCATTATACCTATTATTCAACCTCATCATCAGGTTATCTAATTTCATCATTTCAATAGATTTCTCCAACCATTTGTCAATTGTCGGCACATTTATTTCCTTCCAATTCTTGGCATATATTATTCTTGCTGCTGTTATCAAATATAAAATGAATTTTAGATGCTTTCTGTCATTTTCTCCATCAATTATGTTTAATAAGAAATATTCTGGGGACATCTTAATTGGAATCTGCAATATTATTTGTAGCACTTTATGTATATTCTTCCAGTATTCCTTAGCCTTTGAGCATGTCCACCATAAATGATAGAATGATCCTTCAATTTTTCCACATTTCCAACATTACCTTTCTCAAAACCTTTTATTTTTGCAATGTTGGGTGTTAGATACCATCTATATATCATTTTATAGAAATTCTCTTTCAAGTCCATGATGACAGCCTTAGTTTTGTCATCTTGTCTTCCAGGGAGATCTCTGGCTTGATCTGCTCCAGGACCCATTTTTTTCTTTATATTTTATTTTATTTTATTAAAATACATACATTCTCTTATTGCAAAGAGAATATATTGCATATTGCAAAAAGAATATATATAAGATTGCTCATACACAGTAACAGTGCAGCAGAAGTTTTTAAGCTTATGTTGTAAAAGAAAATCAAAAACATTTTCCAGTTCAAAACATTTCCTGGATATTTATAAATAAATGAAATCTTAGTACTGTAATTCCTTAATGTCTCATTTCATAAGAAATTGTTGTTCAGATTAGCCATTTATCATCATTGTTAGTTTGTCCATTAAGTCATTTACTTTTACTGACCATTATTCGAGTATGTGCTCGTTTTCCTTTTCCCAATGCTTTGAATAGATTAGGCAGGCTGCTGTGATCATATATAGAGTTATGCCTATCTCTTCTTTGCTCAGCTTCCCTTTCAACTCCTCTGTTATATTTAGTAAAAATAGTTTGGGATTCATCTCAAAGCAGATTTGAAAAAACTCTTGCATTTTTGTATGGATCACCTTCCAGAACATTGCTGCTTCCTTACACTCCCAAAACATATGAAATAAGTTGGCATTGCTTTGTCCACATTTCCAACAGCTATTTTCATTGCTATTTTTAATCTTATTCAGTTTTGCAGGTGACAAATGCCACCTGTGGAGCATTTTGTAAAATAATTCTATTAAATATGTGCTTTTAGTAAATTTTAAATTTTTGTTCATACTTTTTCCCAAATATTAAGTGGTATTTGTTCTCCGATGTCCTGCATCCATTTTATCATGCTTTCTTTAACTGACTCTTCTTTTAGCTCAATATCTAGTAACATCTTGTATAGCTGCGATATCATATGCTTTTCACCCGTCCAATTTTTTTTCTAATTCCTTTCTTTCGGTTTCTATTCCTATAAGATTATTGTCTTTCTTGAACCTTTCTTTTAGTTGAAGATACAATAGCCATTGTATTTCTGCTCCTTCTCTTTGAAGTTCCTCTAATGTTTTAAGGTTCTCACCTTTTTCTGTTTTGGTTAAAAATATCTCCATAGGTGATCCACTTTTCTTTGTGAGTTTTTTCTGCTTTATGGAAAGCTTCCTGAGTCGAGACCCATCTTGGAAATTTGATATAGAAAAAACTCCTGTACTGGTTCCAAATTTTAAGTAATGCTTTTCTTATCATAAGATTGTTAAAAAATTTATATGTTGTCTCATTCTCATAGCATAGATACATATGCCATCCGGTGTCCAAATCAGCGCCTTCCAATGCCAATAGTATTATTCTTTAGGTCAATCCAGTCCTTTAACCATGTAAAAGCAGCGGCATTGTAATAAATTTAGAGGTTCGGCAAACCCAAATCTCCTTTCCTTTTACAATCTTGCAATACAGCTGTTTTTATTCTAGGTTTTCCCCAAAGCCAGACAAACTCTCTAATATCTCTTGTCCACGTTTTGAAGCTATTATTGATGACAGGTATGGTTTGAAATAAATATAACATTTTTGGAAGCACATACATTTGTATCCGTGAAATTCTTCCAAGTAGTGATACTTGCAGTGTCTCCCACCTTTTCAACTCCTCTTTAACTTTATTCCAGGTCTTAATATAATAATTTATCAAAAGATCAGAGTTTTGGTTTGTTATAGTAATGCCCAAATATTTTATTTTTAGTACTATCTTAAATCCATTTTCATAGCCAAGTCCTTCTTGTCTGTTTTTGAAAAATTCTTTATGAAAATCCCACTCTTTTCTTATTAATTTTAAAACCTGCCATATAGCAGACTTCTTCTAGGGTTGACCATAGTTCTGTGATGCTATTTTTTGGATTATCTAATATAATTGCAATATCGTCGGCAAATGCTTTTATTTGCTTGCCCTTTTGGCTATCCACGGAATCCTCTACACTCTTCTGCAGCCCCACATTCTCTCAAATGCACTGGTTTTCCTTCTATCCACTTTCTTCACTGTCCAGCTCTCACATCCATACATGGTATGAATACAGTGCCTTGTATGATACTAACTTTTGTGCTGAGTTGTATATCTTTGCATTTTAGAATCTTTTCTAGTTCTTTCATAGCCTCCCTCAATACTTCTCAATACTTTTCTGATTTCCTGACTTCAGTCCCCATTTCCATCAGTGTTTGATCCCAGGTATGGGAATTCTTTTACCATTTCTGTTCCTTCATTGTCTAGGGTGAACTTGTGAAGGTCCTCAGTGGTCATTATTTTTGTCTTCTTTACTTTAAGCCTGCCTTTGCACTTTCTTCCTTGATCTTGCTTAGTAATTGTTCCAGGTCTTTGAGGTTTTCTACCAGTATTATGGTGTCATCTGCATATCTTAGATCAGGGGTCGGCAACCTTTGTTGCCGGGGGGGGGCGGGAGGGGGGGAATGGCGCAAGGGTCAGCTGGGTGTGAGCCGTCGTGTACATGTGTGGGTGCGTGGGGAGCACTGTTTTGGAACGCCCCCCGCCCGTGTGCCATGTGAATTCGCCCGGCCCACATGCGGCGGAGTGTTCCCAAGGCCCAGGGAAGCCCCCCCCCGCATGTGCGCTGTGCGAATTTGCACGGCGCACATGCGGGGGGGATTCCCAAGGCCCAGGGAAGGCCCCATAGCGGCAGCAAATTCACACAGCGCAACCGCCATGTGGTCTTCCATTTTGTGCACACTTGCACATGGCGACGGGTGCCATTTTGGAACACCCAACACGCCGGCGTCGTGTTGTCTCCCCATAAGCATGTTGTCTCCCCTTCCTGACAGTAAGGGCGGTTCGACAGTGGAACACACTCCCTCGGAGAGTAGTGCAGTCCCCATTTCTATCCCACTCACAGAATCCCCTGGGCATGTAGCTTTCAGAGGACTAGAGCTTCCAAAATCCCCTGGGCAACCTGGCTAGCTGGGAAAACACTACTGTCTGGAGTCTAACACTCCCACAATCCCCCAGCCGCCATGGCTGCTGCCTTGGAAGTAGTAGTGCCCCCATAGTAACTTCTCCATACTCTGGCCATGAGGCCAGAGAAACCCACAAGCAGGAGAGGGAGAAAAGACATTAATCCTTTCCTCCTGTTTGTCCCTCCTTTCCTCCCCACCCACCCACTGCTATTCAAAGGTAGACTGCTATTGAACACTTTCTTCTTGCCCCTTGCCCCTTAACAACAGCTGGTGGCCCAGGCCAGCCCCAAGTGCTTGGCTGCCACTAGCACCCTGTTCCTGGGTCACTATCCAAAGCCAGACAAGTCTGCAAGCACTCCTCATCCTTACCCCTGGAAGGAAAAAATACTGTAAAATCATAAAGCAAAGTAATAGCTGTGTTAGTCTGGAATATCAGTATGCAAGGGGTTCTTGTGGCACCTTTAGAACTAACTATGCAGAAGTTGTTGCAGCTTAAGTTTTTGTAAACTTGGTCTAAATTTATGCTACAACTTCTTCTACATAGTCTCAGTGGTGCTACAAGATTCCCTTGCAAAGCAAAATTAGTAATCCAGCATTTGCTGCCCTGCTGTGACAGCTAAAACCTGCTTGAAGTGACTACCTTACTGCGTCTCATGGGGCAGCCTGGATTGTAGAAAGTGTGGCAGAATCAGAGTTGAGAGAGACCCCAAGGGCCATCCAGTCCAACCCCATTCTGCCATGCAGGAATTCACAATCAAAGCACCCCGACAGAGAGCCATCCAGCTTCTGTTTAAAGACTTCCAAAGAAAGAGACTCCATCACTCTTCAAGGGAGTGCGTTGCACTGTCAAACAGCTCTTACTGTCAGGAAGTGCCTCCTAATGTCTAGGTGGAATCTCTTTTCCTGTATCTTGCATCCATTGTTCTGGGTCCTAGTCTCTGGAACAGCAGAAAACAAGCTTGCTCCATCCTCAACATGGTACCCCTCCAAATAAACACCCAGCTCCCATAGGGTGGTTGCAGACTGCCAGAAATAGTGCAAATTGAGTCCCCTTTTAGGGTTAGTGCTAGGGAATCATGGGAATTGTTTTCCCCCCCCCTGAGACATTGAGCCTTCTCTGTCAGAGAGCTCTGGTGCCACAATAAAATACAGTTCCCATGATTCCCTAACCCTAAAAGTGGACTCAATTTGCACTATTTCTGGCAGTCTGCAACCCCCCTAAGTCTCTCCTCATAAGGCATGGTTTCCATCCCTTTCACCATTTTAGTTGTCCTCCTCTGGACATGCTCCAGCTTGTCAACATCCTTTTTGAATTGTGTTGCCCAGAACTGGACACAGGATTATTCCAGGTGTTAGTCAGATGCCTGCATTTTGATGTTTCTGTCCTTAGTTAAGATGGTAAGTGGAGGGTATATTTGCAGGCTGGCCCTCCTCCTTCTGTCCTTGTGGCTAACAAGTATATTGTGCCTTTTGGTTGGCCAATAAAGGTATCACTGTTTGGTAGATTTTTGTTTGAATTTGCTAAATGGCCAACACAGCTACTCCTGTATTTTCCATTCTTCACATGTGGTTGAACTGCACATCCCAGCAGTCCTGGATAGCATATAAAAGATGAGGAATGCTGGGAGTTGCAATTCAGGAACATCTGGAGAGTTGCATGATTCCTACCCCTGCTCTAGCCTGTGCTCTGTGACAGTCTATGGGCAGATGGGCCAAAACTTTTTTTGGCTTAAATGCCTTCTGTGTAGGTTTTCACTAATGTGTGAAACCACTGTTATAGAGACAGCTGTTTTATACAATTTGTCCAGTATTGTCTACTTTGATTGGCAGTGTTTTTTCAAAGAGTGAAAAAGATGTTTCCCCTCGTCACATACTTCCTTGATACATTTCCCTTAATCCACCCTTTACTGTACATCAAGAGGCAGAGTAGTTCAGATGTTTGGAGAACTAGCTCCCATGTGTACAGCCAGGGATTATACACATTGTAGCCCATAACTTCAGAAGGGCAGCATAGAATCATAGAATCCTAGAGTTGGAAGAGATCCCAAGGGCCACCCAGTCCAACCCCATTCTGCCATGCAGGAACTCCCAATCAAAGCATCCCCGACAGATGGCCATCCAGCCTCTGCTTAAAGACCTCCAGGGAAGGAGACTCCACTACTCTCCGAGTGAGTGTCTTCCACTGTCGAACCGCCCTTACTGTCAGGAAGTTCTTCCTGATGTTGAGGTGGAATCTCTTTTCTTGCAGCTTGCATCCATTGTTTCGGGTCCTAGTCTCTGGAGCAGCAGAAAACAAGCTTGTTCCCTCCTCAATATGACATCCCTTCAAATATTTAAACACGGCTATCATATCACCTCTCAACCTTCTCTTCTCCAGGCTAAACATCCCCAGTTCCCTAAGTCGTTCCTCATAGGACTTGGTTTCCAGACCCTTCACCATTTTAGTTGCCCTCCTTTGGACACGCTCCAGTTTCTCCACATCCTTTTTGAATTGTGGTGCCCAGAACTGGACTCAGGATTATTCCAGGTGAGACCTCACCAAAGCAGAATAGAGTGGCACTATTACTTCTCTTGATCTAGACACTATACTTCTACTGATGCAGCCTAAAATTGCATTGGCCTTTTTAGCTGCTGCATCGCACTGTTGACTCATGTTCAACTTGTGGTCCACCTGGATTCCTAGATCCCTTTCACACGTAGTCTCATTCAGCCAGGTGTCCCCCATCGTATATCTGTACTTTTCATTTTTCCGCCCTAAGTGCAGTGCCTTACATTTCTCTGTGTTGAATTTCATTTTGTTAGCTTTGGCCCAACTTTCTAGTCTGTTCAAGTCATTTTGAATTTTGATCCTGTCCTCTGGGGTATTAGCTACTCCTCCTAATTTGGTGTCGTCTGCAAATTTGATAACTATGCCCTCAATACCGTCATCCAAGTCATTAATAAAGATATTGAATAGCACTGGGCCCAGGACAGAGCCCTGTGGCACCCCACTGGTCACTTCTTTCCAGGTTGAAAAGGAGCCATTGTTGAGCACCTTTTGGGTTCGCCCAGTCAACCAATTACAAATCCATGTAACAGTTACTTTGTCTAGCCCACATTTTACCAACTTGCTTGCAAGAATGTCATGGGGAACCTTGTCAAAGGCCTTACTGAAATCAAGATATACTATATCCACAGCATTCCCTTCATCTACCAAGATGGTAATTTTATCAAAAAAAAGAGGTCAGATTTGTCTGGCATGACCTGTTTCTTTGAAACCCATGTTGACTTTTTGTGATTATGAAATCAGAAGACGACTAAGAATGGGGAGGGTGGCTATGAAAGAACTAGAAAAGATCCTAAAATGCAAAGATATCCAACTCGGCACAAAAGTCTGAATCATACAAGCCATCATATTCCCTATTACCATGGATGGATGTGAGAGCTGGACAGTCAAGAAAGAAGATAGGAAGAAAATCAATGCATTTGAGAGAATGTGGGGCTGGAGAAGATGCTGAGGATCCCATGGACAGCCAAAAGGACAAACAAATGGGTCCTGGAGCAGATCAAGCCAGTAACCTCTCTTTAGGCCAAGATGACTGAACTGAGACTGTCGTACTTTGGACACATCATGAGAAGAGAGGACTCTTTGGAAAAGACCATAATGCTAGGGAAGGTGGAGGGAAGTAGAAAGAGAGGAAGGCCACATACTAGATGGATGGACTCTAGGAAGGAGATCACTATGGGGATTTCTTAAGGGGTTGCAGGATTTAAGCAGAGCAGGGGAGGACAGAGGGTCTTCTTGGCGATGTCTCATCCCTAGGGCCGCCATGGGTCGAGATCCCCTCGAGGGCAGTCCTCCACCCCCAGAAAGTCCCCTTCCAGCCCCGTCTTCCTCGGGGAGGCCTGCCCCGATTCCCTCTCGGCTGGGGCCCAGGGGCTGCGTCTCCTTTAAGGAGGCTCTTTCCAAACCCAGACGGAAAGTTCCGCGGGGGCTGCCCTTGCTCTCGGGGGGGGAGGGGGGAGAGCGGAGGGAGGCTCCAAGCGAGGGCGCCCCACGGCCTTCCCTCCCTCCTTCCCTCCTTCGCCGCTGGGCTACCCGAGGTCCTCTAGTCGGTCTCCCCGCTGGAAGGGCGCGTGTGGCTCCGTGCCTCTCTCTCGCTCTCTCTCTGGGCCGCCCAGAGCCTGGAAGGGGAGGACTCCGACTCCGACGCCGACCCGCGGGACCTCCGCCGCTGCCCGCCGCGGCGCCGCCCCTTCCTTCCTTCCTTCCTTCCTTCCTTCCTTCCTTCCTTCCTTCCTTCCTTCCTTCCTTCCTTCCTTCCTTCCTTCCTCGGGACCCACCGCCCGCTTCTTCAGCCCCGCTCGGCCTCCCTGCCCCGCCTGGAAGCAGCGATGGGGCGGCCGGGTGGCGCCCTCCTCCTCCTCCTCCTCCTGGTCCCGGTCCCGGTCCTGGTCCTGGTCCTGCGGGGCGCATCGGGCGCGGCCAGGCAGGAGCTGCAAGGTAAGCTCCCCCGGGAGGACTCCGGCCTGACTGGGATGCAGGGCCCGCGCCCCGCACCTGCCGGGGGACCCTTGAGGTCATCGCCTCGCTCCCCGCAGCCTGGGAGGGAGAGGGAGCTGGGCATCATCATCCTGGCATCAGGGCGCGGCGCAAGGAGGGCTCCCCCGATGGATGAATGTCCCCCCAAAGTCCCCAGGAGGACTCCGGAGCAGAAGGGAAACCTCCCGGGGAGGAAGGCTGCCTTGTGCGGAGGAGAGGAGGACCCCACCGCTCCTCACCTTTTTCCTTCCTTCCTTCCTTCCTTCCTTCCTTCCTTCCTTCCTTCCTTCCTTCCTTCCTTCCTTCCTTCCTTCTTTCTTTCTTTCCTTCCTTCCTTCTTCCCTCCCTTCCTTCCTTCCTTCCTTCTTTCCTTCTTTCTTTCTTTCTTTGCATCACGGCTAAGACATTCCCGAAAGGCTCATGTATCTGGAGAGTTGGACATGGAAGGGAAAGTCTTGCCTGAATTCAGGGCTGGGGACAGTCAGCTTGGAAGCTCATAAACTGCCAGAGCTTGGGGACGTGACCTATTGTGCGCTAGAAGAACCCCAGCATAGCTGCTGGCCACCCAAAAAGTCCCTCTTCGGACTCCCTCAGGACCTCCACAGTCAGGGGCAGTCTATCTGTCTGTCTCCTGGCATCTCATTATTGCCTGTATGTGATGGGGTGGGCAAACGACAGAGGAGCCCACTTGGGAGGCTGGCTGTTAGGGGAAAGAGGATGCCACCTTAGGGCCTTTGCAGACTGCCAGAAATAGTGCAAATTGAGTCCACTTTAAGGGTTAGGGTTAGGGTTAGGGAATCAAGGGAAGTGTATTTTATTGTGGCACCAGAGCTCTCTGACAGAGAAGGCTCAATGTCTCAGGAAAAAAAAAAATCCCATGATTCCCTAGCACTAACCCTAACCCTTAAAGTGGACTCAGTTTGCACTATTTCTGGCAGTCTTCAAAGGCCCTTAGTTTCGCTTAACTTGGAAAAGTGATATAGGTATTTAAACTCTTGTGAAGGACAAATCTATTTAATCTGAGGACCATGAGAGTAGAACCTCCACGCAGAGGGGCAGTATACCTCTGGGTGCCAAATGCTGCCTTAGGGGGAGACAGCAGAGGAGGGCTGGAACCTCACCACCTTTTGAAGGCTTCCTGGGAACGACTGGTTGGTTGTTATGGGGAAACAGGATTGTGGGTGGAATGGACCCTCCTGTCCTGATCCAAATGGGTTCCTTTTACATATGTTGGTTAAGCGAGTGAGGCAGAGTGAGGCAACCACCTCAGGCAGCAGAGGCTGGGGGGTCAGCATGGGCCGCACCCTAATTGTCACACAACTGGTCTTGCACTCCATTGATTGCCCAGCTACCTTGAGGTCCTGTCCTCTTGCCATGGCTGAAGGGGAAGGTCAGCTGCCAGTTTTTCTGCATGTACAAAGGAACGTGTATGTGTGTGTGTGTGTCCACGCATGTGTGTATACACTATTTTTTCTTTTGCCTCACATGACAAAATGGCTTGGGTTCTCCACACCAGTGTTTCTCCACTCTTGTTGTTGTTAACTGCCTTCGCGTTGGTCTTGACCCATGGCGACCCTATGGATGAGACATCTCCAGGCCCCCCGTCCTTTCCTGCTCTGCCCAGCTCCTGCAAACTCTTTTTTGGGGTCTCTTTAATAAAGTCCCTCCATCTGGCCTGTGGCCTTCCTCTCTTCCTCCTTCGCTCCATCTTCCCCAGCATTATTGTCTTTTCCAAAGAGTCCTCTCTTCTCATGATGTGTCCAAGGTACGACAATCTCAGTTTGGTCACCTTAGCTTCCAGGGATCTCTCTGGCTTGATCTGTTGAAGGACCCCTTTGTTTGTCCTTTTGGCTCTCCATGGGATCCTCAGCACACTTCTCCAGCTCCACATTCTCTCAAATGCATTGATTTTCTTCCTATCATCTTTCTTGACTGTCCAGCTCTCACATCTATGCATGGCCATAGGGAATACGATAGCTTGTATGATCCTGACTTTTGTGCTGAGTTGTATATCTTTGCATTTTAGGATTTTTTCTAGTTCTTTCATACCCTATTCTTAATCTTCTCATGATTTCCTGGCTGCAGTCCCCATTCTGATCAATGTTTGATCCCAGATATGAGAACTCTTTTACTATTTCTGTTTCCTCGTTGTCTAGTTTGAATGTGTGTAAGTTCTCTATGGTCATTATTTTTGTTTTCTTTATGTTCAACATTCTGTGTCACCGATGAATGAGAGCGTGACTCAAAAGATGGAAAAATTCCTTCCTTCAACTTCCTGTGGCTGGGGGATTCTAGGTCATGTAGTCCAAAAAAGATAACTTTTCTAAACTCTGATTTAACCATTGCAATGTGATACTTTGTAGCCCTTGGTGCATTATGGTAATAATATATCCCAAGTAGCAAGGCTACAAAATATTAAAGAGAATTGCCACACTGATGAGCTCAGACTATCTAAGGCAGGGGTAGGCAACCTTTTTGAGCCGGGGGCCAGGTTGCTGTCCCTCAGACAATTGGGGGGTCGAAGCACCAAAAATAAATAAATAAATCTTAAAATTAAAATATACATATAAAAATAAAAAATATATGCATGCACACTCTCTCAGCCCCAGAAAAGCCATGGCAAAACCCCTGTGGAGATTTTGCCAAGAAAACCCCAAGAACAAGTAATAACAACAATAATCAATATCATCATAGTGGCGGGGGGTGGGGGTGGGGGTGGCGGCGGCGGCAGGACCAGCCTGGGGCCGGTCCAAAGGCCTCAGAGGGCCACATCTGGCCCCCGGGCCTTAGGTTGCCTACCCCTGATCTAAGGCACTATAGTAAAAGAACGTCCTGTTATGAGAGGGATGAGAATCATGTGTCCCTCTGGATGTTGTTGGATTACAGTTCCCAGCATTCTTCACTGTTGGCTGTGTTGGCTAGGCACACAGATCTGGATGGCAGCAGAGTACCCATCACTGTGTCATAACAATAGGAAGCAAATCACCTTCTGCTTGTCCTCTCTGTCCTGCTTCTGAATGCCTGAGCCATTTTGGTGATGCTGCAGCCGCTTGGTGCTTCTGCCCTGGGGCAGGACTAGGGCTATGCAACAGGCTTGCTTTCCCCATTTGAAAAACAGAATCCAGAGTCTAAGCCAGGATGAGCAATGGAGGCCCTCCTGATGTTTTTGGACAACAGCCCTAGCTAGCAGAGCCAGTGGTGAAACCATTGAAGAGCCACGGTTGTTGCCATCTCCACCACCACTGGTCTAAAAATGTCAAAAACAGGGATGAGGGCTATGAGGAGCCTCAAAATTGTTAGACTGCAACTGCCCTCATGCCTAGCTGACATAGTCAGTGGTGGGAGATGATGGGGACTGCAGTCCAACAACATCTGGAGACCCACATTTTCACCTATTCCCAGCTCCGAAAAACGGTAGGTAAGGTTACCTCATTCTGGAAAGATATTGGTAGCCCTGTGGCATCAACCAGTAGGCCATCCTCACCTCAGTCCTATTGGTGTGCCTGACAACAAACCCAGCCTTGCATCAAGAAACATGGAGAAAGTTGCTGCTGTTTTATAGGTCAGGTAGCAGAGGGAACAGCCAAAAAGACAAACAGTTGGGTCCTAGAACAGATCAAGGCAGAAATCTCCATGGAAGCCAAGATGACAAAACTTAGACTGCCATACTTTGGACCAGGGGTAGGCAACCTTTTTGAGCCGGGGGCCGGGTTGCTGTCCCTCAGACAATTGGGGGGCCGAAGCACCATAAATAAATAAATAAACAAATAAATAATTAATTAAAAATTAAAAAATATATGCATGCACACTCTCTCAGCTCCAGAAAAGCCATGGCAAACCCCTGTGGAGATTTTGTCAAGAAAATCCCAAGAACAAGTAACAACAACAATAATCAATATCATCATGATGGGTGATGGCGGCGGCAGGACCGGCCTGGGGCCAGTGCAAAGGCCTTGAGGGGCCGCATCCGGCCCCCGGGCCTTAGGTTGCCTACCCCTGCTTTGGACACATCATGAGAAGGCACGAATCATTGGAAAAAAGCAATAATGCTAAGAAAGGTGGATGGAAGTAGAAAGAGAGGAAGGCTGCATGCTAGATGGATGGACTCTATTAAAGAGATCATGAGTATGAGTTTGCAGGAGTTGGGCAGAACAGTGGAGGACAGGGGGGCTTGGAGATGTCTCATCCGCAGGGTTGCCATGGGTTAAGATCGAAGGAAAGGGAGTTTACAACAACAGCAGAGGGAACATGGATGTATGAAGTCCTTCTCTTCTTTTGCTGATAGACAATACACTACCCATTAATGGTGTGTGATTAAGGAGCATTTTCCAAAGAGGCAACCATGTCAATCGGTTGTGCCAAAAAGAACAAGGAATTTTGTTCACTGTGAAAGACAAACATTTATTATAGAATGGGCTTTGGTGGATCACAGCCCACTTTATCTGATGCGTGAAGAATTATTTATTAATCTCTTTAAAATACTTAATAATAATAATAATAATAATAATAATAATAATAATAATAATAATAATTGGTAGCCTGGCTTGTTTTGTAACATTTTGGAGAGGTATGCCAGCATGGCATAGTGGCTTCAGAGTTGGATTAGGACTCTGGAGACCAGGGTTCAAATTCTGGTTCAGCCATGTAAACCCACTGGGTGACCTTTGGCAAGTCACACTCTCTCAGCCTCAGAGGATGGCAATGGTAACCCCCCTCTGAAGAAACATGCCAAGAAAATGCCATGATAGCTTCTCCTTAGGGTCACCATGAGTTGGAAATGACTGAAAGGCACACAACAACAACAAATAGATGTACAGTAGCCCCTCCTAATTTGTAGGGGATCTGTTCCCACCCCACCCCCCAAAAAATGGCAGCTTGCAAATATTTGAGCCCTATTGAAAATAGTGGTGTGTGTGCCCATGGTGCATGCCACCATTATATCCCTCCCCACTTGTCCCTTCTGCGAAGAGTGGGACTGCAGACTCAAAGTCCACAAAGGGGGAGTGACAACTGTACAATTACTTTGAAAAAATTTAGAAATTTAAAACAGTAAAGAATACTTGAACGCAGGGGTGGGCAACTGTAGAAGGCTAGGGGGCTGCATTAACACCCCCCAGGAGACCTTGGAGGACCCCAGTCCTCCACACCTCCTTCTGCAAAAACTAGTGCCATCTAGGGAACATAGAGGCACTCTCACAATAATGTTTCCTGGATCCCTAGGGGGCATTCTGGGTCATTTTGAGGCAAAAAGAAAGTTTTTGAAAAAAATTGCAAAAATTTGTTTTGACCCCCCCCCCAAAAAAAAAACAACAACAACCCACAAAGAACAGTTGAGACATCCAAAGAAAAGGGGCCAGCAAAGTTAAACAAGGGAATGTGAATGCAGCAAACAGAAGACAAGGCTGAGACAAGACTGCACACATTTTACACCTACACATAGCTCTGTGTTTGGCTTGTCAGACTAACTGCCAACCCTTCTCCATCCCAAACTAGGCAGCTGGTTTAACCAGCCAAATGGCAACCTTTGTTTGAAGAGCCCTAGAATTCCTTTCTGGTGCTGGTTGCCCAAAATATGTGTCATTAACCATATCCCTGGTTTTAACCTTAAAAAAAGCACCACATCATCTGCTTGCACCCAAAAATTCTGGATAAAATACATGCCACCAATCAAGCCCCAAATTGAGTGTATTCCAAGTGGAAACGTCTCAGGAGCCACAGGATCCTTGGGAGGTCTGGTCCTGGGAAAAGGAACTTCACAGCCTCTCTGCCACTGACATCCATTCTGCTCCAAAGGAGACCACAGAGGAATGAGCTGTTCCACAGATGCCTCTCTGTGCGCCTGATACTGGGACAGTGTGTAAAATCCATTCTCGTAAACAAATATTGAACGGAAAAGCCGGCCAGACCGGAGAGGGGCCCTTGCTTGGATTCCATGGCCTTGTGGTCCAAATCCAGAGATGGCCTCCAAACTGAAGGGCGGCCTTGTTGGATCAGGCCAACCCACCCTGTGTGTCCAAGTGGCCCATTTCATACAAACAGGTGGACCAAATGCCTTTGTTTGCACTTATTCCACTCTGGCAGTTGCAAGGGCACAACTGGTGGGGGGGGGGGGGATAATTTTTGTAATTTCTCAGTCAGGATTCTGGGAGTTGTAGTAAAAAAAGACAGTTCTTTTGTCCTGATGGAAAGCTTGCAACCAAGTCCTTCTGGCCAAAAGAAACAGAGGTGGGGTTACCACCCCCTCCTCTGGATCCTGGATGCAACAGGTAGCCATCCTGACTACTTGCTACTGAGGGTCCTGACCTCCATGAATTAATCAGATCTTTTAATGCTTTCTAAGTTGGCAGCCATCATTACAACCTGTGGCAGTGAGTTCTACAGACCTTCCCCCTTATCTGGCCTGAATCATCCACCATTCTACAATTGTGAAGGCAACCCTGTTTTTTGTGGGTTTTTCGGGCTGTGTGGCCATGTTCTAGAAGAGTTTCTTTCTGACGTTTCGCCAGCATCTGTTCAGAGAAGATGCCAGCCACAGACGCTGGCGAAACGTCAGAAAGAAACTCTTCTAGAACATGGCCACACAGCCCGAAAAACCCACAAAAAGCTATGGATGCTGGCCATGAAAGCCTATGACTTCGCAACCCTGTTCGGTTGTAGTTGTCCGGGAAAGCAGCCAAAGGGCTGATAAGACAGCTGACTTCAAACAAACAAAATCCCCAGCACAGCAAGTCAGTGTTACTACACAGTAACTCTACCATAGGGTTTACCAAAAGAATTGTCAGACGGTCCGAGGTTTGAGGTATCAGATAGGCAGATCGATAAACAGTCCAAGGTCAAGGTTTCCGGATAGTCAAGGTGATCTAGGAGACACGGAGCCAGAGACAAAGTCTTTCCCGTAGAAGAGTCAGATATCCACTGGCAAAGCACCACCCATGCTCCAAGTTCTTAAGAAGGCAAGGAGCTGGCCTTCAGCTGTGTCTGATTATTAACACGCTTCTGCTGAAGCCTCTGTGATCTTCGCAAGCCCTCTCTTTCTGCTCGACGCTCCTTAAAGGTAGGCACACTGCCCAGATCCTCCTCCCTGACTACAGCATTAGGCAGCCCTGACTGCTGAACCTCTGGAGGGCCCACAGCCTCTGCTACAGCAGAACTAGGGCCAGCCTCTGGCTCTTCCACTACAGGTTCAAGTCCCAGGGGCCCTGGCTCCTCCCTTACAGGTTCAGGTCCCAGGGGCTCCAGCTCATCCCCTGAGTCCTCTGAATCGTCCTCCAGGCAGGGCATGACAGTAGTGTTAAGACACAAGGAGAAAGCTTGGCTGTCACCACGTTTCAAATGAGTTAATCTTCCTATCAGCCTTTTTTTTCATAGGGTGGGCCTTCTGTCCCTTATTTCCACTTTATTAAAGCAAAGAAGGTTGTTTTGATAAAGAATGTTTGTCGCAATCTGCCTTCAGGTCGACTCCAACTTACAGCAACTCTGTCCTGAGGATTTCCTGGCCACATTTCTTCAGAGAAGGTTTTCTATTGCAATCATCTGAGACTGGAGAATTGCTCAAGGTCACCCAGTGGATTCTCACAGCTAAGCAGGAATTTGAACCCTAGTTTTCTGGAGTCCTACCTAGTCCCACGCATAGTCCACAACACCACACTGGCTTTACTGAAGATGGATGCAAAACTAGCCAGTCACCATGTACATGATAGCCCCAGAATAGCTGGTCAAAATGCTGTGCCTTAATGGCAAGCTATGTGCATAAAACAGAAATCTTGGTGCTTTAGCATGAAGGTGCACAATCTGACACTGACATTTACTCATCTTCTCCCAAGAAGGCTGAGCGAAATATTTGAAAGTTCAAAATTTTAGCTTTGTTTTGGAAGGGGTGAGGTGGGAATGGGCGGTCATTTTGGCAGGGACAAAGAAGTGAAATTGGATGGGATTGCTGGAAGGCTAAATGGTGAGTAACAATGACGGCATTGTAACACTTTTCAAAGAAACAGCCTTGTTAGTTTGCTATACCATTAAAAGTAAAGGGACCAAGGAGTCTGGTAGATACTCTTAAGTCCAAATGATTTTATTTCAGCATGAGCCTTCATGGATTTCAACCTACTTCAGATGCATTAATGGAGTGATGTTAAAGCCACAGAATTTTAGATTCTACTCTAGCTGATCTCACTGTAGCCATTTGTGCCTGTCTGTAACAGGCATGCTATGACTCTTGAATCTTCACTCAGCCATGGAAATCATGGATTATTTTGGACAATCTGCATGGTTTGGGTCCCATGGGAAAAAATGCCCCCAGATATGTCAGAGTTGTCCACCATGGGATACAGCTTGACCTCTGTTTCTTCCTCCCTTAGTCATTGACCTTCTGACTGTTACGGAGCCCCGGCACATGGCCACTGTCACCAACAAGATCCGAACGGAGCTGCTGTCTGTCAATGATATCTACCTGCTGTCCACTTTCCGCCTGCCCCCCAAGCAAGGTGCAGTTTTGTTTGGGCTCTACTACAAGAAGGACAACAGCCGCTGGTTGGAAGTCTCAGTGGTTGGCAAGACCAACAAAGGTGAGAGAGAGGGAAAGGAAAGGACTGCCTGTGGAAAAGCCTGGAAAAAAGGGACTTATGGGCTACCACTCCCAGAATGTCACATCCAACTGGCTATGGCATTCTGGGAGTGGTAGTCTAAAAACATCCTTCCCCTCCTCCCCCTGTATCAGGTTGTCTGTTTCTCCCAAGGCAGTATTGCCATTTCTCAACCCCTCCAGACACCCTGCACCATTCTTTTTCTACTAAAAATAATTACTTAATTAACTGCAATAAACAGGGATGGTTTGCCTCTCAGGATTCTCCAGGAGTGGTAAGACACTTTTCAGTGGGTTTCATTAACCCGTTTACTGCTTAAAATAATCTTAAGCCCACTCCTTTTTTTAACAATAGGAAATGAGTAGAAGTCACTTCTTGTTCACTTGGCCTGGTGGGGAGAAGCATAGTGAAAATGGTCCCCTACCCCCAGAGAGCATTTTGGTGCAAAGAAATTGGGGGAGAAATTGTACAAAAAATTGCAGTTTTTTTAATCTGGTGGGATGGCTTGAGGAATCACAAAAACAGCCCTGGCCCACAGGCCACACTCCCCTCCTCCTGCTTAAAATCATCATTTTCACCACCACCACAATAGCACAGTTACAAGAAGTGGCACTACTTGAAGCGTGCTATACAACTTTATCTAATGATGCCTTGCTGATTCCTAGCTTTTTGGACAGAATCTAAAGTATACATTGTCCAGAAACTCCATCAGTGATACTGTGAAACTGAGATCATAGAATCATAGAGTTGGAAGAGACCACAAGGGCCATCCAGTCCAACCCCCTGTCATCACCATCAGTTTTTCAAAACCAGAAGTGGATGTCCCAGCCAGTTTGGTTTTTATTTTTTGGTAGGTCCTTATGGCCTCTGGAGGTGTCACAGGCAGAAAATTGTTGCCTTGGCCTAATGCTCTTGAAGTGTGATCCCGGAGTAAAAAAAACTATGCCTTTCCAGATGTTGTTGAACTCCAGTTCCCATCAGCTCTGGCCATTGGCTCTAATAGCTATGCAGAGACTCTGAACTTTGGCACCCATCGCTGCTACTCCTTGCAGCCTTTCTGGGTCTGACGGACCTGGAAACTCCCTTTCCTGCCCGGCCAACAAAGCTGCCAGACCTGGAACTTTATACCCCTTTCCACCAGCGCACTGGGTGACACCCCCTCTGCACCCTTCTAGTGATACCGCTGTCTAGAGGTCTTTCAGTAAAACTGTATGGTAAACTTCTGGCAGAAATATAGTGTTCACCATCATCAGTGGTTCTCAATATCTGGATTGTATATTTTACCTCAAACTCTTACTGCCAGTAACTAAAGGCCCTTTCAAGTACAGCTCTATGATTCCATGGTTGCATCCTTGGGGAGGCACTATAGCTCTCTAGCTGAAAGTTCTAAATGTCCCTCCTTGAACTGTAGATCTCAGGATTCCATCGGATGGAACCATGGAAATTAAAGTGGAATCATAGTGGTGTAATAATGTAGTGTGAAAGGGTTCTAAGCCTTACATGGGGCATTTTGACTTTAGGAGAAGGGGAGAAAGCTATAAAAATGTTAGGAACCCACCAAACAATAGTGACATGGGGAGGCAGGTGTGGAAATCAGGAGAATCCCAGAAAGCCTAATTGAAACCTCAATGGGCCAGATGTAGGTGGATGGTGTGAGGTGTGTCAACCTTAGGCCAAGGATGGGCAAAATGCAGCGCATGAACTGCATGCACCCCCGGGCCATTTTTGTGGCTTCTAGGGCACTTCAGGGATCACATTTTTGCCCCACTCACCCCCCCCCCCACACATGTATAATCCAAAAATGACCTCTAGGGAGTGTGGAAGACATTCCCACCATCTTGGGAGCTCCCCACCCCCAGACCTCCTAAGAATCAAAATAATTTTTGCAAAAATTTTCAAAAAAAAGTGCCTCCCAAAAAGCCCCCCCCCCCCCCGACATGGTGGAAATACTGCATGTCCCCTACAGTAAATTTGGGAGAAATAATATATTTTTTGTGGGGGTTGTTGTTGTTGTTGTTTTTATTGTTGTTTTTGCATGTGCGCATGTGGTGGGAAGTGCAGCCCTCCAAGGTCACATGGGTCTAATGTGGCCCCCCTAGCCTCTCAAAATTGTTCGCCCTTGCTTCAGGCCTTCCTTGTGTTCCAAATTTGGGAGCATCTACATTTCCTCCATCTTCGTTGTTTCCCAGTTGCCAGCTTTTGGTGGATATTTATGTCCATTCCACTAGAATTGTCACATACGGCAAGCCCTGAGCATAACCAGGGAACCAACGTGATGCAGTGGTTTGAGCACTGGACTGTGACTCTGGAGACTAGGGTTCAAATCTCTGCTCAGCCATGGAGACCCACTGGGTGATCCTGGATCCTGACTGACACTCTATCAGCCTTAAAGGAAGGCAAAGGTAAACCACCTCTGAACAAGTCTTGTCAAGGATACCCTGAGAGAGAGGGTTATGGAGAGGGTCTCCCTAAGTCAGAAATGACTTAAGGGCACTCAGCAACAACCACAATAACAACAACCATAACCAGCCCTCCCTGTTTTCTTTTCTTCTCTTGCACACCATCCCTAGTCCTCATCCGATACCTCCGAGCTGATGGGAAACTCCATTCGGTGAACCTGCAGAATGCCAACCTGGCCGACAGCCGCAGTCACACTGTCCTCCTGCGGGTGAGTGGCCTACAAGGCAGCAGCCTATCCACGGACCTGTATGTGGACTGCAAGCAAGTGGACTCCAACGCGGGGCTGCCAGAGATGTTACCTGTCGACGGGGAGCAGGTGGAGGCCATGGAGGTGCGGACAGGACAGAAAGCTTATCTCCGTATGCAGGTAAGGAGTATATAAACCTGAGGCAGGTAAACTCTTTGGTTCCACAGGTCAGATTCCCACTCTCTGGGACTTAATGTAAGCCAGTGGTTCTTCTCCTTTTCTTTACCAAAGACCTCCTTTAGATATATTTTGTTGTTGCACCCCCCAATAGAAACTTAACTCAAGATTTAAAACCCAAATAATAGTAGTAGTAGTAGTAGTAGTAGTAATGCCTGAACGCCACACCATTAGCATTTACACCATCAGTTAAACCTTCCTTCAGAGGTGTGAGAAGTGGAGGGAATACATTTCTTCTGCTTCTTCGTGGGCCCCTGTGAGGACATCATGGCCCCCTGGGGGCCTGCAGGCCACAAATTAAGAACCACTGCTGTAAGCCACACCAACCACCAAAACCAAAGCAAGAAGCATCCAGAGGTCCACTTCTGGTTTTGTACCCATGCTTTTTTACATTTGTTTTCACCCCGAATAATTATTTTTTATTTGTTTTTTTCACAAATATCAAAAGAATATCAGTAATCTTATTTAGTAACTGACAGTATCACAAATCTTATTTTACACCACCATTTTACACCATCTTTTTGACTGTTATCTGTACATTTGTTTCTTACTAAACGAAGAAAGAAGAGAAAGCAAAATAATAATAATAATAAATAGATTAATTTATGTTATCTTAATAATCTTACTTCATTTCTAATTTGTGCAGTATCTCTTTCCATTTTTTATCATATTGTTGAAAGGTCTTTCCCACTATATACACTGATAATTTATCCATTGTTATTAATTCGTAAAGTTTGGTTTGCCATTCTTTATCGTTGGGGGTTGTTTCAGATCTCCAATATTTTGCCAAAATTAGACGTGCGGCTGTTACCATGTATAATATTACACTTTTTTCATCTTGAGTTAGTTTACTATCTATTGCATCTATTATATTTAACAGATACATTTCTGGTTTTAGAGGGATATTTTTTTGAGTAATCTCACAAGATTTACAAGAAAAATCAGGATATCAAATATATAAAAAAGCAAGATATTTAGGAATAACAATTACAAATAATAATTCGGATTTATACAAAAATAACTATATACCACTATGGAAAAGTATAAAAACAGATTTGGAAACCTGGGATAAAAAACAACTCTCCCTTCTTGGTAGAATTGCTACTATACAGATGAACGTTCTGCTTTTTTACATTTGTGAAGGGGAAAACAAGGCTCAGGGGGTGTAGGAATAGAAATTTTACTTTTTTTTTTGCTAATTATTTTCTTTTTAAAAACCCTCTGTGGTCATTTAAGGGATTAGGAGATCTTGCAAAAATATTATTATTATTATTATTATTATTGCTTTATTTATTTATATCCCACCTTTCTCCCAGTTCAGGACTCAGGGTAGAGAGCACATGTGGCCCATGGGCTATATGATTTTTCACTTCTGGTAAACCTGTTCTCAACATTCTGTCACAAAATGGTGTGACCAAGGAACACTGAAAAAACAGCAAATGAAAGTTGGGGTGGGGGCTGTGAAAAGAAGGGGTTGGCCGAAATCTTAATAGCTGCAGAGGTCACCTTGAAGAACAATATGCTGGATCAGCTCCAGCACCTATCTGATCCCAATGGATTCTCTCTAAAGGTTTGCCTCAGATTAATTCCCCTCCCCTTGCATGGTATAGTGGTTTCAGTGTTGGATTTCAACTCTGGAACACAGGGTTTGAACCCCTGCTTGGAAATGGAAATCCACTAGATGACCTTGGGCAAGTTCTTCTCTCTCAGCCTCAGAGGAAGGCAAAGGCAAATCTCCTCTGAGCAAATCTTGCTAGGAAAACCCTGTGATAGGTTCACCTTAGGGTTGCCATAGATAGGAAAGAACTTAAAGGCACACAACAACAACAACAGCTCTCTGTCTTAGGGGTTTTTGGAGTCACTAAAGCTGATCCTAGGAGGGTCAATGAGCCGAGTAGGAGCCTTAAGTGAGTGCCCCTTCCAGGGAGATGAATCCATGCAGAACACAGGTAAGGTTTTGTGCTTTTTAAGAAAACATATGGACCCATACTGCATTAAGATACGCCAGAGCTCTAAACCAGGGGCAGGGAATGTATGGTTCACAAGCCACTAGTGGCCCCAAAGTTACTTTTGTGGTCTAGTTTCCTCCACCATTTTTTGACTCTCAGGCACTCTGGCACCCTAACTCTTGGGATACAAGGAGGGTATGGCCTTTCAAAGTGCCTTGCCCCCTAACCTTGGGCAGTTGGTCATCTCTGCCCTTATGTCAATTTCAAAATTTCCCAGAACATGACCAAAAAAGTGTGTTATTTCAACAGAGCGAAAAACCCTGAAAACTAAATTTGAGTGTGGCCTGAGGGACAATTTTCTGGCTCATAACCCTCCAGAGGTTGCACAGATTGTCAGAACCCCAAAACAAAAGAACCTCTGAGAGGTGGCCATCTAACTGCTGCTTCAAAATGTCCAATGAATGAGAACCCACCATATTTTGAATTTGCTTTGCTTTCGTAGACAGTAATCTTTAATGGAGGATGAAGTGTGACCCTTCTGATTTTGCTGGGCTCCAGCTCCCAGCATTCCTTATCCTTGGCTCTACTTGGCTAGGGCTTTTGGGAGTTGCAGTCCAACAACATCTTGAGGGCCACAAATGGCCCACCTCTACTTTCAGGTAACATGAATTTTGATATCCACCCATGGCGTCGTGAGTGAGGACAAGCCTGAGGTGTGCCTGAATTTGGGGGGTTTAATGGCCAACTAAGGAATCCTAGGAAATATAGGCCCATAAAGAGAGAAGGAGCTCTTCAATACTATACAGCTGCAGCATTTTGACATCAATATAAGTGCCATGGCTGTGTCCTATGGAATCCTGGGACTTGTAGTTCAGGGAGGCACTAGAGCTCTCTGGCACAGAATTCTAAATACCTCACAAAATTACCAATCCTTAGATTCCCCAAGATGGATCCATGACAGTTAAAGTGGTATCAATTGCTGTAATTGTTTTGTGTGAAGGAGACCCAAGACTCTTTGTTTCTACTCCTTGAGTCTCTTGGTTCAGTTCTGCTGGCACTGGGTGTTGTTGAAATCCCTCCCATGGAAGTAACTGTTTATCTCACTATCTTCTCTCTTTCCCCCTTCTCTTTTTAGTATCCAATGTGATCAATTCCCTGTTTGGTGAGTTTGATGGTGGCTCCAATGTCCTTCAAGTCTTGTGCTTCCTCTTAATTACGATGCTGCCCCTTATGTGTATGTTTTGATATTTACCCGTCAGTTAAGATATTTCTATACTGCTTAATTTTAAAAACACCAAAGCATTTGCAGTATGGTAAGCCCTTCAAACTGTGATTGTGGGTTAAATCTAATTTGAATCCTAACTAGAGCAAACCCATTGAAATCTAGGAACTGATGTTAGTGTTGGCCAGGGGTAGGAATTGCAACTCCTAGCATTTCTCACCGTAGGACAAATCTACACAACTTGGCAGTAGGTAGGGGCCAAAGTTAAAATAGGCTAAACTTCTTTGAGCCGTATATAGGTTTTAATTAAATATTAATTAATAATTGATTAATATTATTATTAATAATATTATTAATATTAATTCTTCCCTCCTTCTCCTCTGCCCAGGCCCCTCCTCAGGAGAAGGCCGAGCAAAAGAGGAGCCTTGAGGGGCAACAGTTTGCCCCTCTTCCTCCTCTCTTACCTGGCCATCAGGAAAAAGCCAGGAAGAGGAGGAGCCCTGGAGAGTGACCATTTGCCCACCCTCCTCCACCTCAACCCAGCCTTCTCCTTGGGAAACAGCCGAGCACTGGAGGAGCCTTGCAAAGCGAGTTTGCCCATCCTCTTCCTTCTCCTCCACCATCCATCCTTCCCTTTAGGAGAAAGCCGGGTGGTGGCAGAGCCTCACAGGGCAAGCATTTGTCCATCCCATCCTCTGCTACTTGTCCTTCTCCTCAGGAGAAAGTTGAGCAGCAGAGGAACCTTGTAGGGTGAGTGTTCACCCTTCTTCCTCCCCATGGCCCTCTCCTCGGGAGGAGGCCAAGCAGTAGAGGAGCCTTCAAGTCATTCCACTTCTTCTTCGTGGTCTCTGCGAATGCACACAACTGGGTTTTACTCTGCGCCTGCGCAGCTAGCTCGGAACCTTCTAGAATCACTGGGCAGAAGTTGGATTGCAACTTTTTGCAACTTTTTGGCGGTAGCCCCGCCCACCTCCATATAGGCCCCCGCGTTCCCGCTCTTTCCTCAGTTCCTTTCGTCCGCCGCTTTTGCAGCTAGTGAGGAACTTTCGCTTCGGCAGTTATCCTACTCTAAATAGTCTTCTTACGGTTTTGACCTCGGCTTGATTATTTGACTACTCTTTGGATTGCAACTAAAATATCTCCTGTTGATCTACACCGGTTTGACCCGTTTTGCTCGACCATGGCTTCGTTTAAACAATGTGTGACCTGTAAGGCCAAATTCCCGACCACCGATCATCACGAGGAGTGCGTTTTCTGCTTGGGGGAAGCGCATAACCCACACTCCTGCAGGTTATGTAAGCAAATGACTCCTCAGGCCCTCAAAAACCGCATTCTCAAGTTGAAGGCAGCCCTCTGGGAGCAATCTCTCAAGGCCCAACCTGGCCCGTCTGAGGCTGAAAGCCGCCCAGTAGAAAAGCGCCAGGAGAGAGGGAGATCGCGGGAAAGGTCCAAGGACAAGCCCCGTAAAAAGAGGGATCATGTCAAGGACCGCCCTGAAAAGTCGGGAAAAAAGACGGCCAAGACCAAACATCTGGAACCCACCCCTTACAGGGTGTCTCCGGAGAGAGCACGGTCGGTATCTTCCTCTCGTTCTCCCTTGCAACTGAGGACAGGGGACCGATTCACTCCCTCTTCAGTATCCGCTCCTCCGGCCGCCGCCGATCCCCAAACGGACACGGGGAAGCAGGCTTCCAAACCGAGCACACCTGTCGTGTGCCTCGGTACGGAGTCCGAGGGCGAGGCCGGCGAGCCTCCCGCCCTGACACCTCACTCGCCGATGCCTACCCAACCAAGGGCTACGGTATCGACAGTGCAGCACTATCGGACGCCCGGCTCCGAGGAGCGTCGGGGCCATTCCGGTTCGGACGTCGAGGAGAGACCTTCCATCCCGCCCTCCGAGCCTACAAGAGAGCGCACCACAGAGACCTGGTCTTCCAAATTCCCCGAACTAGTCTTCGACCGGGAATCGGGATCGTATTTTCTGAAGGTCCAACCTGAACACCTGAGCCAGCTACAACCGCAGCCCAGGCTGGCGTCCGAACATCGCAGCCGTGCCTCTCTATCGCACTCTCCTCCTCGGTACCGTCCTTCCAAAAGGAAGTACAGTCCATCTCCACCACCATCCCGTGAGGATTCGAGGCCACGGAGCCGTGCGGCCAAAGCCACGCGTCACGAATCGTCTCCGTCTCCAGTTCGATCCCCTCAAACTGGTCGGACTCGGAGACGCTCCTCTCCATCTCCACGGCCTACGGGTTCGAGCCGTAGACGCGATTCTCCATCACCGGTACCGTCCAGCAATTCCTCTCGTCGGTCTCGTTCGGCTTCCATCCCGATCGAGTCGGACCCAGAGGAAGGAACTTCCCGGGAGAGGCCGATGGTTGTTGTCTCCGCGCCATCGCCCACGGATGATGTGAGATCCTTTTCCGACCAGGTCCTACGGATGGCCAAAGCATTAGATCTACACATCTCTAATGCCCCGGAGGAGTTCTCTGACCAGCTGGAGAGAAGAGCTCACAGCCGGGTTCCCACGCGACCCGCGATTCCTTACATGCCCTCCCTCTCCAAGGTAGTCCAACGGGCTTGGGACAATCCTGCATCTCTATCCCCGACATCGAGGAGAATAGAAAATCTTTACAGGATTGCCGAACCGTGGCCGCTCTGGATGGCAGACCACCCCAAATTGAACTCGGCCATTGTGGAGGGGGCACAGATCCCCTACGTCCAGAAAGCTGCTCCCACCCCTGTGGACAAAGAAGGTAAAAAGCTGGATAGCATCGGCAAAAGGGTCTACTCTGCCTCTGTTCTTGAGCTTAAAGTAGCCAACTACATCGGCTGCATGGGCGCCTATTCCCAGCATATTATGGAGAAAATGGAGCCTCTCCTAGACAAGCTCCCTGAAGAATGTAAACCTTATGCTCTAGCCCTCAAACAAGAGGCTCACGCAGTGGGCACACAGCAGATTGTTGCTGCCCGCAATGTTTCTGACTGTGCAGCGAGGTCCCTAACATCCGCGATTGCACTCCGCAGACATGCTTGGCTCCGGGCGGCTGACCTGACTCCACAGGCCAAGGCCATGATAGAAGACATGTCCTTTGACAATTCGGGCCTATTCCATAAGGACACTGACGAGCAGTTAAATCTCAAGTACCGTATGAAAACAGCGGCCCGCAAGCATGGGATGACTTCCTCGCACTCATCCGCACCCAAGCGCAAGTTTGGATCTCATCAGACGTCCAGGGGGTTCCAGCCGTCCTATAAACATCAATCAGCCCCTCAGGGCCAAGGTCAGTTTAGGCCGCGTCAGCCCTCCCGGTCCTCCTCATCCTCTTCTGGTCGCCGGCAACAATACCGCCCGGGCTTCCAAAAGAAACCCCTGGACGGGAATAAGAGGAAGTTCTGATGGTCCCCTGCGCACTCCGTCTCTATAACACCATTTGGTGACAGACTTCGGCCCTTTATTAACACCTGGGCCTCCATCACTTCTGATTCCTGGGTGCTCGACATTGTTTACAGGGGCTATGCCCTCGAATTCGAAGAGCTCCCTGCCACCGGAGCCGTTGTCCACACCGACCCCTCTGTCACCTTACTTGACGAAGTGCGCTCCTTACTAGACAAAGGGGCTATCGAACCCGTGGAGCAATCACGGGCCCGATACTGCTTCTTCTCCAGATACTTCATAGTACCTAAGAGAGACTCTGGCCTCAGACCAATCCTTGACTTGAGGGGGCTCAACTCCTTCATTCGATACCGACGGTTTCGAATGACTACCCTTTCTTCTATTCTTCCCCTGCTACAGAAAGACCTCTGGTTCGCGAGCATCGACTTGAAGGATGCCTACTTTCACATCAGTATAAGGGAGGACCATCGCAGGTTCTTGGCTTTCGCCGTCGGAACCAGCATCTTCCAGTACCGAGTGCTTCCTTTCGGTCTGTCATCCGCGCCGAGGGTGTTCACCAAATGTATGGCCCCGGTCGCGGCCTACCTTCACAAGCAGAACATAACAGTCTTCCCCTACCTCGACGACTGGCTTTTCGCTGCTCCATCCCGAGAAAAACTGCAACAAGACCTACAGTTTGCTCTCTCCCTCCTGGACGACTTGGGGTTGAAAGTGAACCAAGAAAAATCTATCCTAGAACCTTCAAAACGCATAAGGTTCATTGGGACGATTCTGGACTCCGAAGAGGAGAAAGCCTTTCTCCCAGAAGACAGGTTCCAGGCGCTAACTTCTTCTATCGAAGTATGTCTACGGCACAGACGAGTCAGAGCGCACTCCGTTCAAGTGGCAATGGGACACCTGGCGTCGACAACTTTCGTGACGTCGTGGGCGAGGTTGAGACTAAGACCACTTCAGTCCTGGTTCCTCTCCTGCTTCGATGCTGCATCCGACTCTTCCTCAAAATGGCTCACCATCCCGACACGAATCGCAGCGTCTCTGCGTTGGTGGCTGCTCCATCAGAACGTCTGCAACGGCATGCCCTTCCTCCCTCCCAGTCCAGAAATCAATCTGACGACGGATGCGTCGATGGAAGGATGGGGGGCTCACTCCCAGGGACTGACAGTGAGGGGCCTGTGGTCTCGCTCAGAAAGGTCTCTTCACATAAATGTCCTAGAGATGTTAGCCGTAGAAAAGGCGCTGAAGGCGTTCCAGACGCAGCTGTCGGGCAAGGTAGTGCTTCTCATGACAGACAACACCACTGTCATGTACTACCTGAACAAACAAGGCGGCACCAAGTCGAGATCGCTGCTAGACATCACTACGCGCATCTGGGACTGGTGCATCAACCAGAAGATACTTCTCCAGTCCATTCACCTGCCCGGCCAAGACAACGAACTGGCCGACAGTCTCAGCAGGAAGGCCAACCCCTGCCACGAGTGGCGCCTCCATCCAGAAGTGGTGAAGTCCCTGTTTGCCACATGGGGACAGAGGGACATCGACCTGTTCGCCTCGAAGGAGAACACACACTGCGCCGAATTCTGTTCGAGGATTCCGGCGAAAACCTCTCGAGGCGATGCGTTCCAGTTCGACTGGTGCGGGAGGAAATGCTATGCCTTCCCTCCGTTCCCTCTGATAACCAAAGTGCTGGCCAAAATAAGAACCGACGGGACGGACGCCATCCTGATCACTCCGTGGTGGCCGAGACAGTCCTGGTTCGCCCCACTGTTGCAGCTCTCCAGACAAACCTTCTGTCGCCTGGAACACCACCCGGATCTCCTGACCATCCACAGGGGCAAGGTGCGACATCCGGACCTAGAGAACTTACCTATGGTAGCGTGGAGGGTTCTTCCCTAACTTCGTTGCCTGCTTCTCTCCAGACCATCATTAGAGCGGCTCAAAAGCCGTCCACCATCAAGTCCTATGCATACAAGTGGACTAAATTTCTGGACTTCCTGGCATCTAAAGGTTTGTCTCCATCCAGCATTTCAGTACCGGTGGTACTGGAATTTCTACTGTTCCTAAGTGACTCAGGCTTGTGCCTCAATTCTATTAAGTGCTATCTTTCGGCTATATGCTCTCACTACCAACTGGAGGGCAAGCCGTCTTTCTTTACGGATCCTCTAGTGAAGAGGTTCCTTAAGGGACTCAATAACCTTCATCCACCATCCACGGTACCGACACCGGCCTGGAGCTTGGATCTAGTCCTGTCTTATTTGTCTACGAAACCATTTGAACCAATGGCTACTACTGATCTGAGACTTTTGTCCTGGAAGACAGCGTTCCTTGTGGCTATCACCTCCGCCCGTCGGGCCAGTGAACTTTGTGCTTTGCGTATGGACCAACCGTACTTACGGTTCCATAGGGACAAAGTGGTTCTCCGTACCGATATCACCTTTTTGCCTAAGGTGGTATCGGCTTTCCACATTAACCAGGACATTGTGCTGCCCACCCTAGCTCCCAACCCGACCACGGATGTGGAACAGAGACTGCACACATTGGACGTTAGAAGGGCTTTAGCCTTCTATCTGGAGCGCACCTCGGTGTCGAGGCGCTCTGAAAGACTTTTTGTGTGCTATTCTGACCACAAGAAGGGACTGCCAGTCACTCCACAAAGACTTTCGAAATGGGTGACTGCTACTATCCATTTATGCTATGAACTAGCAGGCAAAGTTCCACCTGAGCGGGTGAGGGCTCATTCCACCAGGGCGGTAGCTTCGTCCTCTGCCTTTCTCTTTGGTGTGCCTTTAGAACAAGTTTGCAAGGCAGCGGTCTGGTCCCAACCTATGACTTTTATTAAGCACTATAGATTGGACAATCGGGCCAGACATGATGCCTCATTTGGAAAGGCAGTACTGTTGTCAGCACTTCATTGACTTGCAATGCTTTTAATTTATTTGACACCTTCATTGATGAATGTAAACTTGTCATACTCAGGTTTGACGATAACCTTTATTGCACTATGTCTTACAGTTTGTATTTGAAATAACAATACAACTTCAGGCTATTTAAGTGAATGTATGCACTTGGTTGTGTTATCATGTTTTATTTAATATTTCACTGTTGGAAGTACGTTTGATACAGTTCAAATGACAAATTCCATGCATACTTGAACCACTGTTGGGTTACTATATCCTGGAATACTTGACTCAAATGCATGTTTGCATAAACTGAAGTTTGGTTTGGTTGGTATAATAAATACTTGTTGTACTCTTAAGCTTGGTGTCAGGACACTCCCTCCTCCACTGACTTTAGCTGGTTAGTCTGAGTAACCCAGTTGTGTGCATTCGCAGAGACCACGAAGAAGAAGGACAGGTTGCTTACCTGTAACAGTATTTCTTCGAGTGGTCATCTGCGAATTCACACAAATCCCGCCCAACCTCCCCTCTGTCGTGTCCTGCTCTGATTGAAATTCTTGTTGTCGCTACATTACGCGGCGTACTTGGAACTGAGGAAAGAGCGGGAACGCGGGGGCCTATATGGAGGTGGGCGGGGCTACCGCCAAAAAGTTGCAAAAAGTTGCAATCCAACTTCTGCCCAGTGATTCTAGAAGGTTCCGAGCTAGCTGCGCAGGCGCAGAGTAAAACCCAGTTGTGTGAATTCGCAGATGACCACTCGAAGAAATACTGTTACAGGTAAGCAACCTGTCCATCCTCGTCGGCCTCCCAAAATCCTTTGATGGCCCCCCCCCCCCGGGCTATATGCTATGCAGGCCTGCCATAGGATATGTTGGCTAAGGCTTTTGGGAGTTACAGTCCAACAACATCTGGAATTCAAAGTGTTGACAGGTTCCATTAATTTCAGTGAGCCTACTCTCATTGGCATTAAAATGTATTAAGCCCCACTCATCAAGGAATTAATAATGGTGAAAATAGAAATAATAATAGAAAATAAGCCAGGTTACAGGATCTAAATCCAGAGTCTGAGGCACAGTGTCTTGAAAGTGCTACATCTGTGTTTCTCTATGCTCATTGTTGTAATTCTTGTAAATAGGAAATGTAATAGGAAATTTTTGTAAATAGGAAATGCCAAATAGGAATGTATTCTTATTTATAACATATATGTAGTCTTTATATATTCTTATATTTATATATTCTAAATATATAAATATTCTGTATTTATATATTATTATTTATAACATAAAATTCATGATATATTGTTTCACCAGTCTGCTCCCAGATGGCTTCTTCCTTCGCATGGCTAGGAATGGGGCACTGGAGAAAGCCACAGGCAGAAAGCACAATTGCTGCTTGTATTCTTTATGCAAAAAAATGGAAGGGAAAATATATACCTTTAATAGATGATTGGATTATGAAACTAATGAAAATGACAGAACTTGATAAACTAACTTATCTAATTAATAACAATTCACAAAAACAGCGGGAAGCAGACCGGGATCCAGTAGTAAGATACGGAAAAGGAGGTTGACAGACCTTAATAATATAATATAATTTTTCTTTCCTTATGTATGTAGAACAAAACATATTTTTTTCATGTTGATATTAGACTAGTGAGAATGAGTAGTGGTCAGGAAAGTAAATGGTAAATCGGAAACAGTAGAATATACAGAGAAAGGATAGTAGGATAAGGAATTTAATGAAGAATTGTAGAAGAGTATGATTCATAACAACAAAAACAGGAAGGAAGTGACAAAGAATATTAGAGGTGATATGAAAGAGAAATGTAATTTTGAAGTAAGATTATTATAGGCCTGTTAATCATTTCTCATGTATGGTTTTAAGAATGTATTGCAATGATATTATAATTATATAAGACAGATGAGATCACTGATTATACAAAAATAGAATTAAAAAAAGAAAGAAAGCATTGTGAACTGAGAGCACCTTCTGGTCTGCAGCTTCTCTGCAATGAGAACCTGACAATTGTTGAATCTCCTCAGAGGAAGGCCATGGAAAACCTCCTCTGAATAAATCTTGCCAAGAAAATCCCATGATAGGGTCAGAAACAACTTGAAGGCACATTGTATTATATTGATATTATATATGATAACATATATTAATGTGTAACATTATATAGTTAGCATTGTCCATAAGCAAAACTGTCAGTAATTTAAACTGGAAGGGGAATCAGTTTAATATCTGAAGAACCAGAGAGGCCTCAAGATTTCAACCCCTTCTTGGAGACTGGCAGTTTGTTAGATAGATAGGTTGGAGAGTGGTTGGGAAAAGAAGACACTCTCTGTCTGAGTGTATCTTCAAGGACTGAGGCTCTTGACTTTCTCCTTTTGTGGCAGGTGAGCAAACCAAGGCCCTTGTGAAACAGCTCACCCTCTTCAACCAGATTTTGATGGAACTTCAGGAGGACATGAGAGATCAGGTGAGGAAGTGCTGATAAACACAGCTCATCTCTTGACGTTGGGCTGGAGGGATGTCAGAACTAATCTGCAAGCCATCCATGTCAAGTTCACATAGTCATAACTCTGTTCCATTTAACACTTAATTCCGCATCAGTTTGCAATTGGAATAGTGCACCAAAATTACATTTATATCTCTGTGTATTTGTTTTATGTGCAATCAGGTTGGCTTTGGCATGTGTCAACCCTGCAAATGAGAGACCTCCAAAAAGCTCCATTCTTAATAGCCATTTTCAGCCCTTGTCAGCTCAGGGCTCTGGCTTCTTTGATTGAATCAGTCCATCTATAATGTAGTCTTCCTCTTATTCTACTGTCTTTCACTTTACTGAGTGTTATCTTTTCTACTGGCTCAGGTCATCTCAAGAGATTCTAAAGTTTAGTTATTTTGGCCTCTACTGAGAGTTCAGGCTTGATTGACTCTAGGGTCTTTTTCCCTTTTTCCCTTTTTTTTGGGGGGGGGGTCTTTTTGGCTGTCCAGGGTATCCATAGAACTCTGCTTCAGCACCATATTTCAAATGAATTAATTTATCTTCCTGCCAGCTTTCTTCACTGTCCAGCTTTTATGTTTATATATAGAAACTGGAATTAGTTGAACACAAATGATCCTGATTTTTGGTATTCTGTGTTGTTGTTGTGCTTCTTCAAGTCATCTGACCCCAAGGCAAACCTCTCACAGGGATTTCTTGGCAAGTTTTATTCAAAGAGTGTTTGCAATTACTTTACTCTGAGTCTGAGAGAGCATGACTTGCTCAAGGGCACTCTGAGTTTCCACTGCTGAACAGGATCTGAACCTTGGTATTCTGAAATCCTGGTGCAACAATCAAACCATGACATAATGAAATTCTTCAGCACTCTAGTTTACACATGTGCTTGCTTCTCCCCTTTTCTGTACTCCTTTTTTCCCCAAGAGGTTGATGAGTAAAAAGGAGTGGAATCCTTGAAGGTTAAATCTGAGAGAGAGAACATGTCAGCTCAGTAAAGTAGTGGAGTGAATGTTGGACTAGGGGTCTGGGAGACCAGGGTTCAAACCCTGCTCAACCTTGGAAATCTACTAGGTGACCTTGGGCAAGTTATAGTCTCTGGACCTTAGAAGAAGGCAATGGCAAACCTTCTGTGAAGAAATCTTGCCAAGAATAGGATAGGTTTGCCACAAGTCATAATAGACTTGAAGACACATAACAACAAAGGAGTCATATCTAGGCTGGCATGGTTGTGCCAGACAGATAGAATTGAGTCAAGGTGTGTGTGCCAGGACTTCAAACTAAGGGGCTAAGCAGACGGGCGGCCGTGGGCCGCCCTGGGAAACTGCGCCGCGGGACCGAGGCATCCCCATGCCTCGATCCTGTGGCGCAGCTTTGCCGCCCCTGAAAGGAGCGCTAAATCAGCGCTCCTTTCACAAATCAGTGAAAGTGCGCCGCAAAAGGCTGTGGCGTACTTTCGGTGACTTTTCCGCCGCAGAGCGTGGAAAGACTGCGGCGGGAGGTCTTCCTCGGAGCGCCGGCCGTGCGGAGGGCCAGCTGCTCCGAGGACGATCTCGGGAGGCGGAGGGGGTGCCAAGCATGCGGCTGCCCCTCCCCTTCCCTGCCCCCAAGATGGCCTTTTAAGCTGTCTGCTTAGTCTCTAAGTCAGTGGTTTTTACCTCTCTTTTTGTATGCGTTGGACTCCTTTGATAATCAGATTATCCACCTTCACTGTGCTTAAAAATAAACCTGAACATATGCATACATAATTTTGCGTACATTTTACATTGGAAATTAATTTCCTTTACACAAACTAGTTTGGAATAGGGGGGATCATTACAATGAACGCTTGCACAGACTAAACATTTACTTTAAAACTGTGTCAGGGAAAAATTCAAAGTAACAGAAAGAAAAAGGAAGGGGAAGACTAATGTCTGTATGCTATTATGGGCCACCCAAAACTCATCCTCAGGAAAGTCCCTGGAACACAGGTTAATGCTCCTGAACTAAATAAAACTGAAGCCCTCTTGCTTGAAGGGCAATCGGATCAGGACCACGGGGAGCTCACATTGAGCTTGGTGAACTCGCAGTCTCCCCTACAAGAGTCATGGCCAGATGTTGTTGTAGCAAAGTGCAAAAGCCAACTGAAACTTTCTGCTAGCAGAGTTGGGATTGTGTGGCCCTGGCCAGCCAAGGGCATGGGGAAGAATGTTGGCAGTCAAGAGCATCCACAGCACTACACAAAGCCTGCTCCTACAGTAATTGGGTCTACCTCAGCTCTTTTTGCAGAAGGGGTGGGCACAGTGTGGTCTGTGGGCTGTGTGCAGGCCCTGAATCCCACTTTTGTGGTCCTTGAAGCCCTCTATCAGGCCCCGAAGCCTCTCAATCCCCTTTCTCATTAGGCATGCTCATGGGAGGTTGAAGCCCACTTGTTGGTCTTGGAGGAAATTTTCCTCTCATCCCTGTTCAGTTACCCATCCCTGTCTTATGGGGTCTGGGTGGCCTGTTAATAATAATAATAATAATAATAATAATAATAATAATAATAATAATAATAATTTATATCCCACTTATTGGCAAACAATCCAAGCGGCTTACAATAAAACCCATATAACATAATTCAAAAAAAGAAAAAGAAAAAAAGAAACCGACCCACCCCCTTAAAACAGTATTAAATGATTCATAGTTAAAATAGCAATAGGATAAAAAAAAATGTTAGAGGGCCATTGTCTGGTTTTGTAGCCTCCAACCTCTTGCAGTGCCAGGGAGGCTAAAGTTCTACCAGTCCTCATTCTCTCTCTCTTTTTTAAATTGAATTTTATTGAATTAAAAACAAGAAAGACAAACAAAAAGACAAAACAAATAATTATCACACAAACTTAACATTAAAAAGCGACTTCCTTACTAGATACATCTTGCAATTTAGCCTGAAATCATTAACTTCTTTAAGTCAAAAAGTAATAAAGTTTTGTGCCATCTGATATAAGATGATTTCCTTTCTAGTAACAGTGTAAAAATAAAGACTCTATTACAATTACCTTAATATAAATTAACTTAATACTATTCCAAAATTGATTATTATTCCTTAGATAATTCTACAGTGTATGGATCTAAAACAATCACCAAATTTCCTTTAAATAAACGCAGTAATACACCCTAATTCCCCCAATTGGTGCCAATATTCAATAACGGGTTCCCAGTCTTTTTTAAAGATATCGTAGCCAAATCCTCTAATTAAACCAGTCAATCTATCCATCTCAATTATATCCATAATTCACTTAAACCAATCTTGGATCGTTGGAGTGTCTTTATTTTTCCATTTCGAAGCATAAGTTAATCTTGCTGCTGAGATAAGATAAAAAATTATTTTCCCATACTTTTTTTCAAGATTTTCATCTGTAATTATACCCAGGAGGAATGTCTGAGGGTTAAAACTCAAATTAATTTTTAACATTGCATTTATGGTGGTATTTATATTTTCCCAATATTGCTTCGCCATCTTGCATTTCCACCAAAGGTGATATTGAGAACCTACCCTTTCCTCACACTTCCAACATAAGCTTGAAGAGGACCTGTTGATCTTGGAGAGTTTAAGCGGTGTCAGATACCATCAATATTGAATTTTGTAAAACTTTTCCTTAATGTTGCAATTTAGTGTGTATTTGAGTCTCTTAGTCCAGCATTTTTCCCACTGTTCTAGAATCATAGAATCATAGAGTTGGAAGAGACCACAAGGGCCATCCAGTCCAACCCCCTGCCATGCAGGAACTCCCAATCAAAGCATCCCCGACAGATGGCCATCCAGCCTCTGCTTAAAGACCTCCAAGGAAGGAGACTCCACTACTCTCCGAGGGAGTGTGTTCCACTGTCGAACCGCCCTTACTGTCAGGAAGTTCCTCCTAATGTTGAGGTGGAATCTCTTTTCTTGCAGCTTGCATCCATTGTTTCGGGTCCTAGTCTCTGGAGCAGCAGAAAACAAGCTTGTTCCCTCCTCGATATGACATCCCTTCAAATATTTAAACACGGCTATCATATCACCTCTCAGCCTTCTCTTCTCCAGGCTAAACATCCCCAGCTCCCTAAGTCGTTCCTCATAGGGCTTGCTTTCCAGACCCTTCACCATTTTAGTTGCCCTCCTTTGGACACGCTCCAGTTTCTCCACATCCTTTTTGAATTGTGGTGCCCAGAACTGGACACAGTATTCCAGGTGAGGCCGGACCAAAGCAGAATATAGTGGCACTATTACTTCTCTTGATCTAGACACTATACTTCTACTGATGCAGCCTAAAATTGCATTGGCCTTTTTAGCTGCTGCATCGCACTGTTGACTCATGTTCAATTTGTGGTCCACCTGGATTCCTAGATCCCTTTCACACGTAGTCTCATTCAGCCAAGTGTCCCCCATCGTATATCTGTACTTTTCGTTTTTCCGCCCTAAGTGCAGTACCTTACATTTCTCTGTGTTGAATTTCATTTTGTTAGCTTTGGCCCAACTTTCTAGTCTGCTCAAGTCATTTTGAATTTTGATCCTGTCCTCTGGGGTATTAGCTACTCCTCCTAATTTGGTGTCGTCTGCAAATTTGATAACTATGCCCCCAATACCGTCATCCAAGTCATTAATAAAGATATTGAATAGCACTGGGCCCAGGACAGAGCCCTGTGGCACCCCACTGGTCACCTCTTTCCAGGTTGAAAAGGAGCCATTGTTGAGCACCCTTTGTGTTCGACCAGATAACCAATTACAAATCCATGTAACAGTTACTTTGTCTAGCCCACATTTTACCAACTTGCTTGCAAGAATGTCATGGGGAACCTTGTCAAAGGCCTTACTGAAATCAAGATATACTATATCCACAGCATTCCCTTCATCTACCAAACTGGTAATTTTATCAAAAAAAGAGATCAGATTTGTCTGGCATGACCTGTTTCTCTGAAACCCATGTTGACTTTTTGTGATTATGAAATTATCTTCCAGATGTTCACAGACTCTCTGTTTAATGATCTGCTCCAGAATCTTTCCAGGTATTGATGTCAGACTAACTGGACGATAATTGTTGGGATCCTCTTTTTTCCCCTTTTTGAAGATGGGGACAACATTTGCCCTCCTCCAGTCCGCTGGGACCTCTCCTGTTTTCCAGGAATTCTCAAAGATTATTGCCAATGGTTCTGATATTACATTTGCCAGTTCTTTTAATACCCTTGGATGTAATTCATCTGGTCCTGGAGACTTATATTCATCTAGATTAACCAGATGTTTCTGTACTATCTCTTTACTTATTCTGTGATGAAATTCTCCTATTCTGTCCTCTGCTCCATTATCCTCAAGTTGAGCACCCTTTGCCTTTTCTGAGAAGACTGAAGCAAAGAAGGTGTTGAGTAATTCTGCCTTTTCTCTGTCCCCTGTTAACTTTTTGCCATCTTCTCCACACAGTGGCCCTACCATTTCCTTCTTTTTCCTTTTGCTACTGACATACCCCCAAAAGCCCTTTTTATTGTTCTTAACCGCTCCAGCAAGCCTGATTTCATTCTGCGCTTTAGCTTTTCTGACTTTAACCCTACACGTGCTAGCTATTTGTTTGAATTCCTCTTTGGTGATTTCCCCATTTTTCCATTTCTTATACATGTTCCGTTTAAAACATAGTTCAGTTGCAAGTTCCTTAGTCATCCATCCTGGTTTCTTGAGACACCTCCCATTCTTCCTCCTCATTGGCACGGTTTGAAATTGTGCCTTCAGTATCTCCCTTTTGAGAAACTCCCATCCGTCTTGAACTCCCTTCTCTTTTAGTATTCCTGTCCATGGGATCACCCTCAGTATTTCTCTAAGTTTAGTAAAATCAGCTTTCCTAAAGTCTAGAATGCGTGTCTGACTATGCCTGGCTTCTCCTTTCCACTGTATAATAAACTCCAGGAGGACATGATCACTCCCGCCTAAGGATCCAACCACTTGCACCCCATTAACTAGGTCTTCCCTGTTAGTTAGGATCAGATCCAAAATAGCTGACTCCCTCGTTGCCTCTTCCACCTTTTGAACAATGAAATTGTCTTCGAGGCAAGTGAGGAATTTGCTAGACCTCAAGGATTTTGCCGAGTTTGACTTCCAGCAAATATCCGGATAGTTGAAGTCACCCATCACTACTATATTTCTCCTTTCTGAGTGTGTAGTCATCTGTTCTAGAAAGGCATCATCCAGTTCTTCTGCCTGAGTCGGGGGTCTGTAGTAGACTCCCACAATAACATCCCTGTTGTTTCTTTCCCCTTTAATTTTTATCCAAATGCTCTCCACCTGGCTTCCAGGATTGTTGTCCTGGATTTCTTCACTGGTGTAAATATCCCTGACATATAATGCTATTCCTCCTCCTCTCCTGTTTGGCCTGTTTCTCTTGAAGAGGTTATACCCCTGTATTTTTACATTCCAATCATGAGACTCATCCCACCAGGTTTCAGTGATGCCTATTATATCATATTTGCTTTGTTGCGCTAGGAGTTCAAGTTCATCTTGCTTATTTCCCATGCTCTGTGCATTAGTGTAGAGACATCTAAGACCATATGTCTCCTTTACTTGCTGCCTTAGCACGTTTTTTTCCCTCCCACTGTTGGGTCCCTCTACTGTTTGCTTTGTTTCCTCTATGACAGTTTGACTATTTTTTCCAGTCCTTTTGACTTCCAGGGTGCTGTCTCCCTTCCCCACATAACTCAGTTTAAAGCCCTCCTGATCAAATTCTTCAGACTGTTGGCAAAAACGTTTCTTCCAACTGGTGTGAGATGCAGCCCATCCCTTGCCAGGAGTCCGCCCTCATGGAACCGCAGCCCATGATCCAAGAATCCAAATCGTTCTCGACGACACCATCTGCGGAGCCAATTGTTGACATCTGCTATCTTCCTCTCTCTTCCTGGACCGTGCCCTTCAACTGGCAGTAGAGACGAGATGACAATCTGTGCCTCCATTTCTTTCAGCTTCTTTCCTAGAGCCTCGTAATCCCTTTTGATGTTTTGAAGGCTATGTCTTGCTGTGTCGTTCGTTCCCACGTGAACCAAAAGGAAGGGGTATTGGTCGGTAGGCCTGACCAGTCTTCTCAGCCTCTCTGTCACATCTCGGATCTTTGCCCCAGGGAGACAACACACCTCCCGAGACATCTTGTCAGGCCCACAAATCACTGCTTCTGTCCCTCTCAGCAAGGAGTCCCCCACCACGACCACACGTCTCCTACGAGGCTTAGCAGCGACTGTTCCCTGTGGTGGTACTCCCAGCTCTTTCCCTGAAGTCTGTTCATGCTGCTCTTCCTCGTCCTCCTTGGTAAGGGAAAGAGCTTGAAAACGATTCTGTAGCTGCAAGCTCCCAGAACGATCTCTGGTCTCCCTACTTCTACGTGTGACATTCCTCCAGCTGTCTACCTCCTGTGTATGTGGTGTGACGTTCTCTTCCCCAGCAACTTCCACTGTGTGGTCCCTGTCCAAGACCGTTCGTTCCGTTCTGTCTAGGAAAGCCTCTTGCTCCCTAATATTCTGAAGTGTAGCTACCCGCGCCTCCAGCTGCTGTACTTTCTCCTCCAAGAGAGCTACCAACTTGCACTTGGAGCATGTGTAGTTTCCGACCTCTGTAGGTAGGAAGACAAACATACCACAGGTATTGCAGGTGATGGCAGCAGTTCCTTCAGTATCCATACTAAGTATTAAAAAGGACTATGGCTTTCCTCCTCAAAGAAAATCTCTTGCTAAAACCAATGTTAAAGTCTGCAGATGACCAAAAGTCATCTGCAGACTTTAACATTCTAGGTCTATGTTATGTCCAATGTCCAAAGTCTTGGGCCCAACTTACCATCAGTGATTTAATTTCGTCTTGTTCCAACTCAATTGTTAACAACATTTTATAAAATTTAGCTATTTTATGTTTGTCATGCAATGTCAGAATGTCCTCAAATTCTTTATTTAAAGTTCCAATTGGTTTGGTTTTTTTATCCATTGTTTTGGTCATTGGATTGAGTTAAAAAATGAAAGAAATTTGAAATTAGAGGGTTTTGATAACGTGTATGGGTGGCATAGCTATCTGCTTTATGATAAAATCAAGTGTCACAGAAATTTCAACGACCACTATCTAAAGCGTTCTCTATTAAGAGTCTGGACGAAAATCAAACAGAAATGGTTTGATGCCCTACCTAAGTGGACTGTGATAGGGGAAGTTGTTTCTAAAGAAAATAAAATGGGAAATGATAAGTGGTTGACATACAATGAGCTGTTGATTGGTAAAGGACCTAACATTTTGAATAATAATAATAATAATAATAATAACTTTTATTTTTATACTGCCCTTTGGCAAATCAATCCGGGCGGTTTACAGCATTAAAAGCATACAACATAAACAATATATTTCCCTCCCCCCTTAAAAAGTTATTAAACTGTATATCAAGTAAAATCACAATAACAAATTAAAAACAGAAAATAATACAAACCAGTTTAAAACCCCTGTAACTACAGTTCTAAAAAGGGGAGCTATGGAAATGCTGCTGAGGAGGAGGGGGGGAGATCCCAAGGCTGGGATATTTTAATCTGGGAAGGCCTGCCAGAAGAGATCCGTCTTGACAGCCTTTTTGAAGCTGTCCAAAGATGTTAGATTAAATCCCAAGAACAACTAAATTCTGAAGGTTTCATATGTAATTGGTTTATGTATAGACAAATAAGAGAACGTTTCTTAATGGATAAAAAAATACCAGTCCTCATTCTCAAATAAAGACGGCAAGGTTGTATCCTCTGGCTGGAGGAGGCAGTGAGTATGAGACTGTTGGCTCTTCCACAGCAAGAAAGTCTAAGCTTTATTTCCATCAGATGTCTTTCTCTGTATCCTTGTGTGAGGGTGGGAGGTTACATGACATTATTGTGGTTTGGACAAAACATGAATGCTGTCTTCACACCCAACACTGGTGCCCATCTGCCAGGGTCTCTTCTGGGATCTGTTCCTATGCCAATGTGATGTGATATCACTTCTTTCTAGGTGAAGGAGATGTCCTTGATTCGGAACACCATTATGGAATGTCAAGTGTGTGGTAAGTTCTAAGGAAAAGGGATGGATAGGAGAACCTGGAGCCTTGGATGTTGTCCTGTTTTGCCCTTTGGAAATAGCCAGTCTCCCACCCTGAAGCAGAATTCAAGGCAACAGGCAATCAAGGAATGGGACAACAGTGTGACATACTCCCAAGGAAAAGGATGGTTATCAGCCTTACTGGACCAAGAAAGTCCCTGGGATATGTATAGTCTGCCCGGGTCTTGTAGGTGCTCTCTATTTGCACTGTGCTTCATATTGAAAATCTGAGAGTGCTGGAGTATTTCTCTTTCTTAGCATCTCTCTTCCCCCCCCCCCCCCCCGTTTTATTGTCTATAAAATAAAATATTACAAGGAGTTATCATCAGACAGAAATCTTAACACATTTTTACACATATTCTCCCACAAAATATTAATTAACCTTACTCATATATCTTCCCTACTTCCAGTATTATTCTAAATCAATATCGATATTTATAAATCACAGCTTTGGAGTCCTTTTCAAAAGTCCTTTATCACTTTCTGCCACTTATTTTCATACTGTTGCATTGTTTTCCCGGCGGCATACATGGACAATATATCCATGATAGCTATTTCCTTCAGTTTCATAATCCATTCGTATAAATCAGGTGTGGCCTGTTGTCTCCAATATCGAGCATAAACTATACGTGCTGATGATACCATATATAAAATTAAGCTTTTATCATCTAAACTTAATTTAATCTTAATCTTAGCTAACATATTGAGTAAAAAAAGCTCAGGTATAAATGGGATATTTATCCTTAAGATCTTACACATCATTTGATGTACCTTTTTCCAATAGCTTTTTGATTTCTTAGCATCTCTCCATGGGGGTAGGCACTGGTAAGTCTGGCGCTTCGCCTGAGGGTTGTGGCTGCAGGGAACTCAGCCCCTGTGTTGGCTGCTGGCTCTCTTCCTGGGGCTGCTGGAATGTGTCTCCTGGGCTCTCAGACTCCATCAGAGCCTTCAGACTCAGAGGACATACCAGGATCTTGGACGCAGGGCATGCCAGATGTTCTGTAACTGAGGCAACACAGGCTTATTTAGGACATCAGTTATCTTAACTTTTGACCCTTTTCAGTCATGGTGTTTGCATTTGCCCAGCAGGTCAATCTCCTGAGCTTGCAGAAAAGAACTCCTACACTAGGGCTGGGCACACACTGGGGGCTGGGGGTTCACATTTGGCACCTTCTAATCCTGCACAGGCTATAGTGCTGTCATTTTCAGCAACTGGAAGTGACATTCACAACCCATTCTTGCCACTTTTCAATATAATTTTCAACTGGTTCAAGGATGGAGGGGCTCTTGAGAGCAAGAGTGGAAGGGCTCCTTTTGTAGCAAAAGTGCAGCCCCAAAGCAGTTTGGGGCAGGGGAAAATACATTTTTCTAGTCATTATTTAAAAACAAGATTTGGGTATAGGTCTGGGAACAACACAAGTAACTGAGGCTTGACTTTATATCTTAAAAATTCAAGGAAGGAGAACAACAGGTTTTGAAACAATGACTAAAAATATTTTATAAAAACATATGAAAAAAATTCCCCTTCCCCTTTATCCTTTGCACATGGAAGGAAGTAGAAAATATAATTTGATAGAAACTAGGCAGAACATTTCAACCCCCTGCTTCTGCCTAGGCTAAGAACTCTAAACTAGAACTCTTGAGTTCTAGAAACTTGAATTTGGGGGAAATGTTGAGATGATCAGTTTGTTCTGTCAGTTCTCCTCTGCCTCAATATAAGGGGGACTGACTTCCATTCTTTTCCACCTTACCTCAGGGTTTCATGAACATCGTTCCCGTTGCAACCCCAATCCCTGCTTTAGTGGTGTTGATTGCATGGAGACGTATGAATATCCAGGCTACCGCTGTGGGCCTTGCCCACCTGGCTTTAAGGGCAATGGCACCCACTGTGCTGACATCAATGAGGTAAGCAGGCTCTGTAACTGAGGGATGGCACTAGGTCGCAGAGGAAAGGCTGGAGAATTCTCTCTGATTTGAGGCTTCCTGTTGAGGTCTTTGTATTTCCTCCAGTGTGCTTACGCCGATCCCTGTTTCCCTGGATCCAAATGTCTCAACACAGCACCAGGCTTCCGGTGTGAACCATGCCCCCCTGGCTACAAAGGAAACCTCATCTCTGGTGTGGGCACTGACTATGCCAAAGCCAGCAGACAGGTGAGAAATGTACTTGGCTGTGGTGGTTGTGGTTGTGAGGGCCAGTAAGTGTGGGAGGGCCTTCACCTAGGCCATCATTCCCAAAATTGGCAAAACTGGCCAGTATGGCAATCTGCCAGCCTAGGTGAAAGCTTGTCAAATATAGGAGACTGCCACAAAAAGGGAAGAAGCTGGATGACTCTGCCTCAGAAACTGGAAGCATTGCCTTAAAACGGGGTCAGCAACTTTTGTTGCCGGGCCGGGGAGGGGGGGAAATGGTGCAGGGGTCGGGCGGGTGTGGGAGCACTTGCGCGCACGCCGCCCTGGCCCCTGGGCCTTGCAAAGGCCCGACCGTGCCTGCGCCATGCAAATTCACATGGCGCATCCGTGGTGAGGCCTTCCCTGGGCCTTGGGAAGGCCCGACCACACCTGCATCGTGCGAATTCGCATGGCGCAGCTGCGGTGGGGCCTTCCCAAGGCCCAACAGCGGCTATGCAGCTGTGGTGGAGCCTTCCAAAGGTTCAACGCCGGCTGCGCAGCTGCGGTGGGGCCTTCTGAAGGCCCAACGGTGGCTACGCGGCCGTGGTGGGACCTTCCAAAGGTTCGACGGCAGCTGCACAGCCACGGTGGGGCCTTGGAAAATGCGGGCCATAGGTTGCCAACCCCTGCTTTAAAAGGTAATGAGCCCCCAGTTGCTAATCAGGATTAGCATTGCTTTATGCTGGAATGGGCAAGTGTGGGCACAATTTGGCCCCACACCCATACAGCAAGCCCAAAATACCTCTGTTGTTCTTGGCAGTCCCTCTCAAAATACAATGGCTTGGATGTTTCTAATGAGAGTATCACATGAAGCTCCGTCACAATGCTGTTGCGGCTTTTTAAACACCCGAAACAGCAACTATTCTTTTCACACTGTCAAGATATTGCAAAGTGATAACAGGTTGACAATACATTTTATCACACTACCATTCCCTATCAGCTATCACACTACCATTCAGCTATCCAAGATTAAGTAAGTGAGAAGCCTTTGGGAATGGAGTCTGTGCAGTGAAACTGGTTTAAATCCCCTTCCTCCTTCCTCCTCATAAGTTAGAAGTTTTGCCTTCATTGGGAATTGGGGTGTGTGCAGTGAAACTGATTTAAATCTCCTTCTCTCTGAATTATGCTGGAATGACCTATCATACATATTCCAATAATGGGTTAACTGAGGGATTGACAGCTATTCATGGGATTTTCCCATTCATTAAAAGCAGCGTCAGAAGCATGGATTGACTACAGGATACCTGCTGCCTAGCCACAATGTGGTATGATAAGATCCTGCCATTACAGTTTCAATCCTGCTTCTATCTCATTACTTAAGAACAGTGCAATAATCTTTAGTGTTCAGCTGTTCTTTACATTTTAGGATTTTGTCTAGTTTTTTTCATAGCTGCCCTTCCCATTCCTAATCTTCTTCTGATTTTTTGACTGCAGTCTTCGTTCTGATCAATGTTGGATCCAAGGTATGGGAAATCTTTGACTATTTTGATGTCCTCGTTATCTAGGCTGAATTTATGTAAATCCTCTGTGGTCATTATTTTTGTTTTCTTTATGTTTAATGTTAGTCCTCCCTTTCTTCTTTAACTTTTTTTAGTGATTGTGATGCTTCCTACTAGTATTATGGTGTACTCTGCATATCTTAAATTGTTGATGTTCCTTCCTCCTATCTTCACTCTTCCTTCCTTCATGTCTAAACCTGTTCTTCATTTGATATTGTCTGCATGCAAGTTGAAGAGATAGGGTGGTAAAATGTAGCCTTGCCTGACCCCTTTGCCAGTTAGGAACCATTACTGTATTCTGTTCTTAGAGTAGCCTCATGCCATAAGTACAGATTCCTTCTCAGAACTATCAGACGTGGTACTCCCATTTCTTTATGAGCATTCTGTAGCTCTTCATGATCAATACAGTCAAAGGCCTTGCTGTAATCTATAAAGCACATGCTGATTTTTTTCTGGAATTCTTTAGTTCGCTCCATTATTCGTATGTTTGCAATGTAGTGCATCCCTAGTGCCTCTTCCTTTCCTGAATCCCACCTAGACACCAGCCAATTCTCTATATATGATTGGAGTTTATGCCGGAAGATTTGGAGCATAATTTTGCTTGCATGGAAAATTAATGCTATGGTTTTATAACTACTGCAGTCTTGTGTGCCTCCTTTTTTGTGGATGGGGGTATATTGATTGTTTCCAATCTGTTGGCCACTGTTTTGTTTTCCATATTTGTTGGCATAATTTGGCTAATACAAGAATTGATTGATTGTGTAGTGTGAAGCAGTTCAATTGGAATATTGTCTGTTCCTGGTAATTTATTCTTTCCAATTTTTCTGAGTCCAGCTTCCACTTTGCTTTCCAAAATTTGGGGTTCATCTTTATATGGTTCTTCATTCCATGTGTCCTTCCTTTTTTCATCTTCTTTATATAGCTCTTGTGTATATTGCTTCCATCATCTTTTTATTTCATCTTGATCATTTATTGTGTTCCTCTTCTGATAATAGAGCACTTGGTTTGAATTTCCCTTTGAGTTCATGGATCCTGTGGAAGGGGTCTTCCTTTTTTGTTGTTGTCTTCAATTTCTCTGCATTGTTGTAGTAATTCTGTTTATCCTTACACACTAGTCATTGAACAGTTGCATTCAAGGTTCTGGTTCCATTCCTATCTTCCTTGCCTCATGCTTCTTGTCTTTGCTTTACTGTTTGAAGTGTTTCTTCTGTTATCCACTGTTTCTTCTCTTTGTTTTTGACCATAGATAATGTCTTCCTGCATTTGTCTTTGATTATGTCCCTGGCTTCTGTCCATAGCTCTTCTAGTTTCTGGTTGATTATACTTAATAAAGCAAGTTGGTTTCTCATATCCTTGGTAAATTCTGTTGGAATTTTCTTCCCATCATTTTTTGGTATTATGACTGCTTTTTCTTTCTTCAGCTTTATTCTAATCTTTGATATATTAACTCATGATCTGTGCTGCAGTCAGTGCCTGGTCTAATTTTGGCTGCGAGAGTAGAACTCCATCTTCTGCTACCAATTATGTAGTCTATTTGGTTTTTGTATTGGCCATCTGGTGATGTCCATGTGTATAGTCTTCTCTCTGGTTGTATGATGAATGTATTTGTGACCAATAGATTGTTGGCCTTACAAAATTCTATCAGTCTCTCTCCTGCTTCGTTTCTTCTTCCTAGTCCAAATCTTCCTACAGTTTGTGAATATTCTTTGCTTCTTACTTTAGCGTTCCCGTTGCCTATCATTATCAAGCAATCCTGTTTTGGTGTGTTATCCAAGTTTCTTCTTGGACTGCATCATAGAATCTCTCAATTTCTTCTTCTTCTACATCTGTGGTTGGTGCATATACTCAGATTATGGTAATATATATTGGTTTTACCTGAAGTCTTATTGACATGATTTTGTCTGATTTTGTATTTTATCCTTTGACTGCTTTTGCTACATCTGTACTGATTATGAAAGCTACCCCATTTCTTTGTTTCTTTTCATTTCCTGGGTAGAACACTGTGTAGTTATCTGAGTCAAAATGACCCATTCCTGTCCATTTTAGCTCACATACTCCTAGTATTCCTATGTTTATGCATTCCATTTCCTTTTTTACTCCAGTTGGCCCTTCATATCTCTGGGGTTCTGTTCCAGACCACCACCCCTCCTACGGATGCCAAAAACTGTGGAACCTCAAGTTTCATTGGTTTTAATGTCAGCGTGCTGCATGCGTGGCTGCACTAGCATTGCCGTGTGCATACACCACCATTGGAGCAGGGCTATCAACAGATACTTCAGTCCATGGATGGCAAACCCATGGTTGTGATGGGTTGACTGTATGTCTTGTTTACCTTGGCTCATGCTTCTCACATTCCATGTTCCTACAATGTGGATGGTTGAATCTATAGGTAAAATACCCATGGATGTTGAGGGCCAACTGTAATTTGTTGCTCTTCTTTGCTATAAGCTTTTCACACACAAAAAAGGCAATATGTGAAGGATTAGTGGCACATTGCTAATGTGTTACTGCTTCATTATTTATAAACATAATTTTTTAAATACAAAAATTGGCCCTCCCAAACCAGTGTTTTGAAGGAGTTATGAACAGTGACTCATTAACTCAAAATGTAGAATGCTAATGTTATTGATGATAGCATACTTAAAATTAAATCACTGATTATGATCCCTACATTAGCTGTGATGCCTTTTCCAGGCTGCGCAGTAGTGATGAGAGATGGCAGACCAAAGCTGAGAGCTCTGAGCTGCCTATGTCTGGCATCCTATTAATTCCCCCTGTCCCTGTGTATGTCCTTTTGGGGGCACTGCAGAGATTGTTATTAACTATTCATGAGGCATGAAATGGCTGTGCAGGTGGGGCGCTTCACAGATTGTGTGGTAAATCCAGAGACAGTATTGTGTCCCAGCCTAGCATAGGTCCATGTGCGTTACAGGATTGCAGCCTGTGTTACCCATGCCTTATACCCTGCATGGCCACTGTGCCTACAGCCTTTTCCCTGTTGGGAATCACCAACCATGCTAGTAAGTGTAGTTACATCAGCAAAATGCATCTGTATTTTGGTTGGGCCAAAATAGGGAGGTCGAGGAGGCACTTAGCAACCAGTAGAAATGTTATTCTTCACTCTAAGCAACAAATATTTGTAGCAGTTTTCTTACCTCTGCAAAAAAAAAGTCTTCAAAAAACACAGTTTTCCAAGCCTATTCACGATTCAGGACTTCTTCTAAGCAAAATTCACTTATGGCTGTTTTGCACATAAGATAACATTTTCTGCACAGGAAATAGCATTTTCTGTGCAAAAGTAATATTTCTGCAGATAATATTATTTCCTGTACAGAAAATACTGTTTACTGTGCAAATCAAATGTGTGCAAACTTTGTGCAGAATAAATCCTAAACTACAAAGATTCTTGTCAGTCCAGGATTGTTCTCATCAGAGTTTCTTAACACTTGAAAATGTGTCTTTTGACCATTTTCATTTTTAAAAGGCACCTACTTGAACCACCCAGGGGATCCTCCAGAGGATGACTACATCTCCCTGCAACTGGCTGCAGGAACAGAGTTGGCTGGCTGACCCTTGTCCTTCCCCTGTCCTCCTCTGGCCAGTAATGGGGCTGGTGTCTAGCCAGAAAACAGATAGATCGAGAATGAGACACAACTACACCTCACAGAACTTTATGTTGGACCACTATGATGCAGGATCTCAGCAAATCATAGAATCAAAGAATCATAGAGTTGTAAGAGGCCACAAGGGCCATCTAGTCCAACTCCTTTTCATACAGGAATACACCACGAAAGCACTCCCGACAGATGGCTATCCAGCTTCTGCTTAAAAACCCGCAAAGAAGGAGATTCTACTGCATAATCCATTGTCAAACAGTTCTTGCTTTCAGGAAGTTCATTATTACTTAGATCATTTTCAAATTCTATTCTGCCTCTCCTAATCCTCTGATGTCTTGACCACTAGCTGCTTCCCTTTCACATTGCTAGGCCTTCCTTCCTGTTTCCCACAGGTTTGCACAGACATTGATGAATGCAATGATGGGAACAACGGCGGATGTGACCCCAACGCCATCTGCACCAACACTGTGGTAAGTCTGTTTGTCCAGACAGAGCACCGGATTGAGAACAGTTGGGGCTGGGTTGAGAGAATCACAAGCCAGTGGAGAGAGAGGGCCCTCCAAGGGTACCCAGTGGAATTCCATGGCCATGCAGAGATTTGAAACCTGGTCTCTTTGAATCCTAGTTCAACAGTCAAACCACTACACCACACTACTATCCAGCTACTGTTTAGGCAATTATCACTGTTCTGTACTTTTTCCATTTCTATTCCTTCTTACCCTCCTGATTACATTTTCCCACCTGTAATAATTTGCCCAGAGGTTCAACACCATCCATTGTGACTTGAACAGGTCAAAGGCTTTTTCATCCTAGTACATGTGTTAGTCAGTCCATTTCATTCTAGGTTTATTACCACATCGCTATTGCTTGTTAACAGCCACTGTTAAGGTAATGATCAATGTTTCTGCCTTTTAATTTCTGTTCCATCTCATCCCACTGATTACTTCTTTCACCCTTGCCCCAAACAAGAACTTCACCCGACACCTGCAACACTCCATTTATTTCAGAGGTAAGCAAAGTGCAGCCCATAGATCACATGTGGCCTGAAGGGCCCCGGGGTCAAAATGTTTCTTCTTAATTTATGTGGATGGTTGGCTGGTTGGTTTATTATACCATCTTCCTCCCAAAAATTGGACCATAGCATTTAAAAAAAAAAACTAGAGGCAAATGAAAGCACAAAAGGTAGAATATTAAAAACACAAATATATTAAAATATTAATACACAGTTGAATTAAAAGCTGCTCAAAAGTATATCTCAAATAATACACACACTTGTATGGACTTCTTCCTAAGTTCTTCAAAAGCCCACCTGAATTGAAACAGCTTTACTTTATGCTTTTTTGGCTCTGTCCACCCAGGGATCCTTCAAATGCGGACCTTGCAAGTCAGGTTTTGTGGGCAACCAGACAGGCAACTGCACCGCCCAGAAGACCTGTGAGAGCCCGAGTAACAACCCTTGTGATATCAACGGCTACTGCCTCTTTGAACGCAATGGAGATGTTTCCTGTGCGGTAAGGAATGGGCCAGGGACAGAAACAGTGAAACCAAACTGATCAGGACTCTGGAACAATTCCCTTAGGACAGGGACGGAAAACTGCATGGAAGCCAAGGGCCAGATTTTCCACCGTATACAGCAAGCCCAAATACTCCATAACTGTGTAAACATGCTTTATATCTGGGCATGTATTATCACTAATAAATTCCCCATCACCATGTATGGATCCAAGAGCTGGACAGTAAAGCAACAACAACATTTTTATCATTATCCAGTGTGCCCAAAGAAGTGGGTTTATATCCATGAAAGCTCATGCAAAAATAAAAAACACTTAGTCTTAAAGGTGCTGCCACATTTCTTTCACCCTTTTCTGCCTCCCCTTTCCTTCTTCCCAAATACCTCGTTTTTCCTCTGCAGTCACTCTCAGAATGGTGATAGGAAGTGATGGGATATGGGACATCATTTCCTGTTGCCATTTTGAGAGGGTTTGCAAAGGTATTTGGGAGTAGTACAGGGCTCTGGGGTGCTTGTGGAGGCAGGGTGGGGTGTTTTTGTATCCTTTCATTTGGAAGGCTTTCTGTGTGGCTTGGGGGTTAAAATTGTCTGAAATGGTGTCAATTTTTCTTTTAAAATGAGGGTTGAGGTACTGGTTGAAGGCAGCAGGGTCCACAAAAGTAGGAGGTAGGGACAGCATCTGGCCCATGGGCTCTGGCTACCCATGTCTTATAAGGACAGGTTATAACACTGGGGATGTTTCACCTTGCAGGAGTAGGGGAAGGCAACAATGGACCTAAGCAGACAGGTGGCCGTGGGCCGCCCTGGGAAGGTGCGCCGCGGGACTGAGGCATCCCCATGCCGCGATCCAGCGGCGCACCGTCGGCGCTCCTGGAAAGGAGCACTAAAATAGCGCTCCTTTCATATGTCGCCGAAAGTGCGCCACAAAAGGTTGCGGCGCACTTTCGGCGACCCTTCCGCCGCAGCGTGTCCGGACGCTGCGGCGGGAGGTCCGCCTCGGAGCGCTGGCCGTGCGGAGGGCTGGTGGCTCCGAGGACGACCTCGAGAGGGGGATGGGGCGCCGAGCGTGCGGCTGCCCCTCCCCTTCCCTGCGCCGAGGACGGCCTATTAAGCCGTCTGCTTAGGCCCTAAGTGAGCGGGGCATGATGGAGACAAACAAACTATGCCTGTTGTGGGAGATTCCCCCTCTCCTCTTTCTCTCATAATATTAGAAGCCAGTGTCAAGCTGAATGGTGGGAAATTCGGGATAGATAAAAGGTAACTAAATCATTTTTGACACAAGAGAGGCTCTTTTTCAACAGTATATGACCTGGAAATCAATGTAAGGCCACATTGGTTGAAAAAAACAACCTCTCCTGGGCTTCAAATGGCTCACTGGATGCGTGCTAAAATTGTCCATGCCCTCTAGGGGGTATTTATGGGCAAAAATATTTTTAGAATGGGGATGCTAGGAGCCATAAAATGGTTCTGGGGCTAGATGTAGCTCAGGGGCTCCATTTTACCCACTTCTGTCCAGAACCATGGAATTCAATGCCTCATGATGTAATGATGCCACTAACCTGGAAGACCTTAAAAGGTGATTTATCAGATTAGTGGAGTATCAAGCTATCCGGTGGCTACTAGTCAGCATGGCTACATAATCCATCCCAGACTGGAGACATTATGCCTCTCTATATCAGTTGCTGGGTAGCATAAGTGGATGGGATGGTATTGTGCTCACATCCTGCTTGTGGGTTCTCCATTGAGACATCTGATTGCCTACCAAGGATGGAGACATTTGATTGCCTACCAAACACCACAGCACCAGCAGCGAGGCCGCAGGAAGGAACAGAGTGAACAAATGTTACAAAAGAAGACGGGATCGCTGTTTGAAAGCTATCCTGTCTTCAGTTCCCCCTGTTTCCCAGAATAGCTTGGAGAGCAGACCTCCCATTCCACAGAACCTCACTTTGCTCCTCTGAAATGCCAGGTCGGTTAAGAATAAGACTCATGTCATCCATGACCTACTCTTCAATGAGGATGCCGACCTGGCATGCTTTACAGAGACCTGGCTGGGAGAGGACAGCGCTGTTACCTGGGCGCAGGCCCTCCCAGCGGGGTACTCTGTTAGTGAGCAGGTGAGGGGAAGTGGGGGGGGGGGGGCGGAGTAGCTCTAGTTCATAAGAATAATCTACCCTTGACCAGGATACCTGTCCAGAATACAGCCCACTTCAAGTGTATGTACCTGAGCCTGAAGACCAGGGATAGCTTGGGGATTCTGCTAGTCTACCGACCACCCCGTCGTCTAGCAGACTCCTTAACCGAGCTGACACAGCTGGTTTCAGAGCTGCTGCTGGAGACCCCCAGACTTCTAGTTTGGGGGATTTCAACATCCTGCTCGAGGCCAGTTTAACAGGTGCAGCTCGGGAGTTCATGGAGACCATGACAAACATGGGCCTATCCCAATTGGTCCTTGGGCCTACACACTGGGCAGGTCATACACTCGATGCGGTCTTTAGAATGGAACAGGAATATCCGTGGGCGGAGGTTATTAGTACCTCCTCATTGTCATGGACAGATCATTTCCTAGTCAAGACGGAACTTAGAGCCTACATCCGCCCCACCGAGGGTGGTGGACCCATTAGAATGGTCTGCCCTCGAAGGCTAATGGAACCAATTGGATTCCAGAAAGCCTTAGAGGGTTTAATGGTTGGGAATGCTGGTGATCCTGTCGATGCTCTGGTTAATACTTGGAACACCGATCTTACCAGAGCTATCAACATGATTGCTCCCAAGCGTCCTTGCCAATCCGCTTCAAACCGTAAGCCATGGTAGACACCAGAGCTTAGGAAAATGAAGTGGTTTGGACAATGACTAGAGCGCATATGGCAGAAGACTTGACTCTTATCCAACAGAACTCACCATAGGAACTTTCTTTAGTCCTATCGGGAGGCAATACGTGCAGCGCAGAGATCCTTCTCCTCTGCATGTATTGCGTCTGCAGAGTCTTGTCCAGCAGAGCTGTTCAGGGTGGTGAGGGAGCTGACGCAGGCCTCCCCTGTGCCAAGTCCTTTACTTAACCCGACGACGGCCTGCTGTGATGCATTTAACAACTTCTTTGCAGATAAAATCTCTCAGGTAAGAGCTGACCTAGATGCCAGGGCTTTAACAGAAACCACAGACGAGGTGGACAAGCTCGGGCAGGTTCCACAGGGTGCTATTCTGTTCCCGATGTTATTCAACATCTATATGAAGCCGCTGGGTGAGATTATACGGGGTTATGGAGCTGGGTGCTATCAGTATGCTGATGACACCCAGATCTATTTCTCCATGTCTCATTCGTCGGCCTCAAATTCCAATGGCGTCTCTTCTTTCAATGAATGTCTTCGGGCAGTAATGGGCTGGATGAGGAAAAACAAATTGAAGCTGAATCCAGACAAGACTCCTTGACTCGTCGCTCCTGATGACAAATCAGGTAAATGCGACAGTCAGGAGCGCCTGTTATCAGCTTTGGCTGATACACCAGCTGTGCCCTTTTTTGGAAGTAAGGGATCTCGAGACTGTTGTGCACGCACTGGTAACCTCACGCCTTGATTTCTGTAATGCGCTCTACATGGGGCTACCCTTGTGCTTGGTTCGGAAATTACAGCTGGTACAAAATATGGCAGCCAGGCTTGTCTCGGGAACATCTAGGAGGGACCACATTACTCTGGTTTTGAGGTCCCTCCACTGGCTGCCTATCAGCTTCCGGGCCCAGTACAAGGTGTTGGTTATCACCTTTAAAGCCCTAAATGGCTTGGGTCCAAGCTATCTCAGGGACCACCTCCTCCCATACAATCCTCCCTGTGCTCTCCGCTCCTCTGGGAGGAATTTGCTGCAGCGTCAGAAATCGAGGCTTGCGGCTACCTCCCAGAGGGCTTTTTCAGAGTTTGTCGCCCCCAAATTCTGGAACGGCCTGCCGGATGAGATCCATCAGTTAACATCGCTAGACAGCTTTAAAAAGGCTATCAAGACAGATCTCTTCCTGCAGGCCTTTCCAGATTAATTATCCAGGCCTCGGGTACTCCCACCCCCAATGATCTTCACGTGGCCCCATCTATTGATGGATGAAGAACATTGCCTTGGGCCAATCTTGTGCTTGTAATGTTTTTAATTTTTTTAATTGTTCGAATTTGTAGTTTTAATTTTCATTTGATTTAATACTGTTTTAAGGGGGGGAGGGATTATGTTTTGGGATATATTGTATGGTTTTATTGTTGTAAGCCGCCCTGATTGGGTCCCCAAAGGGCGGGATATAAATAAATTTTATTATTATTATTAAGACGGAGGTGCTCACGGTAGCGGCCCCAAAACCAAGAATTGGGTTGCAACTTCCAGTCCTGGATGGGGTCACACTCTCCCCCAGTTACTGTGTTCGCAGTCTGGGGGTGCTCCTTGACTTGTCTCTCCTGATGATAAATCAGGTAAATGCGACAGTCAGGAGCGCCTGTTATCAGCTTCAGCAGATACGCCAAAGCTGCGCCCTTTTCTGGAAGTAAGGGATCTCGAGACTGTTGTGCACGCGTTGGTAACCTCAAGCCTTGATTTCTGCAATGCGCTCTACATGGGGCTACCCTTGTGCTTGCTTCGGAAACTACAGTTAGTACAGAATATGGCAGCCAGAGTAGTGTCTGGAACATCCAGGAGGGACCAAATTATTCCTGTTTTAAGGTCCCTCCACTGGCTGCCCATAAGTTTCCAGGGCCAGTACAAGGTGTTGGTTATCACCTTTAAAGCACTAAATGGCTTGGGTCCAGACTATCTCAGGGACCGCCTTCTCCCTTATAATCCTCCCCGCGCTCTCCGGTCCTCTGGGACGAATTTGCTGTAGCCACAAAAAGCTAGGCTTGCGGCTGCCTGCCAGAGGGCTTTTTCGGTTGTCGCCCCCAAACTATGGAATGGCCTGCCGGATGAGATCCGTCAATTGACATCTTTGGACAGCTTTAAAAAGGCTGTCAAGACGGATCTCTTCCAGCAGGCCTTCCCGGGATAGATAACCCCAGCGTCAGGAACCCCTCTCTTAAGATTGTTCTGGGACTTCATCTGTTAATTAAGTACTGCCGTCGCTTCCTGGAATTTTTTTTAAAATTATTGTTGTGTTGTATGTTGTAGTTTTAACTTGGACTGATTTAATAATGTTTTAAGGGGGGGGAGGGAATCTGACTTGTTTGTATTATGAAATATTTTACTGTTGTTAGCTGCCCAGATTGATCTCAAAGGGGCAGGATATAAATAAATTTTATTATTATTATTATTAGAATGCTAGACTAGAGAGGCTTTTGATCTAATCTGGCAGAGCTCCTTTCCTAAGCTATTAGCTGGTATTGGAGGAAGACAACCTCCCTCTTCAGAGTCTGTTTATCTCTTTATAGCTATTGTTGGGATGCCCATGGATACTTTTACACTCATGTCTTGGTGAGGCATCTGATGTCTAGTCATACTCCATGATTATAGCCCTTTAGTCAGTACACAAGAGAGTTCTACATACCTTACCAAACTACAAATCTCAGTATTCTGTAAGATGCAGTCACGGCAGTTAAAATTGTTATAATTGTAAAGTGTGGAAACACCCCTCTTTGGCCACTGTGGGAATCAAATGCTGGTGTAGATGGGACTTTGGTTTTGATCCAAGGAGGTTTTCTTGATGTTCTGTTCTCCTTGCCAGTGCAACGTGGGTTGGGCCGGAAATGGTAACGTGTGTGGACGAGACACAGACATTGATGGCTACCCGGATGAGCCACTGCCCTGCATCGACAACCATAAACATTGTTCACAGGTAGGAAATTGCTGCAAAAGGAGCAAGGCCTATGGATTGAGCAACACAGATGCATAGGCTATACAGACACAAAAATACAGTTCTCTGGCAAGATGATTTCCCATTTGTTTTTCTGGTAATTGTATATCTTCTGTGTTTATTCACAAAAGACAACAAGGATCACTAAATAATCTTCAACTGAGTAGGGCCCTGAGTCCATTCCAGGATGCAACGGAGTCATGCAGAAAATAATGCATGAACAAAAAAGAGATCTTTGGTATTGGTTAGGTTTTAATTTCCCTTTTGTTGATCTTCAAAAAAGAGATCTGCCTAAGAAACAAGACAGACCTGCTTGAATACAGCTGCCTACTGTTTGTTTGTTTTTTGTTTTTGTTTTTTGCAAAAAGTAGCTATTGGAGATAGGATTTTGATCTGGATGGTATCAGGCAGGGGACATTTAACTGGGAAAGGGATAGCTCAGAGGTCAAGTGCAGGTTCACTCTCTGTCTGAGAAAGATCTCTACCTGAGATCCTAGAGAGCTACCACCAGTAGATGCAGAGAGCACTGAGCTGAGCCCATGCACTTGTACTATAAGGCAGCCTTCAATGTTTCTATGTGAATCAGGCTTTCATTCAGAACCCTGAGGACTGGAAACTTACATTACCTTTCCAGGAAGGGCTCTAATGGGAACGTCACGTGTTTTGCATGAAGGAAGCCTTAGGTACAACTTCTATCATCTCCCACTAGGACTGAGTAAGGAACACTACTTGATACTTTGAACAGGTGCTACAGTCAGTACAGGCAAGGATGAAACAGGTGAATCAACAATTTGCTTGGCAAAAAGTAGTATCCTATACCTTTTTGGTCTCTGCCCCAGTTCTTGCATACAAATTGATTGGTTCCTCTCTACTCCCATCCCTCTCCAAAGCGGCTATTAGCTGCTACTGGAGTGAGATGGGGATATTGGCACGCCAAAGAATTGGGCTGGTATGTCTTTTGGAAAGCTTCAAAGTAGAAGTTACCTACAACCTACTACTCTTTGTTGTTGTTGTTGTTAGTGAAGGCATAACCAAGCAATGAAGGAACAACAGAAACTTTTGACTGTGACTGGTAATATTTTCCAGTAACTTATAAAGTTACTTTTGGAGTATATTAGAAGCATTTTGAGAGAGTTTTGTAGTTTTTATGCCATTCATTTATCCATCATAAAACTTTTTTAAAAAGCAATATAATAAGAAGTACACTTGTTCCTCCCTTTTCGCTGACTTGGAATCTGCAGTCTCGCTCTTCGCAGGAGGGACAAGTACACAAAATGGGTGTATACACCATTATTTCCTATGGGACTTGAATATCTGCGAGTCGCCATTTTCATGGGGTGGTGGTCCAGAATGGATCCCCTAGGAATTGGGAGGGGCTACTGTACAACAGTTTTCTTTTAGCTGGGCAATATTAGCAGTAATTAATTAGCATTGTGAGCCTTGCAATGAATTATAAAATTAAAGTGTTGGAAGATGCCCCAAAGACCATCTAAAAATCTGTGCAGGAATCCTCACAAAAAGACCCCTGGGTGAGCAGCAAGGGGAAGTGACTCTCTTTTCCACCCATCCAGCAAACAGACTTGAAAAGCAGTCCAGCCCCACCTGCAGCCTTTTCTGTGTCTGGTGGAGCTGTTGGGCAATGGGAGAAGAAAGTGATTCTCTTTACCGCCTGGCCAGCAGAGCCACCAGACCCAGAAGGCAGCCCATTCCCACCAGCACACCAGGTGACCCTCCCCTGAGGTGTCACTTGATGCAGTCTGTAACCTTCTGCACTGCCCTAGTGATGCCACTGTTTTAACAAAGGGAATTGATTCAACAAGTCATGTAATGGATTACTTCTCAAAAGTCTCTTTCCAATACCTGTTGACTTTTTTTCTAAAACTAGCTCTGATCTGTGTGGATGCAGTGATGCTGCAAAGCACGGGTGGGACACTCTGAAGATCCAATAGGATTTCTCTATTTTCCATCTAATTTGATTTAATTGAAAGGTTAAACACCTCTGTGGCATACATCATGTACTTGTAAACTCAAAAGGGTCATTGGCAGAAGGTAAAACATCAATCAAACTTGTTTGGGATTGACTATAACTTTTTGTTAACAATTGCAATATTTTGCCTAGTCCTTAGTCAGGCGAGATTGTTTTTTGGATTGTTTAGTTGTGTTTGATAAATGTGAATAATCAAAATAATTTTTAAAAGGAATAACAGTTTTAGAAACACTCACAGTTATATGCTGATTTCTGCATTCCCTCTCACTTACTCACTACACAGGCTTGTTTAGTTGATATACTTAAACACAAGTATGGGGGATCAAAAGTCCTCCAGAAGTTGGATTACATCTCCTATCATTGCTAATCATTAGCCATATTACCTGCAGCCAAGGGGAGGTGGTATCCAAGAGTATTTAGAGGGCTAACACTTTCCCAGCTCTAGTATCGCTAGTCTGGGAAGAGCAGTACATAAATTTAGTCTTACAGCTTTCTTCACCACCATCCCTGCCATTGTTTTCCTTCAGGACAACTGTCGATTGACACCCAACTCAGGGCAAGAGGATGCTGACAACGATGGCATTGGAGACCAGTGTGATGATGATGCGGATGGTGATGGGATCAAAAATGTGGAGGTAAATCAAAGCTTAGTCTTCCTGTTTGGGGCAGGGCTAGTGGTTTGTGTTAGTGTTCTGCTGGTTGTGCCAATGTAAATACCTGTTTAAGTAATAGGGAGGGAGACATCCAGTATTTCTTTGCCCCTGTACTCAAGAAGGAGGCTGCCACTGACTGGGGGTGTTCAGCGGCTGTCTGGCTGCTCTTGCACCCCTGGAGAAAAAGCAGCAGCCTTTGTTCTTCTCTGGTGGGAAAGGTGAGGGATGTTTCTTCTTTCCTCGTGGTCCTTCTCTGCTTTACTCTGCAGTGCTGCCAGGACCTATAACTGCACAAAGTGCTAAAGAAATATCCAGAATCTCCAAGTTCTATTTACAGGACTTTACTTCTAAGTATATACAGCACTATATGCATGACAATGACTCTCTAACCAACCATCTACTAATCAACAATAACCCACACTGTCCATAGGTCATACCTATATATATACACACTGCCTATGGCATGATTTCCTCACACAGGTGCCTGCAAGTGCTCCTTGCATCATGCCTATTGATCCTGGGCATGTCCTTCAAGTGGTGTGACAGTGACATTTCATGTCAGTGTCAGATCTTTGCAAAATCAGAACTCTGTGTAGTCAGTAAACCAGCCAATTGCTGCAATTAGGAGTTTATTGAAGCACACAAAGTCAGAATTTTACCAGACTACTTTTAAGCCAGAACTAACCCACCTCACTTTGCAACACCTAATTAAACCCACCAAATCATTTGCTCCACCCCTACTATCCTGGTGCGAAACTGTGCCCCCCTACTTTTCCCACAGCGTCCATTCTTCCTGCTCTTCGGCCCCCACCTATTCTCAACCCCTCTTCCATCTCCTGGTTGAGCCATCCTCCCTTTTGCCTTTCCACATTCCAAGCAGCCCTGTTCTCAAGACAATCCACAGTTCCACACCTCCCTTCCCCCAACACTCAACCTCTATGCTAGCAACCATTAAATCCGAACCTACCCCCATTCAACTATCTTCCCCATCCTCCCCAGCTAACCCCATTACCTTTTAAAACCCTGGCAGAACCTTATGCAGGAGCATGGTTCTGACAGTCAGTCACCATGGTACAACTTTACCAGATGTTGCATCATCCAGCTATCTTAGCCAACTGTCATATTCTGTCCTGTGAAATTCTTAATACTAGTGGTGTACATACATACATACATACACTGACAGAGAGGAAGGCCAGGTGTGTTCTCACAATCTCACAGAGATGCTACTCAGTACAGTTTTAAGCTATTTCATATTGCTGTATTGCCTTGTATTAGCAATAATCTTTTGGTTTTGCTCTGAAGTCTTGTTCCAACAGATGACTGTTATTTTTAGGACTGCAGATGCAGTCATTTATAAATACTTCTGTATTATGTGGAAATGATTCATTAGAAAAGACTGTAGTGTTTGTAAGATGGAAGGCAGTAGGTAAAGAGGAAGACCACATAGCTTTGATGTTTGTTTCTTTTTGTTTCCTTCTAGTATTTTGTCTAGTTCATTTCTTTTTGTTTCAAAACCTTCCTGCTTTTGTTTGGTTTTAAATCTGTTTGCATATGCTTTCAGTTTGTAATATTTTCCTTTGTTCTTAGTAACTCTGATCTCGGGGTCTTGTCTTATGGTGTTATTAAGGACTTCTAGTACAACTATGAAGTGTGTGTGTGTGGGGGGGGGACAATGGACAGCCCTATCTTGTCCCTTTCTGAATTTTAATTGACTTGGTTTTTCTCCATTTACAATTAGTTGAGCCAAGTGTTCTTTATAGATATTTTTAACCCAGCCCAACCTATACATTTTGCACCTATTCTTTCTAGCATATAGTCCCATTCCATGTTGTCAAAGGCTTTTTCCACATCAATGAAAAGCATTGTGAGTTTTATGTCTTTTTTCCATAATATTTGATTATATCACTCACTGTTCTGATGTTCTTTTTCATTTGTCTGGATGGTAAAACTCCAACTTGGTTTGGGTGAATCATGTCCTTTACTATGTTCTTTAGTCTTTATGTTAGGAGAGAAGTATATATTTTATAGTCTAGGTTAAGTAGTGATATTGGTCTATAATTTTCATTTTGTCTTTCCCTTCTTTGGTATGAATATTATATTTGCATTTTTCCAGGATTCTGGGATACCATCTTTAAAGATTGCATTTGAGGTGTTCTGTAGTGGAATTTTTTTTATTTCTTCTTCTAATTTTTTATAGTAACCAGCTCAGAAACCATCAGGTCCTGGAGATTTGTCTGATTTCAAGTTTCTAGTCACTTCTGATATTTATTTTACTGCAAAGTCTGCATTCATCGGGTTTTGTTGTTGTTCTGCCAGTTTTGGTTATCTAAGAGATGAAAGGAGGCAAAATAAAGTAGCTTCCAGCTGCTTTGAAGGCAGGGTGTTTGTATGACACATGCCTCCAAGCAGATTGAAATTAAGCTCTGGGGCTAAAAACTGGAGCAAAATACTCTATCTTAGCCTGCAAAATGTGCATCTTCATGCCTGCATGTCAGTAATGGACTGGGTGAAGGCAAGCAAATTGAGACTTAATCCAGACAAGACAGAGGTCAATCATAAGGTAGATCAGGGAGTAGGGACTTGGGTGTGCTCCTGCATTCAACTCTGAGCCTGCATGCTCAGGTTTCAGCAGTGGCTAGGAGTGCATTCACACAGTTGAAACTTGTGCACCAGCTGTGCCCATATCTTGAGATGTCAGATCTGGCTACAGTGACACATGCCTTGATTACATCCTGTTTGGACTACTGTAACACACTCTATGTGGGGCTGCCTTTGGGAACTGGAAACTCTAGTGGGTGTAAAACGCCACAGCTAGAATGCTGACCGAGGTTAGTTACAGGGAGCATATAACTCCCTTGTTGAAACAGCTTCACTGGCCACCAGTTTGTTTCCAGGCACAATTCAAAGTGCTGGTCATGACCCTATACAGCTTAGATGTAGACTATTTGAGAGATTGTACTCCCTGTACAAACCAGCTAGAGCCCTAAGATCTTCACGAGAAGGCTTTCTCTCAATCCCACAAACGTCACAAGCTCGTTTGGTGAGGACATGCGAAAGAGCCTTCTCAGTGGCTGCTCCCACCTTCTGGAATGCCCTTCCTTGGGAGACTAGGCTGGCCCCCTCCCTGCCTGCTTTTCATCAGCAAGGAAAAAACATTTTTATTTAAGCAGGCATTTGGTATATAATTGATACAAGGGTAGTTTTTGTGGAGCAGGTGGGTTTTAGTTATGCTTCTAACTTTTGTATGTTTTATGTCATTTTATATTGTGTGTAGATGATTTTGATTGTTTTGAATTTTATTGAGATTTTAAATGTTTTATCTGTGAGCCAACTTGATCCCTCCTGGGAGAGAGGCGGCATACAAATGAAATAAAAAATAAAAAAATAAAATGAACACTCCAGCAAGAGCGTGCATGTGCAGCAAAGCAAAGAAATGAAACTGCGACAACTCCAGTGAATGTAATCACAATATACACAAACCAGACATAGGTTTTTGTGGGTTTGGGGGGCTGTGAGGCTGTGTTCTAGAAGAACGTATTCCTGACATTTCGCCTTTATTGTGGCTGGCATCTTCAAAGATGCAGGTGAAATGTCAGGAATACATTCTTCTAGAACACAGCCTCACAGCCCCCAAAACTCACAAAAACCTATGGATGCCAGCCGTGAAAGCCTTCACCTTCACAAACCAGACAGTTTGACAGGGGGACATGAGGTGAAGGGGGGTGAACCAGCATATATGGGGAGCTGCCATAATTGTGTTTTGCCAGTGTATCACTTGCACACTGATGCACCAATGCCATGTGTGGTGGGAGCATTGCATGTGCAACTATGTGGCCAATCAAAGGGATGGCCATACAATGGAATGGCATCTGGGCAAATATGGAAGGTATTTGGAGGTCACAGGCAGTGCGTTTGTGCTATGGCCCATATGTATAGTGGGGAGGCAACAAAAATTTATCCAGAGATGCGTTTGAGCTATGTGTATTTGGCCTGCCTTGGGAGTGCACCATGCAGACAGCGGTGTTTTGACCTGCTTTTGGAAAAAGCAGGATCGAGTAGCTTTTACCTGCCCATTTGCACCAGCCCTAAGAATTAGCTTAATTGATTTTCACGCATCTTGGAGTTTTCATCGTCCGTGTATAAAGTCTAATAGCATTTTATGAATCTGTTTTTTTATTGCTTTTTTGTGTTGTAGCAATTTTGCTGTTATCACATTTGTTTCCTATCAGTTTGTTATCTCTGTCTTTTTTCATTTTGTTGACAAGCCATTTTCCTGTTTTGTTTGCAAATTCAAAGTGTTTTTGTTTGGCTACTTTTAATTTTCCCCTATTTGTTTTATTAATCCTTCTTCAGTTTGTTTTTCTAGATGTTTTAATTGTTTAATTATTTTTGTAGATGTTTGGTTATTTTTTAATTTCCTCTGCTATTTTTGCAATTTCATTTTCTAACATTCTTATTGTTTCTTGATTTTTCTTTTCTACTTCAGATTCTTTCTGTATGAAAAAGTTGTGCATTACTGCTTTGCTGGCCTCCTATATCTTTGTCATGTTTGTGTTTTCTATCATGTTTTCTAAAAATTTTTGCTTTAATTCAAATTTCAGTTTCTGTGTAAATTCTTCGTCTGTCAGGAGTTTTTCATTTAATCTCCAGTTATACTGTCTTTTTATTTCTATCATTTCTATATAAATCAGGTTATGTTTGGTATCGATTTTTGGCAAAACCTCCATTTTTTAATTTTGGGTACTTCTCCGCTAATAATCAAAAACATATCAATTCATGTTGATGATTTGTGTCTCTCTGAATAAAAGGTGTATCCTTTTTCCTTTCCATAGAGTTTAGACCAGATGTCTTCTAGGGTTAAATTGTTTACTAGCACAAAGAAAGATTTAGATAATTTTCCCTAATTTTTCTTGATTTTTAAAAATTGGGTGTTCTGTCTCTGAGTGGGTCAATTACTGCATCACCCATTTTCAGAATATTTTCTTTTTCATGTTTTTCAATCTCGCAGCTTCTTGAAGAATTTGCCTTTATTTTCCAGTGCCCTGTAAATGCCTATAACAAGTAGCATAATGTCTTGAAGTTTAATTTCTACTCCAATGAAGTGACCTTTATCTCTGAAGATTTCTGTTGCTGGGTATTTTTTATGGATATACATGGTTACTCCTTTCTTTTTTTCTTTCGTTACCTGAAGAGAATATTTGGCTGAGGGGTGAAACAGATGGACAAAATAAAGCAGTTTCAATCCTGGGAATTGTAGTCTATTGTAGCACCAGAGCTCTCTGACAGAGAAGGCTAAATGTCTCAAAAACTACAGTTCCCAAATTCCCTAGCACTGAACCAGGGCAGTTAAATTGGTCTCAAACTGGATTATTTCTGCAGTGTTTTGGACCAAAATCTCTATGCAGTTTGCTTTCCTTTGTAATTAGTGAATTGATTCTGAAAAGTCTACTTCTGAGTCTAAGGCTTCTTTTGAAATACCTACAAATTTGCCAAATCTGGTATAATTCATATATATAAATTTTCATTGTTTTTCTCTGGAATTCCTCTGTTTCAAACATTTTTTTTTGTATAATGAAGCTCCTGCATTAAGATTACATTTTTGTCCTGTTTTTGCTTGTCTGTTCAGATTTTAAAGGTGTCTTCAAAATCTTGTGTTTCTGTATTTAAGTTATCTACTTCTTCTCTTAGATTAGATACTTCTTTGGTTATTGAATCTATTTAATTTATTTTGAAAATTTGTCTAATCCCTTGTCTAAATGATCTTTTTGTTCCCTTTTGTGATCTTTTAATTCTTGTCCGAATTATGTTTTAAATCTACGTAAGCCTTCAAGAAGTAGCTGGGTGGGATACATTTGTTTTTGTAATGTTTCAGTGGAGATTCTTCTTGTGGAGAAGAATCTCCACTGAAACATTGTAAATCTGGGATTTTTCTGTCTGAATTCTTGTACTTATAGCCATTATAGAGTTTATCACACAGGGGAAATCCCTTGCAGAAACAGGATTTAAAAGGTGGGGAAAACCCGCAAAAGCGGTTAGATTTTCAGATGACGTCACTGTTAAAATGGGGAAAATCCCGAAAGTAAAAAGAAGCAGTTTCTGACTACTTTCCGTTCGGGTTAACCCATTTTAACAGTGACGTCATCTGAAAATCTAACCCCTTTTGTGGGTTTTTTCCAATTTAAAGCCCCGTTTCTGCACGGGATTTCCCCCGTGTGATAAACTCCTCTGTTATGTTACTGGCTGCGTTTATGGTATATATTCTGTTGAGTTAATATGTAATGGTAATTTTAAGTTAGGGCTGAAGCAGATGGCCTGTTTGGGGCGGCAGAGAGCCGCCCTGGGGAGCGTCAGATCGGGGCCACGGCAACTGCACGCCATGGCCCCAGTCCTTCTTTTTGTTGCCCCTAAAAGAGCATAAGGGCGTGCGGTGTCAGGACGGTGTTGGGCTGAGGTTGGGGCGGCCGACGTGCAGCTACTCCACCCCAACTCCACCCTCAGGCTGGCCCTTTGGGCCGGTCTGCATAGCCCCTTAGTTACCTTTGTTGTTTTTCACTTTTATGCATATTCTTTCCTTTACTAGCTGGTTGTTCTGTGCTGACCTATGAGTATTTTGCTATGTTTATTGATTTCTGATTTTGTAGTGTATGTCTGTTATGTTTGTTAGTTCCAATGGTATCAAACCTATCACAGTTAAATGTCTCACAGGTATAATAGCTAATTCTGGTTGTAACAAATATGTCACTTTAAGTATACAGTTAGTATCTCAATGTCTTAACGCATAATATCGTTACATAACATTTTTTTGCTATTTCCCAGTCACATTCCCTTATGGTCTATTACTGTTTTCAAATTTATTCATTTATTTATTTCGTTTCAATTTAAGTTGGTAAGTTGGTAAGAGTTGCTTCTTCTGAGTAGAGTATTTACTTCATTAGTTGTATATTTCTTCCCTTGTGATTTCTCCTGTGGTTTTTCCTGCTCTTTTGTTTTTTTAATTTTTAAATTTTTTCTTGATTTCTTTAATTCTAGTTGTTAGTCTCTTTTTTTCCCTTTTGTAATTTATGGTCTTATTTATCTTAAGTGTCTGGTATGGTCCTAGTTATCTTAGGTCCAAAACACACTACAGAAATAATCCAGTTTGAGACCGCTTTAACTGCCCTGCTAGGGAATTCTGGGCACTGTAGTTTTGTGAGACATTTAGCTGTCTCTGTCAGAGAGCTCCAGTGCCACAACAAACTATACTTACCAGGATTCCCTAGTACTGAACCAGGGCAGTTAAAGTGGTCTCAAACTGGATTGTGTTTTGGCCCAAAGCAGACAGACCAAATAAAGTAGCTCAGGGCCTTTGCAGACTGCCAGAAATAGTGCAAATTGAGTCCACTTTAACTGCCCTGACTCAGTGCTAGGGAATCATGGGAACTGTAGTTTATTTTGGCACCAGAGCTCTCTGACAGAGAAGTCTCAATGGCTCAGAAAAAATACAATTCCCATGATTCCCTAGCACTGAGCCAGGGCAGTTAAAGTGGACTCAATTTGCACTATTTCTAGCAGTCTACAAAGGCCCTCAGTCTCAGGCATTGTGATATTTTAAAACTTTGTGTTCTTTTTTGTGTGTGTGTGTCAATGCAGGACAATTGTCGTCTCTTTCCCAACAAGGACCAGCAGAATTCTGACACTGACTCTTTTGGGGATGCTTGTGACAACTGTCCCAATGTGCCCAACAATGACCAGAAGGATACAGATGGCAATGGGGAAGGAGATGCTTGTGACAACGACATTGACGGGGATGGTGAGGGAGAGAGAAATGAAGGGGAATAAGAGTAAGGGCAACAAGGATAAAGGGGTGGGGGCATTTGGGGACTATCTCTGCCATGCAGATAGGACCAGGCATGCACCCAAGCTGGCGCAGTTGAAGGAACAGCCTCTGTCATGAAACAAGATAGAAGCTGCATCTGCACTGCAGGAATAATCCGGTTTGACATCACTTTAACTGCCGTGGCTCAGTGTTATGGAATTCTGGGAATTAGTTTTTTGAGACATTTAAGTCTCTCTGTCAGAGAGATCTGGTGCCACAACAAACTACAATTCCCAGAATTCTGTAGCACTGAGCTAGGGAAGTTAAAATTGTGTCAAACTGGATTATTTCTGCAGTGGGGATGCAGCTGAAGCTGAGAAAAAGAAGGAAGAACGGGCTGACAGGAGAATCAGTATTGTAATAGCAATGGAGCCTTAGGCAGGTGTTGCCTGAGATGCCCTGATGTCAGGACAGGCAGAGGGAACTCCCTGGCTATGAGAAGCTGAACTGTTGTCATCCTAAAAAAAGTGGTGCAGTGAGTGAAACAGTCTGAAAGGTCTAGAAAATAAAAAGAAACACACAGATTGAAGGAAGGAAATGTGTCAGGAGATGGGAAATGGGTGTGGGGCTGGGAAGGAAGAGTTGGAAGAGACATGTGTTTACAGATAAGTGGGGGGAAAGATTGGAAGTAGGCTGGGGAGATGAGAAGAAATGCAGAATTAACATTTTGTTTTGTAAAGATCCTATCAAGTGGACCCGGATGGGAATAAAATTGAAGGATATGGGACAAGAATGGGAACAAGGAGCAGGGTGAAGGATGACTTAAGGTGTGTTTGTGCAGTTATACCCACTTTTACACCACTTTAACGGCCATTCCTGTGGAATCCTAGTTGCGTATTTAGAATTTTCTACTAAAGAGTTCTAGCATGCTTCCCTGAACTACACTCTTCAGTCTTTCTCCTCGTGTACTTTTGGAACTGTAGTCCTAGGTAGCACACTGGAGCTCCTTAGCAGAAAATTAAAAATACACCCATCAAACTACAAATCCTAGAATTCCTTGAGCTGGAGCCATAGCAGTTAAAATAATCTGGATGTGCAAGTATGCATTTTGACAGTAGAGGAGATATTTTCATTGCTTCACACTTCTCCCTTCTAGGAATCCCCAATGGGCTGGACAATTGCCCCAAGGTGCCCAATCCACTGCAGACGGATCGTGATGAGGATGGGGTGGGCGATGCCTGTGACAGTTGTCCAGAGATGAGTAACCCTACTCAGGTATGAGCCTTGAGCAGGCTTTAAGGAAAGGAAGGTGGTGTGGTACCTCCACAGGAGATGAGGGAATGAAAACATAAACAGACACAACACTCAATAAATGGATGGGTTGGGTAGGTCTGGACTGTACCAGTCTGGGACTCATCACTTATGGCTCCTCTGACTGACAGCTGTTTCCTAAGAGAAAAGAAATCCCTGACCTTAGGAAGCTAGCATGGCAGGGAGAAGGTTACTAACCCTACCTATTTACTTGACATTCTAATTTTCTGTGCCTGTTGTTGTTTTTGGGTGCCTTCAAGTTGTTTCTGATATATGGTGACCCTCTCATGGGGTTTTCTTGGCAAGTTTCTTCAGAGAAGGTTAACAATTGCCTTCCCCTGAAGCTGAGAGTCTGTGACTTTTCCAATTTCACCCAGTGGCCAAGCTAGAATTCAAACTCTGGTCTCCACAGTTGTAGTCCAATGAAGAGGGGGGAAAGGGAGGTGTCTCAAGAAACCAGGATATATCACTAAAGAACTTTCACGTATAAGAAATGGAAAATGGGGAAATCACCAAAGAGGAATTCAGACAAATAGCAAGCACGTGTAGGGGGAAAATCAGAAAAGCTAAAGTGCAGAATGAGCTCAGGCTTGCTAGAGAGATTAAGAACAATAAAAACGGCTTTTTTGGTTATGTTCATAGCAAAAAGAAGAAGGAAATGGTAGGGCCAAAATGAGGAGAAGATGGCGAAATACTAACAAGGGACAAAGAAAAGGCAGAACTATGCAACACCTTTTTTGCCTCAGTCTTCACACAAAAAAAGAAGGGTCCTCAACCTGAGGAAAATGGAGCAGAGGACACAATAGAGGAAATGCAACATAGAATAAGTAAAGAGGTAGTACAGGAATACCTGGTTAATCTAAATGAATTAACGTCTCCAGGACCAGATGAACTACATCCAAATATATTAAAAGAAGTGGCAGAAGTAATCTCAAAGCCACTCACAATAATCCTGAGAAAAGAGTACCCAAACAATTACCGACCTGTAATTAATATCAATATCAGGGAAGATTCTAGAGCAGATCACTAAACAGAGAATTCCCTCAGAAGGCAATACCATAATTGCAAAACATCAACATGGGTTTCTCAAAATAAATAAATAAATAAATAAATAAATAAAAATTACCAATTTGGTAGATGAAGGGAATGCTGCAGATGTAGCCCATCTTGATTTCAGTAAGGCCTTAAACAAGGTCCCCTGCGATATTCTGGCAAACAAGCTAGTAAAATGTGGGATATACAAAACTATTGTTAGGTGAATTTTTAATTGGTTTATCAATCAAACCCAAAGGGTGCTCAGCGATGGCTCCTCTTCATCCTGGAGAATAGTGACCAGTGGGGGGGCCAACAGGGTTCTGTCCTGGGCCCAATGCTGTTCAACATCTTTATCAGTGACTTGGATGAAGGAATAGGGGCATGCTTTTCAAATTTGCAGATGACACCAAATTAGGAGAAGTAGCTAATACCCCAGAGGAGAGGAGCAACATTCAAAATGACTTGATTGGATTAGAAACCTGGGCCAAAACTAACAAAATGAATTTGAACAGAGAGAAATATAAGATAATGCACTTAGACATTAAAAAAAAATGAAATGCATAGATATAGGATGGGGGATACCTGGCTTAACAACAAACAGTACATGTGAAAAGGATCTAGGAGTCCTAGTAGACCACAAATTGAACATGCATCAACAGTGTGATGCACAGCTAAAAAAGCCAATGTGATTCTAGGATTGATAAAGAGAAACAATAGTACCCGTCTATTCTGCTTTGGTCAGGGCTCACCTAGAATACTGTGTCCAATTCTGGACACTGCAATTTAAAATGATGTTGGCAAGCTGGAGTGTGTCCAGAGGAGGGTGACCAAACTGGTGGAAGGTCTGGAAACAATGCCCTATGAAGAGAGACTTAAGGAGCTGGGTATGTTTAGCCTGGAGAAGCGATGGTTAAGAGATGATATGATAGCCCTGTTTAAATATTTGAAGGTGTATCATATTGAGGATGGAGTAAGCTTGTTTTCTGCAGTTCCAGAGAATAGAGATTCCACCTCAATAGAGATTCCACCTCAACATTAGGAATAAGGACTGTTTGACAGTGGAAGACGCTCCCTTGGAGAGTGGTGGAGTCTCCTTCTTTTGAGGTTTTTAAACAGAGGCTAGATGGCCATCTGTTGGGGGTACTTTGACTGTGTATTCCTGCATGATAGAATGGGGCTGGACTGGATGGCCCTAATAGGCTCTTCCAACTCTATGATTCTAGTCCAACTCTGGTTTTCTACATCCAGGGAATTTGTTGATGTTTTCTGTGGAGGACCATAATAATAAAAGCAACAACAATAATAATAGTAGTAGTTATTTGACTTATATCCCACCTTTCTCCTAAAACCGGGACTCAAGGTGGTTTAGAACAAGATTAAAATATGTACAGACAAAAAAGAGAGCCAGTGTGCTATAGTGGTTTGAGCATAGGACCAGGGCTATGGAGTTTCATCCTTTGCTTGGCCTTGGAAACGTGCTGTGTGAACTTTGGTGAGTCCCACACTCTCAGGTACAGAAAACCCCGTGACAGGTTCACCTTAGGTTTGCCATAAGTCGGAAACAACTTGAAGGCACACATCCACAACAACAAGACACAAAAAAGATAAAAAAGTAATAATGTCAAAATACAGCCAAAGGTATTAAAACATAATTGAATTAAAAGCAATATAAATGCACATTGATTTAAATAAAGGCGCCATGCACATCTCATAAAAGCCATTTCTTCAGCAGCAAGTTCCCCAAAGTCCATCTGCCTGCTGGTGGAAAGGTCCCAGGGAGGAGGCCAGCAGCATGGAAGCAGAAACTAAGGCCTTCTCTAACATGTCCTCACCAGACATGCCTGTGAAGACAGCAAGTCTCCCAGTGAACATCTCAGAGCCCAGTGAGCCGTTTCTGGGGCTAGACAGTGCTCAGATATGCTGGAGCCAAGTCGTATGAGCCTCTCCTGCCATCCAGAATGTGAAATTGTAGAACATGAATGGGCATAGTGCAGCGGTCGGCAAACTATGGCCCGCGGGCCAAACCCGGCCCGTCGAGGCCGCGTAACCAGCCCATGGCCGGTCCTGCCGCCATCACCACTGCCACACGCGCACAACGCAGGGCGCCATTGTGCTTTCCAAAATGGCGCCCACGCTCGCGCACGCATGCGCATGACGGTGGGTGCCATTTTGGAACACAAAACGGCGCTCGCGTCGTGCGCATACTCTCGCGATCTGCGGCACCGTTTTGCATTTCAAAATGGTGCCCTGCGCTTGTGCACACGTGCACGCATGTGCACAACAGTGGGAGTAGTGCACATGCGTGCGCGCAAGTCCTGTGCCATTCCCCCCCTTCAGCCTGCTGATGATCGGGGGACAGGGGAACCGGCCCCACCCCCAAAAGGTATCCCGACCCCTGGCATAGTGTGACCCCTGTAACTCCCCACCAGTCCCCCAAACTTCCTGACCCTCCCAATTTTAAAACAACAGTGTGATTTGCAAGTAATGGTTGTTATTATTTGCATTGTATGTATTTTACAAAGAATAAAGGGTTAAAGAGACAAAAGTGCAGGAAAGGAGCTGCAAGACAGGAGATTCAAATTAGATCAGAAGAAACACTGAAATTCTGTGTCAGCATGTTAACTGCTATAAAAAGGGTGCGCCTCAAACTAAGAGTGCAGCAGTATGGAAGGGAGTAATGAAGAGATGTGAAGGTATGTAGGAGTTTATGTTGTTATGTTGCTGTGAGAGTGAAAAATTTGAGGAAGTTCTCCATGAAGGAATTTTCATGATGGACAACTCAAAGACTATGCTTTCTGCAATACGACTAAAGAATCTATGGAGCTAAGGGACTAAATTTAAAGAGCTAACTTCAATTTCTCTCGGACACACATAAGAGAAACAGACTTATATCAGCATTGTGTTTGTACATGTTGCTTTGCTATTGCTACCTGTGTAGTAAATATACTCATCTTCAAATCTGGTGTAAGAAGTCTGCTTCAGCACATGGGTTTGAGGGTGAATCTGTTATGTAACTCAAACATTATACCAATAATTGCCCCCCAACTGCACAGAAAGCCCCCCTAAAGCACACAAAATACCCCCCTCCTCATGACCCCCCTCCTCAAGAAAGCCCCCCAAAGCACACAAAAATACCCCCCTCCTCAAGATCCCAGTATTATCCCCAAATACCTCTAGTGGATTTAGGAAGTAATCCATTTTTTGCCACCATTTTAAAATGTACTGCTGAGGTAAACAGAGGTATTTGGGCTTGCTGGGATTTGGCATGGCCCACAGGGAGGTCTTGGACCTTCCCTCCTCCCCAACATATATTGACCTATTCAGGGTGAAAGTTTCTTGCAGCCATATTGTCAAACGTCAGAATGAAGCATATTTGTTGTTAACAGAAAGACACAAATGAAAAGTGCCAGTTTGCTCACCTGATACCATGGTCTCTTTCAGACAGATGCTGACAGTGACCTAGTGGGAGATGTTTGTGACACCAATGAGGACAGGTAAGTAAAGCAAACAGACACTCAGACCCCAAATATGTGAAAATGGAGTTTCCCCCATGTAAACTTTTTTTTTCCATAATGTGGCTCCTTGACCTCTCTAAGATGCTAACACAAACATTATAATACTAGATCTGCATTTATGTTCTCAGTGGCATTACTGCTCAAGGTGTCACCCAGTGCAGGGGGCATGGCTTCCAGAGGCCAGGACCAAAAAGGCTCATGAGTAGAAGGTGTGTGGCAGGGAGGGGGTGCTCTAGGCACTCTCCCTCCCTGCCATGCGCTGGTCTACTCATGAGTAGCATATGGCATATGGCAAAAAGGGGGTGCACTCCCCACCTCAACATTAGGGGGAACTTCCTGACAGTAAGGGCGGTTCGACAGTGGAACACACTCCCTCGAAGAGTAGTGGAGTCTCCTTCCTTGGAGGTCTTTAAGCAGAAGCTGGATGGCCATCTGTTGGGGATGCTTTGATTGGGAGTTCCTGCATGGCAGGGGGGTTGGACTGGATGGTCCTTGTGGTCTCTTCCAACTCTATAATTCTATGATTCTAGGTGTCGCTCCTCTTCTGGTGTGTCACCTGGTGCGGTTGCCCCGCCTGCCTCCCCTCTAGTGACACCACTGCATGTTCTGTTATGTTTTTATGGTGTGCCAGCATGGTGTAGTGGTCTGAGCATTGGATTAGGTCTCTGGAGACCTGGGTTCAAATTTCAGTTTGGCCATGAAAACTCACTGTGTGACCTTAGACAAGTCACACACTCTCAGTCTCAGAGGATGGCAGTGGCATACCTTGTCTGATGAAGCTTGCCAAGAAAACCCCATGATGTTCACCTTAGGATCACCATAAGTCAGAAATGACTTGAAGGCATGCAACAACAGCAATACCTTAGCATGTAGTGCCAGTATGGTGTAGTGGTTTGAGTGTTGGACTATGACTCTGGAGACCAGGGTCTGGATCCCGAGTCAGCCATGGAAACTCAACTGGGTGACCTTGAGTAAGTTATACTGTCAGCCTCAAAGGAAGGGAAAGGCAATCCCCCTGTGAACATATCTTGCCCAGAAAATGCCATGATAGCTTGCCTTGAGGTTGCCACAAGTTAGAAATGACTTGAAGGTGCACAACAACAACAGTACTTAAGTTAATGTAGCACATGGGTTCCTGGACATGACTTCTTTAACAATAAATGTGGTGCCAGTGGCAGAAATAACATGGAAAGAATAGGGATAGGCTCCTTATACCAGAAAAAAAGAACATTTCAACATGCTTTAGCCATTTTTTTCCATGTAAAATTAATAATGTGCAAAAGTGAAATGAAACAATCAGGTCATATGGTTGCATACATAAAAACATTTTGGATCTTCTGTAGAGACCACTTGAAGACTTCTTCCAAAAGCCATCCAGGGATGACTTTTTTCACTGGAATCCACTTTTCTTATATTTCCATTTTGGCAGATTTATAGATCTTTGGTTCTTTTAAACATCTGGGGATAACTGGTGAGGCAGGCTGATCTGCTCTCCTTTCTTCTCTCACTGTTCACACATGCTCAGCATTGGGTTGGGTTGGCTAGACCAAAATCCCTCTTTTCTAGCTCTTTTTGTTGCTCCAAATGTTCTGTTGCAATGAAAATTTGTGCTTCTTATATCCTCCTTCACCACCATCTCAATTCCTGACATTGCTAAAAACAACAACTTCTAGGTAGACAGGGAATGAGCAGGAAAAGGGGTACTGGGTGTGTGTATCAAAACTTAGTAAAAAGCAGCTTCATTGTCAGAGGATGTGTTAACTGAAGTATGCCTATATCTTGAAATCATTAACCTTGTCTCAGTTGAAATCCCAGTCACGTTACAGAGGGAAGGTAGAAATGCTAGAGATGGGAAGGCCTGGAAAAAAACCAGAAAAATTCGGAAATAAATTCCAGGTTTTTTTCCCCTGAAGGCTTTTTTGTTTTGTTTTTCTGAAAAATTGGAAAAATTGAAAAAAAAGGAAGAAAACTGATTGTGGAATGTTTTATTTTAGCATGATGAATAAAATCTTTAAGACAAGGTGTTCATATATTCTCCAAATCATTTCTAAAAACTATGTACAGTATCAGATTATTCTAATTTCTGTGCACTGAATGAGGACAAGCAAGTCCTAGGTTACAAATTGAATTCTCCAGTTTAAGAGCAACTTTCATTTCTTCCTTTGGGGGCACTGAAAGAATCTGGTCTATGTTAGGAAACACTCACAGTAAATCAAGAAGTAAACTGACATGCAAATGGATAGAGAAGCTTCTTTTAATCCGGATACACCTTCGGTTTTTAGGAGTCCATGATAACTGTGATGATGACAAACATAACAAAGCAGAAGCAGAGACTGAAACTGATACTGGTAACTAGGACTGCATCCACACTGAAGAAATAATGCAGTTTGACACCACTTTAACTGCCGTGGCTCAGTGCTATGGAATTCTGGGATTTGTAGTTTTATGAGACATTTAGCTTTCTGTGTCAGAATTCTGGTGCCACAACAAACTACAATTCCTAGGTTCCCTAACATTGAGCTGTGACAGTTAAAGTGGTGTCAAATTGGAATATTTTTGCAGTGCGGATGCAGCCCAGAGCCCGGAAAATGAATCTGATTAAATTTCATGAATCTTAGTTCCTCCTTCATTCCACATACTTCCCCCTCCCCTCAATTCTTTTTATGGGAATGGGTGCTTTATATCTATTTGATAACTGTGGAGAGGAAATAAAAATAATTTTCTTTGTTACTAATGGTGATGATTTCTTCTGGTTTTTACTTTTTAAAAAAATTGGTTTACCTGCTCTACATAAACTAGCAGAACCAAAGTTCAGGAGATTATTACTCCATTCGTTACAAATAAAAAAATAAATAAAAAATAAAAGTAAATTCCGTTTGCAATAATTGTTTGAATACACTGTATTTTAATATACCAGTTGTGATAATTTTATGCCAAATCAAATTGTACATAGTTATATTTTATGTTCCTAAAGTAACACAGTGACTTTCAATCTGTAAAAGGTACTAATGTTGCATTTTTTTCAATTTTTACAAAAATTTCCAGTTTTTTCTGAGGGGGGGATGGAGAAAAACTGTTTTTTCCCCATGGGTTCAAAATTTCTGGAAATTTTACATCTCTAGACCACTGAGCCACTATGTCCCAGCTAGCAGTTGCATTTTTTCCAGGGCCACACATAAGTGGCTAGGGAAGGCAGATGGTATCTCAGCACCCCCTTTTCTCTCCATGTTAACTTACATCGTTTCCTCATCTCACAGTGATGGTGATGGTCACCAGGACACCAAAGACAACTGTGCAGAGATCCCCAACAGTTCCCAGTTGGATTCAGACAATGATGGGCTGGGAGATGAATGTGACAATGATGACGATAATGATGGGATACCTGACTACGTGCCCCCTGGCCCAGACAATTGCCGCCTTGTCGCAAATCCCATCCAGAAGGACTCAGATGGTGAGTGCAACACTATTAGCAGGGGTAGGCAACCTGTCCCCTTTAAGGGCCGAGGGACTTTAGCTCCCAGAAGCCTCAGCCATGTTGGCCAATAGTCCCATGTTGGCCAATAGCTCCTGGGATTCTGGGAGCTGAAGTCCCTCAGCCCTTAAAGGGGAAAGGTTGCCTACCCCTGCTATTAGGATTGGTTTTGTATCCCCATCTGTCTGAGTGTCTGTAAAGAATGAAACTTAGGATGTATGCACATTCCACTGTTATAGCACTCTGATGCCACTTTAACTGCCATGGCTCTATACTACAGAATCCTGGGATTTATAGTTTGGGGAGGGGCATTTAGTTTTCTCTATTGAACTCTTCTGGACTACAGGATTAGAGCTTGCTCTTATCTAGTCCCCTCACCAAACTGCAAATCCCAAGATTTTCAACCTTCTTTGTCATGGTGCCCTACAGAGATCTTGAGCAAAGCATAGGAAAAATTCATTGCAAGTTAATTTGTACTTCTAATTGGTAAACAATTCCAATAATTAATGTACAGTTTGTTATTTTAATTATTGGTTGACAAAGATGCTAGGTTTTTTGAGTAACAATTAACATGCCATCATTCCCAGTCACCATTTGGGCTGAATTGCAGCTGAAGATGGGGGTTTGTGGAGGTTGAACACTGAACACTACCCCCAAAACCTCACCATTTAAAAATAATAATTGGGTGCTTAGGGGTCTGCAAGAGTGAGGTTGGGGGGGGGTGTCATCTGGCCGACAGATTGTACCTTCCCCACCTCTGCTGTAGATGTTTTAGGTGAGATCTGCAATGAAACACTTTAGTGAATTGCTGCTTTTCAGTATTTCAGCCAGTCATGTTGTTGTTGTTGTTGTTGTTGTTGAAATCATTTTCTGCCCATAATTGGGTCACAAAGCAGCTTACAGATAAAAAAAAAAAAACACCAATGAATTAACATACAAAAGTGGGCATTAAAATTGAATTAAACAAGTATACTATTAAAACACGTCACTCATTAAAATAATGAAATGCAATTTAAAAGATTAAAGTGCTTAAAACAGCACATATTAAAAGAGTTAAAAATACAGTTGGCCCTCCACATTTGTGGCTTTGACTTTTGCGGCTTTGATTATTTGTGGTTTTGATTAGTATGTTCTCTAGGTCCTCCGGCGCAACTCTGCTAGAAGATAATCATAGAGTTGTGCTGAAGAAAGCACTTCTCTAGGAATGTGTGGGTCCTCCAGCATGATTCTGTGATCAGCTTCTGGCAGATGCAGACCATAGATTTGCACTGGAGGATCTGGAGATTCCTAGAGAGGTGTCCTCTCAGGTAAAAAGAATAGTGTTTTTATTTATTTATTTATTTGCAGTTTTCTCATATTCACAGGGCTCCTGGGCCCATAACCTCAGCTAATGTGGAGGGACCACTGTACTAAAACATTAAAACAGTAAAAATAAAACTATATACAGACCTTTAAACCTTCAAAACTAGCACAGCAAGGCATTAAGAGTCCAACCTCAACCACCTGTAAAGGCCTGGCAGCACAAAAATGTTTTAACTTGCTGCCAGAGGGACAGTAAGGACAGGCCATCCTGGCCTATATGGGAAGGGAGTTCCAAAGTCTGGAAGCAGCCACTGAGAAGGCCCTCTTATTCCCACCAAATGATCCTGAGAAGGTGGTGGGACAGAGAGGAGGGCCTCTCCAGAAGATCTTAAAACCCTAATGGGTTCATACAGGGAGATATGGTCTCTTTCAAATAACCTGGACCCAAGCTACATAAGACTTTATAGGTCAAAACCAGCACTTTGAATTATGCCCGGAAATGGATCAGCAGCCAATATTGCTATTGCAACAAGGGAGTTGTGTGCTCCCTGTAGCCAGACACCATTAACAACTTGGCTGCAGCTCTTTGTGCCAGCTGAAGCTTCTGAGCACTTTTCAAAGGCAGACCCACATACAGCACATTACAGTAATCTGGATGGGATGTAACCAAGGCCTATACTCCATTACAATCCCCAACCTTCTTCCCCATTCATTAGTTAGCATTCCTTACAAGTAAGCACACTCAGTCTGCACTGTATGCTTCCTTTTGCTAAATAATTTTTTTTACTTATTCATAGATTTGAGTTCTTCCCTGTGTGTTGATACCTCCCTCAAATAAGTTTGTGTGGTTCTGTTTCAGCTACATAAGCAACAGCATCATTCCCTGGAGGATGTGGATTAGTGATATAACCAGTAATACAATTAATTGGCCCTCTTAATATTGTTGGATTTCAACTCCCGTAATCTGTGAGCATTGGCCCTGCCAGTTGGGGAGTCGTAGTTGAAATCTGTAACATCTAGAGCAGGGGTAGGCAACCTTTTTGAGCCAGGGGCCAGGTTGCTGTCCCTCAGACAATTGGGGGGCCAAAGCACCAAAAATAAATAAATAAATAAATAAATAAATAAATAAATAAATAAATTTTTTTAAAAAATATGCATGCACACTCTCTCAGCCCCAGAAAAGCCATGGCAAAACCCCTGTGGAGATTTTGCCAAGAAAACCCCAAGAACAAGTAATAACAACAATAATCAATATCATCATGGCGGGTGGCAGCGGCGGCGGTGGCGGTGGCGGCAGGACCGGCCTGGGGCTGGTCCAAAGGTGGGCCTTAGGTTGCCTACCCCTGCTCTAGAGTCTCAAACGACTATATGATCATTTTCTAACATCTTATGGTGGATGTGGTTTCACAATGATTATCCTTGTGTGCAGGTGATGGCATAGGGGATGCATGTGAGGAGGACTTTGACAACGACACTGTAGCTGACCCACTGGATGTGTGCCCGGAAAGCTCCGAGGTGACATTGACAGACTTCCGGGCCTACCAGACAGTCATCCTGGATCCTGAGGGAGATGCCCAGATAGACCCCAACTGGGTAGTGCTCAATCAGGTACAGCAAGAGATGCTGTGAGGTTACAGATGGTCTTGAGACATGGCTCAGTGCATTGTTTTTATGTTCTTGAGAAGAGGATAAGCTATGGACCTAGGGTAAAAGTATAACAAGAACTATGCGCTGTATCAGACCTATGCCCCCCATATTCTGTTCTCACAGTGGCCACACAAGGAAATCCTTAAGCATTATAAAACCACAAGAGTTCTCTCCCAGTTATGTTCCTTCCAACTGGTTATACTGCCTATACTACCAGACATAATACATAAAACATTCAGCAGTAGCTGTGTTGGCCATTTAGCAAATTCAAACAAAAATCCATCAGTGATACCTTTATTGGCCAGCCTCTATGGGCTTCTTCGTCAGGCAAGATGTTACAAACTAAGCAGGAGGAAAACAGTTGGAGATGTTAGTCAGATGCCTACATGTTGTTTCAGTCTTTAGTGAATATGGTATATGGTGGGGAGGATATCTTTTGCAGACAGGCTCCTCCTCCTAGCCCTGTGGCTATAGGGAGATTTGCAAAGTCCAGGAAATTTAAAATCCATTTGCATCTCAACAGGGACCCGTCTTTAGCAATCCATATGTCTCCATTCCAGTGAGGCTACAGGCCTCTTTGTGGCAGAGAACATAGTACATAGTGAGAGAGACATAATACATAGTGAGCATGACTAGTAGCCATAGATAACCCATTTTGCTTGCAGTCTTCTTAACATTCAATTTTGCATCCATTTGGGGTTGTGAGCTCTGTATTTTCGGTATGCTCTCTCTGAAGAAGGCTTTCTTTTGTCCTGAATACATCCCTGTTCAGCTTCAGTGGAGGACCCTGACATTCTAGCATAGCAATGCTAGAAACTTGGGGTCTGAAGAAACATTTCATTTGGGGTCAATGGTCTCAATTTTGGCACATTCCTGCCCTCACCTTGAGGAGCCAAGTGACAGCTAAAAGTCCCCGAATCCTGCAGCCTCAAGAGAATTTGCATGATTGTCTTTCTGGGGAGGGGGGGATCATATTTTTGAATTGCACAAAAACTGCCTGGGCCAGCTTTTTAGAATAGGAGGGAACAACTATAGGGGGAGGAAAGCATTTTCACCCTTCATCCTTCCCAGTGTGGCCAGCGCAACTAAAAATGACATCATGTCACTTCCACTTTTATTTTCAGCTAAAATGTTTGGGTTTCTTTTTTGTGTGGGGGTGAAAGGATTGCTTTTACAAGTATGTGGGGTCTTCATGGTTTTGTAGGCTGAATTGATGCATCTTGTGCTGTTATAAATCCATGGGTGGAATCACAATGTTCTTTGGGCTGCAAAATGATCTGTGGGCTGTTTGCAATCCAGCAGCACCCACTTTCTCCACCCCTGATCTAGAGCCACAGAAAATCCAGAGTATGATTGCATACTCATTGCATCTCACCCACCATTCTTCTCCCTCTGGTTGTCATCCTGCCTTCCCCCACCCTTCTCATCCCCAGGGCATGGAAATCGTCCAGACAATGAACAGTGATCCAGGCTTGGCAGTGGGTAAGAGGCATTAATATATTTTCCTATCAGTTTTGACTTATTGTCTATTTGGGACACTGCCTGTCATTCATGACCCTTTCTGCTATGGTTTCCAGTGTAAGATGGCCCTTTCCCTTGGGTTTTGATTTTATACAGTACTAAATTAAACAATTAGTTCATCTGCCATAGTGTGATCAACTCTGACTGGAAGCTGCTCTCCACAGGTTCATAACACCCCTTTTGGAAAACAAGAATGATCAGTCAAGCTCCAAAGGTGTGTGTCTTCACCACCTAGACTTATTTGTTTGCCCAGCATTTGCCTGATCATTAACCTAATCCAATGGTTCTTCACCTTTTATTTACCCAGGTGGCTCCCTTTATATATTTTTGTTGTCACGGGCCGCCACCACCACCCCCAAACATAATTCAAGAGTTAAAACTGATGATGGTGGTGGTGATGATACTACCTGAACACTGAACCATTAGCAATTACACAGAGGCTGGGGGGGGGGGGAGATTTCTTTTGCTTCCTCCAACAGTTTGCAGTTGAAATAGATTGCACAGCAATGCAGAGGCCCAGCCAGCCAGCCATCTTTGCCTTGGCTCCCATTCACATGGCTGCTTCAGTATGGAGAGAAGGTGGGCTGAGCAACCTTCAAGCCTTTACAGACCCCCTGGGAGGACACTGCAGCCCCCTGAGGGTCCGCAAACTATATGTTAAGAACCACTGACCTAATTAGTTAACACCAGTGGTTTAAATGAAATGCTCATTGTTTTATTGCCAGTTTATTATTTTATTACTTAATCTACCTTGTTTTATGGTTTTTAACATAGTGGCCTAACCTCTGCAAACTGAGTAGTACACAAATACCTTTATCCGTAAATAAATAAAAACCAGGAATTTAGCTAGAGGATGTGCCCAGTTAATCAACAACTTTTGCAGGCTTGGATTCAAAATGAGTTTCAACCTCACAGCTCCAGGCTAGTTCAAGAAATGTTGGAGTGGTTACCAAGAAGACTTTGCAAGCTCCCCCAAAGTCTCTTTCACATTGAACAATTGAGCCCTTTGCTGCCATTTTAACTGCCATGGCTCCAGCCTATGCAATCCTGGGATTTGTAGTATGGAAGACACATAGAATCTGTCAGAGATCTAGTGCTTTTGTTGTTAACTGCGCTCAAGTGGACCCTGACTCATGGTGACCCTGTGGGTGAGGCATCTCCAAGCCACTGCTCTGCTTAGGTCTTGTAGATTTAGGCCTGTGACCTCTCTGGTTAATCCTAGCCATCCGTTTTGCAATCTTCCTGTCTTTCTGCTGCCTTCTACCTTTCTAGCATTATTGTCTTTTCTAATGAATCATGCCTTCTCTTGATGTGGTCAAAGTATGACAGCCTCAATTTGATCATCTTGGCTTCCACAGGGAGTTCAGGCTGGATCTCTTCAAAGACTCATTTGTTTGTCTTCTTGGCCACCCACGGTATACTCAACACTCTTCTCCAGCACCACATCTCCAATAAATTGATTTTCTTTCTATTGGCTTTTTTATTGTCCTGCTTTCACATCCGTACATGGTGATGGGGAATACAATGGATTGGACAATTCTAACTTTGATGCTCATTTGTCATTTAAGGCTTCAAGGAAAGCCAACGAATCTTACCATAATCCAAATATATGCACCAACCACAGAAGAAGAAGTTGAGAGATTTTATGAAGGAATCCAGGTAGAAATTGAAAATACACTAACACAGGAATTCAGACTAATCATAGGTGACTGCAATGTTAAATGCTACAGTAGGCAACAAAGAAGAATCAAAAACAGATTTGTACTAGGCAGAAGAAACAAAGCAGGAGCCCAGCTGATAAAATTTTGTGAGGCCAACAACCTCTTAATTTCTAATTCCTTCTTCACACAACCAGAGAGGAGACTATATACATGGACATCACCAGATGGACAATAAAAAAAATCAGATAGACTATATAGCTGGAAGCAGAAGATGGAGAACCTGGTAGACACCAGTCTACCAGGTGTAGACTGTGGTACAGATCATTAACATATCAAAAATTAGAATAAATCTGAAGAAGAAAGCAAAAACTGTCACCATTCCAAAACATGACCTGAACAATATCTCAACAAAATCTATAGACAATGTAAGAAATAAATATGCTCTATTAAACATAATTGATCAGGAACCAGAATAACTGTGGTCAGGAGGCAAGGACATAGTCAAGGAAGAATGCAAGAAGACACTGTCAGTGGCCAAAAAGAAAGAGAAGAAATATTGGATAACAGAAAAAAACACTTCAAGCAGTTAAGGAAAGAAGAGAAGCAAAAATAAAGAGAGACAGGAACAAAACCAGAACCATTAATGCTACTGTTCAATGACTAGTGCGCAAGGATAACGAGGACTACTATAATAATACAGAGAAACAGAAGACAATAACAAGGAAGGAAGAACAAGAGATCTCTTCCACAAGATTCAGGAACTCAAAGGGAAATTCAAACCAAGGGCTGGGATGCTATATGATCCCAGAAGAGGAACATACTACAAGATCAAGGAGAAATAAAATTACATGTAATACACAGAACAGCTATATAATAGAGATGAAAAAATGAATGGCACATGCAATAAAGAACTATACAAAGATGAACTCTAAATCCTAGGAAGTGAGGTGGAAGCTACAGTAAGAGAAATTGGGAAGAATAAACCTCCAGGAACAGATGATATTCCATTGAACTGCTACAGTCCACACAGACAGAATCAACTTTAACTTTAACTAAAATATGCCAACAAATATGGAAATCAAAACAGTGGCCAACAGACTGGAAATGCTCAATATACACCCCAATCCACAAAAAAGGAAACAAAAAGATTGCAGCAACTATAAGATCATAGCATTAATTCCCCATGTGAGCAAAATTATGCTCAAAATGCTGCAACATAGACTCCGGCCATATATGGAGAGAAAAATCCCAGAGGTGCAAGTGGAGTTCAGGAAAGAAAGAGGCACTAATTCAGAAGAAAATCAGCTTATAGATTATAGCAAAGACTTTGACTGTATAGATCATGAAAAGCTATGGAACATTCTTAAAGACATGGGAGTGACCCTACATTTGATAGTCCTGATGAGAAATCTGTACTTAGGACAAGAGGCTCCTGTTAGAACAGAACATGGAAAAACATAATGGTTCCCAATTGGCAAGGGGGCCAAGTGAGGCTTTATTTTATCACCCCACTTGTTTGACTTCTATGCAGAAAATATAATATGAAGAGCAGGTTTAGACTTAGGAGGAGGAGGAAAGATAGGATGAAAGAGCATCAACAGTCTAAGATATGTGGATGACACCATATTTCTAGGAGAAAACATAGACTTAGAATGATTACTAAAGAAGTCCAAGGAAGATGCAAAGGCAGGCTTGTTGCTGAACATAAAGAAAACAAAAATAATGACCACAGAGGATCTACGGTACATAAATTCAGCCTAGACAATGAAGAAATCAAAATAGTTAAAGATTTCCTATATCTTGGATCAAACATCGATCAAAACAGAGAATGCAATCAAAAAGAAGACTAGGAATGGGAAGGACAGTAATTATAGGAACTGGACAAAGTCCTAAAGAGTAAAAACATACAACAGAGCACTATAGTTCGAATTGTCCAAGCCATTGTATTTCCCATCTGTTGCTTCTCTGAACCACAAATTCCAAGATTCCATAGGATGCAGCCATGACAGTTTAATGGAGAATCAAAAGTGTTATAAAGCTGTACCATGAAATAGATCCCTTTCTCTCTATGGGACTGCATTTCCCAGGATTATTTGGATGGCAGTTAAACCTGAAAGATGTAGACATGCCTCACGTTTGCCCTGTCACTGGCCACATATCCTGTTTTATCAATGAGGCTGTTGCTAACTCTTTATTCCTTAATGTAACTCACTAACTCTGTGGGGCAGGTTACACGGCATTCAATGGAGTGGATTTTGAGGGCACCTTCCATGTCAACACTATCACTGATGATGACTATGCTGGATTCATCTTTGCGTACCAAGACAGCGCCAGTTTCTACGTCGTAATGTGGAAACAAACAGAGCAGACCTACTGGCAGGCTACACCCTTCAGAGCCGTGGCTGAGCCTGGCTTACAGCTCAAGGTCAGTGATTTTCCTCCAATAGAACATTACTTACAATGAGAAGGGATCTCAGAGATCATCTAGTCCAACCCACTGCTAGTGGAAGAAACCCTCGCTGCAATAGCATCCTTGATAGGATTCTGTTTCTCCTCAGATGCTGAGACAATCCACCTTATAGCTTACTCTTAGTGCCTATCAGGCTGCCTCCAGGATTTCAGGAATTCCCTCTAAGAAAAGAGCAGAGTTAGCACTGAATCACAGAAGAAAATAAATTCCTTAAATTAAGCTGTTATAGAAATTGATATATTAAATGAATTCATTAATGTGTTTTAAGAATTTGAAAAATCATTTTAAATGGTTAAAAATGCCCAGTAATGAAATACAGTAATTGGTCATTACTCAGAAATAATACTGCGGGCATTTAGTAATTAAAATAACTATTTTTTTTAAAAAAAAATCTTGTTGAAATCTTTAACTAATGAGGGTGAATGAACTAATTTTAATAGGTAATTTCTATACTCTTGGCAAGACACCATATCCTCTTAATAATGGGTAGGGTCATGATTTGACAGAGAGTCCTCTCTACAGCTTCACACAATGGGATAATTCTTCTTTTGAACAAGGTTCATGCCCAATCTCTGCCAGGGTATCTGCTCCATAGATCTTTTATGCCACATTAACACAATAGCTAAGTGGATCCTCCCTATGCAGGAACAATTTACCTTCAAAAATCAGCTGCTGGCTGAGAGAAATTCTCAGAGCTTCGGAGGAATTTTGAGCTTCCTCCTTCCTCCTTTAGCCTATATATCCACCTAAAAGAGAAAAGTCTCAGCAGAAACAGCAGGGACCATTGCAACTTTTTGGCAGTAGTCTCACCCATCCCTATAAAGCCCCTAGCGTTCCGCTCTTTCTTAGTTCCTTTCGTCTGCTGTGCTTACAGCTTCGAAGGAACTTCACTCGTTGGAGTTGCTCTCTTCTTTAAAAAACTTTGGTAGAACAGATTGTCCTAGGATTGTTTGACTGTGCATTTCAGATTGTCACCTTATCACCTGGCCTGGAGGGACTCTGCCTGCCAGTTCATAACAAAGGTGAATGGTTGATGACACCCATTTGGAAAATCTCTGGGGCGTAACAGGTTTTTAGCCTCTGAGTAGCATACGAACAGCCTCTCAGAGTGCCTTGAACCCGAGGTCCTTTCAAGGTAAAAGGCCAGTGCCCTCCACACGTCTAGAGGGTGCAGTCTACGTTCAGTATCAGTGGTTGGAAGCATAACCCTTGCTTCTGTCTTGCCGCTTTTACAGAAGAACCACTGGCTAGTGACAGTCAATCTCAAGGATGCTTGCTTTCACATTGGGATTCGAAAAGATCACAGAAGGTTCCTTGCCTTCGACATGGGGCCAGATGTATTCCAATACAGAGTGCTCCCCTTCGGACTCTCCACGGCACTTGAGGGTATTCACCAAATGCATGGTCCCAGTTGTAGCTTACCTGCATCAACACACTATCACAGTCTTCTCTTATCTGAACGACTGGCTCCTCATCGCTCCATTCCGAGAGGACCTCTTAAAAGATATCAAATTTACTCTATCCCTGCTGAGGTCACTCGATCTCATGGTCAACAAGGAGAAATCCAACCTCCTACCAGACAGATCAGGTTCATTGGATCCATCCTCGACTCTGAACCTTCCATGGCCTACCTACCTGCCAACAGATTTCAGGCCCTTTCGAGGGCAATCCGAGACTGTTTATCCCACAGGCATATCATGGCTCACAGAGTCCAGATAATGCTGGGACACATAGCTTTGACGATATACGTCACTCCTTGGGCTCGACTCTGCCTCAGACTGCTTCAATCCTAGTTCCTGTCAGTGTTCGATCCCATGCAGGACCCACCCTCGTGGTGGCTCACAGTACTGAGATAAGGGGCTTGGTCCCTGCGTTGGTGGCTCAATCCCGACAACATGTGTTGGTATGCCCTTCTTGCCTCCTCAACCTCAAATCACTTTAAAGACAGACACATCCAGGGAAGGCTGGGATGCCTACACTTTAGACCTTACAATCAAGGACCGGTGGTCTCATCTAGAGAGGCATCTCCTTATCAACAGACTTGAGATGCTGGCAGTGGAGAAAGCCCTTTGTGCGTTTGAATCCCTTCTCCTGGACAAGGTAGTACTTCTGTTGACAGACAATACTACGGTCATGTACTACCTGAACAAGCAAGGAGGGACAAGATCTCTGACCCCGTTCAAGATCACCCTTCGCATCTAGAACTGGTGCATCTCAAAAGGATTCTTCTATAAGCCATCTACCTTCCCAGGGAAGAGAATGAGCTCGCAGACCAGCTCAGCAGGTTTTTGAACCTGAGTCACGAGTGGCACCTCCATCCCGAGATGGTCTTCAGCCTCTTCTGTGCTTGGGGAAAGCCATTGATTGACCTATTTGCTACCCATCTCAACAATCACTGTGCTCAGTTCTATTCACAGATCAAGGCTCCAGGTTCCCGAGGAGATGCCTTCCTGTTCAAATGGGCAGGAAAGATGGTCTACCTCTTTCCACCTTTCCCACTCATCACAAAGGTGGTGGCCAAGTTGAGGACAGACTGCTCCGATGCCATCCTCATCACCCCATGGTGGCCGAGATAACCATGGTTCACTCCACTCCTACATCTATCGCGAAGAGAGTTTCGCAGACTTGCGTTCCGCCCTGACCTGCACAAAGGTCAAGTCTATCACTCGGACATCGAGAGGCTTCCTCTGGTGGCATGGAGAATCCATCCCTAGATGCCATCCCGGATGGTTATCTAGGCTGCTCAAAAACCCTCAACACAAAGGTCCTATTTGTTGAGTGGAACAACTTTCTAGACTTCCTCAACAGCAAAAGCCTCTCTCATCCCATGCCTCAGTCCCGACAGTTCTGGAGTTCCTATTGACTCGGGACTTTGCCGCACATTGATAAAGTGTTACCTGTCTGCTATGTGCTCTCATTACCAGCCCCAGGGCAGACCTTCCTTTTTCAAGAATCCTCTTGTTAAGAGCTTCCTCAAGGGCTTTAACAATCTGCATCTCCATCCTCGATACTGACGCTGGCATGGAGTCTGGAATTAGTGCTCTCATGCTCTCCTCCAAGCCCTTCGAACCCCTGGCCACCACGGACTTAAGATTGCTGACATAGAAAACAGCTTTCTTAGTGGCCATCACCTCGGCCCATTGTGCGAGCGAACTTTGTGCTCTGCAGATGGACCAGCCCTACCTCCGATTCCACAGGGACAAGGTGGTCCTCTGCCCCAACATTACTTTTCTGCCAAAGGTAGTGTCAGCCTTCCACATGAACCAGGACATTGTGCTACCCACCTTGGCCCCGAACCCGACCACTGATACCAAGCGCCATCTACATACACTTGATGTCCAGAGGGCGCTTGCCTTTTATTTGGTCAGGACATCGGGTTCGAGATGTTCCAAGAGGCTATTTATTTGCTACTCGGAGGCTAAGGAGTGACTACCTGTGATTGCTCAGAGGTTTTCCAAATGGGTGGCTAGTACCATCCACCTCTGCTATGAACTGTCGGATAGAGACCCTCCAGCCCAAGTGCGAAAACACTCAACTAGGGCGGTAGCTACATCCTCTGCTTTTTTGACTGGGGTACCTCTGGAGGATGTCTGCAAGGCTGCTGTCTGGTCCCAGCCAGTGACTTTTATTAAACATTACAAGCTGGACACAAGGGCTAGATGAGATGCAGCCTTTGGAGGGGCAGTGTTGTTTTCTGGTCTACACTAAAGGTTTTTACATTGCATGTTTTATATGCATTTGAACCAAAGAAATAACACTGACATATGCACTTTTAAGGCTAAGTTTATTGCTGTTAATAAATCACAAGTGTTCCAACTTTCAAATTGTGCCAGGACACTCCCTCCTCCACTGACCAAAGTTTGTCACTCTAACCCAGGGGTAGGCAACCTTTCTCCTTTAAGGGCCGAGGGACTTCAGTTCCCAGAATCCCAGGAGCTATTGGCCAACATGGGACTATTGGCCAACATGGCTGAGGCTTCTGGGAGCTGAAGTCCCTCGGCCCTTAAAGGGGAAAGGTTGCCTACCCCTGCTCTAACCCATTTGTGTGATTCACAGAGACCATGAAGAAGAAGGACAGGTTGCATACCTGTAACAGTATTTCTTCAAGTGGTCATCTGCAAATTCACACAAATCCTGTCCATCCTCCTCTCAGTCATGCCCTGCTTACTTAACATGTTCTTCGTATGCTGCTTGGCGGTGAACTTATAGAACTGAGAAAGAGCGGGAACGCTAGGGGCTTTATAGGGATGGATGTAGCTATCACCAACAAATTACAATTAAAGTTCTGCCTAGTGATTCCAGAAGTTTCCAAAGTTTCTGTGCATGTGCAGATATAACCCATTTGTGTGAATTAGCACTTGAAGAAATACTGTTACAGGTATACAACCTGTCCATACACATACTGATTTGTTTTTCTACAACCAACCAACCAAAAACAAAAACAACAGGGTATGTTCAGAAGAGAAAAGTTTGAACTGATCCTTAATTAGCTGGGATGTTCAGATATTTCCTTAACCATCTGTTTCACATGTTTCAAACCATCAAAGATCAGAGACATTCAGGATATAAATGTAATACGCAATGCAGATAATACTTCTGCTGCTGTTTTCTGTCCCCAACTCCTCTAATCCCACTGGCAGGCAGTGAAGTCCAAAACAGGTCCAGGTGAATACCTACGGAATGCCCTGTGGCACACCGGTCACACCCCAGACCATGTACGGCTGCTGTGGAAGGACCCTCGCAACGTGGGATGGAAGGACAAAACCTCTTACCGCTGGCGCCTCATTCATCGGCCCCAGGTGGGCTATATCAGGTGAGGATTGAAATGGGGTCTTCTTATCTTGTAATAGGAAGGGAGAAATCACCAGCAGTCACATTCTTTCTGTAAATTTTATGGAGTGTGTGGATTTTATATATTTCAATTAATTAATTCATTAATTAATTAATGCATTTCCCCTTCTTACTCTCATCTTAGGGCAATGTACAATAAAACCAATTCAATTAATTAAAAAAATTAATTTAGAGCATACTGAAGAATATTAAACAGGCTAACATGTGAAAGCATCACTATTATAATCTGTGAAAACACTTTTAAATAAATTAAAGCATGTGCAGATTTGGATAAAAACAAGCAGGCCCCAATGAATTTCATAAAAAGCTATGTATTTGCCCGCTGAATGTCTTTATCCTACTAGCAGGCTATTCAGGTATATTCTTATAAAAACAACAACTATTGAACCAAATTATTCCTTCATTTACAATCAGCACAGCCTGTTCCCAGCATGAAGTGGACCTTGTTGTACTTGCCTGTTACATACATATTATGATGAGAAGCCTCTCGGGGACAAAAAGGTGGCAACTTTAAAGCGGCACTGTTAACATGAGGAAATACACAGGTATTCAAAGCCAGACTTTTACAAAAGCCTTGGGCCTGGATGGACAAATCTGGCAGTTTATAGTTTCTCCAATATTTGAATTTTTTAAAAAGTTTCATATATTTAAACTTTTGAAATTTGGAATTTGGCTGTTGTACTCCAAAAAATATTTTTAAAACATTATTGAAAACCATTGAGATCTGTTGCCACTCAGACCAGGCAATACTGGGATGGAAAAATAATGAGGTTGAAAGAAACTTTGGTTCTCCCCCACTGTTCTTTCTCCTCCTTTTTCTGGGTCCTTTAACCTCCTGTTCATCTGCAACATCCATCATAGTTTAGTTTACAATTACAATTGTCTAGTGACAAAGAGTTATAGTCAAGTGTTGCTGAGGGACACAGGATTAGGAAGCAATGCCCTAGAAAGGGGAGTGTTTTATTCTCAGTCATTCATTACACTTCCATCTGGCCTTTCTTCACATGAGTTCAAGGTGGCACACATGTCAATAGATTTGTGTTTAGTTCACAATTTCTTCAACACATTATTCAGACTACACTTCCAATAAATTCCTCAAGACATCCATGCACAAGTCCTTTCCACCGCTACCTCATGATGACCTTGTGGCATAGGCTAGGCAGAAAGAGAGAGGAACTAACCTATGGGCCAACCCCATTCTGTCATGCAGGAACACCATTGAAGCACCCCCGACAAATGCAGTCCAGTCTCTATTTAAAAACCTCTAAAGAAGGAGACTCCACCACCTCCAAAAGAGTGTTTTCCACAGTCTAACAGCTCTTACTGTCAGCAAGTTCTTCCTAATATTCAGGTGCAATGTCTTTTCCTGTAGTTTGAATCCAGGTCCTATTCTCTGGAGCTGCAGAAAACAAGCTTGCTCCATTCTCAATATGACACCCCTTCAAATATTTAAACAGGAATATCATATTACCTCTTAACCTTCTCTTATTCAGGCTAAACATACCCAGCTCTCTAAGTCACTCCTCATAGGCATCATTTCCAGACTTTTCATCATTTTGGTAGCCCCCCTTTGGATATGCTCTAGCTTCTCAACATCCTTTTAAAATTGTGGTGCCCAGAACTGGACACAGTATTCCAGGTAAGGCCTAACCAAAGCAAAATAGAGTGGTACTATTACTTCCCCTAGATCCCTTTCACATGTACTTTTGTTAAGCCAGGTGTCCCCCATCCTTTATCTATGCATTTCATTTTTTTCTGCCTAAATGCAGTACAGTAGGACCTTGGTATCTGCCAGAGATCCGTTTTGCCCCCCCACCCCCGATACCAAAATCCACAGTGGGGAGATCCCACTGTCCCCAATGGTGGCATATGCACGTGGCCGCACCACCATTAGGGACAACCCTGTTGTCTGCAATGGTGATGCATGCACACAGCCGGACCACCATTAGTTGATGTCCCATTATTCATAATGGTGGCCCCACCATTTAGGTGAAGTCCCACCATTCAAGTGAAGTCCTCTTGACCCTGATGGTGGCACAGCCACCTGCACGCACTGCCACTGAGGACAACAGGGACTGTCTCCAACCGCGGTGCGGCCGTGTGTGTGTGCCACCTTTGGGAACAACTGGGGGCTGTCTGCAAACAAGGAGATCCCACTGTTGTTGTTAACTGCCCTCGAGTCCACCTCGACTCATGGTGACCCTATGGATGAGACATCTCCAAGACCCTCTGTCCTCCACTGCTCTGCTTAAATCCCTCAACCCCATACCTGTGACCTCCATAATAGAGTCCATCCATCTAGCATATGGCCTTCCTCTATTCCTACTTCCCTCCACCTTTCTCAGCATTATTTAGCACTCTCTTCTCATGATGTGTCTGAAGTATGATTGGTCATCTTGGCTTCCAGGGAGGTTTCCAGCTTGATTTGCTCTAGGACCCACTTGTTTGTCCTTTTACTGTCCATGGGATACTCAGCACTCTTCTCCTGCACATCTCAAATGAATTGATTTTCTTCCTATCATTTTTCTTAACTGTCCAGCTCTCACATCCATACATGGGAATAGGAAATACAATGGCTTGTATGATTCTAATTTTTGTGCTGAGTTATATATCTTTGCATTTTAGCATATTTTCTAGTTATTTCATAGCTACTCTCCCCATTCTTAGTCTTCTCCTGACTGCAGTCCCAATTTCTATCAATGTTTAATCCCAGGTATGGGAATTCTTTTACTATTTCTATTTCTTCATTGTCTAGGTTGAATTTGTGAAGGTCCTCGGTGGTCATTATTTTTGTTTTCTTTATGTTCAACATTAAGCCTGCCTTTGCACTTTCTTCTCTCATCTTCCTTAGTAGGTCTTCCATGTCTGTGAGGTTTTCTGCTAGTATTATGGTGTCATCTGCATATCTCAGATTGTTGATATTCATTCTTCCTATTTTCACTCCTCCTTCTTTTGTCTCCAAGCCTGCTTTTCTTATGCTCTGCATACAAGTTGAACAGATAGGGTAAAAGAAAGCAGCCTTGTCTGACTCCCTTGCCAATTGGGAACCATTCTGTTTCTCCATTTTCTGTCCTGACTGTAGCTTCTTGTCCTGAGTACAGATTCCTCATCAGAACTATCAGATGTGTTGGCACTCCCATGTCTTTAAGGGCGTTCCATAGCCTTTCATGATCTATGCAGTCAAAGGCTTTAAGGAACAGACTTTGTTGTTGTGTGCCTTCAAGTCATTTCTGACTTACTGCTTATGGCAATCCTAAGGCAGTCCTCTCATGGAGTTTCCTTGGCAAGATTTGTTCAGAGATGACTTGTCATTGCCTTCCCCTGAGATGGTCTGAAAGCTTTTGACTTGCCCATGGTCACCCAGAGTGTTTCATAGCAGAGCAGGGAACTGAATCCTGGTCTCCATAGTCATAGTCCAACACTCAAACTACTATGTCACACAGGCTCTCAGCTTGCCTCACTTCAAATGCTGTAACTATGCCTACATGCTGACTTTCACTGTTACTAATAGGCTTCTCCTCCCTTCTCTCTTGTTTGGGAGTCTTTGAAACAGTTGTTTGGGTTTGCAGGGGGTGAGTAAGTATGACTGAAGTAAAAAGAATATGAGTTTAAGACTGGGGAGACTCAGCTTCAAGTTGCCCTTCACCATGAAACTCATTAAATGACTTTGGATCAGTCTGTTTCTGGCTGAGCCTGACCTGCATCACAGGGTTGTTGTGAAGATAAAAACATGGAGGAAGAACACTCATGGATACCACCTTGAGCTCCTTAGAGTAACAGCAAGATGGAAACAAAACAAATGCATACCAGACCTTTGATCCTCAGGAGACACCCTCCTTCCAGTCCTACCACCTTCACAGGTGAGGGTTTGAAACAGGGCCTTCTTGGTGGCTGCCTCTCGGTTCTGGAACTCCCTCCATAGGAAAGCTAGCATGTCTCTCTCCTTGCTGTATTTCTATCAGCAGGCAAATACTTTTTAAAAAATTCTGACAGACTTTTAGAACTAATAGTTTTTAAAGAAAGGGCTTCTAAGAGGGTACCGTATTGTTTAAAACTGTACTGTTTTTTAAAGTCTTTTGAATAAAGTGGAGGAGGAGACACAAAAGATTGCCTCAGTTAAAGAACCATCATGTTAATTCCCCATACAAGCAAAGTCATGCTCAAAATTCTTCAGCAAAACTCCTACCATATATGGAGTATGAAATCCCTGAGGTCCAAGCTGGATTCAGGAAATGGAAAGCCACTTGAGATCACATTGCAAACATATGTTGGATAATGGAGTGCACCTGGAATTCTGGAAGAAAATCTGCATTTGCTTTATTGGCTGTAGCATAGCCTTTGACTGTATGGATGATAATAATAATAATAATAATAATAATAATAATAATAATAATAATTTATACCCTTCCCCTCTGTTAAAACAATCGGGGTGGCTTACAGCAGTTAAAAATACATTGATACAATCTAAAAAACCCAACCCTCCACCCTCCCCCTAAAAACGTATTAAACTAACATCCAATTAAAACCAACTAAAACATAAATAACATACAATAAATAATAGACAATAAAAAGAACCAGACAGCGGCAATCAGAGACACAAAGGGCAAGGGTATAGCTCCTAAGGCCGGGATCAAGCAGGAAAGGCCAGCCAAAAGAGATCCATCTTTACTGCCTTTTTAAAACTACTCAGGCTCATAATCTGACGGATCTCGTCCGGTAGGCCATTCCATAATCTGGGGGCAATTACTGAGAAGGCCCTCTGGGACAGGTTGGCAACCCATGGCCCGCGGGCCGCATCCAGCCCGCAGACCCCCGCTTACTGGCCCCCGCCGACCCATGCTGCTGCCCACCACCACCGCCGCCGTGTGTTCTGGCCGCTGTGTGGCCGCCATTTTGTTTGCCAAAATGGCCGCTGTGACTAGTTTGCGCATGTCACGGCCGCCATTTTGCTGAACAAAATGGCAGCCGCAATGCGTGTGGCAGTGGCGGGGGGGTCACGCGCGTGCGTGTACACACTGCCATTCCCCCCCCGGCCCGCTGGAAGGGACCGGCCCCAGGTAAGGGAAGGTTGCCAACCCCTGCTCTGGGAGGTAGTAGACAGCCTAGATTTTTTGTGGCTGAAGCAAATTCCTCCCAGACGACGGGAGTGCATGGGGAGGATTATATGGGAGGAGGCGGTTCCAAAGATAAATTGGACCCAAGCCATTTAGGGCTTTAAAGGTAATAACGAACATCTTATACTGGGCCCGGAAACTGATAGGCAGCCAGTGAAGAGATTTTAACACGGGTTATGTGATCTCTCCGAGATATACCTGAGACCACTCTGGCTGCCATATTTTGTACCAATTGAAGTTTCCAGACCAAGCATGAGGGTAGCCCCATGTAGAGCACATTACAGAAATCCAGACGAGAGGTTACCAGTGCGTGCACCACAGTCTCAAGATCCCTTATTTCCAGAAAAGGGCGCAGCTGGCATACCAGCCGAAGCTGATAACAGGCACTTCTGACCGTCACATTCACCTGACTAGTCATCTGAAGCGACAAATCAAGGAGCACCCCCAGACTGTGAACATGGTCCTTCGTGGAGAGTGTGACCCCATCCAGGACTGGAGGTTGCAACCCAATCCTTGGTTTCGGGGCTGCTACCGTGAGCACTTCCGTTTTGTCTGGATTTAATCTCAATCTGTTTTTTCTCATCCATCCCATTACAGCCTTAAGACAGTCATTGAGAGGAGAGATGCCATCAGAATTCGAGGCCAACGATCAAGACAGGGAGAAATAGATCTGGGTGTCATCAGTATACTGATAACACCCAGACCCATAACTCCGAATAATCTCACCCAGCAGCTTCATATAGAAGTTAAACAACATTGGGGACAGAATGGCACCTTGCGGGATGCCACAAGTAAGCTCCTTTTTACTGGAGCAACTGTCCCCAAGCAGCACCCTCTGGGACCTACCCGAGAGGAAGGAATGGAACCACTGCAAAGCAGCGCCTCCAATTCCTAACCCCCTCAGGCGATCCAATAGGATGCTATGATCTATCGTATCAAAAGCCGCTGAGAGGTCTAAAAGCACCAACAGGGTCACACTACCCCGTCGATGCTCAGACACAGGTCGTCGGTCAAAGCAACCATGGCAGTCTCAACTCCAAATCCCATCCTAAAGCCAGTTTGAAATTGGTCTAGATAATTGGTTTCATCCAAGACAGCTTGGAGTTGAAGAGCAACCGCCCTCTCAATTACTTTGCTTAAGAATGGTAACATGGAGACCGGCCTATAGTTGTTCATGTCCAGGGGGTCCATGGAAGGTTTTTTCAGAAGCGGCCTAACTGCTGTCTCCTTTAAGCAAGATGGAATATGCCCTTCCCTGAGGGATGCGTTGATGATGTCCTTAAGAAACACCATCAAGGCATCCCCCCCGGATGGCCAGCCATGAAGGGCAAGGATCAAGAGGGCAAGTTGTCTTCCTCACTCTACCAAGTAGCTTGTCCACATCCTCGGTACTCACAGATTGAAATTGATCCAGTAAATTAACATCAACGGAATTGCCGGACACCTCGTCAGTTGTTTCTGTCAAAATACTGGCGTCTAAGTCAGCTCTTATCCGAGAGATTTTATCTGCAAAGAAGTAAAAAGCATCACAGCAGGCCGTTGTTGTGTTAAGCAATGGGTTCTGCGCAGGTGTAACCTGCGTCATCTCCCTTACCACCTTAAACAGCTCTGCTGGACGAGACTCTGCAGATGCAATATGTGCAGAGGAGGAAGCTCTCTGCGCTGCACGTATTGCCTCTCGATAGGCCCAAAGAAAGTTCCTATGACGAGTCTTGTCGGATATGAGTCGAGTTTTCCACCAGATGCTCTCTAGTCATTGTCCAACCCGCTTCATTTTCCTATGCTCTGATGTATACCATGGCCTACGATTTGAAGCAGGTTGGAAAGGATGCTTGGGAGCGATTGTGTCGATAGCCTTGGTAAGATCGGTGTTCCAAGTGTTAACCAAAGCTTCGACAGGGTCACCGGCATTACCTACCATTAAACCTTCCAAGGCTTTCCGGAATCCAATTGGCTCCATTAGCCTGCGAGGGTGGACCATTCTAATGGGTCCACCACCCCCAGAGGGGAGGATAGTGGCTCTCAGTTCAGTCTTGACCAGGAAATGATCCATCTATGACAATGCGGAGGTTTTAATAACCTCCGCCCATGGATATTCCTGTTCCGTACTAAAGACCACATCAAGGGTATGACCCGCACAATGTGTGGGCCCGACGACCAATTGGGATAGGCCCATGTTTGTCATGGATTCCAAAAAGGTATGACTTGTGCTTAGAGGAATGGGAGTGCCACAACATCTGATTGTCTTGTTGTGTAACTGAATATGGAGAAACTGAGTGGGTCCCAATCAGAAAAGGGGTCAGACAAGGTTGCATACTATCACCCTATTTATTCAACCTGTATGCAGAAAATATCGTATGCAAAGCAGACTTAGACTCAGAGGCAGGAAGAATGAGGATAGGAGGAAGGAACATTAACAACCTAAGATATGCAAATGGCACAATACTATTAGCAGTAACAAATAAAGTCCTAGAGCAATTACTGATGAAGGTCAAGGAGGAAAGTGCCAAGATTGGATTAATACTGAATATTTTAGGAAAATGACCATGGAAGATCTACAAGAATTCATCCTAGACAACTAGAAAATTGAAATAGTGAAAGAGTTTCCATAATCAAATATTGATCAGAATGCTTCAGACAGATCATAGAATCATAGAATCATAGAGTTGGAAGAGACCACAAGGGCTATCCAGTCCAACCCCCTGCCATGCAGGAACTCCCAATCAAAGCATCCCCGACAGATGGCCATCCAGCCTCTGCTTAAAGACCTCCAAGGAAGGAGACTCCACTACTCTCCGAGGGAGTGTGTTCCACTGTCGAACCGCCCTCACTGTCAGGAAGTTCCTCCTAATGTTGAGGTGGAATCTCTTTGCTTCCAGCTTGCATCCATTGTTTTGGGTCCTAGTCTCTGGAGCAGCAGAAAACAAGCTTGTTCCCTCCTCAATATGACATCCCTTCAAATATTTAAACATGGCTATCATATCACCTCTTAACCTTCTCTTCTCCAGGCTAAACATTCCCAGCTCCCTAAGTCGTTCCTCATAGGGCTTTATGGTTTCTAGACCCTTCACCATTTTAGTTGCCCTCCTTTGGACACCCTCCAGTTTCTCCACATCCTTTTTGAATTGTGGTGCCCAGAATTGGACACAGTATTCCAGGTGAGGCCTGACCAAAGCAGAATAGAGTGGCACTATTACTTCTCTTGATCTAGACACTATACTTCTATTGATGCAGCCTAAAATTGCATTGGTTTTTTTAGCTGCTGCATCGCACTGTTGACTCATGTTCAACTTGTGGTCCACTTGGATTCCTAGATCCCTTTTACACATGGGGGGAAGCAGATGATGGCGTCGGGGGCGCCGTGGGATGGTGCGCCGCCGGAGCGACGCAGCCACACCGCAGCGCACCGTCGGCGCCTCTTCCAAGGCGCACCGTCAGCGCCTCTAAATCAGCGCTCCTTTCAGAAGTCAGGGAAAGTGCGCCCCAAAAGCATAGGGCGCACTTTCCCTGACTTTTCCGCCGCAGCGTGTGCGGACGCTGCGGCGGGAGGTTGCCCTCGGCGCGCCGGCCGTGCGGAGGGCCGGCAGCTCCGAGGGCAACCTCGGGAGGAGGAAGGGGCGCCGCTCGTGCGGCTGCCCCTCCTCTTCCCTGCCTCGGAGACGACCCTATTAGTCGTCTGCCGAGGCCCATAGTCTCGTTCAGCCAGGTGTCCCCCATCGTATATCTGTACTTTTTGTTTTTCCACCTTAAGTGCAGTACCTTACATTTCTCCGTGTTGAATTTCATTTTGTTAGCTTTGGCCCAGCTTTCTAGTCTGTTCAAGTCATTTTGAATTTTGATCCTGTCCTCTGGGGTATTAGCTACTCCTCCTAATTTGGTGTCATCTGGGTTTGAATTGCAAACCCAAAATCATAGATATATATACAGCAAAAAAGACCAGTTCCACCACCAAAATCAAAAGGTGTTACAACATTTTATTCCCACCCAAAATTTGCCGCGCAAATGCTTACTCAAAACATTTTTGCAAAATAAATAGTTCTCAAAACCAGAAATTCTTTCCCACATGTTATCCACCCTGGCTCCCAGAGATTCAGGACATGAAAGGGTTAGCTCTCATTATTAACAGTTTAAAGACCTTCAAATACCTTAAGGCAGTAAACATTCTTTTCTCTCAGGATGGTACTATCTTGTTAACTTGCACCTGGGCTTTCTCAAACAATGAAATGGATTTGAAACTTTGATTTAAACACAAGCACTTAAACACTAACTTCTTGAATGTATTGTTAAAATTTTAACTCTGAGATGAATTTAATGTATTTTTAATGGGGGTAAATTGTGTTGTTTTTATTTTTGCAAGGGTTTTATGTATCTGATTTTATATGTTAGCCGCCTTAATGGCCAAGGCTAAAGGTGGGATATAAATAAATTATTATTATTATATTATCATTTAAAACACACTTAGGAAACTCGACCTTTTCTTAAAAAAATATTCTAGTTATATTTTTAATATCTCTAGTATCCTTATAATAAAACCTATAACAGTTTATAACAACATCTCTAGTTCTTTGCATAGGCACTTATGATCTTATTTGTGTAGATATCTAGGAAGGCAAGTCTTCAATCTCAATCAATCACATCAGAACTTGCCATGTTTTCAAATATAACATTCTTCTGAACAGCTTAACTTAACAATATAATAAACTGATAAGGAAACTTATAGCTATATAATGCAAACTTAACAATTTGTTATTCAAAAACATGATTACAAAACCTTGTAAAACTGCTTCTCCCTTACAATCTAAGCCCAGCATCCACTGGCCCCACTTAAGTTAATGCACTCCCATGACCGCCAGTCCCATAATACAAACTGGATTCCCAATTCTACATTAACCAGTCTAAATGTAACTATTATAAAACATTGAACTTAAACATGACAATTCGAAACAAATTCATGACAGGAGCCATCCAGCCTCTGTTTAAAGATCTCCAAAGAAGGAGACCACCACTTTCCGAGGGAGTGTGTTTCACTGTCAAACAGCTCTTACTGGAAGTAAGGGACTCGAAACCGTGGTACATGCCCTGGTAGCCTCATGTCTGGATTTCTGTAATGCGCTCTACATGGGGCTACCCTCGTGCTTGGTTCGGAAACTTCAATTGGTGCAAAATATGGCAGCCAGGTTGGTCTCCGGTACATCTAAAAGAGACCACATAACACCTGTACTGAAGTCTCTTCACTGGCTGCCTATTAGTTTCCAGGCCCAGTACAAGGTGTTGGTTATTACCTATAAAGCCCTAAATGGCTTGGGCCCAACCTATCTTCGAGACTGCCTCCTCCCATACAATCCGCCCCGCGCACTTCGGTCCTCTGGGAGGAATCTGTTACAGGTGAATAAATCTAGACTGACGGCTACTTCCCAGAGGGCCTTTTCGATGATTGCTCCCAGACTATGGAACGGCCTGCCGGACGAGATCCGTCATTTACCAACCTTAGACAGCTTTAAAAGGACTGTCAAGACGGATCTCTTCCGGCAGGCCTTTCCTGATTAGTCCTCCCAGTCAGAGAACCTGTCCCCTGTACCTCTCCCCCACCCCCATCCCAACTGCTATTATACCCTCTGCTGCTGTAATTATTGTAACTGGTAAATTTTTGTAATTTGTTTTAAACTGTTTTTAAACTTGATGTTGTTTAATAATTTTTTAAGGGTTGGGAGGGTTGGGGTTTAGGGTCGATTTTATTGTATTGTATTTTTATGTTGGAAGCCACCCCGATTGCTATGCAGAGGGGCAGGGTGCAAATAAATTTATTAATTATTATTATTATTATTATTATTGTCAGGAAGTTCCTCCTAATGTTGAGCTGGAATCTCTTTTCCTGGAGCTTGCACCCATTGTTCTGTGTTCTAGTCTCCGGAGCAGCAGAAAACAAGCTTGCTCCATCCTCAATGTGACACCCCTTCACCCCTTCATATCAGCCCTTAACCATCTCTTCTCCAGGCTAAACATACCCAATTCCCTAAGTCTTTCCTCATAAGGCATGGTTTCCAGACCTTTCACCACTTTGGTCGCCCTTATCTGGACACACTCTAATTTGACAAATCTTTTTTTAATTGTGGTGCCCAGAACTGGATACAGTATTCCAGGTGAGGCCTGACCAAACCAGAATAGAGTTACTACCCTTGATCTACTTCTATTGATGCAGCCTAAAATCGCATTGGCCTTTTTAGCTGCCGCCTCACACTGTTGACTCATGTTCAACCTGGACTCCTAGATCCCTTTCACATGTAGTCCCGTTACACCAAGTGTCCCCCACCCTATATCTACGCATTTCATTTTTCCGCTCTAAGTGCAGTACCTTACATTTCTCATAATTCATTTTGTTAGCTTTGGCCCAGCTTTCTAATCTATTAAGGTCTTCTTGAATTTTGATCCTGTCTTCTGAGGTATTAGCTACTCCTCCTAATTTGGTGTCATCTGCAAATTTGATAAGCATGCCTTCTATCCCTTCATCCAAACAATTAATAAAGATGTTGAATAGCATTGGGCCCAGGACAGAACCCCACTGGACACCCCACTGGTCACTTCTCTCCTGACAACTACATCCTGATAACTACAGTCAAGAAGAAGAAGGCTAGGATTGGGAAGACTGAGAGTTCTTTCTTAGGGCCTAAGCAGACGGGCGGCCATGGGCTGCCCTGGGAAAGTGCGCCACAGGACCGAGGCATCCCCATGCCTCGATCCAGCGGTGCACCGTCGGTGCCCCTGGAAAGGAGTGCTAAAATAGTGCTCCTTTCATATGTCGCTGAAAGTGCGCCACAAAATGTTGCGGTGCAGTTTCGGTGACCCTTCTGCCGCAGTGTGTCCGGACGCTGCGGCGGGAGGTTCTCCTCGGAGCGCCAGCCGTGCGGAGGGCCGGCAGCTCCAAGGATGACCTTGGGAGGGAGATGGGGTGCCAAGCGTGTGGCTGCCCCTCCCCTTCCCTGCGCCGAGGACAGCCTTTTAAGCCGTCTGCTTAGGCCCTTAGAAAGAACTGGAAAAGATCATAAAATGTAAAGTCATAACTGTGAATGCTAAAGTTTGTCCAAGCCATGTATGGATGTGAGAGCTGGGCAGTGAAGAAAGCTGATAGAAAGAAAATAAACTAATTTGAGATGTGGTGCTGGAGAAGAGTGCTGAGGGTACCATGGCTGGCCAAAAAGACAATAAAATGGATTCTGGAACAGATCAAGGTTGAAATCTCCCTGGAAGCAAAAATGACTAAGAGCCTCGGCAGACGGCTAATAGGGCCGTCTCCGAGACCCGGAAGAGGAGGGGCAGCCGCACGCGCGGCGTCCCTTCCTCTTCCTGAGGTCGTCCTCGGAGCTTCCGGCCCTCCGGACGGCCAGCGCTCCGGGGATGACCTCCCTCCGCAGCGACCGGACGCGCTGCGGAGGATAAGTCAGGGAAAGTGCGCCCTACGCGTTTAGGGCACACTTTCCCTGTCTTGTGGAAGGAGCGCTGATTTTGCGCTCATTCCAGGGATGCCGCAGGAGCGCCGTGGTCCGGCTGCCGAGGTCCCGCGGCGCTCCGGACCAGGGCGTCCCCGACGCCCTGGTCTGCATCCCCCCTAAATTGAAGCTGTCATACTTTGGCCACATCATGAGGAAAAATGAATAATTAGAAAAGACAATAATGCTAGGAAAGGTAGAAGGCAGTAGAAATAGAGGAAGACTGCAGGCCAGATGGCTAGACTTGATCAGGGAGGATTGATAGGGCCTGAGCCTGACAGACCTGAGCAAAGAGGTTGATGACAGGGGGTCTTAGAGATGTCTCATCCACAGAGTCCAAGTCAACTTGACAGCAGTTAACAACAACAAAAGGAGGAGGAGGTTTCTGATGGATTTGGAAGATGGGGTGGAGTGAAAACTGGAAAGTGCTCCTGTATCTTTTTTTTAAATTTATTTCGTTAGCTTTGTGCTAATTTGTTTTATTATAGTTTATTTTAAACTTGTTGGAAAATTGGTTTTAATTAAATCTGGTTTAATAGTTTTTTAAGGGGGGGTGGGAAATACGTTGGTTTTAGGCTGTATTATTTTAATGTTTTGAACCGCCTGGATTGGGTCACCAATGGGCGGTATATAAATAAAATTTATTATTATTATTATTATTATTATTATTATTTATTGATTAAAATAACAAAAAAAAACCAAACACAAAAACCGACCACATAAAACATATCACAAACTTAGACACTAAAACAAACATACTAACAAACATTACACACTATACATCTACTAAATCACAATACGTCCTAATCCATTTCACTGATTTTGCATTTGTTTTAATATATAATATGTCTCCTGTTTGTTATTTATGCTTCTTGCCTTGTTGTAACATATCTTACAACAAGTCAACATTAAAAGAAAGAAAGAGATTGAGAAAAGAAATAAAAAAGATAAGTTTAAATACATCTCTATTTAAAGATGCTAATCTCATTATCATTCAGTACCCCATGGAGATATCTTAATCAAGCTAAGTACTTTATAAGTATACACTTTTCTATTAATAATCTTTTTCTCATTTAATTTTTCAAACTCAAACTCCGTTGTTTTCCCCATTTCTGCTCTGTTGTAAACAATAAAGGGTTCCCAAACTTGCTTGAAGTCTTTGTATGGTGCTCCTATATCTTTCACGATTGTGCAGAAGAGGGCATTTCAGTAGGTGTTGTTACCTTGACAAGCATCACCTGATCAGGTTCCCTCTTCTGCACAATCATTAGAGGGTGCAGGTGCCTTCTTCAGTTTTCAATCTGGCAATGCTAGTTGGAGGCAGAGGGAAGCTAGATGCTCCCCCCCCCCCCCCAGGAAATCACCAAGCTTAGTATTTAAAGCATTTGGGTGATTGAATCCTGCTGTGTCTCTCCATCAAAGCTTCCTCTCTCCAGAGGTCAGAGTTTGTGAGAAGGGCAAGCTTTCCCTGTTTAATAATGTGGGCAGTTTCCATGCCAGGTTGACAGCTCCATGAGAGAGGGTGTGTGTGTGTACACTTGTGCATACAGGCATATGAGAAAGAGAGAGAGAGAGAGAACTTGAGTGTGTGGGTGGAAACAGAGTGGGAGAATTGTTTAATTGGGAACGGTCCCGTTCCCCCCCCCCCCCAGTGCGCTCTCATTCCCCAAGAACCATTCATTTGTTGGGCCCCAAAGCCTATTGTCCTGGTTTCCATAGTGATCCAATGCAAGCTTGGAATGTTTTGGCCTAGTACTACAGTTTTTTAATGCAAAAAGAGGCTGGACAATGGGGGAAGGTAGTGCAGGGGGCTGAGCGGGTGGAGAATAGGGCCAAAGGGGGATGGGGACCAAAGCCTGGGAACTTTTTCTCTTTTTTCAGCAGGATCATGAAGGGAGGAAAAACTCACCCCCTCACTAGGCTGGCCTGTGTATTCCAAAAGTTACTCAGATCCACCAATAATGTGATTTACTTGTGCGTATGTGTGCAAGCGTTGCATAGTTTTGGCTGCCAGTGACCTGAAAAAGGGTCACAGTGGAGGTGGGCAGGCACTTCTGCTAAAAGGTTAGTTTGCACTGTCCACTCTCTCGAGCTGTTAGAAGCTTTTTAAGACAATTTTCATGATGAGACAGAGTTCTGGAGCCTCCTGGTTGTGTTTGTAATCTCTTGTGTATATGTTTCCAAGGTGCACATGGGAAAGAGGTGGGCATCCCAATCGCCTTTCAAAAATCAAAAGCTCACTAAAGGCATGCAGTAAGACTTTGGAATTTTGCAACCCACAATTGTCCTTGGAAGCCACATACAAAGAAGGAAACACCTGTATCTCGTCTGGAACACAACTCACAATTCCGTTGGTTCTGCCCAAAGCAAACAGTTTGTTCTTGGAATTTTACAATGCCCTCCTCACCTATCATCATTCATACCAAGGAGCTGCAAGCCCCCACCCACCCACCCAACCCCAATACTCTGGCTTCTGTCCATAATGTACCATAGAGCACAAGACAGGTCTTTCTCTGTAGTGGCACCTTGATTCTGCAACTCCCTCCAAAGGAAGTCAATCTAGCTCCATCCCTACAAACCATTTGACAGCCAGGTAAAATTACATTGTTTTCATCTCGCCCTTGATCTTTAAAATTGGTTGTAAGGCTTGCCTTGAGTTTTTAAAGAACCCGATTTTAAGGAATGTTTTTATCTATTTGTTGCAGAGACCATGTGGGAAGGGATCAATAAATATTTGTCAATAAACACAATAAATCTTCCATAAAGGCATTTTTCCTATCTCCAACTCCTTTTGCCTTCCTCTTTGCAGGGTGTTGCTTTATGAAGGACCCCAACTGGTGGCTGACTCGGGCGTTATCATTGATACAACAATGCGAGGGGGGCGCTTGGGAGTTTTCTGCTTTTCCCAGGAAAATATCATCTGGTCTAACCTTCAGTATCGCTGCAACGGTGAGTGCCTGCAGAGCTGAGGATAAACACTAGTGGATTCAGTGAGGCTGTTAGCCTGAGCAAGGCTTAGCTTTCCTTGGTTCAGCAAAGAATTTCTTGGAGGCATTAAACACCAAATCAGAGGATAGACTGAGAATAGAAGCAAGTTCCTTCACCTTCAAAATATGGCTGAGACTCATTTCTGGAAGTGCCATGTGAAGGTTAGTGATTAGGGCCATCCCAAGGTGTTTATCTGCCAAGATGGCTCCCCCAACATTTCATGTGCTGAAACCAACTGGCAATTGAACCTTACTTGAACATGGGTAATTAGAGAGATGCTTCCACCATACCCAAGGTGCAGAGTAGTTTCAAGGGTGCAAGGATTGCTACCTCCATGGGGGCCAGAGCTCATCCTTTTCCCCAGTACACACCTGCGGGCCGCACACCCCACAGCAAGCCCAAATACTTTCCTCTGCAGCATTTTTCAAAATGGCCTTAGGAAGTTATGTGTCACTTCCTGTCACATTTTGGAAAGAAATACAAAGAAAGATACAGTGTCCCTCTGTATCTGCATGCTTGCCATCCATGGATGGCAAGCCCGTGGAGGGGGGGGGCATCAGAGGAGGAGGAAGGAAGGAAGGAAGGAAGGAAGGAAGGAAGGAAGGAAGGGGAAACAGAAGGAGGAGAAGGAAGAGGCAGAGGTGGCAGTGGGGTACAGGAGAGGAGGAGGAAGGAAGAAGTGGCAGCGGTAGTGGGGAGTAAGAGAAGGAGAAGGAGGAAGAGGCGGCGGCCCCCTGTCTGCCACTCCAGTGAGAGCGGCGAGGTGGGCTTCGAGCGGCTGGGGTGGCAAAGTCCCATTGTTTCTAATGGTGGCACGGCTGCATGGATTCAACTTCTGAAGATGCGGTGGAATATTTTCATGTGGTTTTGTTCATTTTGGAGGACTCAGGGGCTATGCAGACGGGCAGGAAAAGGTGACCTGAAGTTGCCTTTTCCCTAAGCTGCAGCAAACGCACTGCCTGACCTGAGGTTGCCCTAAATGGGGATGGAGCAACTGCCCTGCAGGGAGTCAATTGCCCTTTGCAGACTGCCAGAAATAGTGCACATTAAATTGAGCCACTGCCCTGGCTCAGTGCTAGGGAGTCATGGGAATTGTATTTTTTTCAGGGACATTGAGCCTTCTCTGTCAGAGAGCTCTGGTGCCACAATAAATTACAGTTCCCATGATTCCCTAGCACTGAGCCAGGGCAGTGCCTCAATTTAATGTGCACTATTTCTGGCAGTCTGCAAAGGCCCAATGCAGCTTTTCCAAGGCTGTATTGAAGCCCCAGCAACCACACCTCCAGCCCCAAGGACGCCACAAAGAAAGACGGAGCAAAGGCATGGGCCAACAGTGGCTGCTTTAATTTTTTTTCATTCTCAAAAGCATGTGCACATGCGCAGGACCATCTCTCCACACCTTGCACATGTGCACAGGACCTGTCATAGGCTAGTATACAGTCTGTCACTCTCTGTGTACAAAGATGACTGAAGTTCGGCATCCCTGTGCACCTGCATAGAGTCTGTCATACATCCACATATCATGCAAGGATTTGCTACTCCACTTGCCCCCAAGGAGTAGGTGCAGTAGACAGGTGCCACTGTCTGATTGTGCCACCCTTGGGGTGAAAGAATGGGTTTGTCAACTGAAAAGACACTCCATTGTCCTCCACAAAACATGTCTCACACAGATCAGGGGGGAGGGGAGAGGTACATGCAAGGGAGGTTTAATAATAATAATAATAATAATAATAATAATAATAATAATAATAATAATTTATTTATATCCAGCCTTTAGCCGAGGCTATCAAGGTGGCTTACAATCTAAAAGCACAATCCCATCCAATACAAAAACATTCACCCCCCAAAAAATATATATATTAAATTCATAACAACATTAAAATTTAACTTAAAACAAAATTACAAATGCAATACAAAATAAACAGGGCACTCTGATTATAAAGGAGTGATCTAATGGTGGGGGAGAGATTATGGGAAATATCATTTGTTTGTGTGGACAGACTTGATACATGCAGCTGGTGGTCATGCAAGGGATATGGTCAGCAGGACACACGGACAAACATTACTCCAGGACCCCCCCCCCCATTATGCCAGGAAGTGGTGTTCAGGTCTTATGCACACCTGCACAGAAGAGGTCACAAAAGCCTCTTCCATGCAAACTGCTGTGCATGCTGACAGCAAGTGTACATGCAATAGAATGCATTTATTGTCATAACAGAGGACAGTTGCTAGGGAGCATATGTAGGGTTCCAATTAGGGTTAGGGTTAGGGTTCTAATATTCAAGCGCACCTGCGCCAGTGCATCCACACCTGGAAGCATAGGACACTTTAAATTGAAGCTTGCATTGCATGCTCTTGATCCCAGAGTCAATTTCCCCTCTATATGCGACAGTGCATTTATATGGCTGTTTTCTGGTGCATCATTGTCGCTGCATACATACGCACATGCGAAGGTGTGCATCTTCACCAAAGGAACGGAAAAAAGCAGCTCCTTTTTGGAGCGGTTTTTCTCAGCATACGACGGCTAGAGGGTGCTTTCCTGGAGACTTTTAGGTGTGCGTTGTCTAAAGGCCACACCTACAAGTCACCCTCAAAGCACCCCTTTTTGCCTGTCTGCATAGCCCCTTAGTTTGGTTTGGGGACCAGATTTGCTTGAAAATCATGCATTTTTTAAAATGGGGATGTTGGGGTTGGGAGGGGGAGGGGGAGGGTTTTAGGGGCAATACCACAAGTCCAGTGTGCCCATTGGGCTGCACTTTCACCATGCAGTGTAGGAGAAATCACTTGGTATACAGAGATGCGAGTGTCTGGGCTGCTGTGGTGGAATGGCGGCAGATATTATTGTTACTCCACCACCACCATCAAAATCTGTTGCTTGAGTTATTTGCTTCACTTTGCCTAATGGTAAATCCAGCCTTATATTGATGCTGCTTAGGCTGCAAGCCTGCTATACATACTTTCCTGGGATGATGATGATGATGGTGGTGATGATGATGATGATGACCATGATGATGATGATGATGATGACAACGACTACATTTATATCCCACCCTTCTCCCAGGACTGGGAGTCAGGGTGGCTTACAACATTAAAAAAACAATACAATTAAAACACAAAAATAATACATTAAAACAATATAGCACCCCAGGCCATTCTTTAAAAGCTTTCTGTTTTGAATGCCTGTCTGAAAAGGAAGGCCAACAAGGAAGGAGCCATTCTGGTCTCCCTGGGAAGGGAGTTCCAGAGTCTAGGGGCAGCCACCGAGAAGGCCCTCTCTTGTGTCCCCACCAACCGTACTTGTGATGGTGGTGAGATGGAGAGAAGGGCCATCACTGAGGATCTCAGAGCCCTGGCTGGCTCATAGAGGAATACATCCCACCAAACCTGCAGGGACTTACTCCTGAGTTGCACTGCACAGATTTCACTCCATGGCGGTTTTAATAGCTACCCATAGTTACCAATGGGAATTTCAGGGTCTTTCATGGAGAATCATCACTCAGCTACATTTTCCAGGTTTCTTTGTCATGATGAAGACATGATGGTTGAACTAGTATAACACCACCATAACTGCAGGATCACTGCACCCTCTCAAGTAGCAGTGGCCAGACTCTCTTGGACCAATGTTACACTCTGAAGTTGTCAGGTTTTTAAAAAAAAATCATATTTTTCACTGTCTTTCTTGGTAGATACTGTCCCTGTGGACTTCGAGCCATTCCGCCGGATTTTACTAGAAGGCCCTTGAATGAAGGCTGTCAGAGGTGCTCCACCACCCAATGCTAAGCCAAGACCTTTCTAAAGAAAGACCCCTGGTTGCTCCCCTCCCCCAAATTTGGCATTGTTTCTGCTCCCCCACTCATGGATATACAAACACACCAATGGACTGGACAACTGAAAAAAACTCATTGAAAAGTTTCTGGAAACATGAGCTCTGCTAACCCAGCCGATCAGTAGTGCTTGCAGGGTTCATAGGAGTCCTTGGACCATAATGATCAACAAAGGATTGTGGAATAGCAGCAACACCAGCCAGTAGGAGAAGACTGCTCTGGAGCTAATTCCCATCAATGTATGGATGCTCTCTGGTATCCCCCTCTCATCCTTTTGGGAAATGAATTCACTCATAAAATTTTGGCTCTTTTTCTAACTTCTCAGTCCTGTTGTTTTGGGTATGTATTAGAGGTAAATACATGGACAGCATGGGCTTCAAACAATTGAGGGGTATCTCTGATTCAAACCTAGCTTTCTAAGATTTCAAGTTTCCTTCAGTATCCACTCCACCTTTGGAATGTTCCAGATTTTCAGCATGCTGACTTCATTGATCATAAAATTCTTACAAGAAGGTGTAGGGATATCAAACCAAATCATTCATCTATCTATACAATGATTTAATATTATTTTCCACACCCATTTCTCCCACACACATACAGAAAGAATCCTGAATCCGGGGACACAGTTTGATGGGTGCTCTAAGCATTTTCTCATTTCCTTCACCACTTACATCCAAGAGAAATACCATTACAAGCAAAATACAAGTACAAAGGCCTTGGGTATTAAGAAAAGTATTTTATAAATTATTACTTTGATAATGATGATAATACCAATACTTCTCTCCTCCTTTTTGCTGTGCCCCCCCCCCAACTCATGAGAAATGTTCCCAAAACATCTAGCCTCATATTATGCCAACCCCAACCCATAGGTTGGTTATCTTGAAAATTACGATTGTTAAACTAATTCTCATTTCACAAAACTTGACCAGAACAGAACAGATATTTTAGTTTGTTTATTTTAAAAACAAAACAAAACCAAGAAGATCTGGATGTTTTTCATTTGGCAGCAGGAGGCAAAACACAAGCCAGCACTTAAACCATGTGACATTTCTCTTCCATCAGTTACTGAAGCCATCCTGCTCCCCTGGTAACTATAAATATAGGTATAAAAGTTACAGTCTGAGGTTCTCCTTTTCAGGTTGCATTGGTAATGCAATATAACTACTCCTTAGCTAATGGGAAATGGAAGTGTTTACAACAAATTCCCTCCAGTCTAGCCATCTTCAGTATCTAGACTTGGGTGCGTTCTCTTGTCTGTTGTGCTCCCCCCACCCCAGCCAAGGGTCAAGCCTAGCTGCAGCTCTATCCATCCATGCCCTCCTTGAAACCTTGAAAAGCCAACTCTCACTTAGTATCCAAGCTGGTCAGCTCTTGAAGGAAAGTCTTTTGGCTTGGTTTGTCCCCGGCAGGCTCCCGGTGATGCACCCAAGAGAACAGGAGGCCGGGACAAGTGCAATATTAGCAAGAGAACAAACAACACTGCACTCCATCCCATCCCTCCTGCTGACTAGGATGTGTACAGGCAATGGGCCTCTCACCAAATGGGCCCCTGAAGTGCCACACCGAGTGGTTGTTGTTGCTGGATTCCTGCATTGGAGGGAACAAAATTGCTTTCCTTATTATTTATTCATTGGTTTAATTTCTATTTTCCTCTCTTCTCTTCCCCCCCCCCAAAAAAAAACCCCTGGGACTTAGGGCAGGGTCATAAGAAGAGCCATTAAAAAAACACAAAAGAGGGGTTGCAGACTGCCAGAAATAGTGCAAATTGAGTCCACTTTTAGGGTTAGGGTTAGTGCTAGGGAATCATGGGGACTGGTTTTTTTCTGAGACATTGAACCTTCTCTGTCAGAGAGCTCTGCTACCACAATAAACTACAGTTCCCATGATTCCCTAACCCTAACCCTAAAAGTGGACTCAATTTGCACTATTTCTGGCAGTCTGCAACCCCCCAAAGTTACATGAAAACACAGTTCAATATTACGAAACACCCTTAAAGCAGTTATGATATGAAAACAGTTGAATCAAAAGCAATTTAAAGGCATATCTGTTTTTTTAAAAAATCATCAAAATGCAATCAATTCCAACAAACAAAATGTCACCAGTTCTACAAAAGAGAAAAGTTCCAATTTTTTTACCATGGGGCTCCTCGGCGTCACCTTAGCCTGGCACATCTCAATGCTCCTTCTGTGTGTTCAAAGAGGCCCCCATCCACCTACCTATCTCCCCAGACCCATCCGGGTCTCCCCCAAGTGCCAGAGTCACCCGCTGGCACTCAGGAGCTGGGAATTTGGTTAAATAACCATTCGTTTGGCCGAGGCACTCGGAGGTTGCTGTGGCGACAAGTGTCCCAGCAACGGTCAAGAGAATGCAAGCTCATAGGCAGCCAAAGCCATTGGGGGTGTGGGGAGGGGGACAGGCCACTCGCCCTTTGCACATATAGTCAGACCCACATGAGAGATGATAAAGACTAGCCATCTTTAAATACCTGAAGGGATGGCATGTAGAAGATGCAGTGAGGTTGTTTTCTGCTGCTGTAGAGACAGGGGCATTGAACCAATGGATCCGAATTACAAAATTTCAAAATGACCAATGGATTCAAAATGACAAAAACATAAAATAAAATAATCCCACCGAAACATTAGGAAGAACTTCTGTACTCGTAAAAAATGGCGTAGACCAGAGGGTGGTGGACTCTGGAGATCTTTAAGCAGAGGTTGGATGGACAGCTTTCAAGACTTCTCTGACTGTGTAGTCCGACGTGCCAAAGAGCTGGACTAGATGGCCCTTGGGAACCCTTCCAAAAATTCTGTAACTAAGAGGCACCCAGCTTTGGTGTAAATGGGAGACTGCCAAGAAGAGCCATGCAATAATATTCTTTCCAGAAAGATATCCCGATGGTATCAGACAAGACTGTTATCACCCTAAAATGTGATGTGAATTTTAGGCATCAACCATGTCCTCTACCTGTACTGATCCCTTCTCCGGTCTTTCTTCCCCCTACTTACTTCAGAAAATATGAATCATAGAATCATAGATTCATAGAGTTGGAAGAGACCACAAGGGCCATCCAGTCCAACCCCCCTGCCATGCAGGAACTCCCAATTAAAGCATCCCTGAGAGATGGCTCTCCAGCCTCCATTTAAAGACCTCCAAAGAAGGAGACTCTACCATTCTTCGAGGGAGTGTATTCCACTGTCAAATAACTCTTACTTTCAAAAACTTCCTCCTAATGTTGAGGTGGAATCTCTTTTCCTGGAGCTTGCACCCATTGTTCCGGGTCCTATTCTCTGGAGCAGCAGAAAACAAGCTCCCTCCCTCCTCAATATGACATCCCTTCAAATATTTAAACAAGTCTATCATATCACCTCTTAACCTTCTCTTCTCCAGGCTAAACAGATTAAGAAATGAACAAGGAATAGTCACAGAATGCTTTCCAGCTGCTAGCATGATACAATCTCTCTCTGAAACTGTTTCCAAGAGTTGTTTTCAAAACATGAAACTTTCCCCTTTGGATCCTGGGTTTACAGATCCCCCAAAACCTGTCACAGTGGGCTCCACTCCTAGGCCATGAACAAGCAGAGAGAAGACAAAGCAAGAGGACTCATCCCCTGCCCAACACACACAAACACACAGAAAGTGATAAGGAGAGGGGAAATCCACCTGCTAAGTTTTTCTCTCAGAAACAGCACAGGGTCAGAATTGGCAATTTTTTTAAAAAAGGTGGCACCCTTGAGAGCCCCTGTTGGTGAGGAAGGGGGCAATGGCATGGGTTCCGGGTGCCTTTCCACAGCCTAGGGGGAAGGGTAGACTGTTTCCTCTCCTCCTTTCCTTCTGGAAGTATGTACTTGCCTTGCAAAAGGGAGTTCTGGTGGCTGCCCAGGCTGAAGGAGGTTGAAGTAGGAGTGGGGACCCTCTTCTCCCTGCAAGCCCCTCTCCTCCTCTTCTCTGGCCCAGGCCCTGTCTCTATGCCAGCTCTGGCAACACTTCTCTTTGCACAGGGGCCCCCAACCATGACTCTTCAGCCGCACAATGGAGCTGCCAGGGATGGGAGCGCCTGCAACAATGGAGAAGCTTGGACTCTGGAGCCCATTCAGGCAGCAAAAATTGTCCTCTTAAAAGGGCAATGTTGAGGCCGCCAAGGGACCAGGGGACACCCACCCGGAGCAGTGGGGAGAGAAGGCTCTTCAGCCCTGTAGGTGGCTTGGATAGAGATCCAAGCTATGTGTCATTCCAAGTCAGGGGCAGCTTTGAGCACACATTCAGAGCTTGGAAACCAATAGGCACCAATAATGACCAGAATGTGTGGTGTAGTGGTTGGAACGTTGGACTATGACTCTGGAGACCAGATTCAAATCCCCGTTCAGCTATGACCTTGGGTAAGCCATACTCTCTCAGCCTCAGAGGGAAGCACTGGCAAAAAACCAATCTTGGCAAGAAGGCCCTGGAATAGCCTTGCCATAGGGTTGCCATTAGTTGGAAGGATTTGAAGGCACATAACAACAACAATGACCTTTTGGCTAGTCTGAACTAGCAGATCCACCGAATCAGTCATTGAATGACAAATTGGTAGGTAAATTCCATTGATTCAGTGGGTCTATTCCAATTATGAGTAAAAACAGGACTCAGGCCAATGAGTTACTTGTAATTAATTATGTTTTTGGAATAGCTATGGTATAACCAAATTACACTATGAGATAAGGGATAACTTCAATCTTTTGGAGAATGTCAATGTAAGCCTTTAGTTACTTTTCCAGTTACAGGGTATTGCAACGTCACTACTTAGATGTCTTTTTGTTTCGCAGGCAAGCACCCTGTGACATTTGAAACTTTCTATTTTTGAAAAATTATTTTTATTGAGTTTTTTGCAATAAAACATATAGCATCTGTACAACAATGACAAAAAGGAATACAGAAAAATGGCAACAAAAACAACAACAATTTATAACGTGGGCCAAGGGTGTGTATCTGATGAACAATTATTGTGCAGCAGAATCAAGGAAATGATTCTCAACAAAAGCCCATCTTGTCCAGCTGCACAGCATCTTTCCATAGATCTGTCTGTGAAGTAGGAGGTTGGAGTTGATGGGAATGTTCATTTACATAGTCAATAAATAAAATCTAGTCTTCCTGAAATGTATCAGTACTTTTTTGTCCATTGCTAAATCTCATCAAACCAGAAAGTTTCTCCATCAACAACATATTCCAAATTCTAATCCACCAATTATCAATGGTGAGGTTACCTGACTTCCAACATTCGGCTACTTCTAATATGGCAGCAGTGATGAAAAAAAAAAGATCAGTTACCTATGTTTCAATTTAGAACTACAGTTGTCCCTCCATTTTCACGGGGGAATCCATTCCGGACCCCCTGCGAAAATGGAAGTTTGCATATATTCAAAGCCCATTGATTATAATGGAAATGCGCATATATTCAAAGCTCATTTTAATCCCTCCCCACCTTGCCGCCGTGAAAAGCAAGACACAGACTCCAAGTCCACAAATTAGAAGGGACAACTGTATCTTTAGCAAATATAGAGAGCAAAATCAAAATTGAACAGAAGTTTATGGTTTGACCAGTGATAATGAAATTTGATAAGGACTGCATCCCAGAATTCTCTCACTTTAGGGCATTCAATCCACATGTGCATATAAAAGCCTCTAGGTTTACATCCCCTCCAGCAATCTGGAGAAAGCTTTTTACCCATTTTAAAAAGTGTAACAGGTGTAAGACAGCATCTATGAATGTTTTAAAGAGTATTTTGCCTCACAGATGCCAAATGGGATTTGTATGGGGGTGAAGACCAAGTAGAGTGAGGCTTTGGTATCTGCAAGGGATCCGTTCCAGACCCTCTGCAGATACCAAAATCCATGGGACCTCAAATCCTGTTGTTCCCAATGGTGGCGCATGCACGTGGCTGCCTCCCCCATTGGGGACAACGGGGCTTTAGGTGAAGTCCCTTTGTCCCCAATGGCAGCACAGCTGCATGCATGTGCCGCCACTGGGGACAATGGGGCTGTCCCTAATGACAGTGGCTACATGCACACACTGCCACTGGGGACAACAGGGGCTTGCCATCCATGAATGCTTAAATTTGTGGATGGCAAGTCCATGGATACTGAGGTCCCACTATATGCAGCCATGCAGTATCTGAAAGCGTAGTTTTCAGTTCTGATTGCCAAAATGAGTGCATATATTGGCCCTTCCCATATATATGTTCGAGGAGATGTTTATATATAAGTACTGCCATCCCTTTATTATGAGATGTGGAGTTCATACAAAAGTTTTCAAAACATGAGAGCAGACCGCAGACTCCAAGTTTCTCCTGTTGAGGCTAGGTGTGATGCAAAGGAAACAATTTGGTGTACCTGAAGTCAGGTAGTGTTAGTTTGTTGTAGGGAGGTTTTTATGGTGGAGGCAACCCACCAGAGAACAGGTCTAAGATGTGGTAGATTCTGCATTGCCTCCATTTTCTGATTAGTGGGATTTGGTTAACCAAGTGAGAAAGAGGATGCAATATGTGTTTCTACTTATTCCAGATGAGTAGAGAACTAGATAAGAAAGGGTTAGATAACCTTTTACATTTATGTTTTGAAGTTTGTGTGTAAAGGTAAGTAAATTAAGTTGTCTTCATTTTATAAACTTCTAGGTTTACCCATCTGGTAGCACTGTTGTCCTTAATTATTTGAATAGTTTGACTCAGCCTGGAAATACAGTCATCCCTCCTGATTCGCAGGGGATTGGTTCTGGACCCCCTGCGAATTGGGAAAATCGCAAATATCCAAGCCCCATTGATTTCAATGGCGGTGTGTAGTGCATGCGCCATTTTGTCCCTCCCCATTTGCCGTCTGTGAAGGATCAAGACCGCAGACTCCAAGTCCATGAATGAGGAGGGACGAGTGAACAGTGCAGTATCTGGGACTGCCAGACCTCCTTTCTTGGAAGTAATGTGTCTAATGGACTTGGAAAATCTAGGTCTTTGAAAAATGAATTGATTAATTAATTTTTGCCACTTCTTAAATTTAGTGGGAGTTTAAAACAGAAAAAAGAGGCAGGGAATCAAGAATACCTTCGTTAATGCAATCCTGTCAAGAATGGAGAGATTTAAAGTTTTATATAACATCCATGTATCTATCAGATTATAGTTTCTAAGTATGAGCTATTGGATATCCTTTGTACTAATTATTCCTAAGGATGAAGGTGCAATCCTGAAGGATGAAGGTGCAAGCCCAGTAGATCCTGCCAGGATTTTTGCTGTTGATGAAAAGTGTTTAAATTCATCAATGTGGATTTATTGAAGTTAATTTTAAGACCTCAATATCTACCAAAGGATTTGATTTTTAAAAAAATGATGATTCTGGTTGTGATTTTAAAAATCAACATATCATCTGCATAAAGGGTGACATGGTGTTGGTTGTTGATGTGAAAGCCAATAATATTACCATTATGTTGAATCAGATAAAAGCTTCTACTAAGCCTCGGAGGAGGCGTGTAGTGGCAGGAGTTCATCAAGGGCTGGAGATGATAAACTGTTATAGAGGGATCAAGGCAGATAGTGCAAGGACCCAACAGTGGGAGGGAAAAAACTTTACATAGGCAGCAACAGGGGATGTCACATGATCTTAGATGTCACATCTTGGAAAATAAACAAGATGAACTTGAACTCCTAGCACAGCAAACCAAATATGATATAATAGGCATCACTGAAACCTGGTGGGATGAGTCTCATGATTGGAATGTAGTAATAGAGGGGTATACTCTTTTAAAGAGAAATAGGCTAAACAGGAAAGAGGAGGAGCATTATATGTCAGGAATATTTACACTTGTGAACAGGACTTAAATTTTGGAAGCAAGGTGGAGAGCACCTGGAAAAAATTAAACGGGGAAAGAAGCAACAGGGATGTTATTGTGGGAATCTACTGCAGACCCCCAAATCAGACTGAGGAATTGGATGATGCCTTTTTAGAACAGATGACCGCACACTCAGAAAGGAGAGAGTGATGGGTGACTTCAACTATCCTGATATTTGCTGGACGTAAAACCCAGCCAAGAATTTAAGGTCCAGCAAATTCCTCTTTTGCCTGGCAGACGATTTCATTGTACAAAAGGTGGAAGAGGCAATGAGGGGATCAGCTATTGCAGATCTGATCCTAAGCAACAGGGATGACATGGTTATTTGGGAGGAAGTGGCAGGATCCTTAGGTAGGTATGATCACATTCTCCTGGAGTTTGTTATACTGTGGAAAGGAGCAGCCAAGCATAGTCAGACATGTATTCTAGACTTTAGGAAAGCTGATTTCAGCAAATTTAGGGAAATACTGGGGGCGATCCCATGGTCAAAGGGAGTTTTTCAAAAGGATGGGTGGAAGTTTTTCAAAAGGGAGATACTGAAGGCAAACCACAATTTCAAACAGTTCCAAATGGTGTGATGATGACACTCCATGTCAGTAACAATGGTGCAACCTTTCCAGGTGTTGCATCATCCAGCTTCCTTAGTTACTTGCCATACATATATCCCAGGGGTAGGCAACCTTTCCCCTTTAAGGGCCGAGGGACTTCAGCTCCCAGAAGCCTCAGCCATGTTGGCCAATAATCCCATGTTGGCCAATAGCTCCTGGGATTCTGGGAGCTGCAGTCCCTCAGCCCTTAAAGGGGAAAGGTTGCCTACCCCTGATATATACACTAACAAATCTTGGGAATTGTAGTTTGCTGTGGCACTAGAGCTCTCTGACAGCAAAGGTTAAATGTCCAACAAAACTACAATTCCTAGAATTCCATAGCATTGAGCCATGGCAGTTAAAGTGGTGTCAAACTGGATTATTTCTGTAGAGCACATGCAGCCTAGATGGTTTTGACTTCAGATCTCAGAAGCCCTAGCTCAGGGGTAGGCAACCTTTCCCCTTTAAGAGCCTAGGGACTTCAGCTCCCAGAATCCCAGGAGCTATTGGCCAACATGGGACTATTGGCCAACATGGCTGAGGCTTCTGGGAGCTGAAGTCCCTGGGCCCTTAAAGGGGAAAGGTTGCCTACCCCTGCCCCTAGCTAGAATAGCAATGATCAGGAATTCTGAGAGCTGAAGTGTCTCTTCCTGCTAGACATTTGACGTACTCAAAGGTTAACAACTGGCTTACTTTTAAAGGGGAATTAGACAAAGTCATGGAGAAGGAGGAAGGGGAAAAGAGCCTTTTGAATATGATTGAATGCTAAGTGGAAAATCCCAGTTCAGAGTTAGTCTCCTTCTTCAGCAACTCCTCCTAATTGCTGAAGAAAAATAGTGGAGAAAAGGGTGTTCCCAAAGATGCTTTCAGAATACACAGTTATAGTGCTATGATACCACTTTGAACACCACTGTTCCATCCTATGGAATCCTGGGATTTTCAGCTCAGGAAGGGGTATTTAGAATTTCCTGCTAGCGAGCTCTTTCTGCTAGAGAGCCTAACCAAAGTGTGGAATGCTGTGAATGCAGCATATCTTGATTTCAATAAGTCAGTCAACAAGGTCATGACATTCTGTCAAACAAACAAGCAAAATGTGGGCTAAACAATACAACTGTTATTTGTTTATTTATTTATTCCTTATACAATTATGCACTACATTAGTTTGTGTATCATCTCAACCAGGCCATTTAATTTATACAATAGTAAATAAACCAGAACTTAAAATTGAACTAGAGTTTCTTTATCCTTCTTTCTTCCATCGTTGTTAGACAATACAACTGTTAAGACAATACAACAAAAGTGGATTTGTAATTGATTGACCAGCTGAACTCAAAAGGTGCTCACCCATAGCTCCCCTTCATCATGGAAAGAAGTGACCATTGGGGTGTCCGTGGGGTTCTGTCCTAGACCCAGTGCTATTCAACATCTTTATCAATGACTTGGACAAAAGAATAGAGGATATGCTTATCAAATTTGCAGATGACGCCAAATTAGGAGGAGTAGCTAATGCCCCAGAGGAGAAGATCAAAATTCAAAATGTTCTTAATAGATTAGAAAGCTGGGTCAAAATGAACTTCAACAGGGAGACATGGAAGGCACTACACTTAGGCAGAAAAAATGAAATGCACAGATACAGGATGGTTTGACAACAGTACATGTGAAAGGGATCTAGGAGTTCTAATAGACCACAAGTTGAACATGAGTCAACAATGTGATGCAGCAGTTAAAAAGGCCAATGTGATTCTAGGTTGTATCAATAGGAATGTAGTATCTAGATTGAAGGAAGTAATAATATCACTATATTCTGCTTAAATCTGGTCTCACTTGGAATACTGTGTCCAGTTCTGGGCACAATAATTCAAAAAAGGATTTTAAGAAGCTGGAGTGTTTTCAGAGGAAGGCAATCAAAATGGTGAAAGGTCTGGAAACCATGCCCTGTGAGGAGTGACTTAGGGAGCTAGGTATGTTTAGCATGGTTTAAATATTCTTAGGGGATGTCATACTGAAGATGGAGCAAGCTTGTTTTCTGCAGAGATAGGACTTGGAGCAACGGATTCAAACTACTCAACATTAAGTAGAACTTCCTCACAGTACAAGCTGCTGAACAGTGGAAGATGCTGCCTCAGAGTGTGGTGGAGTCTCCTTCCTTGGAGATATTCAAACAGAGACTGGATGGTGATCTGTTGGGGGTACTTTTATTGTGTATTCCTGCGTGGCAGGGGGTTGGACTTGATGGTCCTTGATGTCTCTTTCAACTCTATGATTCTATTATTCCTGCATGGCAGAATGGAGTTGGACTGGATGGCCCACAGCTTTATGATTCTATGACCAACCCGAGGCCATTCAGGTTGTATCCATGCTCTTCCCTTATAACTGACCAATGTTTTATTTTAGGATAGGGCAAGTCAGGTTGGCTACTTCTACCTTGGAATGCTAACTTTGCAGGTGTTTTTATTTACTATTAAATTGAATTGACTTACTTCTATATACCATGTACCTCCCTTGCAACATGATCTATATATGGGTACTGATGGAAATTAAAAACCAGTAGGTGGCACTGTAAACTCAGCAAAAGTAATGCCAAGGGTAATGCTACCTGGATTGTAGGTTTTGAACAACATGCGGAAATATGGAAGTTGTGGCAAATCAATGGGGAAGATCTGGAGTCCTGGATGGAGCATGCTTAACCTCTAAAACATCAAATCCTGGTGGTCAAGCAGGCCTGGAAATCATGTCCCCTGTCTCAAGTTGGCAGATGTTCTTTGAAGGGAAAACACACTGCATGTGCTCAGAAGTGTTCATGTTATTTCATTTTTTCTTTCCCAAGGCATTTAAGAAATAGGTTCTAGGAGTAAGACAAAATAGAGGAGGGAGTTATGGGAGAGAATGTAGATCCAAGAGTTGGGGAGTTGACAGTTGCTGGGAATCAGTCTTCTGATTCTTGGCTGCAATCTCCATTTTGTTTAATGACTGAGCCAAGGTATGGGAACTCTTTCAATCTCTTCATTGTCTATGTTAAAGTTATGTAAATCATTTGTGGTCATTATTTTTGTTTTCTTTTTAAAAAAATTATATTTATTGACGTTTAAACATTTATAAAATACACATCTCATAATGCATCCATTCAACATATTATAAACATACAAATGAACTTAACATTCTACACATTGTGAACATACAAATTTTTTTGGCATTCATAATTTTTATACCTACTGCCTGCTTAGTACTAGAAAAAAAAAGTACAACCGATACATCATTACCCCATCTTATTTAATAATACTAATCTTTCATCTATTTGATGCATCTTAACCCTTGTCTTTCTCTTTCAACACTTCCTTCTCAATACCATCTCTCTTTAAATACATATTCATATCTAGGTCTTCCTTCTCTTCTTTAATTCTCTCTTCCTCTCTTTATCCTCTTCAACTATAATCTAACATTTCCTTTCCCAACTTTCCCACACTTAGATACCTCTCCAGTTCCTTCCATTCAATTCTCTCTTCCTACCTAACTCTTTCCACTATTCTCCCTCTTCTTCTTCTCACACCTTCCACACTTACTCACACCTTCTTCACTTAGGACGTTTTCACACTTGGGGTCTCAAAGCCGCCTGGAGCCATTCCAGAATGGATCCTGCAGCTTCAGACCTGTGAAAGCAGCATTATTCCGGAATGGCTCCGGCAGCGGCAACTTAATTCCTTTTTGAAAAAGGAATTACAAAGACCGGGGATGATGCCGCCCAGAACCGGGGATGGCGCTGGATGGGGCGGGGCGGGGCGGGGCTTGCTGCGACGTAAGTGTGAACACTTGGAGCAAGGACCTGGACTGACGCCGGCTAGCGCCGGGGATGGCACTGGATGGGGCGGGGCTTGCTGCGACGTCGTGTGAAAACTTTGCAAAGGAGCCAGACTGGGGCCGAACGGAGGTAGGATAGCGTCTGCCTTAAGCCCCGTGTGAAAACACCCTTACTTTATCTTCCTACAAATTCTCATCCTTCCACACCTAGACTTCCTCCCTTGTCTCTTCTGGTTTAAGAAGAGATTTAAGATGTTATTATTGGCCTTAAATCTTGTTGGATATACCCATTACTCATGTATCTTCTATTGGTTTATCCTATATGTAAAAAAAAATCCCTTCCCACCTCTTTTTCTTCCTCTTCTTTAAATAACAAAAAATAACACAGAAAAATAGTTAGATGAGTTCTATCCATTTCCTCTCCATCCTTTACTTATACCGGGAATCCTATCACTGCAGTTTTCCCCCATTTCTTTTCAAAATAATCCATAACTACTTTCTATTTTCTATTTACTTGTTCCATTGAGTTATTTTTTAGAATTTGCATTAGTTTGTTCATTTCTATAGTTTCATATACCTTATATAGCCACTTATCTTCCTCTGGTATTTCTTTACTTTTGCATTTTTGGGCAAAGGCCAATCTCACTCTTGTGATCAAATAAAACAAAATTTTCCCAAATGTATTTTCTAATTCATCATCAAAAATACCCAACAGAATTCTGGAGACATTTGGAGATTCAACCCTAATATGTTATTAATTGCTGCATTAACTGTTATCTAGATTTGTTTGTTTGTTTGTTTGTTTGTTTTTTGCTAACTTGCAAATCCACCAGCACTGGTTAAAATGATCCCTGTTTCTCTCCATATTTTCCAACATCTACCCTCCATTTTTTGGTATATTTTAGCAATTATTTCAGGGGCCATGTACCATTGATAGAACATCTTGTAGACTTTTTCTCCCAATTTCTTCAATGCTGAATATTTTATTCCTTTCTTCCATAGTTTTCCCCATTGATTTAAATAAATTGGATGGTCAGTATTTCTAGCCCATATATTCATTTGTTCTTTTATCACCTCCCCTTCCATTTCAAAAATCTAATAAAATTTTGTAAATTTTAGAATTTACTTTACTCACATTAGTACACAAATTTTGCCTAATTCAGTTTTTTAACACACCTCTTGTTTTCTCATCTATTTTAAAGCTTTCATATATTTGCCTATATGTAGACCATTGCAATTTTTTCCAGTTTAGATTGTGACTTCATTTTACAATTTCCTTCATGCTTCTTCAGCAGATCTTCATATATTACCCAATTGTTTGTCTTTTGTGGAATGCTTCTAAAGGAGAAACCCAGAGGAGTGTCTTGGAAGCTATCCTATTCTTGTACTTCTTCCATATTTTTAATAACAATCTCTGTACGCAATGATTATTGAACTTTCTGTTAATTTGGTCTCTATCATATTCCAGGTATGCATGCCAGTCATACCGGAAACCATTCCTCTCTAATTCCAATAGTGTCACATCCTCCAATTTAACCCATTTTTTTTAAATCCAGGTTAAACAACTGGCTTCAAAATAAAGTTTCAGGTTTGGTACTCCCAGCCTCCCCATTTGCTTGAGTATCTTGGAGTGTTTTCATTTTTACCCTGAGTTTTTTCCCACTCCACAAGAATTTAGAGACAGCCCTATGCCAATCTTTAAAGGGGGTAATTGCCATGATAATTGGGATCATCTGAAAGAGGAATGATATCCGTGGTAACACTGAAATTTTAAATTACAGCGATATTTCCTAGTAGAGGTAAATGTAATAAGAATGAATAATAATAAGTTCGATGAGATCCTATTAGTAGAAAATCACCATAAAATTGCTTTGTTTTATAAATTGTTGATGGATATTGAGATGGAAGCCGAGTTGATAACAGACTCAATGATTAAGTGGGCACAAGACTTGAAACAAAATATTTGCTTAGATCAATGGGAAAAATCATGGAATAATAGATTAAGATATACAACCTGTTATGATTTAAGGGAAAATTTATTTAAGATGCAATTTAGATGGCATTTAACACCCACTAAGATAGCAAAGATACATAAGGGATACGCTGACAAATGTTGGAAATGTAGAAAAGAGATTGGTACATATATCCACATGTGGTGGAAATGTAAAAGAGTTAAAAAATATTGGATAAGGGTACATAACATAATGGAAGAAATTTTGCAACTACAATTAGCTAGAGACCCTAAATTATATTTATTAAGCATGTGTGAGAACCAAGAAGTAGAACAGAAATATGGGAAGCTTCTTTTCTACATGACCACCAGTGCGAGAATAATATTAGCGAGAAAATGGAAAACGAGTGAAATCCCCTCTAATGAAGATTGGGTATATAAATTATTAGATCTGGAATTATTGGATGAATTAACTTGTCGCATGAGAGGGCAAGATTGTGAAAAGAATAAAATGATTTGGAAACCATTACATGATTATATAAAGAAAAAATGGAATGTAAAAACAGGATGAGGGCTTTGGAACTCAAGGGAAAATGAAGATTAAGAAGCTATAAGAAAAAATTGAGATATTGGAAACTGAAAAAAAATCTTATTTCTATTTTAGAATCTATTGATTATGCTTATAGTTTGATGATTTAAATTAGGAGAGCAAGATGAAATATAGGACATAGGACTTAGCCTAAGTTCAGGAAGTCGAGTTTATGTGTTTAGATTAGATGTGATAGGTGATGTATTTATTGTTTGTTTATTTATTGTATGTAAGATTATATATTTGTGTATATGTTAGTGGTGTGTTTGTTTTTATGTGTAGTTTGTTTTGTTTTGTTTGTATGTGTATTTTTATTCAATAAAAGTTTATTTTAAAAAAATGTAATGTCTTCCATCTTAGGTCATTTTTGATTTGGGACCAAATGATTTTATAGTTATTTTCACACAACTCCAAGGTTTTCTTTGTTATATTAATCCCCAAATATTTTACTTTCTTTACAATTTTAAAGCCTAGTTTCCCCTCAATTTCCTATTCTTTAACTCTGGACATTCCCCCCCCCCCCCAATTATATCTGTTTTTTCCACATTCACTTTACAACCTGAAATTTCATAAAATTAATTCCAAATTCTCACCATATGTTCTACACTTTCTATGGGGTTATCCAGTGTAATTACAAGTTCATCAGCAAATCCCCCTGTTTGTATTGGTGTTGTTTGGATCTCACACCTCTTATATTCTCCTCCTTCTTAATATTTAGCATTAATTATTCCATCACTATTTTTATTAATATTAAAAACATTATTCTTTACATATATACAATAAAAGAAATATATCCAACATTAACTTCCTCTGTTTCTCTAGCAACATGTTCTTAATTACTCCATAATTTCATTTACGTATTTTATAACTAAACTCAAGAAAGCTAAACAAAGAAACTACCAAAGCAAAGAACAAAATTATAACAAAGCCTTAGAGCATATTCTAACTTTATCTAGTTTTAACTATACTTATTATTTTGTTCATTTTTTAACTTGATCTCCTTCATGTACCTACAATCTATTTCCATTTAGTTTACAATAGTCTGTAATTGGGAGCCATTCTTTTTCCATGTCCGCTTTATCTTTATGATTTAAACAAGCAGTTAGTTTATCCATTTCAATCATTTCTACTAGTTTAAGTAACCAAATGTCTATTTCTTGTGTTTCTTGTTTTTTCCAGTACTGTACTAATGTCATTCTTGCTGCCGTTATCATATATAATATGATTCGTGAATATTTTCTTTCAATCTGTGTTGGAATTTTGTTTAACATATTTAGAAAATAAATTTCCAGCCTCATCTCATAATTTATAATTAATATCTTCCCAATTGTTGTATGTATTTGTTTCCAGAATATTTTTAATTTTGAACATCACCATCAACCATGAAACCATGAACCTGGGTCCGATTGACATTTATTTATTTATTTATTTATTTAAAAATTTATTGATTAAAAATAAAAGCACAAAACAGACAAACACAACAAAACATGAAATATACAACAAGACTAATACTAAACAACAAAAACTTCCTTGCCTATCATGTCTTGCTATCCCACATGTATTTAATACACTTCGTATTATATGTTGATTAAATCTGTCATACTTATTTTGCTATGAATCTATTATACCTATATGATATTATTCTTTGTCATTCTTATTATAACAGTTCTCTAAATTAGTCTAATCCTAAAACAAACTTCGACCCCCATTCTTGTCGCCAATAATCTACATTCAATTTCCAATCCTTTTTAAAGACATCAAGTCCTTTTCTCTTTATCAGTCCTGTTAACTTGTCCATCTCCATAAGATCATATATTTTCATAAAAAAATCTTTTATAGTAGTGGTTTCTTTAGATTTCCATTTCGCTGCATAAATAATTCTTGCTGCCATAATCAGGTGAAAAATCTACTTCACATAATCTTTTCCCAATTTATCTTCTGTTATTATCCCCAATAGATACATTTTTGGATTTAGTTTTATTTGAATATTTAATATTTTTGTCAATTCCTTATGGATATATCCCCAATATTTTTTTGCCTCTTTACAATTCCACCAGAAATGATAGAAAGTACCTACCTTCTTTCCACATTTCCAACATATGTTCATTTGGCTTCTTCTCATCTTTGCTAATTTATAAGGGGTTAAATACCAATGAAATTTCATTTTATAAAAGTTTTCTTTTATATCGTAATTCAGAATATATTTTAATCTTTTCCTCCAGCATTTTTCCTATTGCTCAAATTCTATATTTTGTCCAATGTCTTGTGCCCATATTATTATATGTGGTTTAACTACCTCTTTTCCCATTTCTATTTTCAGTAGCATTTTATAGAGTGTGAATATTTTATGTTTATCCTCTGACATAGCTATGTCTTCAAATTCCTTATTCATCACTCCTATATGTTTGGATTTCTTATCCAATAAGAAGCATTCCCTTATTTGTCGGTAGGTATGCCAATTACAGATATATCTTTCTTGTTGTAATTTTCCTGTGTTTTAATTGTCGTATTTGATCCTTTTCCTACTATCACATCCTTATAGGTCAACCAAGTACTCTTGCCCAATTTATAATTTCTCAAAAAAGCTTCATTTATTGAGGTCCATTTGGGGATAATATCCTCCCATTTATAATTTTTTGCCAAATTCTTAACAAGGCTCATCTTAAATAGTGGTCGTTGAAATCCTTATGTACTCTAACTTTCTCATAAATCAAATAACTGTGCCATCTGTAGATGTTGTCGTACCCTTCCAATTTTAGATTTCTCTCTTTTTCTAGCCAATATACTCCACATGCATAATAATAGGTTTTTAAATCTGGTAACCCCATTCCTCCTCTAGCCACCTCATCTTGCATTAACTTCATTTTTACTCTAGGCTTCTTTCCTCCCCAAATAAAATTTGATATACGTATACCCACTTTCTTCCATTCCAGCATTCTCTGAAGATGCCAGCCACAGATGCTGGCAAAACGTCAGAAAGAAACTCTTCTAGAACATGGCCACACAGCCTGAAAAACCCACGAAAAAAACTAGGGATGCCGGCCATGAAAGCCTATGACTCCACCCTGTATGAATATCTCAAGAAGCTTTGGAAAGGGCCTCTCCTTTCTCGTGGACTTGAGGTCTGCGGTTTTGAATATTCACGGAGGGATGATCTCTGTCAAAATCAATGGGGCATGCCCCATGCAAGACTATGGGGCTTGAATATTGATGAGTCTCCGTTTTGGGGTGGGTGGGTCCAGAATGGATCTCCACGAAAACAGAGGGCCAGCTGTATAACAGAAAACTAGAAAACAATGTAAACAGAATCATTTATATATAAGTTTGTACACCTACTGGAAATCAAGAACAAACAAAAATAATTCAGTGTAATATGAATGTTAAAATAAATAGGGAATTTAGGAGGTGAAAAAGAAGAAGGTAAAGCTAGGTAGAAAATTTCTATCTATTGTCTATTTCTTTTTTATTTAAGATAGAATTAGATAATTTAGGTCGTTTTTTCAGATGAACTTGTATTTTTCGGATTAACTTGTAATATATATATTTCAGATGAAATATAGAGAAGAGCAAGACTTGTATGAGAGGAAGTCAAGAAATAAGTGTTGCATATCTTTTATTGGGAAACAATAGAATGCTTTTTTTCTTTCTTTCTATGGGAAATATGGATGCTTATGTTTGTTGTCAAGTCTAAGACGTATTGTCTATTGTAATTTGTGTTGTAGAGTCAACGTTTAAATATTTTTAACTATTTTTGGTGAATAAATATATTTTAAAAAGGAAAGAAATGAGTTACCCAAAGAATCTTATGATTACAGGTCTGATCTCATCATTGTGAGATTTTGGAAGAAAAACAATACAAAACAAGTGTTAACCTCAAAGCAGGGGAAAAGAGGGAGGCTGGGGTAATGTATGTTGTGCAGAAAACTGAGGCCAGAAACATTCATCACAAAGGAAGGACCATCATGCTATTAAAAAGATAATGCAGAAATAAGTGTTTTCATAGTGTTTTCAGGCCCATGCCCCGAGAATATGAAGACTCTGAGAGGTTCATATAGGGAGTCATAATCTAAGCCATATAGGGCTTTATAGGTTATAGCCAGAAGTTTGAATTGTGCCTGGAAATGAACCAGTAGCCAGTGAATCTGTTTTAACAAAAAAGTTATATATTTTAGCAGTGGTCCTTCTGATAATACTTTTTGCAGTTAAGGATGCAAACCAATGGAGGGCACTAGCCACTCTAGTTGATGAAACTGTGTTTCTGTTATTTGCAGAAACAGAAAGGTACTCTGTGAATGTCCAGAGGTATTCCTTGAATGACTCCACAAATGATCAGAGGTGGAGCAAGAGCATTAAAAAGAGGTGACCCTCTTTTAGCCTCCAACAAGAGTTGGAGCCAGCATGGCATAAAGACTATGACTCTGGAGACCATGGTTCAATTCTCAGCTTGGCCATGAAAGCAAAGCAAAAGCAGCTTCATTTATATACCGCTTCATACCTTGCTATGGGGTGTCTAAGCGGTTTACAACTATAAGCTCAAGTTTACAACTATAACTCACAAGTCACATGCTTTCAGCCTCTGGGGAAGGCAATAGCAAACCTCCTCTAAAGAAATCTTGCCAAGAAAAACCCATGATAGTGTTACCCCATGGAATAGCCCTCCTTCACCCCTAGTCAATATGAGGACAATAGCCTGCCCAAATATATCCTTCTTAACACTTTGCTTTGGATAGGCTCCTTAAGGCTGGAATCTTCATAATCCCTTCACATAGGTGTGTGATGGAAGGCAATACAACGAGTACTTGCCAAAAGGTTGGGAATCAAAGAGCATTTCCTTCTAGAGATGACATCTTCAGATTAGACATCTGACCTGATTGCCCTGCCATTGCCATATAAAAAATCCATTCAAACTCATGAGAAACTGCATCAGGACACATTTCCTCCTATAAATATGTCCATTTGGGGCAGTCCCAATTTGGTCTCAGACAGCCATCCTGTCTGTTTCAGACAGCCATCCTGTCTGTTTCTGCCTTGACTCCTTGGCACATGTGGGCCCACCCAAGTCCTGGATGCGTCCTGAGACAGACATATGGACTGCATTCCCCAATCAGAGCTCCTTGTCTGAATCTAATAAAGTATCATCCTTTGCTAAATCCTCTAAAATTGCTATCAGTTACCCTCTTTACATCATTAGTTCTTGTATATATGTGTGAGTGAGTGTCTTTGAGTGAAAGTTGATTTCCTTTTGCTGTTATAAATAAAAATATACTAATTTTAATGCAGGTTTTGTTTTTGTTTTGTTTGTTTTGTTTTGTTTTTTTGCTTGGAACCGTTATACAAAGGCTAGACCCCAGATTTTAGGGTTACCCGAAGACCTCTTGCTGCTTCCTATTGGGCTAAATTAATTTCCCTATTGAATATAATTGTGGGTGTCTTCTTGGGACCCTTGCATTTTGGGTAACAATAGATTCACCTTAGGATCACCATACATTGGAAATGACTTGAAGGTGCACAAAACAGACACACACATGAGTTGGATGCAAGCTGCATTGTCTTTACTCTTTATTCCTCTTGAGGCCTCTGATACCCCTTCGGTGTTGACCCAATGGGGCTGATCCGACTCTCAAGTCTAACAGCGATTTTGAGCACAAACTGTAGATATAGCTCCAAAAAGTAACATTTGTGGGCCCTAGAGATAGAATCATAGAATCATAGAGTTGGAAGAGACCCTAAGGGCCATCCAGTCCAACCCCCTGCCATACAGGAACTCATAAACAAAGCACCCCCATCCAGTCTCTGTTTAAAGACCTCCAAAGAAGGAAACTTCACTACTCTTTGAGGGAATGTGTTCCACTGTTGAACAGCTCCAATGGTGGAATCTCTTTTCCTGTAGCTTCCATCCATTGCTCTGTGTTCTATTCTCTGGAGCAGCAGAAAACAAGCTCTCTCTCTCCTCAGTATGACACCCCTTCAAATATTTAAACAGGGCTATCGTATCACCTCTTAACCGTCTCTTCTCCAGGCTGCACACACCCAGCTCCTTAAGTCTCTCCTCATAAGGCATGGTTTCCAGACCCTTCACTGTTTTGGTTGCCCTCCTCTGGACACGCTCCACCCATCGATCACTCTTTGGTCACCCATCGATCACTCACTTCAGTGTCCCTCTTAATATTAGATTGTTATCAAATATGAGAGGAGTAATTGGGGGCCTGGTCCTGGGGTAGCATTAATCTGTTTGGGGAGTTCTTGTTTTTAATTGTACTTATCCAAATCTTGGAGTTTGTTGATATCACCTTCTTGCACATGAGTGGAGCTATCATTCATTCATTCATTCATTCATTCATTCATTCATCTATCTACTTGAAGCTCAACACTTGGGGAACTGAATTCTTTTTCAATATCTAGGATTATGTTTTGGAGTTTGTGCTCTGAGAGAACCATTGGACTCTTGCCCTGGTTCTTAACATGATGCCTTGAGTATCTTGGGCTAGAATAAAGTTCATTGATTTCAGGAAACGCAGAAAGCATTTAATCACCCATGCCATTTTGTGAAGGGGTGTGAGGGAAACAATTTCTGCATCAGTACAGCAGCACTCAGCCCACCCACTGCAAAAATGTGATATAAGAGGCACTGAAAGAATGGTGTTGTGACAAATCCAAGCAGGTCGCAACTATGACACAATGATACTTGGCTTTCTAGGGTCCTCACCTCAAGAGGGTGGAGCTCAGAAAGTTGGAGTTTTAAAGTGTGTAATTTGACACACAGACAGTAGTGACTCAGTGGAAAATACGATAACACTCGGTTAAGTTAAAAGTAGGAAAAGAGAAAGACAATACAAATGAATTGACTCAATCTAGGAAGCCATGGCTCTGAGTTGTTGTAACAACTCATGGGGTTGTCGTAAGTTGAAACCAGCTTGATATCACGTATCAACAATGACGAGACATGTACACTTGCAGGTACAGCTGGTGGGGCAGTCATTGTGGCTGCTCCCATGCTTGAGAACTCTTTTTCTAGATAGGCTAGACTAGCCCTCTCCTTTCTGTCCTACCAGCAACCATTGAAAGTTTTTTTTTCTGTCTTGATTTGGCAGGGGCAGTCCCAATTAATTATCTGTCACCCCACTTTTTCAGATTCTTTTAAAATATCTAATCCTCTTTCCTCCATCTTCCCTTCTGTTTAGTTTTAGTTTAGTTTTAGTTACTGCATAAAATCATAGAATCACAGAATTGTAGAGATGGAAGAGACCCCAAGGGACATCCAGTCCAACCCCATTCTGACATGCAGGAAGACACAATCAAACCACTCCCGACAGATGGCCATCCAGCCTCTGTTTAAAGACCTCCAAAGAAGGAGACTCCACCACACTCAGAGGCAGCATCTTTCACTGCCAGACAGCTCTTAATGTCAGGAAGTTCTTCCCAATGTTGAAGTGGAATCTCTTTTCCTCTAGTTTGTGTCCATTGGTCCAGGTCCTATTCTCTGGAGCAGCAGAAAAAAACTTGCTCCATCTTTCGTATGACATTCTAAACATAACCAGCTCCCTAAGCCACTCCTAATAGGGCATGGTTTCCAGATCTTTCACCATTTTGGTTGCTGTCCACTGGACTAAATAGCCATCCCCAGATTTTGAGACTACAGCTCCCATCATCCCTGACCCATGTCAGCTGAGGCTGGCAGTGTTGTAGCTGACAGTTGTCTATCACTTCTAATATCCTGCTCGTATCACAGTTTTTCCACTGGCGTTACAATTGGGTTTATAGTACTGTTTTCTGATGTTTTTCACTGGGGAAGTGTTCACTACTGGGGGACTCATAAATTACTACAGAAATGTGTGAAGAAATAGCTGTGCCATTATGTTTGATCAGCACACACTAATCCATAGTTAGATTGTGCAGCTGAACTTTTGAGCAACTCTCTTTGGAAACAGGGTTGGACCAGATAAGGAGTTCATTTAACTGTCAGGCAAATGTGTAATCATCAGAGGATTGGTTTGGCCTTGGGAAGACTGGGTACTAGTGCTCACAGATGCATGAAATTCACTGTGGAGATTATTGCACCTAATATAATACGACTTGTACCAGTCATGTTTAAATTTTAAAGCGGACTCTATTGCACGTGCTGGGGAGCCTGCTATTTTTGAAAAGCCATGGGATATGCATGGCTGGGGTCCAGGATGCAGCCAGGTTGCACTCGCCCAGCCCTTTGATGAAATTCATATTGATAGTTTTGGCCCAGCTTTCTAATCTATTAAGATCATTTTGAATTTAGATCTTGCCTTCTCAGGTATTAGCTACTCCTCCTAATTTGGTGTCATTTGTTTATCAAATTTGATAAGCATGCCCTTTATTCCTTCATCCAAGTCATTGATAAAGATGTTGAATAGCACTTGGCCCAGGACAAAACCCATTGCACCGTGCTAGTCACTCTCTCCAGGATAAAGAGGACCAATTGCTGAGCACCCTTTAGGTTCAGCCATCCAGCCAGTCACAAATCTACCTAACAGATGCATTGTCTAGCCTACATTTTACTAGCTTGTTTTCCAGAATATCATGGGGGACTTTGTCAAAGGCCTTACTGAAATCAAGATATGCTACATCCACAGCATTCCCTTCATCTATCAAACTGGTAAGTATATCAAAAAAAGGAGATAAGATTGGTCTGGCATGACTTGTTTTTGCAAAATCCATGCTGACTTTCTGTGATGATGGCATTCCTTTCTGAATACTTACAGACTCTCTGTTTAATGAGGTGCTCTAGGATCTTTCCTGGGATTGATGTCAGGCTAAGCAGGTGGTAATTGTATGGCTCCTCTTTTTTCCCTTTTTGCAGATGGAGACAATGTTTGTCTTCCTTCATTCCAGCGGGATTCTTCTATTCTCCAGGAATTCTCAAAGATTATTGCCAGTGGCTCTGAGATTACTTCTGCCAGTTCTTTTAATACCCTTGGATGTAGTTCATCTGGTCCTGGAGATTTGAATTCATTTAAATTAACCAGATACTCATATTTACTTATTCTGTGCTGCATTTCCCCTACTGCATCATCTGCTCCATTTTCCTCAGGTTATTCCTTTTTTGTGTGAGAAGAATGAGTCAAAGGGGTACATGAGGCTGTTACTCATTGGAACTGTTTGAAATTGTGCCTTCAATATCTCCCTTTTGCAAAACTCCCATCCATGCTGAACTCCCTTCTCTTTTACTATTCCTGACCATGGGATCACCCCAGTTTTTCCCTAAGTTTACTGAAGTCAGCTCTCCAAAAGTCTAGAATGCATGTCTGATCATGCCTGCCTTCTCCTTTCCACTGTATAAGAAACTCCAGAAGAGCATGATCACTCCCAACTAAGGATCTCACCACTTGCACCTCATTAACCAGGGCATCCCTGTTGGTTAGGATCAGATCTAAAATAGATGATCCCCTTGTTGCCTCTTTGGACAATGAAATTGTCTTCGAGGCAAGTGCGGAATTTGCTAGATCTTAATGTTTTGGCTGAGTTTGACTTCAAGCAAATATCTGGTTAGTTGAAGTCACTCATCACTACTACATCTCTCTTTTCTGAGTGTGTAGCCATTTGTTCTAGAAAGGCATCATCCAGTTCCTCAGTCTGATATGGGGGTCTGTAACAGACTCCCAAAACAACATTCCTGTTGTTTCCCTTCCTTTTAATTTTTATCCAGATGCTCTTCACCTGGTTTCCAGGATTGAAATCCTGGATCTCTTCATAGGTGTAAACATCTCTGAGTTATAATGCTCCTCCCCCTCCTTTCCTGTTTGGCCTATTTATCTTTAAAAGGTTATATACCCCTCTAGTCCTACATTCCAATCATGAGATTCATCCCACCAGGTTTCAGTGATGTCTATCATATTGTATTTGCTTTGTTGTGCTAGGGGTCCAAGTTCATCTTGTTTATTTCCCATGCCCTCTGTATTAGTGTAGAGACATCAAAAACCACTACCCCTAGCTGTATATGTAAAGGTTTTCCCCACCTAGGTTGTTTCACTATTTGCCTTGTTCCTTCTATATTTTTATTATTTATTTATTTCCAGGATTTATATCCCGCCTTTCTCCCACAGTGGGATTCTATAACAGTTTGAGTATTATCTCCAGCCCTTGGTGAACTCCTGTCTTACAAAATACTGTCTCCCTCCTGCACATAACTAAGTTTAAAGCCCTCCTGATCACAGAGCATGGGAAATTTTTGATACTTTTCTGCCACTTTTTCTGTCAACTGGCATGAGGTACAACCCATCCCTGGCCAGATGTCCCCTCTCCTGAAACCACAGGCCATGATCCAAGAATCCAAATTGTTCTCGGTGTCACCATCTGCAAACCCAGTTGTTCACATCTGCTATTTTCCTCTCCCTGGACCATACCCTTCAACTGGGAGAAGAGATGAGATGACAACCTGTGCTTCCAACTCTTTCAGTTTCCCACTCAGTTGTGATATTCTGAAGGCTAAAGGAAGGGATAACAGTTAGTAGGCTTGCTAAGTCTTGTCAACTTCATTGTTACATCACAAATTTTTGCCCCAAGGACACAACTCTCAAGATATCTTGTCAGGCCACTGCTTCTCAGCAAGGAGTGCCCTGCTGCCACCGCACACCTCCGCTGACGCTTGGCAGTGGCCATTCCCTCTTCTGATTTTCCCAAGGCCACACTGAAACATCTGCCCATCCCCTGTACTCAAAGGTCACTGCCAGGTGATCAGGGGCTTCCTCTACCCTCTCTTCTTGCATGGGTGAGCCCACACTCAGGAGAAATGCTGGTGCATTGGGTGGCCTGTTCACAGAACCCCTTATTCAGCCACAAAACTCCTTACTAACCCCTGGGTTTAAAGGAAACATTGAAGCTTCCTGTGGCTTTGCCAACTGTGGAGCAAAGTCAGGTCAGCAGGAAAGACCCACAATATTTCACTGGAAGTTGCCATGCATTATGCAATTAGCCAGCATCAGCATCAGTGAGGGAACAGGGTTTTTTCATCTATGCAGATGACCTAAATAAATATACAGACTTTCCGGAGGGGCTTTGCAAGCTGTAGCAATAAATCAAGCCTTACAAATTGTAGCAAGCTGGCCTTCTGCTGAGTGAGCTGGATATTTGCACATAGTCCTTGCTTCTTACCTGGAGCTGAGCAACACCAAACCTGGAGAGTTTAACCTTTGTCTCCCACCTGTGCCTTGAGATCTAGCATCCCTATCACCTACACACACACAATTTATTTTTTACTTCCTATTCTAAGCAGAGATTAAACTTAGTATCTGGCCTGATGTTGAAAAAAATAGGCCAAGTGTGTGTAACTAGATGTAAGCTTTTGTTCTTCTGTTTAATCTTTCACTCCTGTGTTGGCCTAGAGGGGTGTTGGCTAATTTGTCGGTCATGACAAAGGCAAAGAGAAGGCCATTAATGTTTTGTTTTTGCTGAGAAGTGAATGGGGACAATTCCAAGATGGCTTGGCAGCTGCTGTTGGCTTTTCCTAGGCTGATATGCATGCAGGCAGAGAGAATGAGAAAGGGGAGAGGGATGTGTCAAGAATGTGATGCAAAAGATTTTTCTATCCTGCCCTACTCCTTTGCCATTAGAACAAGGGATGGCAAAGATATGGTCCCCACAGGGCCACTTTTATGGAATTCAGCACCCCCAATTTTAAAAGAAAAATCCCCCCAAAGCACCAAATACATAGAGAGTGTGGAAGGCAATTTTGTCACATTTAGGGGGTTCCCCCAGTCATTTTAGTCCAGGTTGGGAAAAGAACTTTCCTGGAACAATGGCCCAAAGAGAGCCAAAACCATACTGCAATTGTGCCCACACTGTCACAAAGTTGTTGGGAATTTGAGGGCCTCATGAGGAGAATGACATGATGGCACGGGGGGTGTCACTTTGGCGGGGGGGCATGCCCCTAGTGATGCCACTGACCAGGGTCCAAAGTGATACTTTCCAACAGTTGTGATTTGGCAGGGACAATCCATCTTCTCTCTCCTTCTCCCTCCTTTGTTCTCAGTTTCCTTCAGTTGTTGCAAACTGAGTTCAAAGTTTGCAAAGTGCAAAGAGTTTGCACTCAGTTAATTCAATGTGGAGGAAAGGACAGGAGGGGGAGAAATCCTGCCCTTCCCTCTAAGCTCAGACTGTAATAAACTCCAGGAACACAAGCCTTCAGTAGATTCAGAAAAAGCTTTATCCAGCAAGCAGAGAAAATCACAGTACATAGTTGTTACCAGGGCTGAGGAATCCCCCCCCGCCCCGTTACATCAGTATATAGTCATCCCTCCACATACACAGGTTTCAGATTTTCAGTTGTGACTGTTCAAGATTTTCTAGCTGCTGCTTAACAAGGTCAACTTCTTAACCCCCCCATCTTTCTTCCCAGCCAGCCAAAACCAACACTGTGCGCTACTCTATTTTGCCAAACTTAGCATCCTCCTCATGTCTAAAGACCTCTTTGAATCCGATGTTTGGAGCCACCCCCATGAGGATCAAACTTCTCTGCTGTCCTCCTCTCCCAGCCAGACAAAAGCAACACTGTGCCTTCCCTTTGTGGTCATGGTTGCAAACATCAGATTCAGAGTGGAAAGACTTTGGAAATGAGGAGAATGCACTGTTTGTCAAAATGATGAAAATATGGTATTGCTTTTGTCTGGCTGGGAGGGAGGGAGAGGAGGAAGAGGAGAGAAGATGGATCCTTTGCAACTGTGGCTGCTAACATCAGATTTGGAAATGTGAGAGAGGCTTTGTTTCAAGGTTGCAAAGAGAGTTACGGGTAGTGCTGTTGGTTGGAGATGACTCTATCATTCATGTTGAGAGAGGAGTAACATATTCACAGTTTTTCCACTTTGGCATGGGTTTTTTGGCCCCTACCCCCCTCTATACTAGGCTACAAATTCCCACAAGAAATAGACAACTTGTACTTCCTGACACATCTGCTCATTATCCCAGCCCCCACCTGGTACATAATCTGTATTTTTCCCAGTTTTGTTGATAGGATATCATAACCCATCATCCCACATCTACACACATATGTTCAACCACAGCAATAAGCATGGCAACAATTAAGCATAGCAGGGCCACATCCGGACTATGGTCTTGAAACAGGCAAAAGCAAACTCTTGCAGCCTTTCCTAGCTTGTGTCTTCTTCTTCATTAATAACCTTTGCCCTCTTGACTACATTCTAATGTTGCTTAGCAATACATCCCAGTTTTCATTTGTGAAATGTTGGAGAGTATCCCAGTGCAAACTTCTAAGCCCTGACAGCTGCTTGCTCCTGCTAAAGAATATGAGCCAAGGCTCCTATGTTTTTCACTATTCTGTCTTCCAAGTTATTTCCCCACCTGCCTTCCTGTTCTTTCCCACCCCTTTGGCTGATGATCCAGTGTTTGAAGAATTCCAATTAGAATGAGTTCAGCTGCCATTCCACACAAATTCTTGGCTGGGTAGATCTGATCTGAACAGAACTTATCTCTTATTCTATTCAATTGTTTTTTAAAAACCTTTCTCCTTGGCCTAAATTGGCTTGGGAGGCCAAAAACATGATGACAATGCTTCCCCTTGTGGGCATTTGAGGACAATCTTTTAAACACCTGGCTGCCCTCGGGTGCAGACAGATAGCCCCGGGGTTCCTTGTGGCTCATGGGCCACCCTTGTCCACTTCTGTGTTATAGCAACAAGACCTGGAAAACTTTTTTGAACAAGAACTTTTAGCAAGGAGCACAGAATTTGGGGTTATAATCCTGTCCAAACTCTAGAACTGTAGAATTGAGAGTAGAGATGTAAATATGCAATTATTTTCATCCTTGCATGCAGGGGTATAATTATGGTAGCTTTCTCCCTGCTGTGGGAGAAAAAGTTAACATTTGTAAGAAGAATTTGAACCTGGGGAATTACTAAAGTCCAAGTCTTCAATGGGATCGTCAATGTTTATGGAGGTGGCTAGGGAATGGACTGATAGAGACATAGCTTTCCAATGAACTTATGATTTATTTGGGGATTCAAGCATACAAAGACACGTTAACATTCACTCATACACACAAGAGCTCAGGAATAAAGTAGTTAGCTTGGAGAGTAAACAGAAGGCTTTCTAATGGTGATAATTACCTGAAGGAGGCTGCTCCAACAATGAATGAAGATGGATAGACTCAACTGTTATGAAAGGGAAAAGGACAACAGGAAGAGTTGGGACCCAAGTCAGAATTCACAGTGGCACAGTGTCACCATGAAATCTAACCAGACCCCATGTGCCTGAGATTTTGGGGATCTTTTATATCCTTAAACCTAGGCTGAGGCGAAGAGTTGCTATTGTATATCAAAGGATTCTGGATTACTACTCTTTGAAGTAGACAATTTCCAAGGAGAGGAGATAGGATGTTAATGTTATCTCATCTTCAGCCAGAGCTTCCTGGCTGGTACTCATAAATCTTCTAGGTGTGAATGTTCTGCTTTGCAGCTCCTCTTGATCTGGCCCTCTTGATCTGCAAATCATTGTAGGTGCAGACATGACCTTTCAGGTGCCTACGTGAGGTGCTCGCTTTGGATCCATGGCAGTTGGGCTTTTCCAGTCTAGGGCCATGGCAGGAGACCTACAAGGTTTTATTTAAATATTAAAACAATTATTGTAACACATTCCTATACATTATTCTCCCAGTATTTGGTCATTGTGGAATGTTGTGGATGAATTATTCTGCATAGAAAACCACACACAGAGAAACAAAACTTTTCTGAAAGAAAAAAAATCTGTGCAGGAAATAGTGTTTTCTATGCAGAAAGGTACAGGTTTTTGTTGTTGTTGTTGTTGTTATTGTTGTGCATAGGGCAGTGGTTCCTAACCTCTTCTATGCCCCACACCCTTAGGAAATGCTTGATTATTGTTTGCACTACCTGCAAAAGTAATATCACACTTGAAAATGAAGAAGTTGAATTTCTATTGTTTGAACCACAAATTGAACCACATACAATACTGTGGGTGAACAAATTGAACTTTAAAAAAAATAAGCTTTTAACTCAGTCTATAAAAGGCAAATCTAAATTCAACAGTTATATTCTAATTTATTCAGGAAAAAAATATAAACAGTAAAATCAGTCCCAATTGATAACATTCAATGACTTCTTTGTTCCTGCTTCTCATTCATGATTTTGAAAAAAACTTGGAACCTTCTTACTGACTGCAATCTGCAAGTCTGCCTGTGGATCACTGAATGATGACTCAAGGACACAAGCCACTCTTTGTCGCAACCCCTTGAGATGTGGACACCCGAAATTGGGAACCCCTGGCATAGCGAATAATTCTTCTACAACATTTCAGAATATTAAAATACTGGGAGGAAAATTGCACAAAATTCTTAATATAATTTTTCTCAATAGGTTTTTCTGTTTTTGACTTGGGGAATAAATTGACCTGAGGACCTAAGTGAATGTGACTCTAGTTTGTGGTCAGCTATGAACAGGTCAAAGGGAAGGCTTCCAACCTGCAGAATTCATTGACATAAAATGCACCTAATCCTACTGAAATAGAAGAAATGCACAGAGCAGGATATGTCTGTCAAAGGCTATTAACCATAGAAGCAAAGGCAGGGAACTTCTTTCAGCCTATGAGTCAAGATTCAAATTCAGAAAAGTTCTCAAGGGCCCAGTTCAATGATGGTTGGGCCAAAAGCAAAAGAGGTGGAGCCAAAATAAGAGGATACTTCAGTCTGAAGTTCTTAGTGCCAACAATTAAGCATTAGAACAGGTATCTTAACCTTTTAGAAGAGTGGAAAAAGCTTAGAACCTGCCAAATGCTGCTGCCATGAGGAAGGGGATGGAGGCTATCTGGGAAACCCCAGATGGCCAGAATGTGACCTCAGGAGAGCTAGATTCAGCCCCAGGACCTGAGGTAATCCATGTCTATCCCAGCATTAACTATAATTTTCCCTGTTCAAAGGCTGTTTGCAACTTGATGGAAAATCTTTGCCTTCTTTCCTCCTCCTTAGATAGATAGGGATTTCCTGCATGCAAACTCGTCCCTCCCTTTCTCTCATTCAAACTAACCATGTGATTTAGGTCACTCCCTCTTTGGGACTAACTGACATTCTCTTAAAAGATTTTCTCATGACTGTTCCTCCTCTCTCAACTTTCTTTAGAAAGGTGGAGACAAATATTTCTCTTTACATGAATTATCCACTAGCTAGATTAGGCTATAGCTTCTATGTAAATATAGATTAAAACCATTAGTAAACTTTTGTTTGAAACTACAAGCTACTTGTGTTATTTTTGACTCAGGGCCTCGGCAGACGACTAATACAGTCGTCTTGGAGGCAGGGAAGAGGAGGGGCAGCCGCACGAGCAGCGCCCCTTCCTCTTCCCGAGGTTGCCCTCGGAGCAGCCGGCCCTCCACATGGCCGGCGCTCCCAAGACAACCTCCCGCCGCAGCGTCCGGACACGCTGCAGTGGAAAAGTCAGGGAAAGTGCGCCCTACGCGTTTAGGGCGCACTTTCCCTGATTTCTGAAAGGAGCGCTATTTTGGGGCTCCTTTCAGGGATGCCGCTGGAGTGCCGTGGTGCGGAGGCTGCAGTCATGCGGCGCTCCGTCCCAGGGCGTCCCTGACGCCCTGGTGTGCTTCCCCCCTTAGTCTCAGTTCTTAGGGAAGTATAGGGCCCCTACAGACCGGCCCAAAGGGCCGGCCTGAGAGTAGAGTTGGGGCGGGGGCGGCTGCATGCCAGCCGCCCCAACCCCACCCTGACGCGTCCTGACGCCGTGCATCATTACGCACGGTACACAATATCAGAACGCCCTCCTGGCACAGCGTTTAAACACATTGTGCTGAAAGGGTGAGGAAGAGCCGCAGCGCTGGCTCTTAGGGAGGCCTTTTCTGCCCTAAAAGGAGCAACATTTTGCCACTCTTTTGAGGGAAGCAAAGGGGAGGATCAGGGCCACGGCATGGGTTTGCCATGGTCCCGATCCGCCACTTCCTGGGGCGGCCCAAAACCACCCATCTGCAGAGACCCATAGTTAGACAAAAGCACATTTCTGCTACTCTGCTGTTTTAAAGCCAGCGTCTAACAGGCTTGGCTTTGATATTTTGATATTTAATTTTTTTTTTTTGTTTCCTTAAAAAGACTGAAGCCTTAGCAAACATAAATTACACCATACATTTCAATTCTAATTGGTACAAGGTAAACAAGAAGGCAGAGTCATTGCCTTCAGGTCTAGCCCTAAATAGCTGGCTGATCACTGTTAGGAAAAGGATGCAAGGGAGGCACTTTGTTCCAAACAAGCAAGAATTGGGGGGGGGGCACTTCTAATGCTTTATTTGTTGTTTACTGTCAAGTCAGCTTCAATGTGGTGACCTATAAATGAGAAACTCTTAAGAGTCCTGGTCATCAGCTGCCCAGTTCAGGGTTCTTGATTGAATCTATCCACCTGTAATGAGGTGTTCCTCTTTTCATACTGTAGCCCACTTTGCCAAGCATTATAATCTTTCCTAATGAGTTGTGTCTCATCATATGTCCGAAGTATGATAGTGTCAGAACCCCAAAGGGTTTTGATTCTGCCATTATGTATGAAGTTGGGAAATGTATATATAAATCCTGTATTGGTTTGTGTTGCATGTATATATACAATGTGTTATCTGTATTAGGCGAGCTTAAAGAACAGTTGGGAGGAGTTTTATTGCAATTTCCGAGCAGAAATCAAAAGGTTACATCACAGTTACCAGGCAGAAAAACAAAAGGCTGTAGTACAATCACCAGGCAGAAATCAAGTGGTTACACAGAAGTCACTGGGCAGAAATGAAAATGTTACATTGCAGCTACCAGGCAGAAGTCAAATTGTTATATTGCAGACAGGCAGGGCTAGGTAACTCCAGTCTATATATAAGGACAAACAGGCAGAGATGGGCACCTAAATGCTAACTGATCATTATTGTTCTTGGTCTGCAATGAAGTTTTTTGTTCTTTCACCAAGACTATAGTCTGAATTCTTGGAACAGAGCTGATTGGTACTGACAGTAGGTTGATACTCCTAAATATCATCTTGTGTGATGCAACAGTATTCAGACTGACATGACCCCATCACAAAAATGCTTCTGGAAGAGAGGCAAGAACACAACCAGGGAGACAATGCTCTGGAGGAAGAAGAAGGATGGTTTTGAACTGTGGCCCCTATCAGAGTCTGGGAGCGATGCCAAGCTGGAATAGTGTCCGCTTGGGACTTGGCCATAACAGGACCACTGGACCAGAACCCCCAAGGAGGAGGAAGACCATGGGATGCAGATGCAGCAGATGCAAAAAGAGCTGAAATCAATGTGTGCCGCCTTAATGGAGGTGGTAGACATGCTGGCCAGACTGACTGCTGAACAACCCACCCACAGTGAGATGTGAACTACGGGGACAATGATAGTGGTGACTCCACCCAGACCAGAGAATCCGGCGATCCCGGCACCAAGGAACCAAGACCCGGTGGCACGGCACCTGGGAGTGAAATTGGATGGAAGGGCAAGTCAGTAACCCTATTTCTTGGCCCCAAGTAGCTGGTCACATGAACAAGTGGGGTCAAATTTTCCCAAACGAAGGGGCCAAAGTGAAATGTGTGGCAGCCCATCTGGAAGGTGAAGTGGTGGACTGGCTGGTGCAATTGTATAACAGGGAAGCCACAGAGCTGCCAGACCTGCAGGCCTTTATGGTGGCCCTGCAAACCTGGTTTGAAGATCCGTTTCAGGCAGAGAAAGTCTGCCCTAAACTGATGGCATTAGAGCAAGACAACTGCTGTGTGTCAGAATATGCTGTGGAATTTCACAGTCTGGTAGCGCAAGTTCCTGAGTGGTCCTAAGGGGTGAAAGTGCAATACTTCAAAGAAGGCTTGTGGCCAGACTTTTTGGAGTGGGCCCTCTCAAGGGACAATCCGTACACCATGAGGGAGTGGATTCATCTGGCTGAGGAAGGTGAATTGGTCAAAGAAGAGATCCGATTGACCAGACAACACAGGAGTGGAGCCATCAACGGGGCAAGCCAGAAACCCAGTCCTACCAGTGGAAAAACCAAAGGGACACCCATCCAAGATTCAGAAAGGGAACAATACATGAAGCTGGGTCTCTGTCTGGCATGTGGCAAGAAGGGCCACCACATAGCTGATTGCCTCAACTGATAAGACAACTCAAGCAGGATGACCTTCAAAGAGCCATCTAACACCACCTCGTCGAAAGACAAGCGGTGACCAAGCAAGGGATTTGTCCAAGATAGCCTTTCCCATAACAGACTTGTTGAAAACAAAAAGCCACCCAAAACAGAAACCCCATGAGCAGGGCTTCAAGACCAAGCCCTCTGCTAAAATATGATGGACTCCTGAATGTCAGGAAGCATTCCAAAACCTGAAACACTTGTTCAGCACTGAACCAATTTTGAAACACCCAGATCCAGATTTGCCCTTTGTTCTGCAAGTTGATGTCAATGATTTTGCTTTGGAAGCTGTGTTTCTGCAGAAACTTCTGCAAACTTGGCACCAGTTTTTGGAAGGTGCACCCCACCCTTTCGAGGTCTGGACAGACCATCATAATTTAGAGGTTTGCAGACCCTGAGAAACTTAAGCTCTAAGCAAAACAGGTGAGACAAGTTCTTCTATCAGTTCAAATTCAAGCTGAAATTCTTTCCAGGAAAGCAAAATGTTTTATCTGGTGCTTTATCAAGGCTCCCACAGCACAACAGTAAGAGATAAGCCCCTATAGAAACAGTGTTTACCCCACAACAATTGGGTCTAGCTGTAACCACCCAAAGGCAGTCCTGTTGGGAGGAGAGGGGTGAGATCTTAATCCCAGACCCAATACATCAAAGGTTTATTGGGGCAGTTGTGAAGGACCAGTGGCTAAAAGAGAATCCAGATACACTGGTATCCAAAGGGGGGGTATGGTATAAAGGGGAGAGAATCTATGGTGTGGTGCAGAAGGGTGGCTCTGGGCCACCCCGGAAAGCAGCAGATTGGGGCCATGGTTACCCCATGCCATGGCTCCAATGCTCTCGCCCCAGTCAACATGCTGCGCCAGAAGGGCATCCTGACACTGCACGCCTTTCCCATGTGCTGTTATGCACATGGTGTCAGGACAGCATTGGTGTGGGGTTGAGGTGACCCTTTGGGCCACTCTGCAGAGGCCCTATGTTCCTGAGGAACTGAGACTGAAAGTTCTTTAATTGTGTCATGACACCAAAGCAGTGGGTCAATGGGGTTTCCTGAGAACCCAGCACATGATACACAGACAGTACTGCTGGGATGGTATCAGACAAGATGTTGAAGCATATGTAAAAGGGTGTCCAGTGTGTGCCAGAGCCAAGCCGGTTGGAAGAAAACCCTGAGGACTGTTGCAACCTTTGCCCACCCCTGGCAGCCCCTGGAAACATATAGCAATGGACCATCCCCAATTTACCCAATCACCATGGGAGAAACACCATTTGGATGGTATCAGATTTATTCTCCAAAGAGGTGCATTTTGTAGGCTGCAAAGGCTTGCCAGCTGTGGCCAAATTAGCTGATGTATTCATCTCCCATGTATACCGGCTCCATGGTTTACATTCTAGAATTGTGAATGATTGAAGCAACAAGTTCATCTTCCAATTTTGGAAGTTATTGCAGAAAAAGCTGGGGGTCGAACTTGTGCTGAGTGCCTCTCATCACCCCCAATCGGATGGGCAGACAGAGAGAGAGAATTCAACTTTGGAGCAAGACTTAAGGTGTTACAGCAGTTACTTACAAGATGACTGATTTTATTTATTGCCACGTACAGAGGTTGCTTTTAATAGGGCAATTAATCAGAATACAGGGCATTCCTGTTTGGAAATAGTCTACGAGTATGAACCAAAGATGCTGTCCTCATTAACTGTAGAGCTTACGGATCCTGTGCCACTTACATGGTGAATTACAAAATCTCAGATAGTGACTGCTTTGGATGAGGCTAAGTGGAAATACAAAAAGTTTGCTGCCTGCAAGTGCAGCAAGGAAAGGGACTTGACTCCTGGGAGCAAACTCTACCAGTCTACTAAATTTCTAAAGACTCGACAGCCAGCTAAAAAGCTGAGACCCAAATTTGTTGGACCTTTTACTGTAAAGAGACTGATTAATGATGTAACTGCTGAAGTGGACTTGCCCAAGTCCTACAGACATTTGCATCTGGTATTTCATTTTAGCCTATTGAAACCAGCCCTGTCAACGGACCCATGGCAGACTGAACCAGACTGAATCTGGGACTCCTGAAACCACAGAAACAAGCTGCAATATTTAATTCACTGGAAACACTTCCCTGAGTCTGAGAACGAATGGGTGTACACCCACCATGTTGACACCCCCAAATTAATTTGCCATTTTCATTAGACCCACCTGGATAAACCTGGGAATAATGGGGAAGTCTAGGCCTAGAGTGATGGGATGTCAGAACCCAAAAGGGGTTTGGTTCTGCCATTATATATGAGGTTGGGAAATGTATATATAAATCCTGTATTGGTTTGTGTTGTATGTATATACACATATAGAATGTGTTATCTGTATTAGGTGAGTTTAAAGAACAGTTGGAGGAGTTTTACTGCAATTGCCGAGCAGAAATCAAAAGGCTACATCAGTTACCAGGCAAAAATAAAATAAAAAGGTTGTAGTACAGTCACCAGGCAGAAATCAAGTGGTTACATAGAAGTCAACGGGCAGAAATGATAAGGTTATATTGTAGTTACCAGGCAGAAGTCAAATTGTTACATTGCAGACAGGCAGGGCTAGGTAACTCCTGTCTATATACTATACAAGAGGGCAGAGGAGGGCAGTATCAGCCTAAACGCTGACTGATCACTATTGTCCTTGATCTGCAATAAAGTATTTTGTTCTTTCACCAAGACGGAATCCTTGGAACAAAGCTGATTGGTACTGACAGACAGCATATTAGTTATGAAAGTAAACAACAGAATATCCATGATCAATGGAAGTCCAGCTCTAAATAATAGATGAACAAAGAAGATGGCTTATAGGCTTCTCGGAAATATCCAGAAGGCTATCGTGAACCAGGATGATGTACTTTGGTCCAATTCAAGCAAAGGAATCCTTATGTCCTTGTAATATTCAACAGTCAACAACTATATTCTTTTTACTATGGGCATTTCCAATAATATAAACAGTGCTCTTGGGAACAGAAGACAGAAACATAAAACTATAAACAGACCATTAAAAATTACAGCACAAACAGTGAGGGGAAAGACTCCTTCCTCATGGCTTTCTGTCTACCAGCTTCTCCAGTTATTAATGTTCTTTCAAAGACCCAGAGTACCTGTAGAAAAAAAAACCTGCCTTGCTGCATGTGAAGGGTTTTGATCCATCCAAAAAAACAAACTAAAGGGTTCTGCCAAAAAATAACCAAGGATAAAATAATCCCACTTCCAATTACAAAAAGGCAATAATATGAAGAAATAAAGGAATAACTAAACCCTAGAGCAGAAAAGCCAATAAAATTTCTGAAAGGGTAAAAATACCCCACTGAAAAGTATGCAAATGCATAAAAAATATTATAATGATAATAAAAATTTCAAAACTCAAGGCCAAAAAACAAACAAAACCTGAACCCTGAAGTAGATAAGCCAGTGAAGTAGATAAGCCAGTAAAATTTCTAAAAGGGTAACAATACCCCACTGAAAAGTGTGCAAATGCACAAAATAAAATAATATAACAATAGTAGTAATTAGTAAAAACTCAAGGCCAGACGCATTTCGCGTGGCTTATCTACTTCAGGGTTCAGGGGTTTTTTGGCCTTGAGTTTTAAAATTTTTATTATCATTATAATATTTATTTTTTGTATTTGCATACTTTTCAGTGGGGTACTTTTACCCTTTCAGAAATTTTATTGGCTTTTCTGCTCTAGGGTTTAGTTATTCCTTTATTTCTTCATATTATCGCCTTTTTGTAATTGGAAGTGGGATCCTTTTATCCTTGGTTCCTTTTGGCAGAACCCTTCAGTTTGCTTTTTGATCATATATCTTGGGTTTTCTGGCTTTAGGGACTTTTGTTGGTTTTTTTGATCCATCCAAACATGCCCAATGAAAAACTCAGTGGCATTCACTCTATGTACCTACCGTCCAACATTTCATAGATTAAAACTGGGACATATGTGGACAAGAAATGTCAGAGTGTGGTAAAAATGGCAAAAATTATCAATAAGGCAAAAACAAAAGCTAGAAGTGGCTGCTGCAGTTTGCTTTTGCCTGAGCCTACTGTGAAGGGCAAGATTCTGCCCTCTCCTCTCCTCTGCCCCTGCTGATTTAATGTGCCAGTGTAGTTGATTGAGACTTGGACTATGAACCTGGAGAGCAGGTTTCAAATCTTCAGTTGGCCAGGAAAACCCACTGGGGTGACCTTGGGCAGATCACTGGATGACCTAGGGGCTATGCAGACGGGCAGGAAAAGGTGACCTGAAGTTGCCTTTTCCCTAAGCTGCAGCAACCGCACTGCCTGCCCTGAGGGCCTGCCTGCCCTGCTTGCTCTAAATGGGGATGGAGCAACCGCACTGCAGGGAGTCAGTGCAACTTTTCTGAGGCTGTATTGAAGCCCCAGCAACCACACCACCAGCCCCAAGGATGCTGCAAAAGGAGACAGAACAACCACATGGGCCAGCAGCAGCTGCTTTAATTTTTTTTTCTCAAATGCATGCACACATGTGCAGGGCCATCTCTTCACACCTGTGCATCTGTGCAGGAAAACATCCCTGCACACGTGCACAGGATCTGTCATAGGCTAGTATACAGTCTGTCACTCGGGGGATGCAGACCAGGGCGTCGGGGACGCCCTGGTCCAGAACACCGCGGGACCGCGGCAGCTGGACCGCGGCGCTCCTGCGTCGACCCTAAAAGGAGCGGCAAATTGCAGAGAGCTGGCAGCTCCCAGGGCGACCTCAGGAAGAGGAAGGAGCGTCGCTCGTGCGGTGGCTCCTCCTCTTCCGGGTCTCGCAGACGAGTCTCACAGGATGGCAATAACAGTCTCACAGGATGGCAATAACAAACAGCCTCTGAAGAAATTTGCCAAGAAAATCCTATGATATGGTTGTCTTAGGGTCACCATAGGTCGGAAATGACTTGAAGGCACACAACACACACACACACATACACACACACACAATTCATGCTTGCCCTCATGGTGCAGTGTTTAAATGCTGGTATCACAGCCACAACATTGTGAGTTCAAGCCTGCAGGGCTCCAGGTTGACTCAGGGCCTCGGCAGACGACTAACGGCCTCGGCAGACGACTAAAAGAGTCGTCTTCTGGGCAGGGAAGAGGAGGGGCAGCCGCACGAGCGGCGCCCCTTCGTCTCCCCGAGGTCGCCCCCAGAAGCGCCGGCCGTCCGCACGGCCGGCGCACCGGGGATGACCTCACGGCGCAGCGTCCACATGCGCTGTGCTGTTTGAGCCAGGGAAAGTGCGCCCGCCGCTTTTAGGGTGCACTTTCCCTTACATCTAAAAGGAGCGCCAATTTGGTGCTCCTTTTAGATGAGCCGCAGGAGCGCCGCGGTCCGGAGGCTGAACTCCGGCGGCGCTCCGACCCGCGGCGTCTCCGGGGCCTCCGTCTGCTGAGGCCCTAAAAGAGTCGTCTGCGAGACCTGGAAGAGGAGGAGCCACTGCATGAGCAGCGCTCCTTCCTCTTCCTGAGGTCGCCCTGGGAGCTGCCGGCCCTCCGCACGGCCGGCGCTTCCGGGGCAACCTCCCGCCGCAGCGACCGCACGCGCTGCGGCAGAAAAGACAGGGAAAGTGCGCCCTACGCGTTTAGGGTGCACTTTCCCTGTCTTCTAAAAGGAGCGCCAATTTGGAGCTCCTTTTAGAGTCGCCGCAGGAGCGCCGCGGTGCGGAGGCTGTGGTCCCGCGGCGCTCCGGACCAGGGCGTCCCCGACGCCCTGGTCTGCATCCCCCCTCAGGCTTCCATCCTTTTGTAGGTTGGTAAAATGTGTACCCAGCTTGTTAGGAACAATTGGCTAACAGATTTTAAACCTTTTAGGGAGTGCATAGTCCACTATGAAGCAGTATAAAAATATAGGTGCTATTGCTATTGCTATTGCTAGGAATGCAGTTTGCAGCAATTGAAGTAAGCTGGGGACAAAGGGGGAAAGTGAGGGCCTCAGCAGATGACTAATTGGGTCATCTCCGAGGCAAGGAAGAGGAGGGGCAGCTGCACAAGCGGCACCCCTTCCTCCTCCCGAGGTTGCCCTCGGAGCTGCCGGCCCTCCGCACGGCCGGCGCTCCCAGGGCAACCTCCCACGGCAGCGTCCTCACACGCTGCGGCGGAAAAGCCAGGGAAAGTGCGCCCGACGCGTTTAGGACGCACTTTCCCTGTCTTCTGAAAGGAGCGCTGACTTTACGCTCCTTTCAGAGGTGCCGACGGTGCGCCGTGATGCGGCTGCCGCGGTCCCGCGGCGCACCGTCCCAGGGCGTCCCCAACGCCCTGGTCTGCTTCCCCCCTCAGAGAGAAGCTGTTAAAAGAAGCTGAATAAGTGAGACAGCAGAGGATTAAGGAGTACTGTCCCAGCCAAATCAGGACATCTGGAGAGTTCCCTGAGAGAACATGGAGACCTGAAGTGGTGGCAACATCGCTGGCTGTGAAAAAGTCCTTCCACTTGAGCCCTGCAAGCCCTAGTTCCATTACAATGTTAAAAGTGCTATGACTGTGAATTATCCTGCAGTAGGTGGGTGCGTGGGGGAGATGACATAGCAGCACTGGAATGCATTCCAAATCTACCAGACCTTTTGGATTCCAGAAAGCAAGCAGGAAGAAAGGAACAATTCATACAGAGCAAACAACCCAGAGAAAAATAGCTTTTACTTCCCTGTCCAAATGAGCACGCCAAAGCTAGGAAGAGGCATATTGACTCTGTTGACCAAAGCATCCACCTACCACAAGGAACAATGAGATCTGAGGACTCCACCCACTTCTCGTCACCACGTCACATCTGAAATCAGAGATTGGATGCATTACTTTAGTGGACTATAACTTCCTGAATCCTCAAACCATACTCCACAAGAGTAACAATTCCAAGGTCTGACCTTAATGGAGAGAGGTCCTGGTATAACAGAGCATTCTAGAATGAAAAAGCAAGGTTGTCTTTAAAGAAATTAAAGAAATTGAACATCCCAGATGGCAAACTCTCAGACTTAAAATTACCCCTTGAAGTGGAACAGGTTATTTAATGCAGTCAAATTTGAATCTATTTTTGGAATCACCAATTTTTTTGGTGTTTAATAGGACAGAGGAGAACATAATGATTTTACAAGGAAAAGGTCATAACTTGTGTGTTTGTGTGTGCTTCAGCCTCACAGAATTCCTGTGTTTTCAACAGCTTCATAAACACAGGCAGCTCTTCTTGGCTTTGAAGTAATCCAAGTATTATTTGGCTCTATGGGTCTATCCAATCCATGACTAAGCCTAGATTAAACCTAGGAAATCAAATCTGCTATATCCTCTGCATACCCTCCCCAGTGAAAAAGCAAATATGGTACAATGGTTAGTGCAGGGATAGGTAACTAGTTCCTTCCCAAAGTTTCAGATTTCTCCCATCCCATTTTCATATCTGTGAAATATTGGAGGGTATGTAGGATGCAGCTGTGGGAGGTAAAGAGGAATCATAGTGCCATAACTGCACTATATGAAATGTGCCAGATAGCTGAAGTTAGAGATTGAAAAATGGGTTCAGTTTCACTTCTTCTGACCATCTGGATTTTTTAACCCTCAAGTATACAACTCTGTAAATGTGGGATGATTGCTGGAAAAAGTAAAAGAAGAAAGTGCAAAGGCAGATTTTCCATACCTTGGCTCAACCATTAATCAGAATGGAGACTGAAAAGAGATTAGAGATTGAAAAATGGGTTCAGTTTCACTTCTTCTGACCATCTGGATTTTTTAACCCTCAAGTATACAACTCTGTAAATGTGGGATGATTGCTGGAAAAAGTAAAAGAAGAAAGTGCAAAGGCAGATTTTCCATACCTTGGCTCAACCATTAATCAGAATGGAGACTGCAGTCAAGAATTCAGAAGAAATCTTGGAAGAGCAGTTATGAAGGAACTAGGCAAGATCCTGAAGTGTAAAGATATATCATTGGATACTAAAGTTAGGATTGTCCATGCCAGGGGTGTCCTGCACCGGGCCAAAAGGACTCACCCATACCTCCCTGCATGGTGCAGAGAGGAATGGGTGCCATGGGCCTTTCTCTCCCTTCCTGGCATGACTTTACATGGCTTCACATGCTGTGGCGCATGGCAGGTAGGTCTGGGGGGTCTGGGGGGCACTCAGCTGGATTGTGAGTGTGTGAGTGTCTGGCAGTGGTTTTAACCATGGAGTTAGTTTCTGGATTTTAGTATGTTTACAAAGTAACTCCTGGATCTGGAAACATGGATCTGTAACTTCTACTTAACGTTCAACTACAACAAGTTGGGATCCTAAGCTTTTGGGATTGTTAAAGATGTAATCTCTCATGGCTGAACTGGACAAGTTCATCACAATGGATTTTACTTAGGGGCCTCGGCAGACGACTAATAGAGTCGTCTTCCGGGCAGGGAAGAGGAGGGGCAGCCGCACGAGCGGCACCCCTTCCTCTTCCTGAGGTCGCCCTCGGAGTCGCCGGCCCTCCGCACGGCTGGCGCTCCGAGGATGACCTCACGCCATGGCGACCGCACGCGCTGCGGCGTTTGAGTCAGAGAAAGTGCGCCCGCCGCTTTTAGGGCGCACTTTCCCTGAAATCTAAAAGGAGCGCCAATTTGGTGCTCCTTTTAGAGTCACCGACGGTGCGCCGCGGTGCGGCTGCCGCGCTCCAGCGGCGCTCCGTCCCGTGGCGCACGGGAAGCTCCCGTCTGCTTCCCCCCTTAGTTATCTTATTTTCTTTTATATGCATTAATAAAACTATACTTTTGGACTTTACAATGTGTCTTCTTGACTGTGGAAGACAGGATCCTGAAGAAGAGAAGCTGAGGTAGTTGATGGTAAGAGATACAAAGTGGCTGTGGATCACAGCAGCCAGCTTGTCCTGCAGATTCTGCTGGGTGTCAAAGAGCATCACTGCAACACCCATCATCCACGCACTGACAGGTGTCACCTCTCTTCTGGAATGTCACCCATTGTGATCCACCACCACCCCCAGTGACACTATTGGTCCATGCAATCATATTTTCCCTTTCCATGTAAGACTACAAAAGCTGGACAGTGAAGAAAACTGATAGGAAGAAAATAAATTAATTGGAAATGTGGTTCTGCAGAAGAGTTCTGAGGATACCCTCGATTGCTACCAAAGGGGAAAAAAAGACCAATAAATGGGTCCTAGAGCAAATCAAGCCTGAACTCTCCTAAATGCTACAATGACTAAACTGGGGCTGTCGCACTTTGGCTGTATCATGAGAAGACATGAATTACTAGAAAAGGCAATAATTGTTGGCAAGATAGAAGGCAGCAGGAAAAGAGGAAGACAGCATTCCAGATGGATAGACAGAGTCAAGGAAGCCATGGCTCAGAGTTTGCAAGACCTGAGCAGGGCTTTTAATGAGAGAATGCCTTGGAGGTCATTCATAGCGTTGCCATAAGTCAAAGTTGACTTGGTGGCAGTTAACAACAACCATACAAAATGTGGGTAAATATGCTCAAAACTAAACAAAATGAAATTCTCCTCCATTTGCACTGGCCCAGTTCAATACACATACATATATTTCCAGTGAGAAACCCTGTTGTATTTGTCTGTTGTGTTAAAGATGAGGAGCATCTCAGAAAAAAGAGAGGTGGCAATGCCTGAATCAACACCAAAAGCCTTGTGGGGTACACAGGGATTCAAAACCAGACTTTTGAAGCCATAAGCCCTCCAAGATCCAAGATTATATTCATTTATAATCTTATCATTCCCTCAAAAGCTGAGACACAAGGCAGCTTATAAAAATTAAATTGGAATAAAATATGGATTACTGTATATACTCGACTATAAGTTGACATCATGTATAAATTGAGAACAGGTTTTGTGTGCTAAAATTATGGATTTTGATATGACCTGAGGATAAGTCAAGGGTAAAACCTAGGGGCATGTAACAAAGGATCTAGAGCAGGAGTCCCCAAACTTTTTGATCTGGAGGTCAGTTCGCTGGCCCCCAGATCTCCAGGGGACCGGAGGCATGTGCACACATGCACGTGCACACATGCGCATGACTCAGGCACCATTTTGTTTTCCAAAATGGCACCCTGAGTCGTGCGCATGCGCCTGGTATCACGCGTGCATGCACACGACTCCAGGCGCCATTTTGGAAGACAAAATGGTGTTCGGCGGTGCGGTGGCAGCAGCAGGACCAACCGCGGGCCGGTAAGAAGGCCTCGACGGGCCATAGTTTGGGGACCCTTGATCTAGAGGAAGAAGCAAAGGAAACCTATATCAAAGAATTTACCAAATTCCAGCCGGCATAACTGTTTGTTCTCATACTAAAGTCTGGATGGAGGAGAGAGCAGAGGGGGATCAGTGCTTCCACGACAGATTAAACTCTTGTCTTTCACCAGGGGGTGGTTCCTTTTTAAATAAGGGTTAAAGTACAATACTTACATTGACTCATGGATAAGTTGACCTAGGATTTTAGGGTCAATTTTTTGACTAAAATTTCTAGACTTATACATGAGTACATACAGTAATCTGCTTGTTTCAGTTCCTTGCACATTCCATTTTAAAAGAACAATCCTATCCCAAATACAAAGAAATTCATTAATGGGGGAGGGGGGTTACATTCTGGCCTAAAATGAATTGAAGTGGAATCTCCCTCATCTTTAGCTGAGGGCTTGAAGGATATGCTGGGCAGCAGCCATCACCCTATTCTCCAAGAAGGTTGCTGCTGCCTGCCCCAGTTTCTGCATCGGAGGCAGCCACACACCGCTCTCCTTTGCTTAATGGCAGGTCAGCCCAGTTGGGTCAGCAGACAAAATGTTCTTCTTCGTCAAGACTCTTAATCTCAACTGGGAGGGAGAACTGCAGCAAGGCCATAAGATATCTATGTGCAGTTGACATATTGATAAGGGATTTATAATGTGTCTGTTGGCTTCTCCTTCTTTACTGCTTCTGTAGCACAGTCACCTGGGGGTTTGACCCTGACATCTGAGGGGTTAAAGGGGCAGAAAACAGCCAGGGCCTCTCTGTGTACTGATAAGTAAGAGTCGATATACAGTCCACTGGCTGGTTTCTTTCAGTGATGCTGTCCCCAACTTTTTAAGCTTCTTTCCCCATCCATTTGTCTGCCACGCATTTGTCTCTGTGTTGTAATGCCGCAGACTTCTGCCCCTTGGTCCTCAAGACATTGCTTTCATCCTCATTTGCAACAGGAGGGGAAACACATATATGCTCCAAACACCACTGAATATCTCAAATCATCGAATCATAAAGTTGGAAAGACCTCAAGGGCCATCCAATCCAGCCCTGTTCTGCCATGCAGGAACTCACAATCAAAGCCCCCCCCCCCCCGACTGATGACCATTCAGTCTCTGCATCTTTTCAGAGAAGTGCTAGACCTGGTTTCCTCCAGTGCACTTCATAATAATTCCCCCCCCCCCTCTAATTAGGTTTCTTATGCAAAGATAGAATTATGGAGGGAGTGTAGAGACATTTTTAAATAGCAGTCTTTTATCATTTTCGCCAACCCTCTCTTTAGAGCCCTACAGTTTTTATCATACCAGGGAGTTTTTCTTTTAATCTGATGGAGTCCTAGTAAATGTCCCCTTTTTATTTCAAAAAAGAGCAGCCTGAGAGAATACATTAATTTTTCAAATAACTGTTTTGTTAGGAGCCCTGATGGTGCAGTGGTTAAATTTGCAGCAACAAGGTTGTGAGTTCGATTCCAGGGCTCCAGGGTTAACTCAGCCTTGCATCCTTCTGTAGGTCACTAAAATGAGTACCCAGCTTGTTGAGGACAATTAGCTTACACATTGTAAACTGCTTAGAGACTACTTGGGGCCTCGGCAGACGGCTTAAAAAGCCGTCCTGGAGGCAGGGAAGAGGAGGGGCAGCTGCACGCTCGGCGCCCCTTCCTCCTCCCGAGGTTGCCCTCAGAGCCGCCGGCCCTCTGCACGGCCGGCGCTCCGAGGGCAACTTCCTGCCGCAGCATCCGGACACGCTGTGGCAGAAAAGTCAGCGAAAGTGCGCTGCAAGCTTTTGCGGCGCACTTTCGCTGACTTGTGAAAGGAGCGCTATTTTAGCACTCCTTTCAGGGACGGCGAAGGTGCGCCGCAGGATCGAGGCGTGGGGATGCCTCGGTCCCGCGGCGCACCTTCCCATGGCGGCCCCGTGCCGCCAGTCTGCTTAGGCCCTTGGTTTAGTATGAAATTGTATAGAAATGTAAATGCTATTGCTATTGCTAACTCAATGGGGAAATATCCTAAAATATTCAGAGAATGGTAAAAAAACAACATGTTTTTTGAGTGTTGAGAAATCTTGACAACAAGAATCCTTGACTGATGAGAATCTTCACAGTTTGAGACTTATTCTGTGCAAAATTCACACATGGATGTTTGCACAGAAACAGCATTTTGTGTGCAAGAAAGGGCATTTTCTGCCTGGAAAACAATATTTCAATGCAGAAATATTAATTCCTGCACAGAAAATGATTTAATGGGGAATTCATTCTGCGTAAAATCTGGACATTATTGATTTGCATAGAGAAAAGTATTTTCTGTTTTGGAATTAATATTTCTGCATTGAAATATTGAAATATTGAAATATTATTTTCCATGTAGAAAATGCTGTTTTCTGTGCAAAACAGCTACATGCAAATTTTGCACAGAATAAGTCTCAAATTGCAAATAGCTTTGGAAAACTATGTGATTTTGATAGACTTCCTTTCAGTAGGGAGAAAATTGCTGAATTTACACATCCCTACCTTTGAAAAGAAGCTTAGTGAAGAATTACATCCTGACATAGATGAAGACATTGATAAACCACTCCTGAAGCTTTTTACCTTAAGAACACTATAATGAGAATATGAAAATATAAGGAAAAAAGCCCTGATTATGAGGAACTGATTTGTGATCTGCATTATCAAGGAATGGCATCAGAAACACTGTGCCTATTCTCCATAGAAAAAAAAACAGAATATCATGGGTAGGACCATCCCACTGAATAGCTTCTGCTCTTTAAGTGAACTCATATAATTTGCACAGAAAGAAGGAAGGATGGAGGGAGGGCAGAAAGAGAAAAAAGGAAGAGAGAAAGAGGAATGCAAGGAATAATAAGTATTGATTGTGTTGCATGTTGTCATTTGCATTGTTGTTGTTGTTAAAAGCCCTCGAGTTGACCTCAACCCATGGCAACACTGCTAATAAGACATCTCCAAGACCCCCTGTCCTCTATTGCTCTGCCCAGCTCCTGCAAACTCATACTCATGATTTCTTTAATAGAGTTCGTCCATCTAGTATGCGGCCTTCCTCTTTTCCTGCTGCCTTCTACCTTTCCTAGCATTATTGTTTTTTCCAATGATTCATGCCTTCTCATGATGTGTCCAAAGTACAGCAGCCTAAGTTTTGTCATCTTGGTTTTCAGGGAGGTTTCCAGCTTGATCTGCTCCAGGACCCATTTGTTAGCCCTTTTTTTAAGCAGTCCTTCTCCAGCACCACATTTCAAAAAGGCAGAAAAGACAAAGGGTGCTCAACCTGAAGATAATGGAGCAGAGGACAGAATAGGAGGATTTCAGCATAGAATAAGTAAAGAGATAGTACAGGAGTACCTGGTTAATCTAAATGTATATAAGTCTCCAGGACCAAATGAATTACATCCAAGGGTACTAAAAGAACTGGCAAATGTAATATCAGAACCATTGGCAATAATCTTTGAGAACTCCTGGAAAACAGGAGAAGTCTCAGCGGACTGGAGGAGGGCAAACATTCCCCCCATCTTCAAAAAAGGAAAAAAAGAGGATCCCAACAATTATCATCCAGTTAGTCTGACATCAATACCAGGAAAGATTCTGGAGCAGATCATTAAACAGAGAGTCTGTGAACACCTGGAAGGTAATTCCATAATCACAAAAAGTCAACATGGGTTTCAGAGAAACAAGTCATGCCAGACAAATTTGATCTCTTTTTTTGATAAAATTACCAGCTTGGTAGATGAAGGGAATGCTGTGGATATAGTATATCTTGATTTCAGTAAGGCCTTTGACAAGGTTCCCCATGACATTCTTGCAAACAAGCTGGTAAAATGTGGGCTAGACAAAGTAACTGTTACATGGATTTGCAATTGGTTGACTGGCCGAACCCAAAGGGTGCTCAACAATGGCTTCTTTTCAACCTGGAAAGAAGTGACCAGTGGGGTGCCACAGGGCTCTGTCCTGGGCCCAGTGCTATTCAACATCTTTATCAATGACTTGGTATTGGGGGCATAGTTATCAAATTTGCAGACAACACCAAATTAGGAGGAGTAGCTAATACCCCAGAAGACAGGATCAAAATTCAAAATGACTTGAACTGACTAGAAAGCTAGGCCAAAGCTAACAAAATGAAATTCAACACGGAGAAATGTAAAGTACTGCACTTAGGGCGGAAAAACGAAAAGCACAGATATACAATGGGAGACACCTGGCTGAACGAGACTATGGATGAAAGGGATCTAGGAATCCAGGTGGCCCACAAGTTGAACATGAGTCAACAGTGAGATGCAGCAGCTAAAAAGGCCAATGCAATTTTAGGCTGCATCAATAGAAGTATAGTGTCTAGATCAAGAGAAGTAATAGTGCCACTCTATTCTGCTTTGGTCAGGCCTCACCTGGAATAATCTTGAGTCCAGTTCTGGGCACCACAATTCAAAAAGAATGTGGAGAAACTGGAGCATGTCCAAAGGAGGGCAACTGAAATGGTGAAGGGTCTGGAAACCAAGCCCTATGAGGAACAACTTAGGGAGCTGTGGATGTTTAGCCTGGAGAAGAGAAGGTTGAGAGGTGACATGATAGCCGTGTTTAATTATTTGGAGGGATGTCATGTTGAGGAGGGAACAGGCTTGTTTTCTGCTGCTCCAGAGACTAGGACCCGAAACAATGGATGTAAGCTCCAGGAAAAGAGATTCCACCTCAACATTAGGAGGAACTTCCTGACAGTAAGGGCGGTTCAACAGTGGAACACACTCCCTCGGAGAGTAGTGGAGTCTCCTTCCTTGGAGGTCTTTAAGCAGAGGCTGGATGGCCATCTGTTGGGGATGCTTTGCTTGGGAGTTCCTGCATGGCAGGGGGTTGGACTGGATGGCCTTTTTGGTCTCTTCCCACTTCTATGATTCTTCTGATTTCCTGGCTGCAGTCCTCATTCCGATCAATGTTTGATCCCAGATATGAGAACTCTTTTACTATTTCTATTTCCTTATTCTCTAGTTTGAATGTGTGTACATTCTCTGTGGTCATTATTTTTGTTTTCTTTATGTTCAGCATTAATCCTGCTTTTTTCTTGGATCTTCCTTAGTAGGTGTTCCAGGTCTGGGAGGTTTTCTGCTAGTACTATGGTGTCATTTGTATATCTTAGGTTGTTGATACTCCTTCCTCTCATTTTCACTCCTCCTTCTTCTGTGTCCAAGCCTGCTTTTCTTATAATATGTGCTGCATACAAGTTGAACAGATAGGGTGAAAAGATGCAGCCTTGTCTGACTCTTTTGCCAAATGGGAACCATTCTGTTTCTCCGTTTTCTGTTCTGACAGTAGCCTCTTGTCCAGAGTACAGATTCCTCATCAGGACTATCAGATGTGTTGGCACTCCCACATCTTTAAGGCTGTTCCATAGCCTTTCATGGTCTATACAGTCAAAGGCTTTGCTATAGTCTAGAAAACACATGCTGATTAGTCACTGTATGTTTGCAATGTGGTCCTTTGTGCCTCTTCCTTTCCTGAACCCTATTTGGACCCTCTCCCTGAATGGTTGGAGTCTATGTTGCAGAATTTTGAGCATAATTTTGCTTGCATGGGATATTAGTGCTTTGGTCCTACAATTGCTGCAGTCTTTTGTGTCTCCTTTTTTTGAGATATTAGTGCTTTGGTCCTACAATTGCTGCAGTCTTTTGTGTCTCCTTTTTTTGGGATGGGGATATATATTGATTGTTTCCAGTCTGTTGGCCATAGTTTTGTTTTCCTTATTTGTTGACATATTTGTTGACATTTGTTAGCACTATAGTTGACTTTGTCACTGCTGGAACAGACCAGCAAGCTAAGCTGACTTCCAGGTGGCTTGGGAGTATGGCATTTACACACCGCATGCCCCCAAAATGTCCAGAAGCCACCTGGCCACCCAGACATGCGCAGCTTCAAAGTGCTCTGGAAGTGTGGTGTTTACACGCTGCTGGAGCACCCAGAAGCTGCCCTGGGGCTGGAGCGGGGCCACCAAAGATGGCTCTTCCCCAGCCCAAATAGGAGCAGATCCTTTCCACGCCTACTTGAGCTGGGTTCAGGGTGGATTGGAGCATGTGTTTGGCATGGCTCCGGAGCAGCCAGCTCCAGTGCAGCCCCAATCCATCCTTTTCAGGCCATCTGTTTCGGCCCTCAATGTGGATTGCAGCAGTTCAATTAGAATATCATCTGTTCCTGGTGACTTGTCTTTTGCCATTTCTCTTATTACAGCTTCCATCTCATTTTTTAGAATTTGGGGTTCATCTTCATATGGCTCCTCATTCCATGTGTCCTTAATTTTGTCATCTTTTTAATATAGCTTTTCTGTGCATTGTATCCAATACTCTTTTTATTCATTCCTGGTCTTGAATTGTTATTCTTATTGTCATAGAGCATTCCAGTCTTAATAATAATAATAATAATAATAATAATAATAATAATAATAATATAAATAATAAAATTTATTTATACCCCGCCCAATGGTAATCCAATCTGGGCGGCTAACAAATTTTAAAACAGACCATCCACAATAAAACATATAATACAACATAACCCCCTCCCCCCTTTAAAACAGTATTAAATCAAGACAAATTAAAACAACAATTCAAGTTAAAAATTTAACCCCCAATCCCAGATTAAATCCAAAAAGCCTGGCTCGACAGTCCTCTCCATCGATTGATGGGGCCACGTGAGGATCGTCTTTTAAGTAGCTGTTAATCCGAGGCGGGAATAACTGATCTGGTATAACTAGTCTGGGAAGGCCTGCTGGAAGAGATCCGTCTTGACAGACTTTTTAAAGCTGTCTAAGGATGTTAATAGACGGATCTCGTCCAGCAGGCCATTCCAGAGCTTAGGCGCGACAACAGAGAATGCCCCCCGGGAGGTAGCCACAAGCCTCGATTTCTGGGGCTGTAGCAAATTCCTCCCGGAGGATCGAAGAGCGCGGGGAGGATTATATGGGAGCAGGTGGTCCCTGAGATAGCTTGGACCCAAGCCATTTAGGGCTTTAAAGGTAATAACCAACACCTTGTACCTGGCCCGGAAGCTGATAGGCAGCCAGTGGAGGGATCTCAGAACCAGAGTAATGTGGTCCCTCCGAGATATTCCTGAAACAAGCCTGGCTGCCATGTTCTGTACCAGCTGTAATTTCCGAACCAGGCACGAGGGTAGCCCCATGTAGAGTGCGTTACAGAAGTCAAGGCGTGAGGTTACCAACGCGTGCACAACAGTCTCGAGATCCCTTACTTCCAGAAAAGGGCGCAGCTGGCGTATCAGCCGAAGCTGATAACAGGCGGTCCTGACCGTCGCATTTACCTGATTTGTCATCGGGAGCAACGAGTCAAGGAGCACCCCCAGACTGCGAACACAGTCACTGGAGGAGAGTGTGACCCTGTCCAGGACTGGAGGTTGCAACCCAATTCTTGGTTTCAGGGCCGCTACCGTGAGCACCTCCGTCTTGTCTGGATTCAGCTTCAATCTGTTTTTCCTCATCCAGCCCATTACCGCCCGAAGACATTCATTGAGAGAGGAGATGCCAGTGGAATTCGAGGCCAACGAACGAGATATGGAGAAATAGATTTGGGTGTCATCAGCGTACTGATAACACCCAGCACCATAACTCTGAATTATCTCACCCAGTGGCTTCATATATATGTTAAACAACATCGGGGACAAAATAGCTCCCTGAGGGACCCCACAAGTGAGGTCCCTCTTGCTGGAGCTACAGTCCCCAAGCAGCACCCTCTGGGACCGACCCGAGAGGAAGGACCGGAACCACTGCAAAGCAGTGCCTCTGATACCCAACCCCCTCAGGCGGTCCAAGAGGATGCCATGATCTATTGCGTCAAAAGTTTGAACTTGCCTTTAATTTCCCAAATCTTGTGGAATAGGTTATCTTGTTCTTCCCTTTTTGTTGTTGCCTTCTATTTCTCTGCACTGATCATTTATCTTTACATATCATCCGTTGTACTATCGCGTTCATGGTTCTTAGTTTATTCCTATCTCCTTTTTGTTTTGCTTCTCTTCTTTCCTTTATTGCTTGTAACATATTATCTGTCATCCATGGTTTTTTCTTTTTGTTTTTGTCTATTGAAAGTGTCTGTCTGCATTCCTCTTTTATTAAGTCCTTGGCTTCAGACCAAAATTCTTCCAGTTCTTGGTCTATTATGCTTACTAGTGCCAATCTGTTCTTTACATTGTCGATGAATTCAGTGGAAATGTTGTTTAGATTATATTTTGCAATGATGACTTGTTTTGTTTTCGTCTTGATTTTTACTCCTATTTTTGATATAAGTAATTCATGATCTGTACCACAGTCGGTGCCTGGTCTAGTCTTGGCCACCAGTATGGAGCTTTGCCATCTTTTACTTCCAATTATATAACCTATTTGGTTTTTGTATTTGCCATCTGGTAATGTCCATGTGTATAACGTTGTTTCTGGTTGGATGAAAAATATGTTAGCACTGAATTAGCTGTTGGCTACACAAAAATCTATCAGATGCTCACCTCCTTCATTTCTTTTGCCTAATTCAAATTTGCCTACTGTTGTCGCATCCTCTTTGCTGCTGACTTTGGCATTCCAATCTCCTATGGTTATCTTGACATCCTGCATTGGTGTCAATTTCTTCCTGTACTCCTTCATAGAATCTTTAAATTTCTTCTTGTTCTGCCTCTGTAGTTGGTGCATATACTTGAATTATGGTGATATTCATAATTTTCCATAGAGCCTTATTGAGATAATTTGGTCTGATTTTGCATGGTATCCTCTGACTACTTTTGCTACATCTTTTCTTGGTGTGAAAGCTACACTGTTGAATCTGCAAATTAATTCTACGTTGCAGCAAACTGCTTGCAACCATAATGATCACTATATTTGCATTATTATTATTATTATTATTATTATTTTATCCCGACCCTCTGCATACGCAACCGGGGTGGCTTACAGCATTAAAAAATACCATAAAAATACAGTACATCCTAAAACCCACCTACCCCTTAAAATAATATTAAACAATGGAACACTTTAAAACATGCTTAAATAGGACACAATAGCACACAAACAGACAACAAATAGGATAATTGCAGCAGAGATTAAGGGAGAAAGATAAGCTGACTCTTGAAAGCCGGGATATCTATCCAGGAAAGACCTGCTGGAAGAGATCTGTCTTAACAGCCTTTTTAAAGTTGGTTAAGTTGGTGATATGACGGATCTCATCCGGCAGGCCATTCCATAATCTGGGAGCAGTTGCTGAAAAGGCCCTCTGGGCAGTTGCAGACTGCCTAGTTTTTATAGGCTGCAGCAAATTCCTCCCAGAAGACCTTAGTGCATGGGGAGGATTATATGGGAGGAGGCAGTCCCAAAGATAGGTTGGACCCAAGCCATTTAGGGCTTTAAAGGTGATAACCAACACTTTTTACGGTGCCCGGAAACTAATGGGCAGCCAGTGAAGTGAGCTGAAAACTGGTGTTATATGGTCTCTTCTTGTTGTACCTGAGACCAACCTAGCTGCCATGTTCTGTACTAATTGGAGTTTCCGGACCAAACATGAGGGTAGCCCCATGTAGAGCGCATTACAGAAATCAAGACAAGAAGTTACCAGCATGTGCACCACAGTCTCAAGGTCCCCAACTTCCAGGAAAGGGTGCAGCTGGCGTATCAGCTGAAGCTGATAACAGGCACTCCTAACCATCACGTTTACCTGATTTATCATCTGGAGAGATGGATCCAGGAGCACCCCTAGACCAGGGGTAGGCAACCTTTCCCCTTTAAGGGCCGAGGGACTTCAGCTCCCAGAAGTCTTAGCCATGTTGGCCAATAGTCCCATGTTGGCCAATAGCTCCTGGGATTCTGGGAGCTGAAGTCCCTCGGCCCTTAAAGGGGAAAGGTTGCCTACCCCTGCCCTAGACTGTGAACACAGCCCTTAGAGGAGAGTGTGACCCCATCCAGGACTGGAGAGATGATGAAAAGGATGATGACGATGACAATGATGACATTTATTTATATCCTGCTTTCCTCCAAAATTGGGACTCAAAGTGGCTCAACATTTAAAAGAACAATTCAATTTTAAAACATAGGTATGAAAAGAGGTAATTAAAATAGAATTAATCTATTTGTAGGATTAAAACTATTCACACTTCAGTAAAAGAATAAAATGCAATTAAAATATTTTAAAAGCTCTTATAAACCGTTAAGTTAAAACAAAATACCCCCCCAGCTTGTTCTTTAAATTCTTTCTGTTATAAAAGCCTGTCTAAATAAAAAAGTTTTAGCCTACTGATGGAAGGACAAGGAAGGGTGTATTCTGGCCTTCCTGGGAAGGAATTCCAGAGTTTAGGGGCAGCCACTGAGAAGACTTTCTCTTTGAGTTCCCTTGCAATGGTGGTGTCAGAATTCATGGGTATGATTCTGTCATGATTGTCATTGAATATTGGAGAAGATGTATGTATTGATCATGTATTGGTTTTGTGTATGAGAAACCTATAGAGCCTTGGAGTGGGGGGGTAGATAAATGGCAGGCTGGACAAATGATGTGTAGAGTGCAGGGGTTTATGGCTTTATAAGATGGTGTCTGTTCTTTTTGTAGTGGTTCAGTGTTTATTTTCCTTCCCTTTATTGTGGCAGAATAATAGAGCTGGGAATGCAAGGCAGAGGAACAAATGGGTGATAAGAGGAACTTAGAATTTGCTATGTGTGGGAACAAAGTTTGTGCAAAGTAGACTGGAGGTGGGGCTGGATAGTTTGAGTTTTAACACCATTGTAAAGTGGAGGGACCCTTTAGTTCCGACTCAAACACTTTGCTGATAACCTCTGTCCTGATGTCTTCAATAAAAGCCTTTTGTTTTTCATTACACTAAGACTGTTTGTACATTGGGAATAGAGTTTGCTGGTTCTGACAGATGGATAAACTGAGAGAAGGGCCTCTCCTGATAATCCCAAACCAGGGCTGTCTCATACAGGGAGACAGTCTACCAAATAGCATGGACCTGAAGGGGTGTATAGGTCATAACAAACACTTTGAATTGTGCACAGAAGCAAACTATCAGCCTGTGAAGCTGTTTCAACAGGGTATATTATATAGTATGTACTCTGTAACCTGTCTCAGGGGGGATGCAGACCAGGGCATCGGGGACGCCCTGGTCCGGAACACCGCGGGACCACGGCGCTCCTGCGACGACCCTAAAAGGAGCGGCAAATTGCCGCTCCTTTTACAAGACAGGGAAAGTGCGCCCTAAACATGTAGTGCGCACTTTCCCTGACTTATCCTCCGCAGCGCGTCCGGTCGCTGCGGAGGCAGGTCATCCCCGGAGCGCCGGCCGTCCGGAGGGCCGGAAGCTCCGAGGACAACCTCAGGAAGAGGAAGGGACGCCACGTGTGTGGCTGCCCCTCCTCTTCTGGGTCTCGGAGACGGCCCTATTAGCCGTCTGCCGAGGCCCTCAGTTAACAGTCTGACTGCAACTTTTTGGACCAGCTGAAGTTTCTACAGAGGCAGCCACAAGGAGAGTGCATTACAGTAGTCCAAACTGGATGTAACTAAGGCATGTACCACCATAGATCTGGCATTGCAAGGAATGGACATGGTTGGTACACAAAGTGGAAAGCACTCCTGTCCACTGCAGAAACATGGACCACTAGTTTCAAAGTTAAGTCCAGGAGGACCTCCAAACCATGAACCTCTGTCTTCAGGGGGAGTATAATTCCATCTGACACAGGCTGAATCCCTATTTCTTGATCTGCCTACCGACTGACCAGAAGCACCTCTGTCTTGTTCATTTGACCACATTCAGTCCCTTACTGATGACAGACACTGGTTTAGGATCAGAACAGGATCAGAACAGTCTCCATAGATTGGGTTGGAAACGAGGAGTAGAGGTGAGTGTCATCCGAATATTGATGTCACTGCTCACTCAAACTCTGGATGACCTCTGCCAGTGGTTTCATGTATATGTTGAATAGCATGGAGGACAAAAGAGAACCCTGAGGGACCCCACAGGCCAACAGCCAGAGGGTTGAACAGGAGACCCCAGCATCACCTTCTGGATTCACTCCTTCAGGAAGGAACAAAACCACTGTAAAACAATGCCTCCAAATCTGATCACAGTGGAGCGGCCCATAAGCATACCATGGTTGATGATATCAAAAGCTGCTGAGGGGTCCAGCAGAACCAATAGGGACAACTCCTTGTCCAGTTCCCAATGTAGGTCAGCCACCAAGATGGTCAAAGTTATCTCTGTCCCTATCTCTGCCTGAAGATGGTTTATATCATAATTTGATTTTTGTTTTTAAAAAACATTAGATTTAGTTTTAACTAAAACAACAACAAAAACAAAGAAACCTAGGGTCATTCCTTCTGAAGCCAGATTGAGGCCATGGAAACCACACGCCACGGCCCCAATCCGGCCTTGAAGCCACCTGGAAAAGGAGCAGCAAACAGTCACTCCTTTTGGGGGCAGCAATAAGCCAGCTTTTTTACCCGCGCTGTGGCCAGAAGCTGGCTTCATGATGCTCCAGCAGCATGCGTTGTGTAAACACCACATCGCTGGAGCGTAATGAAAATGGCCCCATGTAAATGGCCTGGTTGGCTTCCTACTGGCTTGGAGGCATGTGGAATCTAAACCAGGGGTAGGCAACCTTTCCCCTTTAAGGGACTTCAGCTCCCAGAAGCCTCAGCTAATAGTCCCATGTTGGCCAATAGCTCCTGGGATTCTGGGAGCTGAAGTCCCTTGGCCCTTAAAGGGGAAAGGTTGCCTACCCCTGATCTAAACAGACTGCTCCTTGCTCCTTAATTTCTATAGTCTCCTTTTTATCCTTGCTGGAAGCCCTCTCTAAATGCTGTACAGAGAGATTTTAGTGAAGTGAAGAAAAGGCATTCCTAAATATGTTCAGAACACATTTTAAGAGTTTCAACTTCCTATGGATTCCCCAGTAAGCATGACCATTGCAATCCGGATATCATGGGACTACGAAATAATTTTTCCAAGTTTTCCTTCAAACTGAAACCCAGGCCCCATTCACACTAAGAAAATAATCCGTGATGAATCTGGGTTGAATCCTTGTTGTTCACTTATGTCCTGAATGCACTCAATGCACTTGTGGGGAGCTTGCAAACCCCCCACTTAACCTGGGATATTCGATACCAGTTTTTTTCCTGTGTTTTCCTGAAACATCTGAATCATCGGCAGTGTAAATAGATTTCTGGATTAATTCAAATCGCTCTGTATCATTCTTTTGAAGGGGGGCAACTCCATTTTAACCTAAATCAATGGCATGTGTGACCAACACTACGGTTAAAATGACTTGAAGAGATTTGCGAACACAAAACAAAATGGGAACAAACTCAATATGCATCAGTATGGCATCTCCCCAGGGACCAAAAAAAAAAAAAAAGTGTAAATACCCCAACCCCAAAGTAAGGAGCAAAGTCATAAAAAGCAGAGAGGTTAGGATGCTGGAGAATTTCTTTGGTCCTTACTTTTGAGCAGAACAACCTAATTCACACTTCCTAGGACATTAAATGGGTCTGAACCTGTCTAGATTTCTACATTTTTTCAGTATAATTCCCATCTGAAAAAAAATAATAATACAAAAATGTGGGGTTTTAAATATTATTTTTATTAATATATTAAAATGAGAAAATAATATCCACATACCAGTTAATACTAACACAGTATACATCTCGAATCTTCAATCTGAGCTTGACATGTAATGCAATAATATAGTAACATACAACATCACTCACAAACATTATCGTTAATAAAAATTACTAATATTTTCACTATACATCGGTTAATATAATTACTACTGTGTTCTCTTCCAAAATGAATCTTTGTTGACTTCCTTCCATTTTGTTGATTATTATTAGTGTAGTATCTTCTCGTTCCCATTTATCTTGCAGATTGTTACCAGCATATTTCTTATATAATATTTCTTGTGATTAATACATATGGTTACTGGATTGCACAAAAGTATATCCATTCAAACTGTACATCAATATATCTATCAAATAAAATAATATATTTCCTGTAATGTGATATAATAAATATCTTTCAATGAACAATGTGCCTATTATTTTGTCTATTTGTAATGCATTTTTTTTGTCTGTGTATCTTCATTTAATTTCTTTCTCCTTTTCTTTTGGCAGTTGGATAACCTCTTTCTAATATCTGTATAACATGTGGATTTTAAGGGAAAATTTGTTCAAAAAGCAGCACTATCAGGAAAATGCATAGAAAATAGTGCATGTTATGGGAGATGGGCACAGAAGGCATATTTTATGTGGAAATGCATACAAAAATGTAGGCCTAAGGAGGGAAGGCATAACATGGTGTGTGTATTTTTTTGGAAAAGACATATTTTAAAGTGAAATGCATACAATGTAAGGAACAAAACAGGGGCAGGGGGTTATTTTCATTGCAATTGGGCTTGATGTGTTTCCAACTTCTGTTCCAGTGCACTAAAGCCAAAGTGGTTTCCTCCTTGTTTCCCCTTCACTTTCAAGTTACAAATTTATTCTGTCCCATATAAAGTGTGGATTGTGTTTTGTTATTTGCTTAGATTTGCATAGTATGCAAACCATGGCTGCATACAAAATGAAGTCTAGAAGAGTCAGGAAAGCAAAAAGAAGGAAAATTCTGCAGAAGCAGAGCTCTTAAGATGTGACATGGAGCAGTCTAAGGACTTGGGACGGAGACTAGAAGATCAGGGACAAGGAAGAATGCATGCCTTCCAACATTTCACAGGTGAAAATGGGGACATATGTAGCAAAAAAAAAATTAAAATAAAAAATCAGGACAAAAAGTAATGAGGAAAAACACACACGCTAGGAGAGGCTGCAACAATTTGCTTTTGCCTGACTCTACAATGAAGGGCAATATTCCACCCCTTCCTCTCATCTCTCCGGTGCTGAGTTAACTGAGGGTAAACTACATCTGTGCTTTGAACTCAATTTGTGTATAAAATGAAGTGTTTTATGGAAGGTCAGGAGGAAGGAGAAAAGCGGGAGGAGGAGAAAAACATTTTTAAAAGCAGCAGGGACAGTCACAGCTGAAGATGAATTGTTACTGCCCCTACGAATTCAGGACAGTTGGAAGACACCCTATGGGATCCTAGGATTCATTTTCTGGGGAGGCACTGAAGGTCTCCAGCTGGGTGTCCTTTCCCAAACTACAAATCTCTGGATTCCAGTTAAGTGGAATCCAAGTACTTTCACTGGGATGTGGAAAGGGGCCTTCGCTATCTTCAAGTATGATTAAGAAGGACATACATCAGAGCAAAAAACAAACCACCAGGAAAAGATGATATTCCAATTGAACTGCTGCAATCCACACTGACAGAGTCAACCCTAGTGCTAACCAACATATGTCAACAGATATGGAAAACAAAACATTGGCCAACAGATTGGAAGTGATCAATATATATCCCCATCCACAAAAAGGGAGGGACAAGAGATTGCAAAAACTATAGAACCATGGCACTGATCTCCCATGCAAGCAAAATCATGCTCAGAATTCTGCAACATATTTTCTCCAACCACACATGGAGAGAGAAATCCCAGAGGTCCAAGCGGGCTTCAGAAAAGGAAGAGGCACGAGGTACCACATTGCAAACATACAATGGTGAATGGAGTGCACCAGGGAAGTCCAAAAGAAAGTCAGCATGGTCCGCAGCGCACGGGGCCAAGGCAGCCTTACCGCGGCGCTTCCCCGCCGAATCTAAAAGGAGCGCCAAATTGGCGCGCCTTTTAGATTTAAGGGAAAGTGCACCCCAAAAGCAGCGTGAGGTCAACCCAGAAGTGCCGGCCATGCAGATGGCCGGCGCTTCCAGGGGCGACCTCAGGAAGAGGAAGGGGCGCCGAACGTGCGTCTGCCCCTCCTCTTCCGGGCCCGGAAGACGACCCAATTAGTCGTCTGCCGAGGCCCTAAGAATGGGGAGGGTGGCTGTGAAAGAACTAGAAAAGATCCTAAAATGCAAAGATAGACAACTCAGCACAAAAGTTAGAATCATACAAGCCATTGTATTGTAGTCCCTATTACCATCTATTATCAAACAAGTGGGTCCTAGAGCAGATCAAGCTAGAAAACTCCCTGGAAGCCAAGATGACCAATCTGAGGCTGTTGTACTTTGGACACATCATGAGAAGGGAGGACTTTTTGGAAATAAAACCAATAATGTTGGGAAAGGTGGAGGGGAGTAGGAAGAGAGGAAGGCCACATGCCAGATGGATGGACTCTTTTAAGGAGGCCATGGGTATTAAGGGGTTGCAGGAATTAAGCAGAGCAGTGGAGGACAGAGGGTCTGGAGATGTCTCATTCATGAGACTGTCATGAATCGACATCAACTCAAGGGCAGTTAACAACAACAAAACATCAGAACACCAAATTAGAATAGTCCAAGCCATTGTATTCTCCATCACCATCTATGCATGCAAGAGTAGACAGTGAAGAAAGCAAACAAGAAGAAAATCAATTCATTCGAGACATGGTGCTGGAGAAGAGTGCTAAGGGTACTGTGGACAGCCTAAAAGACAAACAAATGGGTCTTCAAACAGATCAAACCTGGACTCTCCCTGGAAGCCAAGATGATCAAACTGAGACTGTCATACTTTGGCCACATCATGAGAAGGCAGGACCCATTAGCAAGAGAATAATACTAGGAAAGGTAGAAGGCAGTAGAAAGAGAGGAAACCACATGCCCGTAGGTTATACTCAATCAGGGAAGTCATGGCCCTGAGTTTGCAGGACTTAAGCAGGGCAGTGGAGGACAGAGGGTCTTGGAAATGTCTCATCCACAGGGTCACCATGAGTTGGAGTCAACTCAAGGGCAATTGACAACAACTCATTACCAGCACTGAAATAAGACTCAACTTTCCAACATACTTTTGTATATGGAGTGTGTGTGTGCCTAAGGCAGTAAAATGTCTTGGACCAAATTATAAAGAGAGACGAAATTAAAATCCAGTGGACCCAGTATCTTCTCCCCAACTAAGGACAGCACAGTGCCTTCAGAAAGCCCATAAGCTAGGCAGAAAAGCAATGAGGAATACTTCTTTAATTAATTTCTCTTCCCCTCCCAAGCATCTGTTTTGGATAGGTAGTTGTTATGGTCATTGTTGCTTTGTATGTTCATGTCATTTATTACTTATCCTAAAACAAACATATCATGGGGCTTTATTGTCAAGATTTGTTCAGATCAGGTTTGCCTCTGAGGCTGAGAGAGTGGGATTTGCCCAAGGTCACCCAATGGGTTCCCATGGTTGAGTGGGGATTAGATCCTGGTCTCCAATACTCAAGCCACTATACCATACTGACGGGGGTTGCAGACTGCCAGAAATAGTGCAAATTGAGTCCACTTTTAGGGTTAGGGTTAGTGCTAGGGAATCATGGGAATTGTTTTTTTCCTGAGACATTGAGCCTTCTCTGTCAGAGAGCTCTGGTGCCACAATAAAATACAGTTTCCATGATTCCCTAACCCTAACCCTAAAAGTGGACTCAATTTGCACTATTTCTGGCAGTCTGCAACCCCCCTGAGTCTTCATAGGTAGGTCTATTTCTTCTGAAGAGTAGGTTTATTTCTTAACAAACATGATTCACAGCTACTGACAAATCAGTAAACCATACATATACAGTCAGCCCTCCATATCCACAGATTCTTCATCCATGCATTCAACCATCCATGGCTTGAAAATATTCCAAAAATATAAATTCCCAAAAGCATGCACTCCCATGGAATGGATTTTGCTATTTTATACAAAGGACATCACTTACTATGCCATTATATTTAATGGGACTTGAGCATCCATGGATTTTTGTATCCACAAGGGGTCCTGGAACCAAACCCCAGCAAACAGTTATCACTGTATGTCATTCTTTCTTAAAGGACTTCAATTCACAAAATGTGGTTAAAAGGAGAGGGGGGAAAAAGGAAAACAATTCTTTCCTATCCATCAGAATGAGGAAGAAAACTAGAAACTGCAACCCAAGGTACCTCTGTAAACTACGGTTCCTACTATTCCTACAGAATGTGCAAATTTTACAGTTTACAGCCTATAAATAAATAAATAAAATCAACTGCCTCATACTTACCCACTTAATCACACACACACATAAATAAAGAATCAATGAAGTCACCACCATTGACGTTTATTATCTTCCCTCCCTTTTAGCAAACAGAGGAGCTGACCTGATGGAAAAAACATCATTGCTGGAATATGGATGACTAGTCATGGTCTGTTGGTTGGCTATGAGTCCATTTCTGTGGATCAGGTTTCACCCTCTGGGGCTTTAATCCTCCTTTAGATTGCCAAGGTCTATGAAGAAAGGGATAACCAAAAATATTAAAGAATGAAAAGTACTTGGTATTCTAGGATGGGACTGACTTAAGGGTGACATGATAGCCATGTTTAAATATTTGAAGGGATGTCATACTGAAGATGGAGCAGGTTGGTTTTCTTCAACTCTAGGAAATAGGACACGGAGCAATGGATGCAAACTACAGGAAAAGAGATTCCACCTAAACATGAGGAGGACCTTCTTGACAATAAGAGCTATTCAACAGTGGAACAGATTTCCTCAAAGGATGGTGGAGTCTTCTTCTTTGGAGGTTTTTAAACAGAGGCTGGATGTCCGTCTGTCAGGGATGCTTTGATTGTGAATTCTTGCATGGCAGAAAGGGGTTGGACTGGCTGGCCCTCTTCCAACTCTAAGACTCTATCATTCTATTTTAACCTTTGCCTGGTTCTAGGTTCAGTCTTAAAACTGAAGCACTCATGTCATTATTGAGGATGGAGCAAGCTTGTTTTCTGCAACTTCAGAGAATGACACAGAGAAATGGATTCAAACTGCAGGGTAAAAGATTCCACCTAAACATTAGGAAGAACTTCCTGATGTTAAGAGCTGTTGAACAGTGGAACCCACTGCCTCAGACTGCAGTGAAGTCTCCTTCTTTGAGTGCTTTGTTGGTGTATTTCTGCATGGCAGGGGGTTGGACTGGATGGCCCTTGGGGTCTCTTCCAATGATTCTATGATTCTATGAGTACTGGACTAGGACTCTGTGAGGCCATGGTTCAAATCCTTGCTCTGTCATGAAAACCTACTTGATCATAGATTCTTCATAGGGTTGGAAGAGACCACAAGGGCCATCTAGTTCATGCAAGAACTCACAATCAAAGCATCCCTGAGAGTTGGCCATCCATCTTCTGTTTAAAGACCTCCAAAGAAGGAGATTCCACTACTCTCCTAGGGAGCGTCTGAACAGCTGTTATTGTCAGGAAGTTCCTCCTAATGTTCAGTTGGAATCTTTTTTCCTGTAATTTGCACCCATTGCTCCATTGCTCTCTGGAGCAGCAGAAAACAAGTTTGCTCCATCCTCAGTATACAGTATACAGTATTCAAATACTTATAAAGGGCTGTCATAGCACCTCTTAACCCTCTCTTCCCCAGGCTAAAAATACCCAGCTCCCTGATGACCTTGGACAAGGCACACTCTATCTGCCGCAGAAGAAGGAAATGGCAAAACTCTGAAGAAATCTTGCCCAGAAAATCCCATGATTTAGGGTCACCATAAGTCAGGAATTATTTGAAAGCACACAACAACAGCACTATTATGAGCAAGATCTACAACAAAATGTTGCAGGGTGCTAGCCGGCCAGCCAACCATACTTCTTTTAAGCTACTCTATTCTGTTCACTACTCTCCTTGATTTTCTGTTCATCCCAAATTCTGCAAAAAGCAAAACACAACAAAATAACAATAACAAAAGAAGACAAAAGACAAACTTGAAGGTTACTGTGCCCACTCTTCTGTCCTCTCTCTGGAGTTTATCACATGGGGGAAATCCCGTGCGGAAACGGGGCTTTAAATTAAACAAAACCTGCAAAAGCGGGTGTTTTTTCAGACAATGTCGCTGTTAAAAGGAGGTTAATCTGAACAGAAATTAGACAAAAACTGCTTCTTTTTATTTTCAGAAGATCTTGAAAGTAAAAAGAAGCAGTGTTTGTCTAATTTCCGTTCGGATTAACCTCCTTTTAACAGCGCTTTCACTTTTCACACAGGGCAGAACGGGAGAAATCCCGTTCATTGAAAGCTTCCGCTTTTGTGGGGTTTTTTTTACTTTAAAGCCTGTTTCTGCACGGGGCTCCCCGTGTGATAAACTCCATAGTTCCTATGTGGCAGGGGATTGGACTGGATCTTTTCCAACTGTATGATTCTATGATTCTAGGTCTTTATAACATGGGGGGGGGGGAACAAACCCTACTACAAGGCAGAGTGATGCAACTGCTTCTGGCAGCAGATGCCGGGACCAGTGGAGAAAGCTGTACCACCAGGTGCTTCTCTTGTGCCTCTGAAAATTTTTCAAACTTGTCCGAGAGAGCTGCAGAAAGGGGGTAGATATCTGGGGGCAAAATGAGTACGTTGCCTCTCCAAATATTAGTTCTTCCCTCAATTAAATTGTCCTCTGGTGTTCAGATTTCCAGCATTGCAGAGCCTGAGATTTTGAAAATAATTCACACCCAGAATTCTTTTTCATTTGCTGTGTTTTCATCCCCTTGCCTCATTTTGCCTCCTCTTTTCTTTGGATGCGTAAACGGTCTTTTCAAATACACACCGAAGTTCTGTTCAAAATTCTCCTAAATCGCTTCAATGCTAGAAATTTGGCCACTGAAGAAAACATCCATTGGGAGGGGCTGAATTTTTAGTGGGCAATGCTCTCATGCTAGATAGTATGTCCTTCACATATAATTTAACTTGCTGCCCTCAAGTGTAATGAAAAAATCTGCCTCATCAGCAGGACGGAAAGAAGGTTCAGGTGCCATTTCATTTCCAGGGGACAACAGACAACATTCACCTTTGCCTCAGGCTGCAAAATATCTTGGGATGGCCCTACTTTGACTTTGACGTTTCCTGAGCTTATTGAGTCCTTGGAGTCAGTGCTTTACAAAAAAAAAAAACCAGAGGGGGATTACAATTTTAATTTTCATTCCTTTAACAAGATGACTGAACTCATCTGAGAAAGTGGATTGAAATTCACAGAAGTCTCTGCTAAAATTAGCCTTAAAGTTGCTACTAGATTCATTAAGTTCACTGAAACGGTGACTTAATTGTGGGTGTCTATTATAGAACCTCAGCTAGACAAGATTTGAATGATGCCTTCCCAAGATAAATGACCAAATATTTAAAAAGGAGAGATATACAGTGGGCCTTTGGTATCTGCTGGGGTTTGGTTCCAGGAGCCCTTCCTCCCCCCGGATACCAAAATCATGGATTTTGGTCCCATTAAATACAATAACACAATAAAATGTCCATTATATAAAATGGCAAAACCAAGCCTTGCTTTCTGGAATGTATATATATATATATCTAAATATTTTCAAACTGTGGGGGTTTGAATCCATGGATAAAGAATCTGTGGATACAGAGAGCCAACGGTAGTAGTAAAGGGAGACTTCACCTATACAGATATTTGTTGGAAGTCTGACATGGCCCAACAAATTCCTCTCTAACCTTGCAGACAGTTTCATTGTACAAAAGGAGGAGAAAGCAATAAGATGTTCAACTATCTTGTCTTTGATCCTAACCAACAGAGATGAACTGGTCAGTCGGGTGGAAATAGTGGGAACTTTGGTGGGAACAACCATGTCTTCTTTGCGGGAAAAGGAAGATAGTCAAAGGCCTGGAAACCAACCTTTATGAAGAATGACTTAGGGAACTGGGTATGTTTTAACATGGATAAGAGAAGACTGAGAGGTGGTATGATAGCTGTCTTTAAATATTTAAAGGGATATCCTGTAGAAGATGGAGAGAGCTTGTTTTCTGAAGCTGTAGAGCAGGGGTAGGCAACCTTTCCCCTTTAAGGGCTGAGGGACTTCAGCTCCCAGAATCCCAGGAGCTATTGGCCAACATGAGACTATTGGCCAACATGGCTGAGGCTTCTGGGAGCTGAAGTCCCTCGGCCCTTAAAGGGGAAAGGTTGCCTACCCCTGCTGTAGAGACTAGAACATGACCCAATAGACTCAAATTAGATGAAAAAGGAATTCCACCTAAACATTAGGAAGGGCTTTTTTTCAGTGGCATCACCATGGTTGGTGTGACCTAGGAGTTTATCACACAGGGGAAATCCCATGCGGAAACGGGGCTTTAAATTAGAAAAAAACCACAAAAGCGGTTAGATTTTCAGATGACGTCGCTGTTAAAATGGGGTTAACCCAAACGGAAAGTAGTCAGAAACTGCTTCTTTTTACTTTCGGAAAACCCCGAAAGTAAAAAGAAGCAGTTTCTGACTACTTTCCGTTCAGGTTAACCCCATTTTAACAGCAATGTGTGTGAAAATCTGCCCGTTTTGTGGGTTTCCCCCACCTTTTAAACCCGTTTCTGCACAGGATTTCCCCCGTGTGATAAACTCCCTAGTGAGGGTGCCAAGAAAGGGCTGCTGGGAAAGGGCAGCAATGGTGGTCTGAAACAAGGAGAAAGCAACAAGAGGATCAACTATCTTGTCTTTGATCCAAACTAACAGAGATGAACTGGTCAACAGAGTGGAAATAGTGGGATCCTTAGTGGGAATGACCATGCCTCCTTTGTGGGAAAGGGAAGAGGATCAAAGGTCTGGAAGCCAAACTTGATAAGAATGACATCGGAGATTATCGCACAGGAAATCCTTGCCAGGTTACATGCGGGTTGTAACCGTCAGCAACAGATCTTATCACACTGCCCTGTGCCTGGGCAGTAGGCAGCCTGTATGCAACCTGGGCTTCTCCTGGCAGCTTTTCAAGAATGGGATTTTCCTGGAAAGGGCTGGGAGGGGGACAGTTTGCCCTGCCATCCCTTTCCTCCCACTGCCTTGCTTGCCTGGTCACCCAGCCATCTGCCCAATTGCCTGGCCAGAGTCAGAAAGGTCCAGTTGGGTGGGAGGATAAGGTAGTGAGAGAGAAGTCTCCCTCTTTTTGCGGAGGGGTTCTGGCTGATGGGGGGGCAGTTGAGGGCCTAGTGCAGTCCACATAACAGCTGTAACAGCTGTTCGACAATGGAACAGACTGCTTTGGAGGGAGGGTATCCATCTTTGGAAGTCATTAAGAAGAGGTTGGATGAGCATCTTTCAGGTGTGCTTTAATTGAGTCCAGGTAGACCACAAGTTGAACATGAGTCAACAGTGTGATGCAGCAGCTAAAAAGGCCAATGCAATTTTAGGCTGCATCAGTAGAAGTATAGTGTCTAGATCAAGAGAAGTAATAGTGCCACTCTATTCTGCTTTGGTCAGGCTTCACCTGGAATAATACTGTGTCCAGTTCTGGGCACCACAATTCAAAAAGGATGTGGAGAAACTGGAGCGTGTCCAAAGGAGGGCAACTAAAATGGTGAAGGGTCTGGAAAGCAAGCCCTATGAGGAACGACATAGGGAACTGGGGATGTTTAGCCTGGAGAAGAGAAGGCTGAGAGGTGATATGATAGCCGTGTTTAAATATTTGAAGGGATGTCATATCGAGGAGAGAACAAGCTTGTTTTCTGCTGCTCCAGAGACTAGGACCCGAAACAATGGATGCAAGCTGCGAGAAAAGAGATTCCACCTCAACATTAGGAGGAACTTCCTGACAGTAAGGGCGGTTCGAGAGTGGAACACACTCCCTTGGAGAGTAGTGGAGTCTCCTTCCTTGGAGGTCTTTAAGCAGAGGCTGGATGGCCATCTGTCAGGGATGCTTTGATTGGGAGTTCCTGCATGGCAGAATGGGTTTGGACTGGATGGCCCTTGGGGTCTCTTCCAACTCTATGATTCTATGATTCTATGCCTGGCAGAGTGTTCAACTAACCTAGTCTAACGTCACCCAGTGGGATGCCATAGCTTAGCAGGCATTCAAACCAGCCCAAGCCCAACAGTGAAACCACTGGCTCTGGTGGACAAGCACATGGGCAAAAATTGGCTCATAACTTTGCTACAGTCACTCACTCCCAATTTTACTTGCTCTTGTGCCTTCACTTGACCATCTCCCCCAAATGAAGCTATGAAGAATGTCTAAAATGGAGAAAGGCTTTTACAGATATTTAACCTTATTGTTAGTATTATAATTTTTTGTACCCCATTTCCCCCTCAAAATTGGGACTAAAAGTGGCTCATAGTACAAAAACACAGTAAACACAGACACAGACACAGACACACAAAACCTTGGTATGTCACTGGTGCTGTTGGTGTTGCTAATGCGTTAAACAACTTGCTATTTTTCCACTGGTTTAATTTAATTTCTTATATTGCTTTATTTGGCAGATATATTTTATTCTCTTGCTGCAATAATATTTTTAGTCTGTTCTACTTTATGTTTTTATGAGAAGTGGATTGTTGTTTCTTATTCTGGATTGTTTCAATCTGCTGTGAGATACCTTGATAGAAGAATGCGGAACCATAGGGATTTAAATTTTTATGACAGGATATCTGTATTGGTTTTTGGTTTTTTTAGTGACATTTTAGTGGACTTTGGCATCTGATTTTTTTTAAATATATATATTATATTTTGCATGTTCCTTTGGACAAACAAATTTAAACAATGAAAGGTAAGACAGATGCTTCTTAAAGAAATATAAAAACAGACTTTCTTCCTGCTTTTGCTTCCTCAATAGATTCATGAGCTAGATTTGGAGGTGAAGAAAACATTTTTGAAAGTTAAGCACTTATTTACTAGCAATGAGATTACAGAGGAACCAGACGTCCATTCCCCAACCAATGGAAACATAACAATATGAAGGATCCTGCTGATCAGACCAAAAGCTTGAGTATTCTGCAAACTGATGCCTGAAAGAAAGCCTCTCAACCAAACATGACTGCCATAGCATCCACCCATTCATGTTCTTTTTCTTTTTTGGGGGGGATCAATTTTTATTGTTAAAATGTCAACATGTAAAAACAACAATGATTGTCTTAACAGTTATTAATAACAAAATAACTAATCAATAACAATATGGATATGATAATGTAGAAGAAGGGTATGAAGGAAAGTTAAAGAGATTCAGAGTGTTAATGAAGTTCTAATGTTAATCGGATCCTGACACGGTTGAGTCTTCATGAAGAATGTCTTTCCAGAATTCTTGATGCTGTCGTATAGGGTCTAAATCTAAGTTATGGATCTGATGCAAATTATCGTTGATGTACTCTATGAAAAGAAACTGTTTTTCAGTAAATGATGTTTTTCCAATTTGTCTTTTTGACTTTTTTATATTGTCTGTGAGTTTCTCCATCAGCCAAATTTCCTCCACCAATTTTCTATTAAAAATTCACCTGTTTTCCTAGTTCTTAGCAATTTCCAAGCTGGCTATTGCTATAAGGAAGAACATCGAAGCTTTGTCTTTCCGCATTTTGTTTTCTGCAAGGAATAGTGAGAGAAGTAGTAGTCCTGGGCAAAAATTCACCTTTTATTTTGTTATCTTTCGTATGATGTCTACTATATCAGACCAGAACATATTTATTTTGGGGCATTCTCACCTATTCATGTTCTTCAGCAACTGGTATTTGGAGATAGTCTATTTCAAGAGAGGTTCCATTTCTAACTATTGTGACTCATCAGAACATTTTTTAAAAAGCCATACTGGGTCAGACCAAAAACTTCTCTAGTTCAGCATTCTGTTCCCACAATAAAAATGGTTAGATACTTGGGGCAAGCCCACAGACAGAATATCCATCTTCCTTCTTGTGGTCCCCCACAACTAGTATTGAGAGGTGGACTGCCTCTGACCATGAAGGCCTCAGTTGTCCTTCCCCAGCTGTAAATGCTTTTTGTTGTGCAATAATCAGAATTATACATGGTGCAATAGGCCTTCAGTGTCTGCTGGAGTTTGTCTCCAAGACTTCCAGTGGATACCAAAATCTGTGGATGCTCCAGTCCCATTTCATACAACGGTGTAGTGAAATGGTGTCCCTTACATAAAATAGCAAACTCAAGGTTTGCTTTTTGGAATTTATATCTTTTTGGAATATCTCCAAACCATGGATGGTTGAATCCATGGAGAAATAATCTGTGGATGCCCAGGGCCAATTGTATTGTGCCAAGTGTGGCTGTACTATAGATTTGTAAAAGGTCATTATGACAGTGTCAATTCAATTGCCAGCTCCTTTTCTAATGATGTTCAAGATGAAATCAGCCATTTCCATTGCAGCCACACAAGCTACAATATCCCTACTTTGGTTTTTAAGGTATCAAGGAGGAGGGTTTCAACATTGGCCAGAAGGTTATTAATTTTGACTACTTGCAGATATTTTTTTTACAAAACCACGGCAACACAATACATTCCATTAAAACAATCCTCATCTTCATCATCCAGCTGAAGGTGGTAACCATCTCAGGACCATGAAAGCAATAACAAAATAATTAATCATTTGGTACCCTGTAGGGATTTGAATGTTAGACCAGGACCAAGTTTTGAATCTCTGCTGATTCCTTTCAGTATCAGAGGAAAGCAATATTTAAAAAATTCCCCTGAAGAAATATTGCCAAGAAAACCTTAGGGACCTTATCGCTCTGCTCAAATAATGCAGCTTACCCCTTCTGAATTGAAGTCTGATTTGGGAGGCAGCCAGGTCCTATTGCAAGGATTTTGCTGCCAAAGCTGCCGGGTGAGTCCAGCCCAGCTGCAGCCTGGGTCCCCAGCGTGCTTTGGCAGCTTTATTTCGAAACCAGGAGTTTTCTGACTTGAAAAAATGGCCATCAAACCATGCGAGGACCTGGGCTGCAGCTGGGCTGTACTCACCTGGCAGCTTTGGCAGCAGATTCCTTGCAATAGGATCCAACTGCCTCCCGAATTATACTTCAGTTCGGAAGAGGTAAAACAGATTATTTGAGTAGTGTGATGACCTCCTAGGATAAGGTCACTGCAAGCTGGAGTCAGTATGAAGGCACATAACAACAAGACACCAAAGTACACTTCTGATCGATAGTTTCTGAGGCTCAACTATGAAAGACACTTGGTGGTCCAGTTCTACCTGATCATGGGGAGAGGGGGTCAGCCCTCCCCAGCCTCCTCCCATTTTAGGTTCCTACTACTACACTAAAGGGGGGATGCAGATGGGCAGCCATGGGCCGCCCTGGGAAGTGGCGGATTGGGGCCAAGGCTGCCCCATGCCTCGGCCCCGATCCTCCCTTTCACCACCTGGGGAAGGAGCACTAAAATAGCGCTCCTTCTGCAAGCTGCAAAAGGGGTGCCACAAGAGGCATCGTGCACTTCTTCGGCGTCTCTTCCGACTCAGCATGTCTGGATGCTGAGCCAGAAGGACGTAATTGGAGCGCCCGTTGTGTGCAACAACGGACACTCCGATTACATCCTCAAGAAGGGGTTGGGGTGCCCAGCGTGAGGCTGCCCCTCCCCTTCCTTGCCTCCAAGACGGCGCAAAGCACCGTCTGCAAAGGGGGTAAGTCTTCCCTATCCATGGATTCTTTATCCATGAATTCAAACATCCACAACTTGGAAATATTTTAAAAATATATAAATTCCAAAAAGCAGACCTTGATTTTGCCATTGTATAGAATAGGACTTTAGCATCAATGGATTTTGGTATCCATGGAGGGTCCTGGAACCAAACTCCAGCAGATACCAAGGGCCCACTGTACTTCTGCCGCCATCAGGTCATATGTGGACTTTGGATCATTGGCTGGCATCGAAGGTTTTCACCCAAAGGGATGTTGCGTGACTTCTAGTTTGTTGTTAAAAATATAGGAGATTGTAAACCAGACTTACCATCTTGTAACTTTCAGGATTCATGTATTTGGTCATTAACAACCAAATGTGACACACACACCCCACTATCTTCCTTTTAAGCTGGGAAAGGCAGAGCAAAGAGTTTCTGAGACAGTGCAGATGGTGGCACAGGGAAATGAGAACTGCACTGCTCTCCCAGTCACAGGGCGCCTTGGGAGAAATAGTGGTGGCAGGGGTCTCTCCATCTGCCCATCTCAATGTCCCACTACCAGGAGAGAATCATAGAAGAATCATAGAATCATAGTGTTGGAAGAGAGACCCTAAGGGTCATTCAGTCCAATCTCCTGCAGTCCTCATCTCCCAGTGCCCCGATCTTCACTGCCTTGGCAAACATTTGGTTGGGGCACTGCTTGGCTTAAAAGAACAGTTTTTCAGGGGTAGCATCAGCAGAAATACTGACAACGATAGGGTCTGCCATCATAGCTATGTCTGCCAAGGCAGGACGAAGACTTTCATCCAAACATCAGCCTGAAGGGAAATAGAAAGTTTATTTGTGACAACCGTATACAGGCTATAGTCAACAAATCACCGTCTTACAGAAAATGATTAAAACATTTTTAAAACTTTGACAATCAAAGTTGGCTCTATAACCTATATAACAACAAATGTTTAAACGAAAATTTCAAAAATGTTTCATACTAAGCATATCACAATGTTACATAATCCATTTGAATTAGTGTAAATATGTTTTATCACAGATTCCCATACAGGCCATTATCCTCAAAATCAAATCTAAGTTTAGCTGCTTTCGCAGCGAATCTGGCAATATTAAACTTAACAGACTTTGCTGTATTAGATAAGCAAAGTGATCTTGTTATCATAGAATCATAGAGTTGGAGGAGACCACAAGGGCCATCTAGTCCAACCCCATTCTGCCTTGCAGGAACTCACAATCAAAGCATCCCTGACAGATGGCCATTGGAGTAGTTTTAAACTGTTTCAGGCCCAAAACATGAAAAAACCCTAGATTTTTGGGGGAATCTGGAGGCTTTGCAGGCTTCAGGAGGATTTTAGGGATGCAAAATGGCCCAATTCTATGCTAGAGACTTGATAGGGACCAGCTGACACTTATTCATTGTTACTTTTTTTAGAAAATGAGGAGTAGAAACTTGATTGAGGAATGGGAGGAAATGCTGCAATTCTTTGGAAGTAACATGACTTTCTCGCTGTGCTGCAGGTTGTCACACATATCCCTCACTAATAGCATTAGTTTCCCCTCACTATGTGGAAGACCAACACTTAAGATATGAAGTTTTCATAGAATCATAGAATCATAGAATTGGAAGGGACCACAAGGGTCATCCAGTCCAACCCCATTCTGCCATGCAGGAACTCAAAATCAAACCATCCCCGACAGATGGCCATCCAGTCTCTGTTTAAAGACCTCCAAAGAAGTTTTAATCAGATATGTCATGGACAACTGTAATGGAGACATTCGAGTTGACATCACCCAGTGTGGAATGCAAAAGTTGGAAGCAAAGAAGAATCAAAAACAGTAGGCAGATTTGGACTAGGCAAAAGAAATGAAGCAAGTGAGCATCTGATTTTTGTGAAGCCAACAACTTATTCATTGCAAACACATTTTTCATACAACCAGAGAAAAGGTTATACACATTGACATCACCAGATGGTCAACACAAAAACCAAATAGATTACATAATTTGAAGTGAAAGATGGTGAAGCTCTATACTGGTGGCCAAGACTAGACCAGGTGCTGATTGTGGCACAGATCACAAACTACTCATTTCAAAAATAAAGGTAAAACTCAAGAAGAGAACAAAACTAGCCATCATACCAAAATATGATTTAAACAACATTTCCACAGAATTAATTGACAAAATAAGGAACAGATTTGCAGTACTAAGTATAATCATGAACTGGAAGAGCTTTGGTCTGAAGTCAGGGACATAATAAAAGAAGGCTGGGCCTTCCCCTCCCTTCTCTCTCCTTCTCCTTCTACTTCTAATTATGTAGTCTATCTGGTTTTTGTGTTTACTATCTGGAGATGTCCAGGTGTATAGTCTCCTATCTGGTTGTATGAAGCAGGTATTTGCAATGAATAAATTATTGGTCTCACAGAATTCTATCAGACACACTCCTGCTTTATTTCTTGTTCCTAATCCCAATCTTCCTACTGTTTTTGATTCTTCTTTGTTGCCAATTTTAGCATTCAAGTCTCCAATGATTAGTTTGAAATCTTGTGATGGTATGTTGTCAATTTCTTCCCAGACTGCGTCATAGAATCTCTCAATGTCTTCTTCATCTGCATCTGTGGTTGGTGCATATACTTGGATTATTATGATGTTTATAGGTTTACCCTGAAGCCTTATTGATAATATACAGTCTGACTTTGAGTTGTTTATGTATGTTTCAATTTATATGGGATATGTTGATGTATATGTACATATATGTCTTTTTATGTTTTTGTTTAATATTTTTTAAAAGGGAGTAAAATGCTAAACATTAAAAAATAATAATGATGACAGAAGAACTACAAAAACTCACCCTAGACAATGAGACAATGGAAATATTAAAGAGTTCCCATTTCTTGGTTGAAACATAGATCAGAACACAGACTGCAGTCAAGAAATCAGAAGTCTAGCACTGGGAAAGGCAGCTATGAAAACAACAGACAAGATCCATAAGTGTAAAGACATAACTCTGAACATTAAATTGAGGATTGTCCAAGCCATTGCATTCTCCATCACCATGTATGGCTGTGAGAGTTTGACAGTGGAGAAAGTGGATAGAAAGAAAATGAACTCCTTTGAGATGTGTTGCTGGAGAAGAATGCTGAGGATATCACGGATGGCCAAGAAGACAAACAAATGGGTCCTAGAACAGATCAAGCTCAAACTCTCCCTGGGAGCCAGGATGATTAAATTGAGGCTGTCGTACTTTGGCAATATCATAAGGCAAAATTAATCATTAGAAAAGGCAATGATACTTGGAAAGGTAAAGCAAAGCAAAGCAAAGCAAAGCAGCTTATTTATATACCGCTTCATGGGATGTCTAAGCGGTTTACAATTGTGAGCTGATTGCCCCCCAACAATCTGGGTACTCATTTTAGCGACAGTAAAGGGCAGTAGAAAGAGAGGAAGACCACATAGACTGGACCTGCAGGACCTGAGAAGAGAGGTTGAGGGCAGGAGGTCTTAGAGAGGTCTCATCCACAGGGTCCCATGAGTCAAAGTCAACTCAAAGGCAGTTAACAACAACAACATGTGAGGCCTTATGCCGTAGTTTGTTTAGTGCAACAGATGTGGTACTTAGATGGCCTATATATCCCATTACTCACCAATAAGTATGAAAGTTCAGTGGGACACTAGACTTCTCATCCATGGTTGTATTAGTCATTCCCTTTCCCAATAAAAACTAATTCCTAACAATGTTTTTTTTTGTTTTGTTTATGTGTGTCTGTTTCTCTGTGTATCTATATTTATATCTTATGTCTCACTGAAATTACAATAAACAAACATACTATGTCTTCAGCAGCCACATAGCTATATTTCACAACAGAACTCAGCTTAAGTATAAATGCAGATATCTAAACTATAGGAGAAGTCCTTGGAGGAAAGCTCACTGATTTCTTCCACAACAATGGTCTCTTCTACAATACTCCTCATTGGCTTCTGTAATAAACCAAAAATAAGTTTTTGGCCATCTCTAGACCTAATCCCTTCAGGACTACCCCAAACCACAGCCCTTCAGTTCTTACCTCAATCTCTATAGTGTCCCCATAGTTTACCACAAAACTGAAAGCAAAAAGGGTTTATCCCCAGGGGGTGAAGGTAGGAGCAAACACCTTTTAAAAACCAAATTAGGAGTAGTAGCTAATACTGCAGAAGAGAGGATCAAACTTCAAAATGACCTTAGATAGATTAGAAAGCTGACTAAAGGGATGGTGGCAGTTATCTACAAACTTCTACTGGAACACACATATGGAGAAGTCCAATATATGCACTCATTTTGGCAAGGAGAATTGAAAACTATGCTTTCAGACACTGCATGGGTTTATATTTGGTCTTCACCCCCATACAAACTCCATTCAGCATCTGTGAGGGAGAATACTTTGAAAACCATCCATAGGTGGTAACACTGTAACACTGTCTAAAATGGTTAAAATGCTACTCCAGATTGCTACAGGGGTTGTAAATTTAGAGGCTCTTATATGCATATGTGGATTGAATGTCCTTTGAGACCCTTTAAAAGCCTGCCTGTTCCACCACCACTTCCTTGACTGTGGAGTGAGCCTGACAGTCGTGTCTAGGTGGGGCTTTTATTTAGCCCACCCCGCCCTTTCAATGCAGAGCGGCTGTGGCAGCAACGGGGCCGGGGAGGCTTAGGTGGAGGCGGTAGAGCCCGCCAGACTCCACCACCACCTGGCAGCAAGGCAGCTACGGTGGCAATGGGGCCAGGGAGGCCCAGGCGGACCCTTTAAAAGCCCGCCTGTTCCACCACCACCTTGGCGGCGGCAGCAGCGATGGGGCTAGGGAGGCTAAGGCGGAGGTGCTAGGGCCAGCCAGACTCCATCACCACCCAGCAGTGAGGCAGCTGTGGCGGCAACAGGGCCGGGGAGGCCCAGGCAGACCCTTTAAAAGCCCACCTGTTCCACCACCACCTCGGCAGCAGAGCGGCTGAGGCAGTGACGGGGGCCGGGGAGGCTTAGGCGGAGGCGCTAGGGCCTGCCAGACTCCATCACCACCTGGCAGCGAGGCAGCTGCAGAGGCAACAGGGCCGGGGAGGCCCAGGCAGACCCTTTAAAAGCCCGCCTGTTCCACCACCACCTCAGCAGCAGAGTGGCTGTGGTGGCAATGGGGCCGGGGAGGCTTAGGCGGAGGTGCTAGGGCCCACTAGACTCCATCACCACTCGGCAGTGAGGCAGCTGCACCAGTAATGGGGCTGGGGTGGCCCAGGCAGTCCCTTTAAAAGCCTGCCTGTTCCACAACCACCTCATCAGTGGAGAGGCTGCGGCAGTGACAGGGCTGGGGAGGCTTAGGTGGAGGTGCTAGGGCCCACCAGACTCCATCACCACCCAGCAGCGAGGCAGCTGCGGCGGCAATGGGGCCGGGGAGGCCCAGGCAGACCCTTCAAAAGCCCACCTGTTCCACCACCACCTTGGCAGCAGAGCAGCTGCAGTGGCAACGGGGCCAGGGAGGCTTAGGTGGAAGCACTAGGGCCCACCAGACTCCATCACCACCCAGCAGCAAGGCAGCTGTGGCAGCAACGGGGCCGGGTAGGCCCAGGCAGACCTTATAAAAGTCCACCTGTTCCACCACCACCTTGGCTGTGGAGTGACTTAAGAGCAGCATTAGCGACGAGCCTGACAATCATGTCTGGATGGGGCTTTTATTTAGCCCGCCCAGCCCTTTCAATACCTGGAACACTGTGAGGGCCATCTGAAAAGTGCAGAGATTGGGCAGAAACATTTAGCCCGCTCCAACTTAATTGTTTCATCTAGTTTTGGAGTTAACAGATCTCCATGAGCACTGTCATCTGGCTCTTTCCCCCTATACCGTTGAGAAATAAGGGGAGGGAGGTCATAAGGCTGTATTAACACTCTAGTTTCCAATTTGGCCAAGAATGATCTGGGAGAGGGAATTGAAGTTGTGCAGGGTAAAGGGAGGTATGGTGGGAACAGAGTGAGGCAATGTTGCAAAAGAAGGTGGGATCATTGTTTGAAAACTATCTCGCCTTCTGCTCACTCTATTTCTCGAACTGGCTTGGAGAGCCTACCAGCCGTTCCACAGAACCTTACCTTGCTCCTGTGCAATGCCAGATCGGTTAAGAATAAGACTCACATTATCCACAATCCTAGATGAGGATGCTGACCTGGTTTGCTTTATGGAAACCTGGCTGGGAGAGGATAGCACCATAACGTGGACGCAGGCCCTCCCGGCTGGGTACTCCATCAGCGAGCAGGTATGGGGAAGTGGGCAGGGGGGGGCGGAGTGGCTCTGGTTCACAAAAACAACTTGAGCTTGACCAGGATACCTGTCCGGAACACAGTCCTCTTTGAATACATGTACCTAAGCCTGTGGACCAGAGATAGTTTGGGGATTCTGCTAGTATACCAACCCCCAACCCCCCCCCCCATTGTCTAGCAGACTCCCTAACCGAGCTGACACAGCTGGTCTCAGAGTTGCTGCTGGAATCGCCCAGACTTTTAGTCTTAGGCGACTTCAACATCCCTCTGGAGACCAGTCTGTCAACTCTTACAGGCGTGGCTCAGGAGTTCATTATTATTATTATTATTATTATTATTATTATTTCTACACCACCTTTTGCCGTAGCAATCAAGGCAGCTTACAGCTAAAATGGATACAAACCCCGACAATAAACAATAACACCCCCCTATTAAAAATATATTAAATACAATCTCTGTTAAAACCAATTTAAATAGAAAACAAATTTAAAAAAAGACAGACAATGAGTTGCATCAATTAAAACTATTGGCACTCCGGGGCAAGTAGGAATGGAGGAGAGGAGAGTATCTTGTGGGGAGAGACTAAGTTTAAAGGTGATTCTATTCCGGATAGGCCTGCCAGAAGAGATCTGTCTTGATGGCTTTTTTAAAGCCATCTAAGGGGGGATGCAGACCAGGGCGTCAGAGACGCCCTGGTCCAGAGCGCCACCGGAATTCAGCCTCCGGACCGCGGAGCTCCTGCGGCGCATCTAAAAGGAGCACCAAATTGGCGCTCCTTTTAGATTTAAGGGAAAGTGCACCCCAAAAGCGGTGGGTGCACTTTCCCTGGCTCAAACACCGCGGCGCGTTCGGCTGTCGTGGCGTGAGGGCAACCCGGAAGCGCCGGTCATGCGGATGGCCGGCGCTTCCAGGGGTGACCTCAGGAGGAGGAAGGGCCGCCGCTCGTGCAGCTGCCCCTCCTCTTCCCTGCCCGGAAGACAACTCTTTTAGTCATCTGCCGAGGCAGTAAGTTGGTTATCTGACGGATCTCTTTCGGCAAGGCGTTCCAGAGTCTGGGAGCGGTAGCAGAAAATATCCTCTGGGAGGTTGCCATCAGTCTAGTTCTTGTGGAATCCATGACAAACATGAGCCTATCCCAATTGGTCGTCAGGCCTACTCATTGTGCAGGTCATACTCTCGATGCAGTCTTTAGTACGCAACAGGAATATCCATGAGCAGAGGTTATTAAAACCTTCGCATTGTCATGGACGGATCATTGCCTGGTTAAGGCTGAACTAAGAGCCACAGTCCACCCCTCCAAGGCTTTCTGGAATCCAATTGGTTCCATTAGAATGGTCCACCTTCGAAGGCTAATGCAACCAATTGGATTCCAGAAAGCCTTGGAGGGTTCAATGACTGGTAATGCCTGTGATTCAGTTGAAGCTTTGGTTAATACCTGGAATACTAATCTTGCCAAGGCTATTGACACAATTGCTCCCAAGCGTCCTTTCCAATCCACTCCCAACCATAAGCCCTGGTATACAGAAGAGCTTAGGAGGATGAAACGGGTTGGACAACGAGCACACCTGGCGGAAAACTCAACTCTTATCTGACAAGACTCGTCATAGGAATTTCCTTGATTTCTATCGAGAGGCAATACGTGCAGGGCAGAGATCTTTCTGTTCTGCATGTATTGCATCTGCAGAGTCCCATCCAGCGGAGCTGTTTAGGGTGGTAGGGGAGCTGATGCGGATGCCACCTGTGCAGAACCCACTTCTCAACCCGACAATGGCCTGCTGCAATGCATTTAACAACTTCTTCACAGATAAAATCTCTCAGATAAGAGCCGGCTTAGATGCCAGTATTGACACAGAATTTTACTGGATTAGTTCCAATCTGTGAGTACCGATGATGTAGACAAGCTCTTTGGTAGAGTGAGGAAAACTACCTGCCTTCTCGATCCTTGCTCATCCAGCCATGGCCATCCGGGGGGGGGGGGATGCCTTGAGGGTGTTCCTCAAGGACATCATTTATGCATCCCTCAGGGAGGGTTTTGTTCCATCTTGTTTAAAGGAAGCAGCGGTTAAAGGAAGAAGCTCCCTGGACCCTTTGAATATGAATAACTACAGGCTGGTCTCATTGTTACCATTCCTGAGCAAAGTGATCAAGAGAGCGGTAGCTCTTCAACTCCAAGCTATCTTGAATGAAACTGATTATCTGGATCCATTTCAAATGGGCTTTAGGACAGGATTTGGAGTTGAGACTGCCATGGTTGCCTTGACTGATGACATTCGTTTGAGCATCGACAGGGGTAGTGTGACCCTGCTGGTACTCTTAGACCTCTCAGCAGCCTTTGACACTATCGATCATAACATCCTCTTGGATCCCCTGAGGGGGCTGGGAATCAGAGGCGCTGCTTTGCAGTGGTTCCGTTCCTTCCTCTTGGGTAGATTCATAGAATCATAGAATCATAGAGTTGGAAGAGACCACAAGGGCCATCCAGTCCAACCCCCTGCCATGCAGGAACTCCCAATCAAAGCATCCCTGACAGATGGCCATCCAGCCTCTGCTTAAAGACCTCCAAGGAAGGAGACTCCACAACTCTCCGAGGAAGTGTGTTCCACTGTCAAATCGCCCTTACTGTCAAGAAGTTCCTCCTAATGTTGAGGTGGAATCTCTTTTCTTGCAGCTTGCATCCATTGTTTCTGGTCCTAGTCTCTGGAGCAGCAGAAAACAAGTTTGTTCCCTCCTCGATATGACATCCCTTCAAATATTTAAACACGGCTATCATATCACCTCTCAGCCTTCTCTTCCAGAGGGTGTTGCTCAGGGACAGTAGATCTGCTAGGAAGGAGCTCAAGTGCAGCATCCCTCAAGGTGCCATTCTGTCCCCACCATTATTTAACATCTATATGAAGCCGCTGGGAGAGATTATTCGGAGACATGGGGCGGGGTGTTATCTGTATGCTGATGACATCCAGATATATTTCTCTATGTCCCGGTCCTCAGTCTCGACTTCAGATGGCATCTCTCCTCTCAATGACTGTCTTAAGGCAGTAATGGACTGGATGAGGAAAAACAGATTGAAATTGAATCCAGATAAAATGGAGGTATTTACAGTAGCGGCCCCAAAATCAGGTATCAGGATACAACCTCCAGTCCTGGACGGGGTCACACTCTCCGCGAAGGACTGTGTTCGCAGTCTGAGTGTGCTCCTGGAATCGTCGCTTCAGATGATTAATCAGGTGAATGCGACAGTCAGGAGCGCCTGTTATCAGCTTCGGCTGATACGCCAGCTGCGCCCTTTCCTGGAAGTAAGGGACCTTGAAACTGTGGTACATGCTCTGGTAACTTCCTGTCTGGACTTCTGTAATATGTTTTACATGGGGCTACCCTCATGCTTGGTTTGGAAATTTCAATTAGTGCAAAATATGGCAGCCAGGTTGGTCTCCGGTACATCTAAAAGAGACCATATAACACCTGTACTGAAGTCAGACACACATTCTAGACTTTAGGAAAGCTGATTTTAGTAAACTTAGAGAAATACTGGGGGTGATCCCATGGACAGGAATACTAAAAGAGAAGGCAGTTCAAGATGGATTGGAGTTTCTCAAAAGGGAGATACTGAAGGCACAACTTCAAACCATGACAATGAGGAGGAAAAATGGGAGGTGTCTCAAGAAACCAGGATGGATGACTAAGGAACTTGCAACTGAACTAAGTTTTAAATGGAACATGTATAAGAAATGGAAAAATGGGGAAATCACCAAAGAGGAATTCAAACAAATAGCTAGCACGTGTAGGGGTAAAGTCAGAAAAGCTAAAGCACAGAATGAACTCAGGCTTGCTAGAGAGGTTAAGAACAATAAAAGGGGCTTTCTGGGTATGTCAATAGCAAAAGGAAGAAGAAGGAAATGATAGGGCCACTGTGTGGAGAAGATGGCAAAAAGTTAACAGGGGACAGAGAAAAGGCAGAATTACTCAACACCTTCCTTGCTTCAGTCTTCTCCGAAAAGGCAAAGGGTGCTCAACCTGAGGATAATGGAGCAGAGAACAGAATAGGAGAATTTCAGCACAGAATAAGTAAATAGATAGTACAGGAATACCTGGTTAATCTAAATCAGGGGCAGGCAACCTAAGGCCTGGGGGCCGAAAGTGGCCCCCTGAGGGCTTTGGACCGGCCCCAGGCCGGTCCTCCGCTGCCACCACCAGCCTTGATGATATTGATTATTGTTGTTATTACTTGTTCTTGGGGTTTTCTTGTCAAAATCTCCACAGGGGTTTTGCCATGGCTTTTCTGGGGCTGAGAGAGTGTGCATGCATATTTTTTATTTTTTTTAAATATATTTATTTATTTATTTATTGTGCTTCAGCCCCCCAATTGTCTGAGTGACAGCAACCCGGCTCCCGGCTCAAAAAGGTTGCCTACCCCTGATCTAAATGAATATAAGTCTCCAGGACCAGAAGAATTACATCCAAGGGTATTAAAAGAACTGGCAAACATAATATCGGAACCATTGGCAATATTCTTTGAGAACTCCAGGAAAACAGGAGAAGTCCCAGCAGACTGGAGGAGGGCAAATGTTGTCCCCCTCTTCAAAAAGGGGAAAAAAGAGGATCCCAACAATTATCATCCAGTTAGTCTGACATCAATACCAGGAAAGATTCTGGAGCAGATTATTAAACAGAGAGTCTGTGAACATCTGGAAGGTAATTTCATAATCACAAAAAGTCAACATGGGTTTCAGAGAAACAGGTCATGCCAGACAAATCTGATCTCTTTTTTTGATAAAATTACCAGCTTGGTAGATGAAGGGAATGCTGTGGATATAGTATATCTTGATTTAAGTAAGGCCTCTGACAAGGTTCCCCATGACATTCTTGCAAACAAACTGATAAGATGTGGGATAGACAAAGTAACTCTTACATGGATTTGTAATTGGTTGACTGGCCAAACCCAAAGGGTGCTCAACAATGGCTCTTTTTCAACCTGGAAAAAAGTGACCAGTGGGGTTCCACAGGGCTCTGTCCTGGGCCCAGTGCTATTCAATATCTTTATTAATAACTTGGATGACGGTATTGGGGACATAGTTATCAAATTTGCAGATGACACCAAATTAGGAGGAGTAGCTAATACCCCAGAGGACAGGATCAAAATTCAAAATGACTTGAACAGACTAGAAAGCTGGGCCAAAGCTAACAAAATGAAATTCAACACGGAGAAATGTAAGGTACTGCACTTAGAGCGGAAAAACGATAAGTACAGATATATGATGGGGGACACCTGGCTGAATGAGAATGTGAAAGGGATCTAGGAATCCAGGTGGACCATAAGTTGAACATGAGTCAACAGTGCAATGCAGCAGCTAAAAAGGCCAATGCAATTTTAGGCTGAATCAGTAGAAGTATAGTGTCTAGATCAAGAGAAGTAATAGTGCCACTCTTTTCTGCTTTAGTCAGGTCTCACCTGGAATAATCCTGAGTCCAGTTCTGGGCACCACAATTCAAAAAGGATGTGGAGAAACTGGAGCGTGTCCAAAGGAGGGCAACTAAAATGGTGAAGGGTCTGGAAACCAAGCCCTATGAGGAACGACTTAGGGAGCTGGGGATGTTTAGCCTGGAGAAGAGAAGGTTGAGAGGTGATATGATAGCCATGTTTAAATATTTGAAGGGATGTCATATTTTTTAATTATATTTTATTAACATGTATTATTCAAATATACATATCAAATTGAAATATTAATGTCTTTTACCATAATTATATACAAAATATTTACATTTGACTTCCAAAGTATCTCCAGTTTGTACTCAACCATACTTCAAAGTTCGCTCATTATCTTCATATACAAGCAATTTCTCATATAACTCCACTGTGTGTTATAACGTCCGCTTTAACCATTTTTTATCTTTAATAATAGATCTTACAAATGTTTTCTATTAATATTCACATACTATTTTTGAATCAGTGAATGTTTTTCATTTTCCAATCAATTTAACTCTACTCAATTAAATTTTCTTTTCTACAGTATTGCAATATCGGGGTCCAGTCTTGTTCAACACTTTCTACGTTTTGTTTATTCAATCTAGCTGTGAGTGAAGGGATGTCATATTGAGGAGGGAAACAAGCTTGTTTTCTGCTGCTCCAGAGACTAGGACCCGAAACAATGGATGCAAGCTGCAGGAAAAGAGATTCCACCTCAACATTAGGAGGAACTTTCTGACAGTAAGGGAGGTTCGACAGTGGAAGATACTCCCTCGGAGATTGTAATGGAGTCTCCTTCCTTGGAGGTCTTTAAGTAGAGGCTGGATGGCCATCTGTCGGGGATGCTTTAATTAGGAGTTCCTGCATGGCAGAATGGGGTTGGACTGGATGGCCCTTGTGGTCTCTTCCAACTCTATGGTTCTATGATTCTAAGTCTCTTCACTGGTTGCCTATTAGTTTACGGGCCCAGTACAAGGTGTTGGTTATCACCTATAAAGCCCTAAATGGCTTGGGTCCAACCTACCTTCGAGACCGCCTCCTTCTGTACAATCCACCCCGCACACTTTGGTCCTCTGGGAGGAATTTGCTACAGGTGAAAAAAATCTAGACTGTCAGCTACTTCCCAGAGGGCTTTCTCGATAACTGCTCCCAGACTATCGAACAGCCTGCCAGACAAGATCCGTCATATGTCAACTTTAGACAGCTTCAAAAGGGCTGTCAAGACGGATCTCTTCCGGAAGGCCTTTCCCAATTAGTCCTCCCAGTCATAGAGCCTGCCCATCTGCACCTCTTTTTCTTCCCCCCATTCCAGCCGCTATTACAGCCATCGTTGTAATTATTGTATTTGTCAGCACTTTGCCTTTAATTTTAAATTGTTTTAACTGATGTTTGTTTAATAACTTTTTAAGGGGTGGGAGGGTGGGGGTTTGGGATTGATATTATTGTGTTGTATTTTTGTGTTGGAAGCCGTCCCGATTGCTATGCAGAAGGATGGGGTATAAATAAATTATTATTATTATTATTATTATTATTATTATTATTATTATTATTATTATGGAATGCAGTTCTCTATCAGATTTTATGTATCACTGATCAAACCATAAATTTCTGTCCAATTTTGCTTTTGCTTTCTATATTTGTTAAAAGTAATTCTAATTTTTTTCCTTCTTCCTTACTTTTCATTGGCAGAAAAAAAGTAATTCTAACTTGAAACATAGGAAACTGATAATTTTTCTTATTACTGCTGCCAGATTAGAAGTAGCCAATGTTGTAAGTCAGGTGACCTCTCCATTGAGAATTGATGTTCTAGAATCTGAGATATGTGCTTGATGGAGAAACTGTCTGCTACGAAGAGGTTTTGCATTGGCCACAAAAGGACTGACACATTTCAAGAAGACCGGATGATCTTTATTGACTATATTAATCATCACACTCACCGGATCCAACCTCCTACTTCACAGATGGATCTTTGGATGGACATCTTGACAAGCCAGGCTCTCTGGTGCTTGCTGAGAAGTAATTTTTTTATTCTGCTGCAGAATAACTATTCATCCGATACATACCCTTAGTCCTTGTAGTTTGTTGTTGTTGTTGTTGTTATCATTGTTCTACAGACTTTATGTGGTTTATTGTAAAAACTCAATAAAAATTTAATTAGAAAAAAAATATATTAGAAAGCTGGGCAAATCTTACAAAATGAATTTCAACTGAGAGAAAAGTAAGGTACTGCACTTAGGGCAGAAAAATGAAATGCATAGATATAGGATGGGGGACACCTCGCTTAACAAGGGAGCTTATCTCATATGCACAGTGCATAGTGTCAGGATGCCCTCCCGGTACAGCGTGTAGACATGCTGTGCCAAAAGGGCATGGAAGAGCCGCGGCGGTGACTCTTAGGGCAGCCTTTTGCCACTCCTAAAAGGAGCTGCATTTTGCTGCTCTTTTAGGGGTGGCAAAAGAGAGAATTGGGGCCACAGCATGCGGTTGCCGCAGCCCCGATCCACAGCTAGCAGGGGCGGCCCAGAGCCGCCCGTCTGCATAGTTCCTTAGAAAGACTTAGGGGGGAAGCAGACGGGCAGCCGTGGGCCACCCCAGGAAGCTGCGCCGCGGGGCTGAGGTATCCCCAAACCTCAGCCCTGTGGCGCAGCTTCACCACCCCTGAAAGGAGCGCTAAATTGGTGCTCCTTTCACAAGTCACCGAAGGTGTGCCGCAAAAGGCTGTGGTGCACCTTTGGCGACTCTTCCGCCGCAGCGTGCACGAACGCTGCGGCGAGAGGTCCTCCTCGGAACGCTGGCCGTGCGGAGGGCCAGCTGCTCCGAGGACGACCTGGGGAAGAGGTTGGGGCGCCGATCGTGCGGCTGCCCATTCCCCTTCCCTGCCCCCAAGACGGCCCTTTAAGCCATCTGCTTCCCCCCTTAGGGAGACTTAGGAGACTTAGGGAGCTGGCTATATTCAGCCTAGAGAAGAGAAGTTTAAGAGGTGATATGATAGCCTTGTTGAGAATAGAACAAGCTTGTTTTCTGGTGCTCCAGAGAATAGGACCCGGAACAACAGATGCAAGCTTCAGGAAAAGAGGTTCTACCTAAACATTAGGAGGAACTTCGGAACTTATCGCTCTGCTAAAATAAAGCATCTTACCTCTCCCAAATTCAATTCTAATTCAGGCAACATCCATATACTCTCACAGGGATTTTGACTCTGAATCTGCTGCCCAAATACAGTCCTGTTCAGGCCCATGTCCCTGGCATGCTGAGCATGCCTCTTTTCCAAACCAGGAATTTTCCAGCTTTAAAAAAGGCTGATGGAACTCTCCTGGGACCAGGGCTGGACCCAGGCTGTATTCAAGCTGAAAATTCAGTTGCAAAATCCCTGCGATAGTATCCAATGCCACCTGAATTAGAATTGAATTCAGGAAAGGTAAGACACTTTATTGAGTGGAGCGATAAGCTCCTTCCTTACAGTAAGGACTGTTCAACTGTGGAACACACTCCCTCAAAGGATGGTGGTGTCTCTTTCTTTGGAAGTCTTTATACAGCACCTGGATGGCCATCTGTCAAAGGTAAGGCTTTGATTGTGAGTTCCTGCATGGCAGAAGAGGGTTGGACTGGATGCCCTTGGGGTCTCTTCCAACTCTATGGACTTTAACACACGGGGGAAATCTGTAGTTTATCCCATACAAATCCCGAAAAAAACGCGTAATTACGCGCAACGATTTCACACAACGTCGCACAAAAATTGCTATTAAAGTGGTCAGAAAATGGTGTTATCCCAGATCTTTTTACTTTCGGGATTTTAGTGAAAAATGCATTTTTGATATTACTGTAGTTGCGCATTTACTCTAGTGTGAAAGTCAAATTTGGTTTATTCACACAACAACCCTTTTACTTTCCTGTTTTGCTTGGGCGACAAACATGCCAGGCAGACATGAGCCTCTCTGCTTTGTCTTTCTGCGCATGTGCAAGTATACCATTTCTAGTACATTTACGGATTTCTTTCACTTCTGTATGAAATGTAAAAATGCCTTTTTATCGCTTTCGCGTTACTTCGCATTTATTCTAATTATGTGTGAAACTCATTTGCATGATCAAGCTCTATTTTTGCTTTATTTCCAGGATGGTTTATTTGCGCTTTATTATCTTTTTAAAGACGAAACTGCCCCCCGTGTGATAAAGTCCTATGATTCTTTGATTCCAGTCCCTTCAGGAACACCCCAAACCACAGCCCTTCAGTTCTTACCCCAATCTCTATAGTTTCCCCATAGTTTACCCCAAAACTGAAAGCAAAAAAGGTGTATCCCCTGGGGGTGAAGGAGGAAGGACAGAAACGGGAGCAAGCATCTTTTTAAAAAGCAAACCAGTCTCCTGCATGTGCATTTTCTGCTGCTAGACCAGCCCCTTCGGCTGGGCCTTCCCTTCCCCTCCCGTCTCTTTCCTTCCTTCCCTCCCTACCTGTGCTCAGGTGTTTGACTTATAAATCCTTCCCTCCCGGAGGCAGCTGCCAGTCCTCGAGCAGTGGCGCTTGGTATACCTGTGTCCAGGGAGATTACAAAGCCTAAGGATAAAAAGCCAATCTTGGGTGCGTGCCCACCTTGGCTTCCAGCCATGGAACACAAGCTCCTCCATCCTACTGTTTTGGCCCTGACCCTCCTGGCTTTGGTCTCAGGTGAGCAACTGGCAAGGGGCTATGGTGGGGTGGCTCAGGAGCCCTCTTGAAACGTGGGAAGTGGCAAAGAGAAACTCTCCCTTGTTTGTCAGGTAGTTGTAGTGCCACTTGACCCAGTGGAGCCCAAGGGTCTATTGACAGCTGTGCCAAGCAATGGGGAGTGGATGTCAACTTTCTCTTCCTCTTTTTATCCTTTATTGTGTGGAGTAAGATTCCTTTGCCTGCAAAGGTCCACTGGGTTGGCTCTACAATGAGGCAACTGTCTCAAGTGGCAAAAACTACCATTCCTTTAGCTATAATTCTCTAAGCAGCCCCATGGAGCTGCACTGGCCACACAACCTGCCTTGCTACCCCTAGATGGACCTTCTTCCTCCAGGAGACCCTATATTGCATTGCTAGGATTGCTCCGGTTTGTGGAATGGAATCTGGTCCTCAGGCAGCAAAATTTATTGGATCAGTCCTCGAGGTGAATCATATTTCTAGGTGGATGATCATGGACACAATGCAGGGTAGATGGTAAGGCTTGGGAAGCTTTCAGGTGGGGAGAGGAGAGAAGTTTTCTAAGAATCCACCTTTCCCCCATTTTAATGCTTTCCTCTTTGTCCAGGGCTGGGGCAACTGCAGCCTGGTAGATGTAACTGGAATGCAGCTCCCATCAGCCACAGTCACCTTCACTGGTAGTTGTGGATGATGGGGTTATAGTCCAACAACATCTGGATGCCACAGGTCCCACCTACTAAAGTTTCTAAGCCAGTTTTGTTATTATCTTGTGCTCCCTATTTGGATTCACCCTGTCTTTCTTAGTGCTCTGAATGTAGCAGAAAACGTCTATTTGCAGGCTGGCTTTGGCTGTCTCTATGCTACTTTTGTGTTTCTATCCATAGTGACATTTTCAAATTTAAATAGTTTTTTTTAAAAAAAAAATCACATTTAAACATGTATTCATATATTTAATTTGGACCAGTTTCTCTCTTCGAATGAGAATATCTCAGCTCAGAATATCCCCTTTTAGGTGGATTTCAATTTTCATTTTGAGCCCAGAAATTGCAAATGACTTTAGAGGGCAAACACATTACGTTGCAATCTTTGCTTTTTCTTGGAGTGCTGGAGATTGGAACAGTTCAGGATCAGCCAGAAATCTCCTCTCTCTCCCTCCCACTTCTGAATGGGCAAGCAGTTATCCGAGTTAACTCTCTAGCCGAAAAAAAAGTGCCTGCCTGAACCTAAAAGGCCAACAGATTCCTTGTAGGATTAGGAATTGGAGGACAAGAGAGCCCGCGACATCAAAAGCTCAACCCACTTCCCACGCCGTGAATTAGGTTTCATTTCTCCCTTTCATCTGGAGTTTGCATCAGGGACACCATGAGAGGAAAACAGGAGTGCCTCCTTCCTAGGCTGTGACAGTTTGCCTTTCAGCAGGCACTGGGCTTATATTTTGAAAACAGAAGTAATTCTATACTGTTTCCGAAAACACATGGCACTGCTTTATACCAAGTCAAACCATTGTCTGGCTCGCGGTTTTCCATACCAGATGGTAACAGCAGCTCTCTGGCGTTCCAGATCGAAGTTTCGCTCCAGTCCTACCTGCATGTGCTGGAGCAGGTTGGACCTGCGACTTTTTGTATGCCAAGCAGGTGTTCTTCCACCGAGAAGTTTATCACACGGGGGCAAACTGCAAAAATCCTGTGTAAAAACAGGATTTTAAAAAAAAACCACAAAAGCAGGTAGTTTTTCACACACGACAGGGTTAATGTTGAACCCGAACAGAATGTTAATGTCAAACCCGAACGGAAAGTTTACTTTCCCGAAAGTAAAAAGGAATGGGTTTTCTCTAGTTTCTGTTCGGTTTAATGTTGCGTTAATTCTCATTAAAGCTAACGTCGTCTGAAAAACAACACCCTTTTGTGGGTTTTCTCTATTTTCCATTCAAGTTAACCCCGAATGTTGTCTGAAAAATCTACCCACTTTTGCGGGGGTTTTTTCAGTTTAAATTCAGTTTCTGCACAGGATCCGTCCCGTGTGATAAACTCCTGAGTTAGGGCGTTTCCCTAAAAATAAAGCACTGTATATACTTGACTGTAAGTTGACCTCATGTATAAATTGAGGGCAGTTTTGGGGGCCAAAATTATGGATTATTATCGAGGGTAAAATTTAGGGACATATAACAAAGGGTTTAAATGTTGAAGCAAAGGAAAATAGTGCCAAAGAACCTAAAAGTTCCTGCAGTTATAACTTTTTGTGCTCACACTAAAGGCTGGATGGATGATAGAGCAGAGAGAGTCAGTGCTTTCAGGATAGATTATACTCTTGCCATTCGCCAGGGATGGTTCCTTTTTAAAACAAGACTTAAAGTACAGTACTTATATTGACCCATGGATAAGGTGACTCAGGTTTTTTGTGTCAATTATTTGATTAAAATTTCTAGACTTATACATGAGGGCAAAGTGGGGAAATGGGAGGAGGAGGAGAGAGAAACTGGGACTTTCTAAAAAGCAGCTGGGGAAAAAAGGAGATGACAGCAGACTAATGGGAACTGTTCCTGCCAAACTGGGACAGTGGGAAGTGATGGGACAACAACTCCCAGAATCCCCCTCTGGACTTGTTGGTTGGGGATTCTGGGATCTGGAGTCTGGGCAAAGTAACTTTTTCCGATTCTGCCCCACCCATATTGTTGAATTCAATTGCCACAGTAGCAGAGTCCAAAAAATAACTGCCATGAAATTTTATTTAAAAACTAGGCACAGTTCTGCACAGTTGTGCACGTTGTTGATTTTTGCACAGTTCTGCACGTTGTTGATTTTTGTTGTATGCCTTCAAGTTGTTTATAAGGCGAACGTCTCAGCACACTTTGTGTTTTAAAAGCAGGGTTTTTTTCCTGCTGCTAAGGCAACATATTAAGCAGTGAGGAGAATAGGGGTTCATATTTTTCCAAAACCTGGTCTACCCTGATTGATAGAAGCTGGATTGGGGGCAATGGGGTCAGACAAGGATTTTTCCTATCTTGGTCTGGAAATGCAGGGATTGAACCGGGGAAGCAATTGTATGAAGTTGTGTGGTTTGTTCCCTCTGAAATATGGCTCTTTCCCTAAAGATTGGTTAAGATTCTAGGCATCATGTTTCTAAATAATGCAGAGGTTGGCAACTCAGGCAAGACTAGATGCCACTTTTCAGGCTGGCCAAGTGTTTAAGGCTATACATCGTATGGTTTTTCACTTTTTTTTAGTTGAAATTACCTGTTGATAAAATGGATTTTAAAAATGTTGGTGTGTGCCTTCAAGTCATTCCTAACACATGGTGACCCTAAGATGAACGTATCATGGGGTTTTCTGGGGCTAAGAGTATGTGACTTGCCCCAATTTCAATGGCTCAGCATGGAATCAAGTTGTAGTCCAATGCTCAAACCACTACACCATTGGGCAGGTTAAAAATTAGCTGGTATTTATTAAAATATTTTTAATTTAATGTTATTAATTATTTTAAAATTCCCCTCACTCATTATTAACAAATAAAATATCCTCATTCATGTTAGATAAATTATTATTCAATTTATATTTAAATAGAAATGAGCCATAAATAGTCATTAAAATCCCCCTCACTTAAAGACGCAATAAACTCTTCCCACTTTTATGCTTACATATACTTTATGTATATGAACTTTATGTATATGAACTTTAAATATACTTTAGTAAAATATTTACTACAACATTGATTATTGATATTGATTTAAAAGAAAATAAATTGACCATGATATTGATTATTCCAGTGCATTTAATACCTTTCTCCATTGACTGAAGAGCTTTTTGTGGCTAACTTCCACAGTTTGGCAGCCAACTGCAGAGTCATTTAAAAATAACACAGATTAACAAAAATATTGGAAAAGTTTGGAGAAATTATGGGATACAAGATAAACAAAGACAAATAATTAATTCTTACCAAAAAAAAAATCTATCTAAAGCCAAAGACAAAGAATTAGAAGAAAATACTGGAGTTAAAATACAAAAAAAAGTAAAGTATTTAGGAATAAACATCTTGAACAAAAATATAAACTTATTTGAGAAAAACTATACAAAAATATGAAAATTAAAATTAAAAGGAAATTAAAAGAGACATGATTAGATGGACTAAAACAAACTTATCACTACTAAGGAGGATCACAGCTAGAAAAATGCTAGTCCTTCCAAAAATGTTATTTCTTTTTCAGTGATCCCAGTCATTGTAACTGACAAAGTATTTAAATCATGCCATAAAGACTTATCTTCCTTTATTTGGAGAGGAAAAAAATGAGAGTTTGCTTTAAAATCCTGCAAGACACAAAGGAAAGAGAAGGTTTAAGTCTACCTAATTTGAAGTTATACCATGAAGCGTGCTGCCTGACTTGGTTAAGATAATGGACTGGATGGCCCTTGAGGTCTCTCCCAACTCTGTAGTTCTATTACCCTCTGCATGTTGTTGTTGTTGTTGTTGTTGTTGTTGTTGTTGTTGTTGTTATTATTATTATTATTATTATCCCGCCCCTCTGCAGCACAGTTGGGGCGGCGTACAACACGTTAAAAACATCTCAACAAGTTAAAACAAGATCCAACAATCCATTCCCTAACCCTCCCACCCCTTAAAAAGATATTAAACTAATGCAAATAATGCTTAGCCACTAACCAATGGAGCCTCGCCTGTCCAGAGAAAAACCCAATGTCCACCTCAGTGCTGGGTAGCCTTTTTTTGGGACTACAGTGGACCCTTGGTATTGCTGGAGGTTGGTTCCAGAACTTCATATATATTCAATATATTCATGGATGTTTGAATCCATGGATATGGAGGACTGACTGTACTATTACAAAAACATCTTTCCCATGCCATGCAGGCTAGCATATTTTGGAAGTTTTAGGCCCAAAAAAATCCCCAAAAAATATTTTCAAGCTGAGGTCCACAGGGACATCTCTGCCATGAGACAAAAGGTGTTGGCTATGCCTGCATGTGTAATTTTGCGGGCAGTGAAGAAGGAGGTAGTACTACGCTCCTTCCATACACACAAAGCAGCTTCTCATTGCTGGTTAGTGGTGACAAGTTTTCAAAATAGCCAAAACAGTGACAAAAAGTAGTAACGGTTAACAGATTTTCATTGTATCTACATCCCAAATGAAAGTATTAATTTTCAGTTCATTCAGTCATGTACAGCATTTGGCTCTAAAATTAACGTACAGCCCATGTTCGTTACTTATATGATGCGCACATTTCTGTCTTTGTGGAGGTTCCACACCTTCAAATGTGGTGTTTGTTTGGATTTGTTTGTTTGTTTGTTTGTTTGGCATTTCAGTCAATCTATTTAAAAGAAAAAGCCTCTTGCCAGCCCTGTCAAGGGACTCTTGGCAACCCCATCTGTGGCCATTTAGTGGCCGGGGGAAAATGGGATGGAGAGTATTATGTGCCACAAGCCTGATGGTAGTGAAGGTGTGGTGGCAGATGCATGGTAGCAGAATAGAAGTCCTTTCACCATTTGTCCCTTCATTCCTCTCTGCCGGAGGGCAGAGCTGGGTGTGTTCCCAATTTGGATGCATGCTGGAAGTAATTTTCCAGGAGTGTGGTTAAGTGACAGTGACAGCTATGTTTCTTCTGCCCATGTTAGTTCTCTGAATGTAGCCAAAAAAAAAGCTTATTTGCAGGCTGGATTTGTCTGTCTGTGCTGCTTTTGAGCATCTTCGTCCATAATGACATTTGTTCTGATCCCATTCATCTTCAAATTTAAGTAGTTCAAAAAAATAATAACCACATTTTATATATTTGAATATTTAGTTTGGAACAGTTTCTCTCTTCAAGTGGGAATTTCTAAAAGAATCTGAGTTCAGAATATCCCTTTTTACCAACTTTAAACATATATTTTCCTTCTCTTAAAACTTCTCATCACTAAACTTTACCTTCTTTACTCTTGAACTCTTTCTTTCTTTCTTTCTTTCTTTCTTTCTTTCTTTCTTTCTTTCTTTCTTTCTTTCATCTTCCACCTCTCATACCACCATCCTTCCTTCATATCAACACCTTACCCTCTCCCTCATACCTTCTCTACACATCCTCATACCCTCAGCACTTACTTTTACTTCCTTCACTAATCCCACACCTTCCATTTTCCCCACACTACCATTTCAGTCTTACAGAATATCCCTTTTGAAGAGGATTTTAGTTTTCATTTTGAGTCCAGCATTGCAAGTGACTAGAATACAACATTGGGGGAATCATTACATTTCAGTCTTTGCTTTTGTCGGAGTGCTGGAGGTTGGAACAGTTCTCAAACATCATTCTGTCACTCCGTAACCACATCTGAATGGGCAAGCGGGTATCTAAGTTAACTCTCTAGCCTGAGAAAAGCGAGCCTACCTGCACCTGAAAGACCAACACATTTCTTGTAGGAGAAGCTTTGGAGGACTAGAGAGCCCACAGCGTCAAAAGCTCTCCACTTGCTTCCCACACCATGAATTAGGTTTCATTTCTCCCTTTCATCTGGATTCTTGCATCAGGGACAACAAATGAGAGAAAAACAAGTGCCTCCTTCTTAGGGACAGTTTGCCTTTCAGCGAGGCACTGGGCATATATTTTGAAAACAGAATTAATTCTATATACTCTTTCAGAAAACACATGGCACTGTTTTATACCAAGTTAAACCGTTATTTGTCTGGCTTGGTGTTTTCCATACCAGAAAACCTACCTACAAGTGCTGGAGAAGGTTGGACCTGTGACTTTCTGTGTGCCAAGCAGGTGTTTTTCCACTGAGTTATGGCTTCCCAGTCCTCAGTCCTCTGAATAAAAGCTGTATTTTAAAATGAACCTGGGAAGGTCCTCTGTACAGAACCAGATGGTTGATCCTCATAGCTCAGCAATGTCTACCGCAGGGGTGGGCAATGTTCACACTCTATCCTAAAGCTTGGGTCTGGAAACCATAAAGCCCTGTGAGGAAAGAGTTAGGAAGCTAGATATGTTTAGCCTGGAGAAGAGATGGTTAAGAGGTGATATGATAGCCCTGTTTAAATATTTGAAGAGGTGTCATCTTGAGGATGGAGCGAGCTTGTTTTCTGCTGCTCCAGAGAATAAATAGGACTGGGAACAATGGATGGAAGCTATAGGAAAAGAGATTCCAGCTCAAAATTAGGAAGAACTTCCTGACAGTAAGGGCTGTTCAACAGTGGAACACACTCCCTTGGAGTCTGGTGGAGTCTCCTTCTTTGGAGGTCTTTAAACAGAGGCTGGATGGCCATCTGTTGGGGATGCTTTGATTTTGAGTTCCTGCATGGCAGAATGGGGTTGGACTGGATAGCCCTTGGGGTCTCTTCCAACTCTATGATTCTATGATTCTATGAAAATGTCCTGGCTTAGTCCTGGAGGTACACCGTCTTTCCAGAGGAATATGGCCAAAATACAGAGCAGATGCTGAAGCTTGGTGTCTAAAACTGGGGGAGGATCTGAGGGAGCTGGTGTGGTGTGAAACAGGGAGACAGTGTTCCAAAAACACACTCTGTTTTCACCTAGATGCTTTTCCTTGATTCTGGGTTAAGGAACCAGTTATTTTCCAGATATTGCTGAGATGCCACTCACATCAGCCAGAAGCAGCATGGCTGGTAGTTTGGGATAATGGGGGTTGGAGTGCAACAACACCCGACCTAGGTCTCTGAGGCAGCATTGTTACAGCCATCATCTTGAGCTCCCGGTTGACTGTTGGAAGTTGTTCTTTAGCAAGGCTGAATGTTAGAGGTTATTTTTTTAAAGGATTGGTGCCCTGAATTATGGTTCTTTGACTATGTAAACCCCTGGATGACCTTGGGCAAGTCCCAGTTTCTTAGCCTCAGAGGATGGCAATGGCAAACCCCCTCTGAAGAAACTTGCCAAGAAAACCCTATGATAGGGTTGCCTTAGGATTGCGATAAGTCAGAAACAACTTTAAGGCAGACAACAACAACAACCACTTGCCTTTGCTAATTATCTCAGCGCAGTAGAAAAATCTATTCCTCTCTTGAGGATGGGCAGATAATTCTCTTTCCAGTCTATGACACTTTTGTGTTTCATCCCTAAAGCTGTTTGTAATGAGTTGGGTCCCAACTCATTACAGGTTGGCATCCTGGTGAAATATTAACAGCTGTGTAGAGGCATGAAAGAGTCAATTTATATCAGTGACCTTGAAGATAGTTTGCGTATTAGGTTGGCAGTTTGAAGCTGGGGAAAGAGATGAAGTCTGGAACCGACTGGGAGTATAGTTTTTCCTCTGCTATCAATTCACTTGCACAATTCTCATTGCTATTGGGGAGAGGAGAGATGGATCATGCTTGCATACTTTGGTTTTCTTTGTTTGCACAATATAACCAGTGGGAATCATTTCTCATCCATCTTGGCCTGGGGGGATGAAATCCAACCCAGGTGCCCTATATATCCAGTGATGGGGCATTTGATTGTCAACCAAGGATAAGTCTGCGTAGAATCAGATATTTAGGTGCCCAGTTCTGCCATAGGCTGTCGGAGGATGCTGGATCCCATCAGAGAAGATTGGTAGACTTCTCTGCTGGGTATCATTTGCTGCATCATTTACTACTGTAAAGCTTATCTTATAGCAGTAACAAGTGTCAATGTTTAGCACCAAAAGGACTCTTGGGGAAGACTGGAACTACAGTCATCCTTTCATATTCATGGGGGTTAGGGGCAAAGGACCCCCGCAAGTATGGAAAAATTGCAAATGACAAGAGGGCCCATGCGGGTCCCTCTGGACCCCTGCCATGATTAGATTTCCTGATCCAGGCATGGCATGAGTGGAGAAAGACTTCCATGGGTCCCCTCTGGACCTCTGCCAAGCCTGGATCACCCCTCCAAGCATCAGAGAAGAGGTAGAAGGGGCCACATCAGCTCTCTCCTGACCTCTCTGATGCCTGGATCAACTGTTCCAGGCATGGAAGGGGTCAGGATAGACCTCACGAATAACCACATTCGCAAATTCCAAGTTCGCGGATTAGGAGGGACGACTGTACACAACCACCAGAATAGAAGGCTGTGGTCTCCTGTTTCCCATCAATCTTTGAGTTTTAAGTACTGGTGAAAACTTCAATACATTTTAAAATATTGAAATACTTAATTCTGAGCACATTTTCTCTTTAAATTTGCATTTCTGAATGTCTTTGCACTAGAGAGAGGGAAATATTCATTGGGGTTTTGTTTTTGTTTTTTGTTTCCCAGCAAAAAAATGGGTTTCCTGACTCTCTAAAGACTCAGTTGGGAATAATAACATAGAACCACAAGTTTTGTGCAGTTTTTACCTGTTGCGTGAACATCCCAAAGTGTTTCAGTTTAAAAAAATATGCACAGAAATACATGTGGGCTCTTTGTGTTTTAAAACAAGTGTTTTGGCAGAAAAAATGCTATTTTCACACACAAATTTCAAGTTTTGTGCAAAAATTGGGGGGGGGTGCACAAAATGTGTGCTTTTAGAAGGTTTTTTTTTCCCATGATCCAATGTTACCTGAAACACACATTTATTCCTGCAAAAGTGGCGGGCTTTGCAGGACAAAACCACAATTTCACACACACAAACACATTCTGGAATTTGTGTTTTGCAAAAGAAAGAGAGGCTTTTTTCCTCCAAAACCCAATTCTGCACTGAATTGTTTCTTGAAAAACATTGCTATGTGAAAGTACCTACTGAAAATTGCACAAAATTATTTGATTTCTCTTGCACCAATGAGAAAACTGTAGAAATTATTCATCCTTCCCTATCACATCATAGATGAATCCCTAGTTCAGAATGTTCCTATTCCATTTTGATATATTTTTAACACAAACATACAGGTAGCTGTTATTTTGAAAACAAGGTCAGGAAATGTCAGTTAACATCAACTTGTGTTATCTATTGCTGGGAAGTAGCTGAAGTCTTCCTTGTGGCGCAGTCCCTCTTGGGTGTTAACAATTTCTTCCTCTGATGGGAAACACATCCCCAGGTGGCAAAAATGTGGTCTTTCCAGTAGAAAAACATCACACCATCCAAAGCTCTCTACCATACTGTCCAACCATCCTGATTTGGCAGGGACAATCCTGATTAATCCTCTGCTGTCCCACTTTTCTAGCTGTTTTTAAAATGTCCCAATATCTCTCTCCTCTTCCTGTCACTTTTCCCTTTATCCTCAGTTTTCATCAACTGCTGCAACTGAGTTCAAAGTCCAAACATAGTTTACACTCAATTGACTCAATAGAGGAAGAAGCGGAAGGGACACAGTCTTGGCCTTCCCAGTAGGATCAGCCAAAAAAAAACAAACCTGCTGCGTCTTCTCCCAGGCTCTGTCTGCAGAAGCCAAGTAATCATCCCTCTGGTCCTCTCAGTAGGAAGCCTGGATGATGGATGTCATATTGAGGATGGAGCAAGCTTGTTTTTTGCTGCTTCAGAGATTGAGACCTGGAACAATGGATGCAAGCTACAGGAAAAGAGATTCCCTTTAAACATTAGGATGACCTTCCAGACAGCAAGAGCTGTTTGGTAGTGGAACATGCTCCCTTGGAGTATGATGGAGTCTCCCTCTTTGGAGGTCTTTAAACAGAGGCTGGATGGTCATCTGGGGTCAGTGGTATTTTGTGAGTTCCTCAAAAAAGGGGCAGGGGGTAGACTGAATAGCTCTTGTGATCTCTTCCAACTCTATGATCCTATGATGCACAGACCAAGCTCCAGTTCTGGTGCAAACAGACCAGACAACGGCTGGCCCATTCATCACCAGAATTAGGGTATGCCCCTTTATGATACATTAAAATAACCCCCTATTTATTCCAGATCTTTCCAGAATATCCAGAATTGCAACATCAAGTGGCTGTTCACTGACACGTCCCACTAAACAATTCATCAGAGTACTGCTGCTATCATACACAGATATGAATCCTAACAGGTTCAGACAGTCTTGCATGGGATTTCAGTCTGGAAAATTTCCACCTAAATAAACAATTATAAATATAAGTAATTGAGTAATTATACTGCTTATTACACTAACCACTGAACAAAAACACTGTAGAAAAGAACAGCTGAGGTTATATCTGTGATTCCTCCCAACTACAGGGGCGAGCAATCCTTCCACACCGTCAACAACATTGCCATCCACCACGACCAGCCACTCAAGTGACACGTCAACAACCCACTCACCATCCAGCCACCCAACCTCCAATACAACTCCCGAGCAATCCACAGGTATGAGGGATCAGAATCTGACAGACATCAAAGGTTTATTGATGAGGGTGGGGGCAGTAGCATCAGAGGGCAATCCCTAGATTGGGGGCCACTATGACCAGAGAAATGTTTGAAGATGGGATCTAAAAAGGATTCAAGGAAGTGTTGAGTAAGATCCACATAGCCTCCAAAGCTGCCAGTCCCTCACCTCACCTGCTCCCGGGCCATAGCTATCAGAATTAGAATTAATCACACAAGGGAGGAAGTCTTACAGAGCATGTGACTCAAGAAGGTCTGACATTCCTCCCAGCTACAGGGGAGAGCAATCCTTCCACACCGTCAACAACATTGCCATCCGCCATGACCAGCCGCTCAGACGACACATCAACGACCCACTCACTATCCAGCCACCCCACCTCCAACAAGCGATCCACAGGTATGAGGGCCCGAATCTGACAGACATCAAAGGTTGATCAATGAGGGTGGGGCTAGGAGCATCATAGGGAAATCCCTAGATTAGGGGCTACCATGACCAGGGAAATGTTTGAAGATGGGATCTAAAAATTATTCAGGGAAGTGTTGGATGGGATCCACATGACCTCCAAAGCTGCCAGTTCCTCACCTCACCTGCTCCCCAGGCCATAGATAACAGAATTAATCACACAAGGGAGGAAGCCTTACAGAGCATGTGACTCAAGAAGAATAGCTGGGGTTACATCTGGCATTTCTCCCAACTACAGCAGAACATATTTCCTCCACACCGTCAACAGCGTTGCCATCCACCACATCCAGCTACTCTGAGGTCACCTCAACAGGCCTCCAGCCAGCCAGCCACACCACTTCTAAGACAACACAGGAGCCACCCACAGGCCCCATGTCAACTCCACAAGAACAACATGTGGTGATCTCTCTCAGTTTCCACATCACCAACAGGATTTACAATAAGAGCTTGTCGAATCGGTCCAGTGAGGATTTCCGGGAGCTGGACAAGATCATTGGGGAAGTAGTAAGTGCTATACCTATGAAACAGCTGGTAGGTGTGGAGGGGAGGTGGGAGCATGCTGGTTGACAAAAAGACCTTTCTGAGAACTTTTCTGAAAATTTTATACTTCAAGTCTAGTAATACCCATTGGAGAGGTACACTCTCCCCTCCCTCCAAATATCTGTTTTGTTTTGTTTTTAAAAAATTGATTCAGAAATAATATAGACACCCACTATTATTTCTTCTGATGAAACATTTCCTCTGGTTGTGAATTTAGCTGTGAATTCAGCTGTTAGCTCCAATAAATTTGAACCATCAATATGTTCAAGGCAATCTCAGGGTTTAACCAAGAAGAAAGGCCCTTTAAAAATAACATCAGGATGCAAAGACTGGAGGCTATAAGAGCAGTCAGGCAGAACTCTTTCATGATTTGGTCCGACAGCTTGTAGAAGGTCCTCCCTCCATATTGCAAGTGCATCTACTGGACTTAATCCTGTCACCTACTGCCATTGCGCATCTTGTTTAAGGTTGAGTTCAGGGAACTGGGAAATTAACGATTAGCAAGGTAGCCTGAAACCATTTTTGGCTGATGGGCTGGTTACTTCAAATAAAAATAAATAAATACATAAATAACATGTCATAGCCCACCATCACCACAAACAGCCCTTTGATTCTCCACAATGGCAATCTTTGGGGGGAAATGCAAAACTACTACCAAATCCAAAATGCACTGCCTTTTCTTTTCTTCCACAGTATCAAGCAGTTTATAATTGTTCAACCTGCCCTGATCATGAAGACTACCTTGGATATCATGTGATTGAATTCAGGTATGGACCTGGGCTTAAATAAAAATAACTGCAGTTTGCACTTGAAACTCATTAAGTGCTGCTTAACTCTTTTTTCCTTTTTTTTAAAATTGCATTTTATATAATATACAATAACAATAAAAAGAAAAAAGTCATTTTCAATTGCCTTCATCATGGAATATGTCAATTTTTTAAATGTATCAATTTACATTTCTTTGGGTTTTGGATGTTTTCAAATTTTGACTCATCACAATTCTTAATCATATAACTCTTCTTAAACTCTTGGAGCGATAACTAGTCTGTATGGAAAGCATACAATATGTAATTATATTATATTGTTTATTATACAAACCTTAATTTTCCTCTATGGCTTTTTAATTATTTCAAGTATAATTTTCTTATCATTCATTTTTAACTCCTAATTTTCTAAATATGTATGTGTGTGTGTGTGTACATTTTTGTGTCTTTTTCTATCATTCTTAGTTTCTAACTTCCCTTTAGTTTTAATTTCTCTCGTAAGCATCTATTTCCCTAGTCCTTTCTTTATCATGCTTCAATTTAGATCATTTTTTTAAAATATCAAGCCTCCTGTTCCCTCTTCTCCCATCTTGTATTTCTTCTCTTTGTCTTTCTACATTCCATTTTTAGTACCCTTCTTTTCCTTTACATTTCTTTTTTCTCTGCTATTTTCCCTTTCTATATCAATCCAACCTCTCTTTCTTTATCTATTTTCTCCCTGGGCTTGTTTTATTCTCTTCCTGTAACTTGTCCATCTCTCTTCTAATTCTCTCTTCATTATTTCCTGTCTCTTTATTCTTCTTTATTCTACTTTTTCTCCCTTTTTCTTCTTCTCTTGTTCAAAATTACTGTTATATAACCTAAACCAGTTGTTAAATACTCTAGAGGAATTTAGTAAGATCTCAAGATTGAAAATAAACAAAGATAAAACAATGGTGTTGACAAAAAACTTAACAGATAAAGAAAAACAGAAAATAGAAACATCTTCAGGATATCAGATAGTGAAGAAAGTTAGATATCTGGGAATAGAATTGACTAATAAGAACATAGATCTGTTTAAAAATAACTACGGAAGGCTAACAAAGGATCTAAAGAAGGATTTGATGAGGTGGAAGAAGCTAAAGCTTTCATGGCTAGGGAGAATATCTGCCATAAAAATGACCATCTTGCCAAAGTTTTTATATTTATTTCAAAATATTCCCATTATAATTAATAACAAACCATTTGGAGCCTGGAACACTGAAATCTGAAGATTTATATGGGGAGGCAGAAGGCCAAGGGTGAGATTAAAAACTATGCAAGACAGAAAAGAAAGAGGAGGCTTGGCGCTGCCGAATTTGCAAATATACTATGAAGCTAATTGTTTAGACTGGTTAAGGGAATGGATGCTGTTAAAAGATAAAGACTTGTTAAGTTTGGAGGGCATAGATCAGAGATTCGGTTTACATGCATATCTCTTCTATGGAAAACAAAAAATACATAAAGATTTTGTAAATCATTTCATTAGAAAGTCTCTGTTGAGAGTCTGCAATAAGTATAGAGCTAGATTATGCCCGGGTATACCATTATGGATGGACTTCAATCCATGAGGCCTTCCATAATAGAGAAACCATTCAACAGGAAAAATGGATTACGTATAAAGATGTAGTAACTAACTCTAGCGAAAATACAGACCTCAAATTTAAGACCTAAGAGCAATTGAAAGAGGAGGGATATTCATTGGGATGGCTGCTGTACAGGCAGCTAAGAGAAAGGTTTATTATGGATTTAAAAATAAATGGGATAAGATCTGAAAGAACTAAATTTGAAGAAGATATGATGTCAAGTAACACACATAAAATAACATTATATTATAGACGCTTAATGGAAATTGAAATGGAGGAGGAGGTAGTAAAGGAACATATGATCAAATGAGCGCAAGATATTAAACAGAATATTATGTTAGAACAATGGGGAAAGATCTGGAATAAAACAATAAAATAATAATAATAATAATAATAATAATAATAATAAAATTTATTTCTATACCGCCCAATGGTTACCCAATCCGGGCGGTTTACAAGTTAAAAACAAATTACAGTAATAAGATATCCCTCCCCCCCTTAAAACAATATTAAACAGTAATACAATTAAAACATCAAGAATATAAAAGAATAAATGTAAAAAATATGCTACCTGTTACAACTTGAGAGAAAACCTTTATAAAATGATATACAGGTGGTACATGAACTAAACTGGTAAAATTCTGTAAAAATCTCTCATCAAAATGCTGGAAATGTAAACATGAGGTTGGAACATTCTACCACAGTTGGTGGAGTTGCAAAAAAGCGAGAAAATACTGGCGTTGTATTCAGAAAAGTATGAGTGAAATTTTAGAATCACATATAGACATGGATCCAAAATTATTCTTGCTTAATATATGTGAAGACAAAGAACTTGAAAGAAAGCATGGTAAGCTAATGTTCTATATGATTATATGTGCTAGGACCATTCTTGCAAGGAAATGGAAGACTGACAGCCTCCCAAATAAAGAAGAGTGGTTAGATAAAGTGTTAAGTGTAATAAAATTGGATAAGGCCACGGCGGTATTAAGAGGACAGGACTGGGATGAAAATGAGGAAATTTGGAAATCTTTATATAACTATATCAATGAGAGATAGTAAAATATAGAAAAAAGAAAGAATAGTCCTATAGATAGGAGATATGACGATATATGATAAAGTGTGTAAAGTAAGAAGTAATTAAAATTAAAGCTTTAGTTATAGTCTCAGTAATGAAATTAGAAGTGAGGTAGATAATTTAAATAAATGGAATATGACTTGGTTTGGTGTTTAGGAAGTTTTGTTTGCATGTATGGGTGGGAAGATATATGGTAAATAGTTGAATGAGTATGTTGGTATGATTATATTGTATATTGTATGATTGCATGACTGTATTGTTATATATGTGTATGTATGAATGTAATTATGTTTTCTCTTAATTAATAAACAATTTGCAAAAAAAAATTACTGTTATAGAATAAGGGTAAAATAAATTGGTGTAAAATGGAATGCGTATCTAAATAGTAAAGTATTTTAGAATATGACTAGCATAACTTCCCAACAGAAGTATCAGCTAGAAATAACTATGTTATGTCTTGTTCTCTTAATTTTCTTATGATCAAACTACTTCCTTCTTTATTATAGTCATAATCATTGCTCCTAATGAATATTATTTTTATTTTATATACTTGTTTATTTATTTGTACATTTACTTAGAATTAATCATATTATAATTGTTTCTACTACTTATTTTCTTTTACCATTTTCTTTTAACTTCTTGAATATATCTTCCTAGTATTATTATAATATTTAGTATTATTTATATTATTATTTATTCTCCTCATCTCTTGCTCTACTATGGATTGAGTGAACAGTGATTATCTGTATTGCCGTATTTTTCGGCATATAAGACGCACTTTTTCTTCCCCAAAACGAGGGTGGGGAAGTTGCTGCGCCTAATGAACCGAATATAAAAGCTGAGGGCAAACTGCCGAGGCCTAGGCTAAAAGTAGGCCTCATTTCAGCCTGAGCCTTGGTGCTGCAGTGGGCTCCTCCCATCCCAGGAAGAGCCCATTGGAGCACCCAGGACGGGGGTGGAAAGAGTCCTCTTTTCCTGGCTAGTTGAATGTGCTCCTCCTCTTTCCACCCCCATCCTGGGTGCTTCAATGGACTCTTCCTGGGGTCAGAGGACATCCTCCCATCCCAGGAAGAGTCCATTGGAGCACCCAGGACGGGGGTGGAAAGAGTCCCCCCCTTGAAGAAATCTGCCAGGAAAACGCTCATGGTAGGATCCAAATGATCCAGAAATTACTCCAAGGCACTGGATTAGTACCCTGGCCAAGTTACACTGTCTCAGCCTCAGAGGGTGGAAATTGCAAACTCCCTCCTCTGAAGAAATCTTCCAGGAAAACCCTCATGGTAGGATCCAAATGATCCAGAAATTACTCCAAGGCACTGGATTAGTACCCTGGCCAAGTTACACTGTCTCAGCCTCAGAGGGTGGAAATGGCAAACTCCCTCCTCTGAAGAAATCTTCCAGGAAAACCTCATGGTAGGATCCAAATGATCCAGAAATTACTCCAAGGCACTGGATTAGTACCCTGGCCAAGTTACACTGTCTCAGCCTCAGAGGGTGGAAATGGCAAACTCCCTCCTCTGAAGAAATCTTCCAGGAAAACCCTCATGGTAGGATCCAAATGAGCCAGAAATTACTCCAAGGCACTGGATTATTACCCTGGCCAAGTTACACTGTCTCAGCCTCAGAGGGTGGAAATGGCAAACTCCCTCCTCTGAAGAAATCTGCCAGGAAACCCTCATGGTAGGATCCAAATGATCCAGAAATTACTCCAAGGCACTGGATTAGTACCCTGGCCAAGTTACACTGTCTCAGCCTCAGAGGGTGGAAATGGCAAACTCCCTCCTCTGAAGAAATCTGCCAGGAAAACCTCATGGTAGGATCAAAATGAGCCAGAAATTAGGTACTCCAAGGCACTGGATTAGTACCCTGGCCAAGTTACACTGTCTCAGCCTCAGAGGGTGGAAATTGCAAACTCCCTCCTCTGAAGAAATCTGCCAGGAAAACCTCATGGTAGGATCCAAATGATCCAGAAATTACTCCAAGGCACTGGATTATTACCCTGGCCAAGTTACACTGTCTCAGCCTCAGAGGGTGGAAATGGCAAACTCCCTCCTCTGAAGAAATCTGCCAGGAAAACGCTCATGGTAGGATCCAAATGAGCCAGAAATTACTCCATGGCACTGGATTAGTACCCTGGCCAAGTTACACTGTCTCAGCCTCAGAGGGTGGAAATGGCAAACTCACTCCTGTGAAGAAATCTTCCAGGAAAACCCTCATGGTAGGATCAAAATGAGCCAGAAATTACTCCAAGGTACTGGATTATTACCCTGGCCAAGTTACACTGTCTCAGCCTCAGAGGGTGGAAATGGCAAACTCCCTCCTGTGAAGAAATCTGCCAGGAAAACCCTCATGGTAGGATCCAAATGATCCAGAAATTACTCCAAGGCACTGGATTAGTACCCTGGCCAAGTTACACTGTCTCAGCCTCAGAGGGTGGAAATGGCAAACTCCCTCCTCTGAAGAAATCTGCCAGGAAAACCCTCATGGTAGGATCAAAATGAGCCAGAAATTACTCCAAGGCACTGGATTAGTACCCTGGCCAAGTTGCACTGTCTCAGCCTCAGAGGGTGGAAATGGCAAACTCCCTCCTCTGAAGAAATCTGCCAAGAAAACCCTCATGGTAGTGTCAAAATGAGCCAGAAATTACTCCAAGGCACTGGATTACTCTGGCCAAATCACACTCTCTCAGCCTCAGAGGATGGAAATGGCAAAAAACCCCCCCCTTGAAGAAATCTGCCAAGAAAACCCTCATGGTAGGGTCAAAATAAGCCATAAATTACTCCATAAGACAATGGCCTAAAAACTCCAAAGGTACCAGTCCATCTGATCTTGGAAGCTAAGCAGGGTCAGCCCTGGATAGTCCTTGGATGAGAGACCGCCAAAGAATCCCAGGTGCTGCAGGCTGTATTTCAGAGGAAGGAACTGGCAAAACCACTTCTCGAGTCTTCCTTGCCTAAGAAATCCCTAAGAAATTCATGGAGTCACCATAAGGCGACAGGAGACTTGCAAGAATGTTGGGCAGGGAATTTGTGCAATACCTGGCCCTGCTGCTGGCTTAAACTTACATTTACAACTTAAAATTGTTCTTAAACTGCTGTTAACTTTATAAAGTTGATATAAAATATTTTACTACAGTATTTGGTTAAGAATCTTTTTTTTCTAGATTTTCCTCCTTTAAAATTGGGTGCGTCTTATATGCCGGAGCGTCTTATATGCCGAAAAATACGGTAAATTGTATAGCTCTGTTTCCCCATTTTTTTTCTCCACAATGGTTTTATTCTTTTTCATTTATTCTCTCTTTCTGTTACTGATCTCCTGTTAGTTATCTGAGTTAATATATCCATTTCATACATTTCATACGGTTTTAAAATCCACTCTTCTATGCATCCAATTCTTTGCTATTACTAATCTTGCCACTGTGATCATATCCAATTTTTGTTTGTTTTTCTAATTTGTTAAGCATGTTTAATAAATACATTTCATGTTTCATGGGGAAGGTTATGTTTAGTGTTTGTGTTATTAAATTGTGTATTCCCCCCCCCCATTTTCTTTTATTATTTTACATTGCCACCACATACGGAATAGTGTTCCTCTGTTTTGTTTGCATCTCCAGCAATTTTCACTCCTACTCTCAGTCATTTTTGCAATCTTTTCAGGAGTTAGATACCATCTTAGATAAATGTTGTAATAATTCTCTTTTAGTACATTACATTACTATTTGAAAATTTTAAATATTTTATCCAAACTGTTTCCCAATCTTCTAATAAGATGATGTTGTTTATATTCTGAGCCCATTTTACCATATGGCTTTTAATTACCTCTTATTCTGTGTCTAATTTTAATAGAAATTGTAAAGTCTTGCTAATGTTTTATTTTTATTTTTATTTTTTTCTGGCTGTAAAATTTCATCAAATTCTCCTTCTGATGGTTCAAAACCACCAACTTTAGATCTGTTTAAAATCTTTCCATTAGTTATCTGTGAGGAAACCAATCACATACTATCCCATTCAGTAAAAGTTCTTCCCTTGATTTTATTTGCCATTCTCCATTAGTATTTTCAATTAAATCTTTATACAGTAGCCAATCTTCTCTTCCCATTGTATCTCTCCTTATGAATGCTTCATGGGCTGACACCCAAAGTGGTATTCTTTGGAATAATTTGTTTTTATACTTTAACCAAGTCAATAATAGAGACTTTCTAATATAATGGTCCATAAATTCTTTATGTATTTTATCTTTATCATACCATAGTTATGTGTGAAATCCAAATCTAGTGTTAAAGCTGTTTAAGTTTAATAATTTTACATTTTTTAATTTGATCCATTCTAAAATCCAGTTTATACAGTTCACTTGAAAGTATAATTTCAAATTTGCTAGTCCAAATCCCCCTCTTTCCTTAGCATCAATCATGACTTTCCATTTTATTCTTGGTTTCCTTCCTGCCCAAATAAACTTTGACAATTCCTTATTCCTCTCTTCAAATGGTATTTCATTAGTTATTATGGGTATATTTGGAAGTAGTATAATCAAAATATTTTTAGCATTGCAACCCTTTCTAATAATAGTAATCCTAATTTGTCCCATTTTAATAGACCTTTTTAATTTTGTTCCTTTTTGATAATTATTGCTAACTAATTCTGAGGTTTTATTTGTTATGTCTATTCCTAAATATTTTACCATTTTTTTGCACTTTGTAATTTGATAGGTTTTCCAATTCTTCTTCTTTCTTTCTTTCCAATATTTTTGGTAATTATGGCTTTTTTCTCTTTATTTACTTTGAAGCTCAACAAATTTCCAAATTCTTTTAGAATTTGATCTAATTTCTCCAGGCTTAATTTTGGGTCTTTTAAAAAGATGACAATGTCATCAGTGAATGCTCTGGCTTTGTAGGCAAGACCTTTTATTGATGGGCTTTTTATAGAGTAATCTTTCCTTATTTTCCTTAATAAAATTTCAATTGCAGCCAGGAAGAGTAAAAGGGAGAGAGGGCAGCCCTGTCTGGTCCCCTTATTTATTTTAAATGTAGGAGTTTTCTCTTGATTTATAATTTTTGCCAATTAATCATTATATATTGTTCTAATCCAATTAATGAAATTTTGTCCTAATCCCATTTTTTCTAGTACTGTTACCATAAATTCCCAATTAACACAGTCAAAAGCTTTTTTAGCATCTAAGAAGACCATAGCCAATTTTTTTTCATTATGTTTTTCATAATATTCTAATAAATTTAGTACTATTCTTAAATTGTCCTTTCTTTGTCTTGCTGGAAAGAATCCTCCACACATTTAATATATATATTTTAAAAAATTCTGCCAATATTGTCACAAATATTTTGTAATCCAGATTGAGTAGTGAGATTGGTCTATAGTTTTTAACTTCCAAAGTATCTTTATTTTCTTTTGGTATTACAGTTATAAGAGCTTCTCCCGTGATTTAGCCTTAGATTTTAAATTTAAGTCTGATATTACCTTCTGAAGTGGTAGTAATAGTTGACCTTCTATTAGTTAATCTAGCCATAAAGCCATCCAGCCCAGGCACCTTGCCTATTTTAGCTTTTTTGATAGCTTCTACTGCTTCCATTGGGGAGTATAGTTCTTTTCTTTGGCCGTTATTTGTGGGATCTCTTCATTTTCCAGATAAATCTTCAGAGCTTTGTTTTATTGTTTTGAAAGAGGATCTTTATTAAATAGTTTTGAATAAAAATTATGGAAAGCCTGCTGTTTTGGTTAATAGTTATTTTTCCTTTTTCTCTTATGTTTAATATCATTTTTTTCTCCTTTTTTGTAAGCTAGCCATTTTCCTGGTTTGTTTGAATGTTAAAAAATGTTTGGAAAGTTTCAATTTTTTCTCAATTTCCAATGACATTTCTATATCTAATTGCTTTTGGAGCATTTTGATTTCTTGTTTTATCTTTTTGGCAGAAGAGTTGTATTTTAATTCTTTTTCTTTGTTACCAATTTCTTCTTGTACATCCAATTTTCTTTCTTTCTTTCTTTTCCATTCTATCTTCTTTTGTATAAAGAAACCTCTCATATATACTTTAGAGGTTTTCCAAACTTTCTCTATATGAGTCCCTTTATCTAAGTTATCACTGAAGAAATTTTTCAATTGATCTTTTGCAGTTTGTAGTATTGGATCTTCTAATAATAGATTCTAATAAGGCTCCAATTGTGTTCAAGTTTTCTACTTACAAAATTTAACATTATTGGGTTATGATCAGAAATAACTTTAGGTAGTATTCCTATTTTCATAATTCTTTTATTCAAATTTTTAGAAACAAAGAACATATCTAATCTTGACCAAGATTAATGTCTATCCCAATAAAATGTAAACTCTTTCTCTGTTGGGTGTCTTAGGGCCGATGCACACTTGGCCTAAAGGGCCAGCCTGGGGGTGGAGTTGGAGTGGGGCAACCACACACCAGCTGCCCTGAATTCGTGGTGATGCGCATGACATGCGGTGTCATCAAGGTGCCCCATTGGTGCAGCATGCGCACACGCTGCACCAAAGGGGTGCAAAAGAGCCATGGCGGTGGCTCTAAGGGTGGCTTTTTTCCACCCCAAAAAGGAGCAGCATTTGACCACTCTTTTTGGAGTGGCAAAAAGCAGGATCAGAGCCATGGCATATGGTTGCCATGGCCCCAATCTGGTGCTCCCAGGGGCCATCTGCCCTTGGTCTCCATATATCTACTAATATAAGATTTTCTATAAGATCAAAAAAGTTTTTGGTAATTTTCCTTGTTTATTTTTGCTTTTTGAATTTCTATTTGTTTCTAGATCCATAACTCTGTTCCAGTCTCCCAATAACATTAAATTATCAAAATCTTGTTCTAATATTTGATTGTGAACATAAAGAATTTATGTTGATTTTCTAAAAGAGCATATATTCCTACTACTAAGATTTTTACTTATTGCTACTTGACTTGTATTCCAAGCATATGTCCTTCTTTATCATTGAATAATTCTGTCACTTGAAGTTTTGGGATACATAAATTGCTACTCTTTTTTTCCCTTCTTATTGCTGGAAATGAAAATATTACCCAGTTTTTTAAAATCTAGTAACTTTATTCCTGATATGAGTTTCTTGTATGCAAATTATGTCTAAAGTTTGTTTCTCCAAGTAGTGAAAGATTTTCTTTCTCTTATATAAACCATTCAGTACTTTTATGTTCCATGTGAGCCCTTTTTCATTCATTTATGTGCAAAAGACAAAAGCAAAGCAAACAAAAAACAGCCAGCCAGCCAGCCAGCCAGCCGGCCGGAGGATGTGGAGGATGCCAAAGCAGCCTTCTTCTCCACTCATTCCACCGGGGCCAAAGGCAGCTGAGTCAGGCAGCAGGGAGAAAGGGCATGGTCAGGAGTGGTTGGCTTTAAAAGTCACTCCCCCACCCCTCAAAAACCCCTGGGCTAATGTTGAATAGCTGCCTCCCAAGGCCCTCCTAATTTGAGGGGACTTGGAGGGTACTGTGACCAAGGGACAGGCATGTGTGGCCAATTGCAATCTGGGGGCAAAAATCCAAATTGTGTGGGGGAAAGGAAGGTATGGCGGGAACAGAATGAATGTCTGTTAAAATGGAAGGTGGGATCGATGTCTGACAGCTATCCCACCTTCAATTTACTCTGTTTCCCAGAATGGATTGTAGAGCGCACCAACCATACCACAGAACCTTACCTTGCTCCTTTGCAATGCCAGGTCAGTCAAAAACAAAACTCAGATCATTTATGATCTTCTTTTAGATGAAGATGCTGACCTGGCTTGCCTTACAGAGACTTGGTTGGGAGAAGGCAGCGCTATAACTTGGGCACAGGCCCTCCCAGCTGGGTACTCTGTCAGTGAGTAGGTGAGGGGAAATGGGCGAGGGGACGGAGTGGCCCTGATTCATAAGAATAATCTTACCTTGATCAGTATACCTATCCAGAAAACAGTCCACTTTGAGTGTATATACCTGAGCCTGAGAACCAAGGATAGTTTGGGGATTCTGCTAGTATACCGTCCACTCCGTTATCTAGAAGACTCCCTAACCGAGCTGACACAGCTGGTCTCAAAGTTGCTGATGGAATTGCCTAGACTTTTAGTCTTGGGCAACTTCAACATTCCACTCGAGAACAGTTTGTCAAATTTAACAGATGTAGCTCAGGAGTTCATAGAGTCCATGACAAACATGAGCCTCTCCCAATTGGTCGCTAGGCCCACGCATTGTGCAGGTCATACCCTTGATGTGGTCTTCAGTACGGAACAGGAATATCCGTGGGTGAAGGTAACAAAAACCTCTGCATTGATATGGACGGATCATTTTCTGATCAAGGCTGAACTTAGAACCACTGTCCGTCCTGTTGGGGGTGGAGGACCCATTAGAATGGTCTGCCCGCAAAGGCTAATGAAACCAATTGGATTCCAGAAAGCCTTAGAGGGTTTAATGGTTGGCAATGCCACAATTCTGTCGAAGCTGTGGTTAATACCTGGAACACCGATCGTGCCAAGGCTATTGACACAATTGCCCCCAAGCGTCCTTTCCAGCTTCTAATTGTCAATCATAGTATACTGAAGAACTCAGGAAGATGAAGCAGGTTGGACAACAACTAGAGTGCGTCTGGAGGAAAATTCAGCTCTTATCTGACAGAACTCATCATAGGAAATTTCTTTGCTCCTATAGAGAGGCAATACATGCTGGGAGGAAATCTTTCTTCTCTGCACATATTGTGTCTGCAGAGTCCCTTCCAGCAGAGCTGTTTAGGGTGGTAAGGGAACTGACACAGGTTCCACCTCTGGAGAACCCATTACTTAACCCAACAATGGCCTGCTGTGATGCATTCAACAAATTCTTTGCAGATAAAATCTTTCAGATAAGAGCCAACTTGGATGCCGGTGCTATAGTAGAATCGATAGATGAGGTATCCAGCAATTCTGCTTGGGAGATTATACAGGATCAGTTCTAACCGGTGAGTACCGATGACATGGACAAGCTCCTTGGTAGAGTGAGGAAGACAACTTGCCCTCTTGAGCCTTTCCCTTCATGGCTGGCCATCCAGGGGGATTGAGGATGTTCCTGAGGGACATCATCAATGCCTCCCTAGGGGGAAGGTTGTGTCCCATATTCTTTGCAGGAAGTGGTGGTTAGGTCATTTCTGAAAAAACTTCCCTTGACCCTCTGGACATGAATAGCTATAGGCCAGTCTCTTTGCTACCTTTTTTGAGCAAGGTGATCAAGAGGGCTGTTGCTCTTCAAGTCCAAGCTGTCTTGGAAGAAACCAATTATCTGGATCCATTTCAAACTGGCTTTAGGACAGGATATGGAGTGGAGACTGCCATGGCTGCCTTAGCTGATGACCTTCATCTGGGCATTGACAGGGGTATTGTGACCCTGTTGGTGCTACTGGACCTCTCAACGACCTTTGACACGATAGATCATGACATCCTCTTGGAACATGTGAGAGAATTAGGAATTGGAGGCATGGCATTGCAATGGTTCCGTTCCTTTCTCTTGGGCAGATTCCAGAGGGTGATGCTCGGGGACAGTTGCTCAGTGAAAAAGGAGCTTAATTGTGGCATCCCTCAGGGCGCCATCCTGTTCCCAATGCTATTTAACATATATATGAAGCTGCTGGGAGAGATCATTTGGAAACATGGGGCGGGGTGTTATCAGTACGCTGATGACACCCAGATATATTTCTCCATGTCCCAGTCTATAGCTTTGACTTCAGATGATGTCTCCCTCTCAATGAATGTCTTAAAGCGGTAATGGACTGGATGAGGAAAAAGAGATTGAAACTGAATCCAGATAAAACAAAGGTACTAAAGGTAACGGCCCCGAACCCAGGTTTTGAGTTACAATCTCCAGTCCTAGGTTTGGTCACACTCTCCTCAAAGGACTGTGTTCACAGTCTGGGGGTGCTCCTAGATTTGTCACTTCAAATGATAAATCAGGTGATTGCGGTGGTTAGGAGCGTCTGCTATCAGCTTTGGCTAATACGCCAACTGCGACCTTTCCTGGAGGTTAGGGACCTCGAAACCATGGTACATGTGCTGGTAACTTCTCATCTCGATTTCTGCAATGCACTCTACATGGGGCTACCCTTGTGCCTAGTTTGGAAACTTCAATTGGTACAGTATATAGCAGCCAGGCTGGTATCAGGTAAAACCAGAAGAGACCACATAACACCTATTCTAAGATTGCTTCACTGGCTGCCTATCAGTTTCTGGGTGCAGTATAAGGTGTTGGTCATTACTTTTAAAGCCCTAAATGGCTGGGGTCCAACCTATATTTGGGACCACCTCCTTCCATATAATCCACCCCATACACTCAGGTCCTCTGGGAAAAATTTCGTGCTACCTACAAAAACTAGATTATCTGCAACTGTCCAGAGGACCTTTTCGACTATTGCTCCCAGACTATGGAATGGCCTGCCGGATGAGATCCATCACTTGACCACCCTAAATAGATTTTAAAAAGTTGTTAAGATGAATCACTTCTGGCAGGCCTTTCCTGAGTAGATAACCGGCCACTGAAAATAGTTATGCTTGACCCTGATTTCCACTACAGCTATTCAATTTATTTGTCATTTATTGTAATTTATTGTAGTTTGTTATTTTAAGTATTTTTTTTAAATTTCAATTGTTTAATTGTATTTAGGGGGGATTGGGGTACGGGATTGTTTGTTTTATTGTGTAAGCCACCTCGGTTGTATTTTACAGAGAGGTGGGATATTAATAATAATAATAATAATAATAATAATAATAATAATACAAAAACAAAAAGAACAGTGAATATATATACATATATATATATATATATATATATGAGAGAGAGAGAGAGGAAAAAAATGTCCTTTGATTTAGGTATCTTAATTTAGTCTTGTAGATTCTATCTACATAGAAGATTCTCTTCCTCCTCTTCTGGTTGTAGCTCCTCTTCTTTTCTTTCTTCCTTCTTACATCTGGGTGTTCTCTTTTTCCTTATATTGATCTGCTTGTTCTTCTTTGTCTCTTTCTGGAGATGTTTCTTCCAATTCTCTTTTAAATCCAAGCATAAAATCCTTGCTTTCAGGACTGAGTTTAAAGTGTACCTCTGTTGATGAAATGTCAGAGAAATTTCTTCTATTCTTTCCCACTTGTATGGGATTCCTTTCTTCCTTAGGACTTGTGTTATGAATTGGTATTCTTTCCTCTTGTTCAAAATTTCTTGAGGGATATCTCTGAAAATTTTAACTTCTTCTCCATCAATTGTAAGTCTGTTTTTGAAGGTTTGTTGGAGAATAATTTCTTTTACTCTTTCTCAAACAAAGTAAATAACAATGTCCCAGGGAAGTTTTCTTTCTCATACAGTCCTTGAACTCATCCTGAAGATTTTATTAATCTCAAAGTCTAGTTGTCTGGGAGCCAACCAATAAATTCAGCTGGGGCAGATGTTATGCTCCTTTTTTGACTGCTTGTTCCAATTTCCTAGTTCTATTTTCTAGGTCGTCTGTCTTTTTTTGTTGTTGTTAGGTCTTGTATTGTAGTTTTAATTTGGGACACATCCATTGTTACTTAGTCTAGTTTTCAGTTGATAATGTCTAAGTCTTTCTTTATTTCTGTCTTGATTTCATCTTTCATCTCTTTCATTTCTCTACTTATCTCTCTTCTCATACATTTCATTTTTTCTAACAAAGCCAAGTTAGAATCTGAAATTCTTGGTTGTTGATCTGATGAATTTCTTCTTTGAGGTAACTGTGTGATGATTCTTCTGCTTGAAGCCATATTTTCTTTTTCTTCTTTTTCTTGTTACTATTCCTATTCTTCTTCTTTCTTTTTCTTTCTCTTTTTCCTTATCTTTTTTTTTTGCTATTTTTATTTTTATTATTTAAGTTTGTTCTATCCTGTTTCCTTCTCTTTCTTCTCATTTACTTTTTCTTTGTCTATTTAGACTTTAGTTCATCCTTTTTGTTTTAAATTTTAATTTATTCTTATCTCCTCTTGGTCCTTTTCTGTTTTTTCCTTCTTACATTTTTTCTTCTCGTTGTTTAGATTCTTATTCTGGAATATTATTTTGATTTGAATTAGTTGTCTTTAAATTTTGGGTTAGTTATGTTTCACCAAAAAAAATATCTTTCTTTCTTTCTCCCCCCTCCTTTCCCCCCCTTTATTAATTAATTCCCTTGCTAGAACTATTACCTTCCAATATTTAAATTTGTTCTACCGTTCTGCAGCAAGTTGTCTCAACTATCAATTGAAATTATTTTCCTTGTTTACTTTTATTTTTTATTCTTTGGGGTTAGCCTTTATTAGTAAATTTTATCCTTTTAGAATATCCTGTTATTTATATTCTACTACTCCTCTTTCTGTTGTTATTGTATTTATATTTGTATTATTATTATTATTATTATTATTATTATTATTATTATTATTATTATTTGTTTATATTATTTTTCCCTTAAATTATTATTTCTCCAAATCTTCTTCTTCCCTTTTTTATTCTCACTTCTTTCTGTTTTATATTTTAAGATTTATTTTATTTTAGGTCTTTCCAACTTTATCCTCCTTTTTTTCTTTTCTTCTCTTCCCCTCCCCTCTGTCTTACCCAATATCTACTCTTAGTTATTATCTCAGTTTCCCCTCCCCACCTTTCTATTTTCCTTCTAATTTTAATTTCTTTTCTTCTTTCTCTTCTTTTTATTCTCTTGTTTTCATTCTCTTCACGCCTGCCTTTCCCCCCCTTCTCCTTATTAGATTGTTTTAGTTAGTTCAAGGTCGCATGGCAAATATTGGTCTAAAACAAGCATTCAGGGAGCAAAACGAACAGAGAGGAGTAAAGGACAAATATATGGGATGAAGATTCCCTGCAAATAGAATATCTCTTTCTGATCTTCTACAAATCTACTAGAATAGAGAATGGAAGGTTCTTTCTCTAGTTTATACCACAACTCCTCCTCAGTATTGTTGGAATTGTCCTTTCTCCTTCTTTTTTTTCTTTTTCTTTCCCTCACTATCTCTCTCCTCCTCCTTTCTTTCTTCTTTTCCCTGCTAAGTTATTTTTGTTAACTCAAGACCACTTAGTTTAGTCCAGAATCGGGGGGGGGGACCCCCAAAGATAGAAAAGATCACAAGTTACTTATAATTTCCTTACTTTTTGTTTATCCCCACAAACCCCTGTCTTTCTTTTATTTCTGTATCTAAGTTATCCTGGAGAGCAGTTCAAAATACTGACACCAATCACAATTCCAACCAATATATTGTAAGAAATCACTAATCTAAAAAGAGAGAGGAGGAAGGGAGGAGGGGATGTGTAATGATATTCAGTAGACTTAACAAATTTCAACAACATGGTTTATCCCCTTTCTACTTCCCCATGCCTCCAACAGTATCATAAAACACAAAGCCCAGTTTAACAGTTGCGATAATCCTTCCAGTCTTCAAAATCTCTGTCTTTTCTGTCCTTTCTCCAAGATATCTATCTCCACTTCTGGTTCTGTTGAGACACTAATTTCTCAGCTGGACCTCAGGTTATAGCAATATATCAATATCTAGTTTATTTTTGTTTTATTCCTTTCCCTTTCGCCTCCTCCCTAGAATCAAAGGTGAATCTCAGCATTCCAAGCTTTGTTTCTTCCACTTGTAGACTCTGGATTGATTCAGGTCAATGGGGGAACTTAATCAACGAAGTCCCTCCAGTTCATTTCTTACAGCAAATGTCCCAAATGTATCAGTAAACTCTATTAAGTCCAGGTTTAATCCAGTTCAACTCAAATCTCAATAAGTCTAAGTCAAATTAAATCCAGTCCAAGTCAATCTTATTCCTTTCAATATTTATCCTGTATTTCAAAGTCTATCAGTTTATGGACTCTGGGTAAAAAATTTGCTTAATCCAAATCAGTTTTCTCCCAGCTGGGATATGAACTAGATTTCAAGTTTTTATTTAGAGTCTCTGTTGAATTTCTTTTTCTTTTTCTTCCCTTTGGGTTTTTTTAAGTTTTATTGCTCCTTTTTAATTTTTATAAGTTGTATTATTGGCTTCTATTTTCTCCTGCAGAGGTCTTCTATATCTTGCAGAGAGATCCAGTCTTTCCAAGGCTTCCTTTGTATAGATTACTTCTAAGGAGCAGTCAGCCAAATTTGTAGAAGAGCAAAAGTTGCCAATTACATTGGGTGTTTTCTTTTAAAGATTAGATTTAAATATGGTTTTTAAATTCAAAACGTGGTGGTGTTAAAAGGGCACAGATCTGCACCTGTGACTTACTCTTCAATCACCTCAGCAACATCCGTATCTCAATTTTCCTCCCTTTGGAGTTTATCACATGGGGGAAATCCCGTGTGGAAACTGGGGTTTAAAGTAGAAAAAAAACACAAAAGCGGATGTTTTTTCAGATGACGTCGCTGTTAAAATGGGGTTAAAATGGGGTTAATCTGAACGGAAACCCCTCATTGACTGCTTCTTTTTACTTTCGGGTTTTTACAAAAGTAAAAAGAAGCAGTTTCCATTCGGATTAAACCCATTTTAACATCGCTTTCACTTTTCACACTGGGGAATCCCGTTAATAAATTGCTTCCGCTTTTGCGGGTTTTTTTCTACTTTAAAGCAGGGTTTCTGCACGGGACTCCCCGTGTGATAAACTCCATAGTATTGGGGTGATTCGTTATTTAGCTTTTCCTTTATTTCTGGATGCCAGCTGCTGGAAATTGGTTCCTGCAGAGTTCCTTTGAACCCCCCCCCCTTACTGAGGGGACATCTGTCTCCTTTAAAACCACTTGAAAGGGCTCTTACACCACAAAATCTGCAGTCTGTAACATCAGCCAGATGTGAACATGACCTCTTGCTTCACCGCAGCTACCAGAAGATTAAGTGCTGCTTAACTGTAACGCACCTCACATCCAAAGTGGTCCCCAGGGCAAGTTGGTCACTCTAATAGCATGGTAGAAGAGTAGAAAACAAGTACTATAGGCAAGTGCATATGTTACATGTTGGATGAATGTTCACCTGAGGGATGGTTGAATCTGATCCTGGGACCTTCTGCCTGCAAAGCAGGTGTTTTGCCTCTAAGGTGAGGGACTCTATGGGCATGGAGCTCTACTTTCTGCTTTCTTTAACGCTCACTCTTCTCTTGCAAACCACATAGGAATGGCTCCGTGGTGGCAGACTCACAGATAAACTTCCGGGAGAACTCGAACACCTCCAGTCCTCAGTTTGTGAGTCAGGTGGAAAGTAGAATGAAGAATGCATCAAATGAGACTCTGCAGGGCCTGAATCTGACAGACATCAAAGGTGAAGGGTTTAGGGATGAGAGTGGGGCTGGTAGCATCACAAGGCATCTCCTAGGTTAGGGGCCACTGTCATGACTGGGGAAATGTTGGAAGCTTGGGTCTGGAAAGGATTTCGGGAAGGTCTGGGTGGGATCCAAAGCCACAAGTTCCTCGCCTCACCTGATCCCCAGGCTTTAGCTATCAGATTCAGAATTAATTGCATTACAGTGGAAGCTTTATAGAGTATATGAATGAGTAAGAACAACTGAGGTTACATCTGAGATTCCTCCCAACTGCAGCTGAGCATATTTCCTCCATGCCATCTCCGACATTGCCGTCCACCACATCCGGCCACTCCGAGGCCACCACACCAATCCTCCCGCCATCCAGCCACAGCACCTCTAAGCCAACGCAGAAGCCCCCCACAGGCCCCACGCCGACTCCCCAAGAACAAACCGTGGCGATCGCTCTCAGGTTCCGAATCACCAATAGGATTTTCAATGAGAGCTTGTTGAATGAGTCCAGTGAGTACTTCCAGCAGCTGAACAGGACCATTGGGGAAATGGTAAGTGCTGCACCACGAACCAGCGGGTGGGTGAGATGGGGAAGTAGGACTGTGCCGGTTGACAAAAACCTTTCTGAGCACTTTTCTGAGACTTTTACACTGCAGGTGTACTAGTACCATCTTCTATTCCTCCAAATATCTGTTAAAGATTTTGGATCAAAAATAATACAGATACTCCCCATTTTTTCTTTTGATAATGCATTTTCTCTGGCTGTGAACACAGCTCTTAATTCCAAGGAATTTGAACCATCAAGGTAATCTGAGGTTTTAGCCAAGAACCAAAGCCTTTTAAAAATAACATTGGGGTTCTAAGACTGGCATAATCCTCTGGACTCAGGAGGGTATTAGAGCAGCCAGGCACAACTCCTTCATGCCTTGATCCACCAGTTTGTAAGAAGATGCAGAAGGAGCCCTCTTGGCAAAGTGGTTAAATGCCAGCACTGCAGCCAGAAGGTTGTGAGGTCGATCCCAGGCAGGGCTCCAAGGTCCACTCTGCCTTCTGTCATTAAATAGGTCAGTTAAATGAGTATTCAGCTTGTTGGGGGCAATTGGCTGACACGTTGTAAACCTCTTAGGGAGTTCTCTGATAAGCGGTATAGAAATCTACTTGCTATTGTTATTGCTAAGAGGCCCTCCCTCCCTGTTCCCAATGCATCTGCTGAGTTTAATCTTCTTCCTCACTATCATTGCATGTCTTATCTGACTCAGAAATAATATAGACATTCACTATTGTTTCTTCTGAACAAGCCTTTCCTCTGGCTGTGAATTCATCTGTTAGTTCTAAGAAATTTGAACCATCAGTATGTTAAAGGTCACCTAAGATTTTGCCCAAGAATCAAGGCCCTTTAATAACTTTAGGGTGAGAAGGCTGGCATAACCTTCTGGAGGCTATAAGAACAGTCGAGCACAATTCCTTCATGCTTTGGTCCAACAGCTTGTAAGAGGCCCATGTTTGAACCCATCTTGGAAATGCATCTGCGTGACTTAATCCTCTCCCCTACTGCTATGCCATGTCTTGTTTAGACTACAAGCCTGAATGCCAGAAACTGATCAATTAATGATGGGCTTGTTACTCCAAACAAACAAACAAGATGCCATAGCTCACACCACCACCATTACCACAAACAATCTTTTACTCCTCCATAATGGCAATCTGTGGGGAAATATGCAAAATTGCTTTCAAATCCAAGATGTAGAACAGGGGTCCCCACACTTTTTGATCTGGGGGCCGGTTCGTCGGCCCCCAGATCTTTGACGGGGGCAGAGGCATGCGTGCATATGTGCACTACTCGGGCGCATGGCTCCGGACGCCATTTTGGAATACAAAATGGTGCCTCACATTGCGCGTGCATGCACACTACTCCAGCACTGTTTTGTATTCCAAAATGGCGCCTGGAGTCGTGCGCATCCGCATGCAATGCCAGGTGCATGTGCACGACTCCAGGCGCCATTTTGGAAGACAAAATGGTGCATGGCGGCGTCGCAGCGGTGGCAGTGGCAGGACCAGCCCTGGGCCAGTAAAAAGGCCTAGACGGGCTGGGTTCAGCCCGCAGGCCGTAGTTTGGGGACCCCTGATGTAGAAGTTCTGATGAAGAAGTTCCTCTGGTTGTGAATTCAGATCTTAGCTCCAAGGAATTTGAACCATTGATACGTTCAAGGCAATCTCGGGGTTTATTCATGAAGCAAGGCCATTTCAAAAGTACATCAAGGTGCAAAGACTGGCCTAAGCTTCTGAAGCCTATAAGAGCAGCCAGGCCTTGGCTTCATGCCTTCATGCCTTGGTCCAACAGCGTGTAAGAGGCCTTCCCTCCATGTTGCAGACACATCTGCTGGGCTTAATCCTCTCCCGCATTGCCATTGCGTGTCTTGTCAGAGGGCAGGAAACTGGCAGATTAACAATTAGTAAGCTGACTTGGCACCCTATTTGGCCGATGGGCAACTTACTCCAAATAAATTAAAAAAAAAAATAAAGTCATATGTAACATGCCATAGCCCCACCACCACCACACACAACCCACAATGACGATCTGTGGGGAAATATTCAAAACTACTAACAACCCGTCTTACATTGTCTTTTCTTTTCTTCCACAGTATCAAGCAGTTTATAATTGTTCAACCTGCCCTGATCATGAAGACTACCTTGGATATCATGTGATTGCATTTAGGTATGAAATTGGGGTTATATAAAAATAACTGCATCTTGCGCTTAAAACCCATTAAGTGCCTCTCAGCCCCAAAGCACATCACAGACAAAGTGGTCCCCGAGGCATGTTGGTCACTTTGATTTGTAAGTAGAAGAGTTGAAAACAAACATTACAAGCTGTTGCATGTGTTACATGTTCTATGAGAGTAAACCTGGGAGATGGTAGGATCTGAACTTGGGACCTTCTGCCTGCAAAGCAGGTGCTCTCCTCCAAGCTCTGGGACCATGTGGGTGTGCAGCTGCACTCTCTGGACTCTTTAATGCTCTCTCTCCTCTCTTGCAAACCACATAGGAATGGCTCCGTGGTGACAGACTCACAGATAAACTTCCGGGAGAACTCGAACACCTCCAGTCCTCAGTTTGTGAGTCAAGTGGAAAGTAGAATGAAGAATGCATCAAATGAGACTCTGAAAAGCCTGAATCTGACAGACGTCACAGGTGAAGGGTTTAGGGATGAGAGTAGGGCTGTAGCATCACAAGGCATCTCCTAGGTTAGGGGCCACTGTCATGACTGGGGAAATGTTGGAAGCTTGGGTCCGAAAAGGATTTGGGGAAGGTCTGGGTGGGATCCAAAGCCACAAGTTCCTCACCTCACCTGATCCCCAGGCACTACCTATCAGATTCAGAATTAATTGCATTACTATGGAAGCTTTATAGAGTATATAAATGAGTGAGAACAGCTGAGGTTACATCTGAGATTCCTCCCAACTGCAGCTGAGCATATTTCCTCCACGCCATCTCCGACATTGCCGTCCACCACATCCGGCCACTCCGAGGCCACCACACCAACCCTCCGGCCATCCAGCCACAGCACCTCTAAGCCAACGGAGAAGCCCTCCACAGGCCCCATGCCGACTCCCCAAGAACAAACCGTGGCGATCGCTCTCAGGTTCCGAATCACCAATAGGATTTTCAATGAGAGCTTGTTGAATGAGTCCAGTGAGTACTTCCAGCAGCTGAACAGGACCATTGGGGAAATGGTAAGTGCTGCACCACGAACCAGCGGGTGGGTGAGATGGGGAAGTAGGACTGTGCCGGTTGACAAAAACCTTTCTGAGCACTTTTCTGAGACTTTTACACTGCAGGTGTACTAGTACCATCTTTTATTCCTCCAAATATCTGTTAAAGATTTTGGATCAAAAATAATACAGATACTCCCCATTTTTTCTTTTGATGATGCATTTCCTCTGGCTGTCAACACAGCTCTTAATTCCAAGGAATTTGAACCATCAAGGTAATCTGAGGTTTTAGCCATGTTCCAAAGCCCTTTAAAAATAGCATTAGGGTTCTAAGACTGGCATAATCCTCTGGACTCAGGAGGGTATTAGAGCAGCCAGGCACAACTCCTTCATGCCTTGATCCACCAGTTTGTAAGAAGATGCAGAAGGAGCCCTCTTGGCAAAGTGGTTAAATGCCAGCACTGCAGCCAGAAGGTTGTGAGGTCGATCCCAGGCAGGGCTCCAAGGTCCACTCTGCCTTCTGTCATTAAATAGGTCGGTTAAATGAGTATTCAGCTTGTTGGGGGCAATTGGCTGACACGTTGTAAACCTCTTAGGGAGTTCTCTGATAAGCGGTATAGAAATCTACTTGCTATTGTTATTGCTAAGAGGCCCTCCCTCCCTGTTCCCAATGCATCTGCTGAGTTTAATCTTCTTCCTCACTATCATTGCATGTCTTATCTGACTCAGAAATAATATAGACATTCACTATTGTTTCTTCTGAACAAGCCTTTCCTCTGGCTGTGAATTCATCTGTTAGTTCTAAGAAATTTGAACCATCAGTATGTTAAAGGTCACCTAAGATTTTGCCCAAGAATCAAGGCCCTTTAATAACTTTAGGGTGAGAAGGCTGGCATAACCTTCTGGAGGCTATAAGAACAGTCGAGCACAATTCCTTCATGCTTTGGTCCAACAGCTTGTAAGAGGCCCATGTTTGAACCCATCTTGGAAATGCATCTGCGTGACTTAATCCTCTCCCCTACTGCTATGCCATGTCTTGTTTAGACTACAAGCCTGAATGCCAGAAACTGATCAATTAATGATGGGCTTGTTACTCCAAACAAACAAACAAGATGCCATAGCTCACAGCACCACCATTACCACAAACAATCTTTTACTCCTCCATAATGGCAATCTGTGGGGAAATATGCAAAATTGCTTTCAAATCCAAGATGTAGAACAGGGGTCCCCACACTTTTTGATCTGGGGGCCGGTTCGTCGGCCCCCAGATCTTTGGCGGGGGCAGAGGCACGCGTGCATATGCGCACTACTCGGGCACCGTTTTGCGTTCCAAAATGGCACCCGGAGTCGTGCGCATGACTCTGAACTCCATTTTGGAATACAAAATGGTGCCTTGCATCGCGCATGCATGCGCACTACTCCAGCACTGTTTTGTATTCCAAAATGGCGCCCGGAGTTGTGCGCATTCGCACTCAATGCCGGGTGCATGTGCACGATTCTGGGCACCATTTTGGAAGACAAAATGGTGTGCGGCGGTGGCGCGGTAGCGGCAGAACCGGCCCTGGGCCAGTAAAAAGACCTCGATGGGCCAGGGCTGGCCCGCGGGCCGTAGTTTGGGGACCCCTGATGTAGAAGTTCTGATGAAAAAGTTTTTCTGGCTGTTAACTCAGATCTTAGCTCCAAGAAATTTGAACCATTGATATGTTCAAGGCAATCTCAGGGTTTGTCCATGAAGCAAGGTCATTTCAAAAGAACATCAGGGTGCAAAGACTGGCCTAACCTTCTGGAGTCTATAAGAGCAGCCAGGCCTTTGCTTCATGCCTTCATGCCTTGGTCCAACAGCGTGTAAGAGGTTCTCCCTCCATGTTGCAGACACATCTGCTGGGCTTAATCCTCTCCCTCATTGCCATTGCATGTCTTGTCCGAGGGCAGGAAACTGGCAGATTAACGATTAGCAAGCAGACCTGGCACCTTATTTGGCCGATGAGCAACTTACTCCAAATAAATAAATAAAGAAATAAAGTCATATGTAACATGCCATAGCCCCACCATCACCACACACAACCCACAATGACAATCTGTGGGGAAATATTCAAAACTACTAACAACCCATCTTACACCGTCTTTTCTTCCACAGTATCAAGCAGTTTACTCCAAACAAACAAACAAACAAACAAATAAAGAAGATGCCATAGTTCACCACCACCACATATTACCACAAACAATCTTTTACTCCTCCATAATGGCAATCTGTGGGGAAATATGCAAAATTGCTTTCAAATCCAAGATGTAGAACAGGGGTCCCCACTGGCCCCCAGATCTTTTGGGGGGTGGAGGCACGCGTGCATATGCGTGCTACTCGGGCACCATTTTGCATTCGAAGATGGCACCCTGAGTCGTGCGCATGACTCTGGACGCTATTTTGGAATACAAAATGGTGCCTTGCATCGCGTGTGCATGTGCACGACTCCGGTGCAGTTTTGTATTCCAAAATGGCACCCAGAGTTGTGCGCATTCACACGCAATGCCAGGCACATGCGCATGACTCTGGGCGCTATTTTGGAAGACAGAATGGTACACAACGGCAGTGCAGCAGTGGCGGTGGCAGGACCGGCCCTGGGCCAGTAAAAAGGCCTCGACGGGCCGGGGCCGGCCCACGGGCTGTAGTTTAGAAACCCCTGATGTCTTGTCCAAGGGCAGGAAACTGGCAGATTAACGATTAGTAAGCTGACCTGGCACCCTATTTGGCTGATGGGCAACTTACTCCAAATAAATAAAAAAATGAATAAAGTCATATGTAACATGCCATAGCCCCACCACCACCACACACATCCCACAATGACAATCTGTAGGGAAATATTCAAAACTACTAACAACCCGTCTTACATTGTCTTTTCTTTTCTTCCACAGTATCAAGCAGTTTATAATTGTTCAACCTGCCCTGATCATGAAGACTACCTCGGATATCATGTGATTGCATTCAGGTATGAAATTGGGGTTATATAAAAATAACTGCATCTTGCGTTTAAAACCCATTAAGTGCCACTCAGCCCCAAAGCACATCACAGACAAAGTGGTCACCGAAGCATGTTGGTCACTTTGATCTGTGGGTAGAAGAGTTGAAAACAAACATTACAAGCTGTTGCATGTGTTACATGTTCTATGAAAGTATACCTGGGAGATGGTAGGATCTGAACTTGGGATCTTCTGCCTGCAAAGCAGGTGCTCTCCTCCAAGCTCTGGGACCATGTGGGTGTGCAGCTGCACTCTCTGGACTCTTTAATGCTCTCTCTCCTCTCTTGCAAACCACATAGGAATGGCTCCGTGGTGACAGACTCACAGATAAACTTCCAGGAGAACTCGAACACCTCCAGTCCTCAGTTTGTGAGTCAGGTGGAAAGTAGAATGAAGAATGCATCAAATGACACTCTGAAGGGCCTGAATTTGACAGACGTCACAGGTGAAGGGTTTAGGGATGAGAGTGGGGCTGGTAGCATCACAAGGCATCTCCTAGGTTAGGGGCCACTGTCATGACTGGGGAAATGTTGGAAGCTTGGGTCCGAAAAGGATTTGGGGAAGGTCTGGGTGGGATCCAAAGCCACAAATTCCTCGCCTCACCTGATCCCCAGGCTTTAGCTATCAGATTCAGAATTAATTGCATTACAGTGGAAGCTTTATAGAGTATATGAATGAGTAAGAACAGCTGAGGTTACATCTGAGATTCCTCCCAACTGCAGCTGAGCATATTTCCTCCATGCCATCTCCGACATTGCCGTCCACCACATCCGGCCACTCCGAGGCCACCACACCAACCCTCCGGCCATCCAGCCACAGCACCTCTAAGCCAACGGAGAAGCCCTCCACAGGCCCCATGCCGACTCCCCAAGAACAAACCGTGGCGATCGCTCTCAGGTTCCGAATCACCAATAGGATTTTCAATGAGAGCTTGTTGAATGAGTCCAGTGAGTACTTCCAGCAGCTGAACAGGACCATTGGGGAAATGGTAAGTGTTGCACCACGAACCAGCGGGTGGGTGAGATGGGGAAGTAGGACTGTGCCGGTTGACAAAACCTTTCTGAGCACTTTTCTGAGACTTTTACACTGCAGGTGTACTAGTACCATCTTCTATTCCTCCAAATATCTGTTAAAGATTTTGGATCAAAAATAATACAGATACTCCCCATTTTTTCTTTTGATGATGCATTTCCTCTGGCTGTCAACACAGCTCTTAATTCCAAGGAATTTGAACCATCAAGGTAATCTGAGGTTTTAGCCATGTTCCAAAGCCCTTTAAAAATAGCATTAGGGTTCTAAGACTGGCATAATCCTCTGGACTCAGGAGGGTATTAGAGCAGCCAGGCACAACTCCTTCATGCCTTGATCCACCAGTTTGTAAGAAGATGCAGAAGGAGCCCTCTTGGCAAAGTGGTTAAATGCAGCCACAAGGTTGTGAGTTCGATCCCAGGCAGGGCTCCAAGGTCCACTCTGCCTTCTGTCATTTCATAGGTCGGTTAAATGAGTATTCAGCTTGTTGGGGGCAATTGACTGACACGTTGTAAACCTCTTAGGGAGTTCTCTGATAAGCGGTATAGAAATCTACTTGCTATTGTTATTGCTAAGAGGCCCTCCCTCCCTGTTCCCAATGCATCTGCTGGGTTTAATCTTCTTCCTCACTATCATTGCATGTCTTATCTGACTCAGAAATAATACAGACATTCACTATTGTTTCTTCTGAACAAGCCTTTCCTCTGGCTGTGAATTCATCTGTTAGTTCTAAGAAATTTGAACCATCAGTATGTTAAAGGTCACCTAAGATTTTGCCCAAGAATCAAGGCCCTTTAATAACTTTAGGGTGAGAAGGCTGGCATAACCTTCTGGAGGCTATAAGAACGAGCACAATTCCTTCATGCTTTGGTCCAACAGCTTGTAAGAGGCCCATGTTTGAACCCATCTTGGAAATGCATCTGCGTGACTTAATCCTCTCCCCTACTGCTATGCCATGTCTTGTTTAGACTACAAGCCTGAATGCCAGAAACTGATCAATTAATGATGGGCTTGTTACTCCAAACAAACAAACAAGATGCCATAGCTCACAGCACCACCATTACCACAAACAATCTTTTACTCCTCCATAATGGCAATCTGTGGGGAAATATGCAAAATTGCTTTCAAATCCAAGATGTAGAACAGGGGTCCCCACACTTTTTGATCTGGGGGCCGGTTCGCTGGTCCCCAGATCTTTGGCGGGGGCGGAGGCACGCATGCATATGCGCGCTACTCAGGCGCCGTTTTGTATTACAAAATGGCATCCGGAGTCGTGCGCATTCGCACGCAATGCCAGGCGCATGTGCACAACTCTGGGCGCCATTTTGGAAGACAAAATGGTGCGCAGCAGCGGCGCAACGGTTGCCAATAAAAAGGCCTTGACGGGCCGGGTCTGGCCCGCGGGCCATAGTTTGGGGACCCCTGATGTAGAAGTTCTGATGAAGAAGTTCCTCTGGCTGTGAACTCAGATCTTAGCTCCAAGGAATTTGAACCATTGATACGTTCAAGGCAATCTCAGGGTTTGTCCACGAAGCAAGGTCATTTCAAAAGTACATCAGAGTGCAAAGACTGGCCTAACCTTCTGGAGCCTATAAGAGCAGCCAGGCCTTGCCTTCATGCCTTGGTCCAACAGCGTGTAAGAGGCCTTCCCTCCATGTTGCAGACACATCTGCTGGGCTTAATCCTCTCCCGCATTATAATAATAATAATAATAATAAGTTTTATTTCTAACCCGCCCCTCTGCGTCGCAATCGGGGCGGCTTACAACAGTTAAAATACAATAGTTAAAACAATCCCACATCCCAATCCCTCCACTCACATCCCTCCCACCCCCCTTAAAACAGAATTAAACATAAGAATATATTAAAACGAAGCACTATAACAATATAAAATACTATAATAAAAGATACAACAAAACAACAGACAGAACAACAAACAAAAGCTAACAGAGGAGGGGGTTGCGTGTCTTGTCAGAGGGCAGGAAACTGGCAGATTAACGATTAGTAAGCTGACTTGGCACCCTATTTGGCCGATGGGCAACTTACTCCGAATAAATAAATAAAAAAATAAAGTCACATGTAACATGCCATAGCCCCACCACCACCACACACAACCCACAATGACAATCTGTGGGGAAATATTCAAAACTACTAACAACCCGTCTTACATTGTCTTTTCTTTTCTTCCACAGTATCAAGCAGTTTATAATTGTTCAACCTGCCCTGATCATGAAGACTACCTCGGATATCATGTGATTGCATTCAGGTATGAAATTGGGGTTATATAAAAATAACTGCATCTTGCGCTTAAAACCCATTAAGTGCCGCTCAGCCCCAAAGCACATCACAGACAAAGTGGTCCCCGAGGCATGTTGGTCACTTTGATCTGTGGGTAGAAGAGTTGAAAACAAACATTACAAGCTGTTGCATGTGTTACATGTTCTATGAAAGTATACCTGGGAGATGGTAGGATCTGAACTTGGGATCTTCTGCCTGCAAAGCAGGTGCTCTCCTCCAAGCTCTGGGACCATGTGGGTGTGCAGCTGCACTCTCTGGACTCTTTAATGCTCTCTCTCCTCTCTTGCAAACCACATAGGAATGGCTCCGTGGTGGCAGACTCACAGATAAACTTCCGGGAGAACTCGAACACCTCCAGTCCTCAGTTTGTGAGTCAGGTGGAAAGTAGAATGAAGAATGCATCAAATGACACTCTGAAGGGCCTGAATCTGACAGACATCACAGGTGAAGGGTTCAGGGATGAGAGTGGGGCTGGTAGCATCACAAGGCATCTCCTAGGTTAAGGGCCACTGTCATGACTGGGGAAATGTTGGAAGCTTGGGTCTGGAAAGGATTCAGGGAAGGTCTGGGAGGATCCAAAGCCACCAGTCCCTCCCTCCCCTGATCCCCAGGCTCTAGCTGTCAGAATCAGAATTAATTGCATAATGGAGGAGGGTTTATAGAGTATATGAATGAGTAAGAACAGCTGAGGTTACATCTGAGATTCCTCCCAACTGCAGCGGAGCGTCTGTCCTCCACGTCGTCACCGACATTGCCGTCCACCACATCCAGCCACTCCAAGGCCACCCCACCAACCCTCCAGCCATCCAGCTCTGAGACAACGGAGAAGCCCCCCACAGGCCCCATGCCGACTCCCCAAGAACAAACCGTGGAGATCGCTCTCAGGTTCCGAATCACCAACAGGATTTTCAATGAGAGCTTGTTGAATGAGTCCAGTGAGTACTTCCAGCAGCTGAACAGGACCATTGGGGAAATGGTAAGTGCTGCACCACGAACCAACGAGTGGGTGAGATGTGGAAATAGGCAAAATTGCTTTCAAATCCAAGATGTACTGCCTTTTCTTTCCTTCCACAGTATCAAGAGGTTTTTAATTGTTCAACCTGCCCTGATCATGAAGACTACCTTGGATATCATGTGATTGCATTCAGGTATGGACCTGTACTTAAATAAAAATAATTGCACCTTCCACTTAAAACTCATAAAGTGTTGCTGAACTCTAAACCACCTCACAAACAAAGCAGTCTTATGGGCACGTTGGTCACTCCTAGAGCAGGGTAGAAGAGTAGAAAACAAGCATTATAGGCAATTGCATATTTTACATGTTGTATGAATGTTCACCTGAGAGATGGTAGAATCTGATCCTGGAACCTTCTGCCTGCAAAGCAGGTGTTTTGCCTCTAAGCTCTGGGACTCTCTGGGAATGCGTTCTCTGGACTCTTTAATGCTCTCTCTCCTCTCTTGCAAACCACATAGGAATGGCTCCGTGGTGACAGAATCACAGATAAACTTCCGGGAGAACTCAAACACCTCCAGTCCTCAGTTTGTGAGTCAGGTGGAAAGTAGAATGAAGAATGCATCAAATGAGACTCTGCAGGGCCTGAATCTGACAGACATCAAAGGTGAAGGGTTTAGGGATGAGAGTGGGGCTGTTAGCATCACCAGGCATCTCCTAGGTTAGGGGCCACTGTCATGACTTGGTAAATGTTGGAAACTTGGGTCTGGAAAGGATTTGGGGAAGGTCTGGGTGGGATCCAAAGGCACCAGTCCCTCACCTCACCTCACCTGATCCCCAGGCTCTAGCTGTCAGAATCAGAATTAATTGCATAACGGAGGAGGGTTTATAGAGTATTTGAATAAGAACAGTTGAGGCTACATCTGAGATTCCTCCCAACTGCAGCGGAGCGTAAGTCCTCCACACCGTCACCAACATTGCCGTCCACCACATCCAGCCACTCCAAGGCTACCCCACCAACCCTCCCGCCATCCAGCTCTGAGACAACGGAGAAGCGACCCACAGGTCCCACGCCGACTCCCCAAGAACAAATCATGGAGATCTTGCTCACTTTCCGCATCATTAACAAGATTTTCAATGAAAGCTTGTTGGATAGCTCCAGTGATGACTTCCAGAAACTGGACAAGACCATTGGGGAAGTGGTAAGTGCTGCACCCATGAACCAACTGGCCATGGTTGGTGAGGCCAGGAGGTCTGTGCTGGTTGACAGAAACTGGTCAATTAATGATTAGCAAGCTAGGCTGAACCCCGATTTGGCTGATGGGCTTGTTACTCCAAACAAACAAACAAACAAGATGCCATAGCTCACTACCACCACCATTACCACAAACAATCTTTTACTCCTCCATAATGGCAATCTGTGGGGAAATATGCAAAATTGCTTTCAAATCCAAGATGATCTGCCTTTTCTTTCCTTACGCAGTATCAAGAGGTTTTTAATTGTTCAACCTGCCCTGATCATGAAGACTACCTTGGATATCATGTGATTGCATTCAGGTATGGACTTGGGCTTAAATAAAAATCATTGCACCTTGCACTTAAAACCCATTAGGTACTGCTGAACTCTAAACCACTTCACAAACAAAGCTGTCTTTTGTGCAAGCTGATCACTCTGGAGCAGGGTAGAAGAGTAGAAAACAAACATTTCAGGGGGTTGCACTTATTATATGTTCCATGAAAGTTCACCTGGTGAATGGTAGGATCTGATCATAGTATCATAGAATCCTAGAATTGGAAGAGACCACAAGGGCCTTCCAGTCCAACACCATTCTGCCATGCAGGAATTCAAAATCAAGCCATCCCCGACAGACCTGGGACCTTCTGCCTGCAAAGCAGGTGCTCTGTCTCTAAACTGTGGGACTCTCTGGGAGTGCACTCTGTGGATTCTTTAATGCTCTCTCTTCTCTTGGAAACCCCATAGGAATGGCTCCGTGGTGACAGAATCACAGTTAAACTTCCGGGAGAACTCTAACACTGCCAGTCCTCAGTTTGTGAGTCAGGTGGAAAGCAGAATGAAGAGTGCATCAAGTGAGGCTCTGAAGGGCCTGAATCTGACAGACATCAAAGGTGAAGGGTTTAGGGATAAGAGTGGGGCTGGTAGCATCACAAGGCATCTCCTAGGTTAGGGGCCACTGTCATGACTGGGCAAATGTTGGAAGCTCTGGTCTGAAAAGGGTTTGGGGAAGGTCTGGGTGGGATCCAAATCCACCAATCCCTTCCTCACCCGATCCCCAGGCTCTAGCTGTCAGAATCAGAATTAATTGCATAATGGAGGAGGGTTTATAGAGTATATGAATGAGTAAGAACAGCTGAGGTTACATCTGAGATTCCTCCCAACTGCAGCGGAGCGTCTGTCCTCCACGCCATCACCGACATTGCCGTCCACCATAACCAGCCACTCGGAGGCCAACCCACCAACCCACTCGCCTTCTAGCCACACCACCTCCAAGTCAACACAGAAGCCAACCAACAGCAACTGTAAGTTGCTTGTCACAGGGTCTTCTTGGCAAGACCTGTTGATTAGTACTTGAAAATATGGAATAAACAAATTTTGTTTATTAATACTTGAAAGGTTGTAGCCCACTATCAAGGTTGGGAAATAGGGTAACCCAGATCCCAAGGGCTTGTCACTCCTATCAATCTATCAAGGGATTATGCAGATTCTGCTCTTGATCAATCTATCCTGGCTACAGTGCTTTGGCTTTTCCCCATGCTGAGCCAGACAGATCTCCTTCTATGCTCACATATGTCTTTATAAGTCATGACTACTTTCCCACACTGAGGATGCCCTCCTTGGCTATCTGCTGAAAACATTCCCTGTTTGCAACCTTATACTGTTCAAAAGTGGGGGGGGGGATGGAGAGAGGCTAGACCTTGGGGTTACACAGCCCTTCATGATTTCATGGGTGGCTAGATTGGTTCTCCCATCACTGACAATTGAACATTTAAAAATAACAATTATAATCATAGATGTTTTATATAACTTTAAAGCAGTTGATGAAGACATTGAAATAGTTCAAGATTTTCTATACCTTGAGTCAGTCCTTAACCTGAGTGGAGACTGGAGTCAAGAAATCTGAAGAAGACTAGACAGCTATGAAGTAACTAGATAAGATCCTGAAGTGTAAAGATATATCACTGAATACTAAAGTTAGACAGTTGTCCTCCTTGTGAGCTGTCATGGCAGATGACATGTTTGAGGAAGTTAGTGGCTCAAATGTATTTAGGAAGGTTGGAGTACTGAAAATGAAGATTTTCATCCTTCACCATACACAAATGCACACACATTGCACACACATACATAAAGAGGGAGAAATGCAATAAAATATACAGAATTCGATCTTAGCAGAAGACACTGGGCAAAGGAACAGCTGACATTTCCTTTTCCTCTTTAGCAACAGGGATATCTCCAACAAGTCTTCCCAGTACTTCTAGTACTTCTGCGTCGGATGCTGTTCCTGGCTGGGGTATTGCTCTCCTGGTCTTAGTTTCCGTCATTCTTCTATTAGCCCTCATTGCCTTCCTGCTGCTGGTGAGTAACTCATCTCTATTTGTCAAAATCAGGCCTTTACCACTTTTCATTCACAAGATCAATACATACATCCCTCTGGTGAGATCCCATCCACCACTCCAACCCTTGATATTCAGAAGTATGCAGGTTCTGAGGATCGATGTTCTTTTTAGCTGTGATGGAGATCCAGTGCTGTAGTGATGCATTGCTACAGTGGTTAGACAATTGAATTGGAACTTTAGTGATCCATGATGAAAGCACAACTTGGGGAAAAAATCCCAGAATCCCCCAGCCAGCTAGTAAAAGAAAATACTATAGAAAGCTGCCCAGTGGCTCTCTAAAGAAATGTCTGTCTTGGGTTTGTCTCCACCTTTGATTTTCCTATAGCATCCAAACAATGATACCTTTATTAGACCAACCCAAATGAAGCCAATGTGACTTCGAAAGCTTACAACATGTAATTGTGCATTTTGGTTGGTCTAATATAGGTATCATTGTTTGGATGTTATTGGATTCGCTATATGGCCAACACAGCTACCCCAGATGATGATGATGATGATGATGATGATTGATTTACTTTCCTAGTTAATGGTTGAAGATGATATAGCAGCCAGGGTGATAAAATGCAGCTATATTTGGCCTCCTTGTCATTGGGAAACCATTCTGTTTCTCCATATTGACAGTGCTAAGAGTACAGTTGTGGATTCTGCACCCGTATCTTGAAAATATATATATATTTTAAAAAATCCCAAAAGCAAACCTTGATTTTACCATTTTACTAAAGGAACACCATTTTACTACCCCATTATATATAATGAGACTTGAACAGCCACAGATTTTGGTATCAACCCCCAGTGGATTCCATGAGCCCATTGTACCGGTTATTAATCCGGCCAGATGTTGTGGTACTCCCATTTCTTTTAAAGTGAAACTTATAATTTCTCCTGATCTGCACAACTAAAGGCTTCACTATAATTTATAGCAAATTCTAAAATTCTTTGGTGCATTGCGTTATCCAGGATATGTTTGTGATATGGTTCCTAGGGTCTTTTCCTTTTCTGAAAACAGTTTAGGCATCTGCCATTTCCATTCCATATGAATATATTGTAAAATCTTGAGCATCACTTTACTTGCAGTGGCGATCAGTCCATTAGTCCAATGGTTACTACAGTCCTGGTATCCCCTTTCTTGAGATTTGAAATATATATTGAACATTTCCAGTCTGCGGGCCATTGTTTTAATTTCCATATTAGTTGGCAGATTTTTGTTAGAATGTATATACTGTATATGCTTGGGAAATTGGAAGGTAGCTGGAAAAGGACTGCATTACAGATGGATTGATTCACTAGGAAGCCACTGTCCAGAGTCTGCAAGACCTAAGGAAGGCAATTGATCATCAACTGTCTTTGAGATTGCTCATTCATGAGGTTGTCATAAGTTGAAGCCAACTTGATGGCAAACATCAGCAACACACACAGAGACACACACAGAGGTGTGTGTGTGTGTGCGTGCCTGCGTAGATATGAATAGGAGAAGCATTTATTTCTGGGTAGGCCAGCATAAAGTTGTGTTGTTGGCCTCTTTACAGAAAGCTGAGAGAGAGGTTGCTGCCACACTGCAGAATTAATTTAACTGTCCATCCTATGGAATCTTGGGATCTGTAGTTTGTTGTGTCACCTACAAATCTCATAATTCCATAGCACTGAGTCACAGCAGTTAAAGTGGTGTCACACTTAATGAATTCTGCAGTGAAGACGCAGCCAGAGAGGTGCATAAACCCAGTTGTTAGTCCCAAATAATGTAGACCTACTCAATTGCCTTTCTTAAAAGAGTACTCCAGTTCTTAACCCCAGCTGGGGCTAACAACTGGTTTTATGCTTATATCCTGAGTGGGAATTCTTCAGTCTTCCAGCTATGGTGTGACAAGTCCCAGCAGTCCTGATCAGTCCAGTCAGTAGTGAGGAATGCTAGGAACTGTGGTCTAACAACATTTGGAAGGCCACATGTTCCCTTCCACATGACTTTGATATGTACCTGTTTATCTCAGTGCTCTATATAAACAAGGAAACACCACAAGCATACACTTATCTGGACAGAAATGAATGTATTTCTCTCCAACACACTTTTTTAAATTAAATTAAATTAAGTTGCTGCTTGGTTGGGAGGGAAGGGAGGATGTAAATAAATTAGCTTATTGCATGGCACTTTGAAGAACGGGAACGGAACGGAACGCAAGGGAACAGAATGGAGCAAAAACGCATTTTACTGCACAGGAGAATGCCACCGATGCTGCCAGGAGTCCCTAAGGTGTTCCCCAGCCGTTCCTGGCAGCCGATTTTCGAAGGACAGTTCAAAATCATCCTTCAAAAATCGGCTGCCAGGAACGGCTGGGGAACAAACAGATTGGGGACTCCCGGTGGCATCGGTGGCTTTCTCCCATGCGTTTGCTCCGTTCCGTTCCCTTGCGTTCCGTTCCATTCCCGTTCCTTAAGTGCCGTGCGATAAGCTTAAAAGAGAAAGGAAGAAGAGGAGCAGGAGCAGGAGGATGGTGGTTGTATGGCAATAGTTCTGTGGTACTTAATCTCAGGTAAGCAGATTCAACATGGCGTCTTAAAATAACCCTGAAGCAGATTACAGTGGTTGTCCCACCAGTTTTGAAAAGGAAGGGCCCCCACAACTCTCTTCCTCCCACTGACCCTGTCTACATGCTTTCACTCTTCCTCTTCTTTGCTTCCTCCCAGATCATCTACTGGTGTCGACGGCACCATCGAGGCAGTCTGGATCTACTGAGTTCCCGAGACTCCTACCACCCCATGAATGAGTACCCAACCTACCACACGCACGGGCGGTATGCTGCTCCCAGCAGCAAGCAAAATCCTTACAACGAGGTCAGCAGAACTCTCCTCCTTTCTTCCCATCTACCCTGCTCCTCTTCTCTTTTGCACACATATATACGCTGGGAACCAGTGGCATCCCCACCCCTGGTGTCACCCAGTGAGGGGGGAACTGTTGGGGCTGCTACGGAGGGCAGTATCAGCATCAAACGTTCAGCCGTTTCCTTTGCTGCGGCTGCAAATGTCTCCTTGTGAGGAGGCCTCCACCATCACGGCAAGCCTAGAGACAGGTGCTTGGCCTTCTCTTTTGCTGCGGAGGTCTCACGAGGAGCCCTCCACTGCCACACACAAAAAAGCCAAGAGGGGTGTAGGAGGAGGAGGGCCCAGCTGGGTGTCACCCTTCTTCTGGGGTGTCACCTGGTGCAGTCCACATCCCTTGGTGCCACTGCTGGGGGCTATCCTTTATTGCAGGGGTTGGCAACCTATGACCCGGGGGCCGGCCCCGGCCCCATGAGGCCTTTGGACTGGCCCCAGCCTGGTCCTGCCACCGCCACTGCCGCGCCATTTTGTTTTCCAAATATGGCGCATGCGCAAACGACTCGCGGCCACCATTTTGGAAAACAAAATGGCGGCTGCAACTCACTCACGCATGCACAGTACGCCAGAAGTACTGCATATGCACAAGTGAGCATGCGCGTGCATGCGCAGTACTTCCGCTGTACTGGGCATGCACAAGTGAGTGTGCACGCACAGCGCCATTTCCCCCCCTCGGCCCGCGGAAGAGCTCCGGACCAGCGGACCAGCCCCAGGTAGGTAAAAGTTGCCTACCCCTGCTTTATTGCAACAAGGAGATATGCAAAAAGGTTCACACCAAGCAACAACAACAACAAAGTAACGAGTAAATGGTAGTAGGTAGAGAAAAGTAATAACATCACCAATTATTACATTATTTTGCCTGTATGTCCCCCCCCACCCCCCCGCCAGGCCCAATAATGCATTACGGGTAATGTTCTTACTTGCAATGAATTACTTCTAAGCTCTGGGTTCTTTTAATCTTATGGATGACATTCCTGCCAACCAGAGTTGGAAGGAAAGCCACAAGCCTCTGGCTTCTTGCCCATCATGAGTCCTGGCTACACACACCTCGGTCGCTCTGAACTCCTCTATGTATAACTAGACATTAAGTAGAGAGATCTTGTAGGACTTTTGAGACTAACTGAAAGAAATAGATTGGCAGCATGAGCTTTCATAGACCTCAGTCTACTTCCTCAGATCTGAGGAAGTAAACTGAAAACTACGAAAGCTCATGCTGCCAATCTATTTCTTTCGACTCAAAAGTACTACAAGATCTCTCTACGTACTGATTCATCGCTTCTCAGCCTTTTGGCTAAGATCAAGTGTAGTACATACTGATTCTACAGTATAACCAGACACTTTGTCTTAAAACAAAAGCTGACATTATGCCAGATGACCGCTTCAGCCTAGTGTGCTTCATCCTTGCCACTTTACCCAGCAACTCCAAGGCTTCAGTGGCTTGCAACGACTTTCCTTTTCCCTTACATCTCATATGGTTCAACATTACAGAATGGGGTGGAAGAAGACCGCCTGTTCTCCACTCTGAGAAGGCTTAGTGTGACTGTTGTGCCAGGGTGCACCCACTGACAACAGACCCCAGCCTGAGTCTATTTCATATTGGTGGTGGCAGTAAATAAAAAGACAAAGAGATTCAAAAGATGAGCTAAATAATGTCACCTCCACCACCTCGACTCTGCTCCCCACCCCATTCCTGCCTGCCAAAGCTGGTCACATCTGTTCTGTTCCGTACACAACTCCGCTGAACAAACACTAGGAGACTGAGCAAATATTTGGCTCCATATCTGTGGTGCTTGGAAATCTAGGCCAAAGGAGGGAGGGAGAAAGGGAATCAGGCTTGGCCCTAGTAGTCCCCTATAACAGTTTCATTCTCCTCAACCCTTTATTCACTCCCTGCAAATTTTTAGCAAGCAGCATTCATCCGGTTGAGGGTGACGGTAAGGGTTCCCACACTGGCGTTGTGCCCTGTTTGCCCTTGGTGGGGGTAGCACCTCAGCTGGGCCGGCCACTCCCTGAACTCGTGACCTGGCACTGTTTACACACGACATTGAGTTGCTTGTAATGTTTCTGGCCGCTCTCCAAGTTTGTCTCCCCACCAAGGCAGCTGGCTGCTCCCACGGCCTGAACTTGAGAGGAAATTAATGTGCGTGTCAAAGTTTAGGCAACAAATGCAAGACATATGGTTATCACAGAGACAGAATTTGACCCTATGAGGATGCCCTGTGTCACTGTCTTTTGTCCCATGAAAACAGGGAAGAGAGAGAAGCAAGCGTTCATTATTCTGAAAGAAAACTCAAAGATGTCTCCATGCTCTTTGCTTCCCATGCTCTTTGCTTACCTACAGTTGCCAGACTGAAAACTGGAGAGGGCTCCTATGCCTTTAAAGGCTGTGTAGAAAGGGGGATTTTAGGAGGTGTTGCTTGTTATCTGGTTGTGTGACAAGCAACACCTCCTGGAATTCCCTCTTCTACACAACTCTTAAAGGCTTCAATGTGGTTGGACTAGGGGGGTGCGAACTGCACCGGAGTGACATGCTCTTCACTGTAACATTTTAAAACGAGTCCCATTTGTTTACAGTAACATCTGTGTTATGTTGGGAAAACTTGATTCCATCATGGTTTTCCAGTTTCTATCTCAGCTGTTCATCAGTTTGCGGTACTTCTTTTTCCTCCGCACACAGAAATTCATACATATCTCTTTTTGAAATTGGCACCTTTCTCCCAGGGACCCATGTTTGTATACATTTGTATACAACGGTATGCATTTTTTTCACTTATATTTTTCAGAGACCCATTGACCACATATATTATACTGATATAGAAATCAGTTGCAGGTACATACATGTGTGGATTTCCTTTAACACATTGTTTCTGGGACCACGCTTTGTTCTGAGAGGAGAAAACTGCCCAACTGAACAAACTGGAATGGATTTGTTATTCATCTCCTTCAGAGTTTTGGAAATGTTTACTTTCTTGCCTTCAATTCCCAGAATATCCCAGCCAACATGGCCACTGGGAATTCTGAGATTTGTGGTCCAAACAGTCACTTGTCCATGTTCTTTTCTCTTCTTAGATTACGGCAACAGGCATTTGTCTTTAACCAAAATAATAGTTCCACATCATTCCAAGAGACTTTTGGAGTGAAAAACAAGATTAAAATGTCATATATTTCAGTGTAGCTTGCGACTATTTTTAGAAGCTGCAGTACTTTAATCAATGTTAAATACAAATGCTGCAAGAAATCAATATGCAATGTGAATGCCAAACAATGTCTTGGCCAAGAAAATGGTCTGTGTAGGGGAGATGTGAAGTTGTGTTTTAATGTGCAATTGGAAAATCGACATCAGCTGTAGTGTAGAGGGGGCACAACATTGGAATGGACTTACCGCCATTCAGAACCCTTTCAAAGGCTTTAAAAACATTCAGGAGCAAAGATCTATTCAGCCTAGTCCACCCTAATATTTATGCCACCCTCTGGAGCAGAGATTTCTCCTCTCCCATGATTCCTCCTCAGGTGTGTAACAACAGCCAGAATGGCTCCAGGGGTCCTACCTTCACCCTTGGGCACTGTTTGGCTGTGAGGATCCACTCAAGTGCATTCCAGCTGCACCTGGAAAACCAGAGAAGAAAGAGCCACCTCTACCTCCTTCTTCCCCAGATGCTCAAGGGCAACTGGAACATACCTGGGTGCAACCCCACCGCCATTTGGTGTCCAGGATGGGGACAGGAGTCCTCTGCCTGAGAGCCTCCTGGCTGCTGTTGCAAACCCAGAACAAGACATGTTGAGAAAGGGGGTGCTGCATACCTCCTTCCACAATGCCCCCCAAAGTACATACACTGGTGTGGCTTATGACTATGCCAACATATTTAACTGACAGGCTTCTAGTCATTAATGATGGTGAATCTCGGGGAAAGACATAGTGCTTAAGAAGTATCAATATTGGCAACACAGATTGGGGGCAACTATGTGGTTGAACGAAGCTTCATCGCAGAATCCTAACTCCAAAACTGGGACTCAGAGCATCCTACAAGATTGAAAAACAGTACAATTAAAAACATAGAAAAGTGTTACATTGAAATAGATTGCATGTGCCAGATGCCCTAGTATCTTGGACAGAGTATAGGAAAAGTTTAGGAAAAGTATCTTTTGGGATCACAACTCCTGGGGCTCATTCCCGCTTACTTTTAATCTGATTTGAGAATCGTGTTGACAGATTTGATTGGGGCCAATGCATTGTTCCCACTATGGATGCAAATCATGTCCTTATTCTATGTTGTTCGCACTAGCGACATGGAATAAGCTAGAGGAGGAGGAGGAAGGGGGTGCGCCCCATCGCAAAGGCCTGTCTAGACCACGCGCAGCCGGGAGATTGGCTGCGGCCAAGGTGGCCAGGCATTCCCGCTAGCGACAAAAAGCCGGGAGAGGGGCTAGGTCAAGGGGAGGCAGTGAGCCAATCCCAGTGTGAGAAGCAATAGCCCCCGTTGCCGTCGCCGTCGCCACTGAGAAGTTGAACAGCCCCTCCAGTGCAATGCAATGAGATTCAGGTTCATAGTTCACACTTGTTGAACATGTTCCTGAATCTTTTTTTTTTCCAAAAGAAGCACCAGAACACTACTCTTCAAAAAGTGTGATTCTTTTGGATTTGTTCAAAGTGAGTCCGAACAATCGCAGTCGCTTCCGAAACCATTCCCAGTGGGAACGAGGTCCATATACTGTAGCAGAAACTACTTCAACAATCAGCAATTCACTGTAAACCATAGTGGGAACGACCCCCAAGAATCCCCCCTTTTGCCAAGTGCTGGGCAAAGAAAGAGCTTTTCTGATCACTGACCTTGTAGCTTTTTTTCTGCTCTTATGGGGAGGTGTGAAATTGAGGATAGTATAGTGAGGACCTTATTCATCTGTCTTCTGATAGCATGGGCAAATTCTGTCATTCTTGTGGGCTTAATTTGTTGCCTGATTTGAGTGTGGCCTTCACTCTGTCTTCCATATGGGCTGCCTTTATTTGCGCAGCCTCTGCATTCCAACCTTTGTATCATGCAAACAGGTACATTTTTTTCTGTGTGCATGTGAGATAGATAGATAGATATGCATACACACACACACACACACACACACACATACAATACGAGACGGAGTAGCTCCTGATAGCATGCCTAAGGACAAGAGGCCCAAAGTGGTTTTTCATGGAGCCTGGTAGCAGCTGGCACAACTCCATGAAAGAATTTTGGAAAAATTCACTTTGGAAACTTTTGTCTAGAATGTTGATCTGCTCTTTTTCCCGCACATCAGTATTAGTTTTCAGAGCATCTCACAAGCTTCCTTCCATGGCTATGTTCATTTTAAGAGCTTTAAAAGCCTGTTATGAAATGGGTAAGTTGAAGGAAAGAATTCAGTTAGTGATAAACGCAGGCACCATTGCATATTACACCTCCAGCTGTCTGGATTTGGGAAAGACAATCCTCTGTCGTCAAACTTTTCCAACTGCTTTAAAAAATATTCCAATTTCTCTCTCCTCCCATTTTCCTCTTTTGTCCTCAGCTTATTTCAATTGCTGCAAGCTAAGATCAAAGTACAAAAGTAGTTTATACTCAGTTCACTCAGCAGGGAGGAGAGGAGAGGAGGGACAGAATTTTTCCCTTCCCAGTAGACTGGGGCAAAAGCCTCTCCTAGCTTGTGCATTCTTCCTCCTCAGTAACTTTTGCCATGTTGGCAACACCTCTCCCAGTTTTCATCTGTGAAATGTGAAGGTGTTCAAGACCTTCCTCCAGAATAGCCTCTCGTGCTTTTCACTTACTGTGTATATTCATGTATAAATTATAGTCAAAAAATAGACACAAAAAATCTGAGTTGACTTATCCATGGGTTAATGTAAGTACAGTTGTCCCTCCCAATTCACGGGGGATCCATTCCGGACCCCCTCGTGAAAATGGCAACTCGCACATATTCAAGTGCCATAGAAAATAATGGTAAGTGCACCCGAGGCGCATCACCATTCTGTTAATGGTCGCTTGTCCCTCCCACAAAGAGCAAGAACGTGAATTCCAAGTCTGCGAAAAGGGAGGGACAACTGTACTGTACTTTAACTCTTATTTTAAAAGGAACCATCCCCTAGTGAAAAGCATGAGCATTATCTGTCCTGGAAGCACTGACCCACCTCTAATTTCTTAATAATAATAATAATAATAATTTTTATTTATATTTCCCGCCTCTCCCTACGGATCTCCCTATCCATCTTTATTATGAGTACAAACAGTTACTTTTACTGGAATTTTGTAAATTCTTTGGCATTGTTTTCCTTTGCTCCATCCTTTAGATCAGGGGTCCCCAGACTTTTTGATCCGGGGGCCGGTTCGCCAGCCCTCAGATCTTCCGGGGGGGAGGCGGGCGCACACATGCGCATGACTCCGGGCACCATTTTGGAACACAAAATGATGCTCAGAGTCGTGCGCATGCGCGAGCAACGCCGAACACATGCGCACGACTCCAGACACCATTTTGGAAGACAAAATGGCATCCGCCAGCGGTGGTGGCAGGACCGACCATGGGCCGGTAGGAAGGCCTCGACAGGCTGCGTCCAGCCCACAGGCCTCAGTTTGGGGACCCCTGCTTTAGATCCTTTGTTGCATGCCCCTAGGTTTTGTCCTCAACTTATCCATGGGTCATATAAAAAATCATAATTGTAGCCCCAAACCCCCCCCCCCCCGATTTAAACATGGGGTCGACTTATAGTTGAGTACAGTATATACAGTACCATTCTTTCAGCTGAGGTGCCTCTTTGTGCTGGTGGGTGCACAAAGGAGCAGGCATTCTCACAGAAAATCCAACTCACAGGAAATCCAGGAGGATGGTGTCATCCTCATGCATCCAGGTGTAGGGACACAGCTGGATGATCTCTGCCCACACATCTGTTACATGGCTGGGGGGGCATCCTGGCTGCAAAACTGCAAATAAACAGTGTGAGGAAGGAGAACAGAGAAATTTAAATCTGGCAGAGCTTTAGCACCTCACCCCTTAAATCTACTAGGATTTAGGAAGGATCATGTCTCATGGAGCCACACAGACTCCCAGGGAACAGAAGCCAGGAGGCATTCAGCTCCACATATCCAAAAACAGGGTGCAATTTGAACTCACATCTCCCAGTTTATTATCTCTATCTAGTAGGAATCTCATTCTTCACTAACTTCATTCTTTTTTAAAAATTAATTTTTATTGTCTTATTAACAACATACAACATACAGCAACGAACATAACATACAACCACGACGTACAACAATAAACATATAAATTACATTGATTTAACTATAATACATCTAAATGTTAATATATCTGTATTTTCTCCTCTTTACGTCTTCTTTCTTCCTTCTTTCTTTGTTTATGTAGATTTCTTCTTTAATTCTTCTCATTTTATTTTTCCCTTTTTTAAGTTTCCTTTATATCCCAAAGTCATGTTTTTATTTTCTTAATTTTCCTATATATATTAATATAAAATTAATAATTTCCTTTCCTTTCCCCATAAACATGTATTCCATCTTTTATCTCTTTTTCTTATTTTTAGCTCTTGATTTCACAATTCTTTCCCTCTTTATTTTGTCACCTTTGATTGCAACCTAATTTTCTAATAATTTCTTTGTTTATTCCCCAACTTTCTTCCCAATATATTAAAATTGGTTGCCATTCTTCTTCTACTTTCTCTATATTTCTATTATTTACCATACATGTTAATCTATCTAGTTCTCTAATCTCACTTAATTTGAGCATCCAATCCTCTTTTGTCGGGAGATCTTTCAATTTCCCATTTTTCGCAGTCAGTATTCTGGAGGCAGTTATTAGGTATTCACTAACTTCATTCTTGAAGGAAGTAACAAGTAAGGAACTTAGCTATTTTCTTCTTGCTGTGATGAAGTCTTTGAAAACTGTTTGGACTTACTCTGCACAAAATTTGCACTTGGTTTTTTTGCAAAGACAGGCTATTCTGCATGGGGACCAGCCTTTCCTACAAGGACAAAATCTTTTCCGTGCAGAAAATGCTATCTCCTGGACAGAAAATGCTGTTTCCCACATAAAACAAGTCCACAGAAATTTTGTGTAGAGTGAGTCCCAAACTGTGAAGATTTCCATCAATCCTCAATTCTCCTCAACACTTGAGAAACAACCTTTTTTTTGGGGGGGGGTTATTTTTGAGTATTCATTTATTGCTTCCCTGTCCAATATGAATTGCAGATTTGCACAGATACCTTTCATCTTTCCTAGAGTTGAGTCTCCCAAAATTTAAGAATTTGTACCTTCATCTCCTTCTTGGAGATAACCTGGGAAAAATGGAAGCTCTGAAATTTGGCAACTCCAGTGGCTTCTGATTTTAGAACCTGGCCCCAGGAAATTTTTAATTCTTACCAATGACTACTGGTAGCTACCATGTCAGCAGAGTTATAAATCCATCCTGGGCTATAAAAAAGCTATCCAAGATGCTGAACTTATCACTGGTTATCAAATTATCATTTCACCTGTATGCCGTTTTCTGTGTAGAAAACTTGACTGGTCAAAACACTTTCAAAATACAGTGATATTAATCTTAATTTATGAGGCCTAAGTACCCTGAAGGCACCAGATTCCATCTGATCTTGGAAGATGAGCAGGGTCATGCCTAGCTAGATCTTGAATGAAGGATGGCCAAGGGAAACCCTATTCTAGAGGTTATATTTCAGACAACGGCAATAGCAAACCATCTCTAAATTTACCCATGCTGTGTATTGATTGTTAATCTGGGAAATCAGTCTGCAAAGGGATCTTTGAAAGAAAATTGCGGGGAGCAAGAGCTTTGGTAGACACAAGTCTACTTCCTCAGGTGCACGGAGCTCTTGGAAGAAGCATTCACTTTTCGGTTTCATTGCTGCCGTTCAAGGCCAATAAAGGGGGGAAAAGTTGGTGAAGCAAGAGCCGGACCATAAATTTTTAGAATTTGAAGGGGACTTTTAGGGGTCATCTAAGCAACCCCTGCTCATCTTGCGATTGTTATAATAGCATCCTTGACTAACAATGACTTGGCATTTCATTAAATATATCCAGTGACCTGGAGCAGACCACTTCTTGATAGTCTGTTCCACTGTCAAACAGCGTTTCGCAACTTTCTCTTGCTAATGATTAACCCAAATCTACTTCTTTGCAATTTCCCAAAGCTGATGCTGCACCAGCTTCGTGGAGCAACAGAAAACCAATTGGTTCCAGCTTCAGTAGGATAGCCCTTCAGATAATTGGAAGCAAGCTAGGAAAAAGTTTTTTTTCCAGTCTACTGCCCTCAAAATCTTCCAGTGACCATGCTGGCTGGGGGATTCTGGGAGTTGTCATCCCGAAATGTAACTTTTCCAAGCTCTAGTTCAAAGACATCTGTCGAATTGCCCCTTAATCTTCTTTCTTCTAGGCTAAAATATACCATCTCTTAGATGTCAGTGAAGTGGGCAGTAGGGCTGACCTGGCTCAATACATTTTGCTTCCTGAGATGATAATCAAGTTGCTTCTATTCCATGTATTATTATTATTATTATTATTATTATTATTATTATTATTATGCACTTATATCCTGCACCTTTCTCCCACCAAAGGGACTCACGGCATATAATAATCAATCCAAGCATAAGTCAGCTGAAACGCTTTCCAACCCAGGTGCAGCCCCCCAAAAACTCATAGAATCATAGGACCTTATCACATGGGGTCTGAAGCAAAGCTAATCCAAAGGGCATCCACAGCTAATACATATTATTCCCCCGTGTTTACACATGACGCTGCCCCAGAACACGGAGCTAATCCGTATTGTTCCCCCGTGTCTACACACGACGCTGCCCCAGAACACGGAGCTAATCCGTATTGTTCCCCGTGTCTACACACGACGCTGCCCCAGAACTCGGCAGAATACGGAGCTAATCCGTCAGGAGCAGGGAGATTTTGACATTCGGTTTGTAGAGGATGTACCTAGGGAGCCTTCGCATTCATTGCGAATTGGTGGGCAAGGCGAATTGGTGGGCAGGGCGAAAATCCCAGCGAGGGGAAGCGATTGCCTTGGCAAAAGGCAAACCGGATTGGAAAGAAGAGGAGGAGAGGAAGAGGGAAGAGGGAAGAGGGAGGCGATCTCTCTCTCTCCATGGGCTGCCTTCCCTTCTCCAGTCCTCCAGCCCTCCTCCTCCCCGGTTCCCATGGCTGCCTTTCCTCCCGGCTTTTTGTGACGGGAGAGAAGGGAGCCTTGGTATTAATTGCGAAATGGCCAAAAGGGCGATTTCGCTACGGAACCGAATTTATTTCTACTTCTGTTTTTCTTCGCTTTTTCTTTGCTTCATGGCCAGCGTTTGATAAGGTCCATAGAATTATAGAATCATAGAGTTGGAAGAGACCACAAGGGCCATCCAGTCCAACCCCCCCTGCCATGCAGGAACTCCCAATCAAAACTGATCCTATTGAGCAGAGATAGTCCAAATTAATACTCTGTTCTGTCCCTTTTTCAGCTGCTTTTTAAAAGCCCCAGTTTTAATCTCCCCCCACCTTCTCCCTTTGTCCTCAGCTGACTTCAGTTGTTGCAAAAACTCAATTCAAAGAGCAAAAGGAGTTTGCCCTCAACTCAGTCGGGTGGAGAAGATGGGGAAGAATCTTGTCCTTCTCAGTAGGCTCAGACAAAAGCAAACTGCTGCATGTGTGCTTCATGCGTGTTCTTCCTCATAAAGAACTTTTGCCGTCTTGACCACACTCTGATGTTGCTTTACCACACACATCCCATTTTTCATTTGTGACATGTTGAAGGCCATGCAGGTAATGGGATAATATCCTCCACTATGGAGTTGATCACACAGGGGAAATCCCGTGCAGAAACGGGGTTTTAAATTTTAAAAAACCCTCAAAAGCGGGCAGATTTTCAGACGATGTCGCTGTTAAAATGGGGTTAACCTGAACGGAAAGTAGTCAGAAACTGCTTCTTTTTACTTTTGGGAAAATCCCGAAAGTAAAAAGAAGCAGTTTCTGACTACTTTCTGCTCGGGTTAACCCCATTTTAACAGCAATGTGTGTGAAAATCTGCCCACTTTTGCGGGTTTCCCCCACCTTTTAAATCCCATTTCTGCACGGGATTTCCTCCTTGTGATAAACTCCTAAGCTAGGCATGCCATGTGGCACACCCTTCCAATCCCTTTTTGCCACCAACACCACCAACACCACCCCAGTTTCTGCCACCTGAAACAACCACCTCACTTTGCCTATTGAGAGGTCCGGCCCAAAGCAGAGGGCATCAGGGCAGAGCTACTCCCTTGAACTGACAATCTCCTTTTTGTTTCTTCCACAGAGTCTTCCTAAAAATGGCACCAATTCCTTCTCCTACACCAATCCTGCAATGGCCAACGACAACCTTTAACTGGACTTGGGGTTGGGTGGGTTGGCTAGGCGGCAGAACCCGGCTGGTCCAGGGGGATTCCAAATGGCATTCATGGTAGAAATTGGTGGCTTGGATCTTATTGAGTCAACACTTGCCTCGTTCTCGTTGTTTCCATGGGTTTACTCTAGTTGGGATTCCCAATAGGAGTCACGCGTCAGAGTTCTGGTGAGAAATATGGGGAAGATCAGCATTGGAAGCAGTGTGAAAACAGCCAATTGCTCTCTCACCAAAAGTGAAGTAAATTCCCTGAAGTAATGTAGGAACATTTATAGAGTTTAGAGAATCACAGAATCCTAGAGTTGGAAGAGACCCTCAAGGGCCATCCAGTTCAACTCCCTTCTGCCATGCAGGAACTCAAAATCAAAGCATCCCCGACAGATGAACATCTGTTTAAAGGCCTCCAAAGAAGGAGACTCCATCACTCTCCGAGGGAACGTCTTCCACTGTCAAACAGTTCTTACTGTCAAGAAGTTCTTCCTAATGTTTAAGTGGAATCTCTTTTCCTGTAGCTTGCATCCACTGAGACTCCATCTCCTTTTCTCTGGAGAAACAGAAAACAAGCTTGCTCCATCCTCAATATGACCTCTTCAAATACTTAAACAGGGCTATCATTGTGCCACTTCTACTTTGCTTCATATCAACAAGGAGTTCCGGAGAAGCCAAACTTGGATGCATGAAGGAACAAATTGAAAAATATTAAATTTAAGCAGGATGGAGTGGGGAGAAGGACTTTCTGAACCATAGCAAATGGGCAGGGCAGGGGCGGCCAATGCAGAGGCAACAAGCCCTGGATATTTGGCCACTTGTCTCTCTTGACATACAGTGCCGTATGTGTGCCCAGAGCCTGTTCTGGTCTTGCTAAACTATCCAGCATGTTCTCAGGGGCAATGGCAGACACGGGCACTTGGTCGAGGTGGAAAGAAGATTCAATGGTCAACTTTATTTTGCTTAGACAGGTGGGAGAGGGAGCATCTTGATCTTTCCCTCTGGCAGCAAAATGTCTTGGGTCAACCCTCATGGGCAGCATTGCAAGATGTTGCTGAGCTGCAATTTCCAATATCCCTCACTGTTGCTGACTAGGGATGATGGGAGTTGGAGACCTACATCTGGTGGGACACACAGCCCGCAAAAGACAGACATTCTGAACAAAACCTTAGTAAAGAAATCCCTTTTTTGGACTGCGGTCCCCCAGTGGGGGATTCTTGGACTTGCAGTCCAAAACTAGGAACTTTTTCAAAGTTCCACTCTAAATATACATAAAATTCAATCCAAGTCTTTCCAGTGGGCCAGTGGTTTCCCTGGGAAATACTCGTTGGAGAGATGTTTTGGGACCCAGAATCCTTCTAGCAGGCTTTCTCTGCATCTCCAGTGGTTTAAAATCAGGGGACAGATTTGTGATTCATAAATATAAGATTCTTTGGTCTAACATTATTGAAGTGGGTGAGACTCAGGAGGCAAACAGGGAGTGGCTGGGAGGGATGGAGAACTGTTCGATCCTTGAAAAATTACTTATTTATAACTTTTCACAATAAAGGCAACTGTGACGATATCAAGGTGTGTCGTCTTTGCTTTGGGCGTGGGGAGGGAGCGATAGTCACAGCACGAGGGCCGTCATTCGGCCAAATGGAGTACACCTTTCAGTGCTGACTAAGGCTGCAAAATATTCCTTCGCTTAGTTAGCAGGCAGAAAAGAAGAACCATGAAAACAACAACTATAGCCACAGCCAAGTTCTCAATGGACGGTTCTGAAACTCTCGATTTTACCCAGAAAGTTCCTAGGCTCTTCCTTTCCCCCTGAAGGCACAGTTCCCCCTCTTAAACTTTCAAAATCCATGAGACAACATCCACTCTAAGGAAAGCTTCGCCTGTTGAACCTTTCTAGCTACCATATAGCTTTGAAAGGCTCAGTACTACTATCAGTTTCAATTTTTGGGAGAACTCCATACCCTCCAACTGTTCCTAGTTGACTATTATTCCTATAGTCACAACTCTGCTGTCCCACTTTTCCAGCTGCTTTTAAAATGTCCCAGTTTCTCCCTCCTCCTCCCACTTTCTCCCTTTGTCCTCTGCTTACTTTAAGTTGCTGCAAACTGAATTCAAAGTGCAAAAGGAGTTTGTACTCAATTAACACAGCAAAGGAGGAGGAACCCATTGTGAGAGAAAGATATTATATTATATCCTTGAATAATATAATATAATACAATACAATACAATACAATATAAATAGAAGAGGGAAGAGTCTTTACCAGTGGACTCAGGCAAAAGGAAACTGATGCAACTATTCCTAGCTTGTTCTTCCTCATCAATAACTTTTGCCATCTTGAGCACACCCTGATGATGCTTGGCCACTTTTCATCAGCAAAAGTGTCATTTCACTGATGCACTTTATTATATATATATATATATATATATATATATATATATATATCTAGGAATCTCTAGGTCTTCCAGTGGAACGCTGTGGTTGACATCTGCCAGACATTGACCATAGAGTTGTGCTGGAGGACCTACAAATGCCTAGTGGAGTGTTCTCTCTAGGAATCTCTAGGTCCTTCAGTGCTACCTTTAGTTAAAGTTGACCATAGAGTTGTGCTGGAGGGCCTAGAGATTCCTAGAGAGAACATATTAATAAAATCCATGAATAATCAAGTCCACAAATGTCAAAGCCACAAATATGGAGGGATGGGTGTATATGTATATGGAAAGGTGGTGAAGAGAAGTTACCATTCTGATATGCCTCAGAATTAAAAAGAATGAAAGAAATCCACTCAAGAATAGAAATGTTACAGTTAGCTCCAAGAATTGTCAGAAAATAGTCCAGAACAACAAATATGCTGGCCAAGGTCCTGCTCCAGAAAACATAGAATCAGAGAATCGGAGATGGAAGAGACCACAAGGACCATCCAGTCCAACCCACTGCCATGCAGGAACTCACAAGCAAATCACCCTCGACAGATGACCATCCAGCCTCCATTTAAAGACCTCCAAAGGAGGAGAGTCTACCACCCTCCGAGGGAGTTGAACAGCTCTTATTGTCAGGAAGTTCCACCTAATGTTGAAGTGGAATCTCTTATGTATATCACGTTAATACATCTCCCGATGTTACACCCAATGGTGGAGGTCTTTAAACAGAAGCTGGATGGCCATCTGTCAGGGATGGTTTGATTTTGAGTTCCTGCATGGCAGAATGGGATTGGACTGGATGGCCTTTGGGGTCTCTTCAAACTCTATGATTCTATGATTCTATGATTCTACCTCACCTCAAACCCACCTTGTAATCTGCCCCCACCCCAACACAGCAACTTCTGCATTGTCAGAGAGCAAGTGGATGTGCAGGGATGTGTCTAGCTATTTTCCTTCATCTGGATGTGCTCAGCAGGCAACCACAGGGACCTCCAGAACTCCTTGAGACATCATTGATGATAATGGCCTGGCAGTACCATCCTCACTCACCCTCCTGCTCTCCGACAACACAAACATAACTGGTTGTGGGAGCCAAGCTTCTTACAAGGTGCATTTAGGGTGAACTTTGGTCTTGGCATCATCAAAACAGAATTATGACCTCCATTACAACCACGTTTACCCTATCTGGAGGAGGCTTAGGGGCTCTCCCGCCACCCCTTTCCTTGCTGGATTGGGACTGCAGCAACCACACACTGCGGCCCTGATCTGACACTTTGCCACTCTAAAAAGAGCTGGCAAATGCCACTCCTTTTCGGAGTGGCAAAAAGCTGCCATTGCCGCTGCAGCAACAGCAGCTTTTCTGCGCTCCTTTGGCATGGCGTGTCTGAACGCCGTGCCAAGGGAGTGCCCTGACGCCACTTGCCATGCGGTGGGCCGCACGGCGTGACAGCGGCATCAGGGCGGAGTCAGGGAGGCCGGCATGTAGTCGCCACAGCCTGACTCCACCCCCAGGCTGGCCCTTTTGGCCGGTCTGTATTCCCCCTTATTTCAGAGAGGTCCAGGGGTGGTTGGGGCCAAAAAATGCAGGGCCAAATTACCACCGTATTTTTGGCTTGACGTTCTCACTGCTAGGAACTGAGTCTTAGGAGAGGCCTTTCAACCTGTGGTGTCACTAGGAGGGTGCGGTGGTGCGGCCCACACTGGGTGACATCCATCCTAGAAGAGGGGTGACACCTGGTTGGGCCTTCCCCCCCATGCCGTCCTGTCTTTTTCCACATGTGGAGGAGGAAAGTGCGACACTGTGGAAGGCTGCGCATGCTCCGCTCATACCATCCATGCGTGCTCCCCCAGGTGGTATGCGTGCTCTCCCTCCCTCCCATCCTTTTCCTCGCGAAGAAAAGGACAGAGAGGCACCAAGAGCTTCCGTCCGTTTTAACTTTTCATCTGTTTTAACTTTTGTAAGCCCTCTCTCACCCTTAGAGGAAAGCAAAGGTAAACTGCCTCTGAAGCTGGATGGCCATCTGTCGGGGATGCTTTAATTGGAGTTCCTGCATGGCAGAATGGGGTTGGACTGGATGGCCCTTGTGGTCCCTTCCAACTCTACAATTCTATGATTCTATGATTCTATCATCCCCTTAAAACAACTATACCTATAACATTCCCAACCAAACACCTGGCAGAACTCATGCATGCAGGCATGGTTATGACAGGTCCTTCCCTCTGGGGAAGCAGAGAACAGATCTGACCTCTCTCTGAGAGCCCTTGAGGTTTGTAAAGAGTACAAACATATCACCTCTCCTTCAGTTTTCTCTTCACCAAACTGAACATGTCTAACTCCTTCAACTTTCCTTATTTGCTTTGTTTTCCTTATCTTTTGTCAACCTTGTTACCCTTCTCTGAACCCGCTCCAACTTGTCTATATTCTTCTTAAAATGAGGTGCTCAGAACTGAATGCAGTATTTCAGATGAGGCCTGACCAGTGGAGAATACAGAGGACTATTATGTCCTTCAATTTGTAATATACTTCTATTACCGTATTTTTCGCCCTATAGGGCGCTCCGGCATATTGGGCGCACCCAATTTTTAAGGGGGAAAATCCTAGAAAAAAGGATTCCTCCCTTTAGCCGGAGGCCGGTTGTTCAATGGGCTGGTGCTGGGATCGGAGACCGATCCCAGCACCAGCCCATTGAACTGAGGTCGTGGGGGGAAGGAGGGCTTCTTCCCCCCCGCGACCTCAGTCTTTGAATGGGCTGGTGCCGGGATCGAAGCGATCCCGGCGCCAGCCCATTGAAAGACTGAGGTTGCGGGGAGAAGGAGGGCTCCTTCCCCCCCCCCCCCCGCCTCAGTCTTGGAATGGGCTGGTGCCGGGATCGAAGCGATCCCGGCACCAGCCCATTCCAAGACTGAGGCGGGGGGGGGGGGGGGGAGAAGGAGGGCTCCTTCTCCCCCCGGCCTCAGTCTTGGAATGGGCTTGTGCCGGGATCGAAGCGATCCCGGCACAAGCCCATTCCAAGACTCAGGCTGGGGGGAGAAGGAGGGCTCCTTCTCCCCCCGGCCTCAGTCTTTCTATGGGCTTGTGCCGGGATCGAAGCGATCCCGGCACAAGCCCATTCCAAGACTCAGGCTGGGGGGAGAAGGAGGGCTCCTTCTCCCCCCGGCCTCAGTCTTTCAATGGGCTGGTGCCGGGATCGCTTCGATCCCAGCACCAGTCCATTCAAAGACTGAGGTCGCGGGGGGAAGGAGGGCTCCTTCTCCCCACGGCCTCGGCCCCTTCGCCCTATAGGGCGCACTCACTTCCCCACGCATATTTAGGGGAAGAAAAAGTGCGCCCTATAGGGCGAAAAATACGGTAATATAGGCTTAAAATAGTATTCACTTTCTTTGCTGTAGCATCACACTGCTAGCTATGTTCAACTTATGATCAACAATGATCCCAACTTCTTTTTCATTAGCAGTACTGCTGAGCCATATATCCTCCATCCTATATAATTGCCTTTGGTTTTTGTGGTCTAAATGTAGAATTTTGTATTTGTCACTATTGAAGTTCATTTTATTAATTTCTGTCCAATTTTCTAGTTTATCAAAGTAATTTTGAATTCTGTTCCCATCTTCCAATGTATTAGCCATCCCTCCCAGTTTTGTATCATCTGCTAATCTTATGAGAATAATAATAATAATAATAATAATAATAATAATAATTTTTATTTATATCCTGCCCCTCTGCAGAGCAATCGGGGCGGCTTACAACATTACAATTTCCATACATTGAACAGAACATAAAATCCCGAATTCCACCCATCCTTTAAGAAGTAAGGTATTCCTTCCTTCCCTTCATTTAAGTCATTGATAAAAAACGTTGAAGAGTAATGTCCTCAGGAAAGAAACTAGAAGCACTCCTCTCAATACTTCCTTCCAGTTTGAAGTGCAGCCACTGAGGATGACTCTTTGAGTATGGTTTTCCAACCAATTATGGATCCAACTGATGGTGTTTCTGTGTAGTCCATATTTAATCAGTTTGCTAATCAAAATATCAAATGCATTGCTGAAATCCAGATAAATGACATCCACAGCATTCCCACGATCTACTAAAGAAGTGATTTGATTTTTTTAAAATAAAGATATATATTCTCTGGGTTGCTTTGCCTGTCCCTTTTCTTTTATGCCTAAATTTTATTTCCAAATGATCAACTCAAGTTTTAAGTACCTGCAATTCTAGAAATCTAGGGACTGAAACTGCAGAAAACTTATTTGGAGGGATGCCCTTCTTTTGCCTTCCCCATAGCTATACTCCTGCATGCTTCCCTGATTTCCCAGGGTGATATTCTTTATATTTACCGGTAATTGATCTACCAAGTATCACATTGCAAGCTTCTACCTGTCTGCTGCTCCTCACATGCCATGTACTCTGATTGGTTTGGCAATATTCCATAACCTTCAAGAAGTTTTTAGACTGTATCTTCCATCATTCTCAGCTTGCATCTTCAATGATCGGGAGTGGTGGTGGTTACAGCTGGACATCAACAATAAGAGGGCAGTGGGATGTAATGGTTAGAACAGGGGTAGGCAACCTTTCCCCTTTAAGGGCCGAGGGACTTCAGCTCCCAGAATCCCAGGAGCTATTGGCCAACATGGGACTATTGACCAACATGGCTGAGGCTTCTGGGAGCTGAAGTCCCTCCGCCCTTAAAGGGGAAAGGTTGCCTACCCCTGGGTTAGAACATCAGATTAAGTGGTCTAGGTTCTGTTCCCTGCTGAACCATGGAAATGGTTGAATGATTTGGGTTAATCCCTCTTTCTCTCAATCAGCCTGAAAAATCAGCCCCTCAGACTGGCCGACCTCACAGGGTTGTTGTGAGGTAAAGTGGGGAGGAGGAGAGCCACATATGCACTTTGAGCTCATTGGAGGAAAAACAGGATAGAACTGCAAGGAATAAATAAGATAAACATCTAGAGGGCTCCTGATTGCCCATACATCGGTCATGTCACTTACTAAAAGCTAAGTAAGTAAATAAGAGTCCTGGATTTAGACATGTCCAGAATAATAATAATAATAATAATAATAATAATAATAAATCATTTACTTATAGCCTGCCGAATCACAAAGAATCCGGGCGGGTTACAACAATAAAAATACATAGAGTACAGAAATGCCGGATACAGAAATATTCTGCAGTATAAAAAAGGTCATCTAAGAACACCCTCATATCTACTGCTTCACAAGTGTCAAGAAGCCGCTGGGTGAGATTATTCAGAGTTATGGAGCTTGGTGTTATCAGTACGCTGATGACACCCAAATCTATTTCTCCGTGTCTCGATCGTCGGCCTTGAATTCTGATGGCGTCTCTTCTCTCAATGAATGTCTTCAGGTGGTAATGGGCTGGATAAGGAATAATAGATTGAGACTGAATCCAGAGAAAACGGAGGTGCTCACGGTAGCTGCCCCGAAACCAAGAATTGGGTTGCAACCTCCAGTCCTGGATGGGGTCACACTCTCCTCCAGTGACTGTGTTCAGGAGCGAGTCCAGGAGCGCCTGTTATCAGCTTTGGCTGATACACCACCTGCGCCCTTTTCTGGAAGTAAGGGACCTCGAGACTGTTGTGCACGCACTGGTAACCTCACGCCTTGATTTCTATAGCTCACTCTACATGGGGCTACCCTCATGCTTGGTCTGGAAACTCCAGCTGGTACAAAATATGACAGCCAGAGTCATTTCTGGTACATCTAGGAGGGACCATATAACTCCGGTTTTAAGGTCCCTCCACTGGCTGCCCATTAGTTTCCGGGCCCAGTACAAGGTGTTGGTTGTCACCTTTAAAGCCCTAAATGGCTTGGGTCCAAACTATCTCAGGAACCGCCTTCTCAGGAACAATCCTCCCCACGCGCTCCGGTCCTCTGGGAGGAATTTGCTCCAGCCATTGAAATCTAGGCTCTCGGCTACCTCCCAGAGGGCATTTTCAGCCGTAGCCCCCAGACTATGGAACGGCCTGCCGGACGAGATCCATCTGATTACATCTTTAGACAGCTTTAAGAAGGTAGTTAAGACGGATCTCTTCCGGCAAGCCTTTCCAGATTAGACGTCCCGGCCTCGGGAAATCCTTAAGATACCTCCATAGTTCTCCCTATAGGAATTCTCGCCGTTACTCCTTGCCATATTTTTTGTTGTTTTATCATGCTTTTATTAATACGATGTTTTTAATTGATTGCTTGATTTAATATCTTTTTAAGGGCACGGGTATGGGTGTGTATTTTATATGTTGTAATTTTATTATCTGTAAGCCGCCTTGATTGGTTTCAGAGGGGCGGGGTATCAAATAAAAATTATTATTATTATTATTATTATTATTATTATTATTATTATTAGTTGAACTCTCAAAGGAATGTTAGGGTTCAGCCGCCAATCCAAAAGCGTTCCTCAACTCTGTTCCCTCAAGCCCTTCAGCCGCCCAGGCCAGGAAGAAAAAAGCAAGGCAATAAGGGGACGTGGCAGAGAAGTCACTGGGCAAATCCAGCTCACCAACTCTCTTTAGGCACAAAATGTCCATTCACAGCCAGCTTTGTTCCATCTCCTTCCCTCCTCACCTTTATTTTTCTTTCCCTCTCCTCTAAGAACATCTGCTACTTTCCTGGCCAATTCAAATATTCAGTTTCATTTCCTCGTTTTTCTTGGCTTTTATTGTTTGCCCAACGGATGCTGAAGGACTCTAGCTAGAACGGTTACGGGAAAGAAATGACTCCACTCATTTCAGGAGAGGACATGATTCCTCACACAGAGACAACCCCCAATGTGAACCTTCAACATTTCATAGTTGTTGGTTTGGGATTTGGGGTTTTTTTAAAGGACATGTTGGCAACATTGGGGTGGCATCAGGGTTTGGTGTTGCCAAGGGCTACAGCCCACTGGTGATATCTGTACCAATCCTGCCCTTCCTCTTTTCTTCATATCTCTCTGCCATTTTTACCCTTTCTCTCTCATAATATGTAACCCAGGAGTGAGATGTAGTGGCCAGAGCATGTAATACCCTACTTATGGCTCCTCTTCATCCTGGAGAGAAGTGACCAAAGGGTTCTCACCTGGGCCCAGTGCTATTCAACATCTCTATCAATGATGTGGATGAAAGAATAAAGAGAATGTTTCTCAAGTTTGCAGTTGACACCAAATTAGGAGGAATAGCTAATATCTCAGAAGACAGGATGAAAATTCAAAATGACCTCAATGGATTAGATTTAGAAAGCTGGGCCAAAGCTAACAAAATGAATTTCAACATGGAGAAATGTAAGGTTCTGCACTTAGGGGAAAAAATTGAAATGCATAGATATAAGATGGGGGACACCTGGCTTAAGGAGACTCATATGTGTGAAAGGGATCTAGGAGTCCTAGTGGACCACAAGTTGAACATGAGTCAGCAGTGTGATGCCGCAGCTAAAAAAGGCCAATGCGATTTTAGGCTGCATCAAGAGAAATATAGTATCTAGATCAAGGGAAGTAACAGTGCCACTGTATTCTGCTTTGGTCAGGCCTCACCTGGAATAATGCTGCATCCAGTTCTGGGCATCACAATTCAAAAAGGAGGTTGAGAAGCTGAAGCATGTCCAGAGGAGTGTGACCAAAATGGTGAAGGGTCTGGAAACCTTGCCTTATGAGGAGCAGCTTTGGGAGCTGGGTATGTTTGGTCTGGAGAAGAGGAGGTTAAGAGGTGATATGATAACCCTACATATTTGAGGGAGTGTCATATTGAGGATGGAGTAAGCAAGTTTTCTTCTGCTCCAGAGACTCGAACACAGAACAATGGATGCAAATTACAGGAAAAGAGATTCCACCTCAACATTAGGAAGAACTTCTTGAAATTAAGAGCTGTTCAACAATGGAACACAGTCCCTCAGAGAGTGGTGGAGTCTCGTTCTTTGGAAGTTTTTAAACAGAGGCTGGATGGCCATCTGTCAGAGATGATTGTGAGTTTCTGCATGGCAGGGGTTGGACTGGATGACCCTTGGAGATATCTTCCAACCCTATGATTCTATTATTCTAAGAAAAATTCCTAACCAGAGCTGCTGGCCATGAAGGCCGAAGAATTCTGGATGTTATACTCTTAGGATTTTATCACACGGGGGAAATCCCGTGCAGAAACGGGATTTAAAAGGTGGGGGAAACCTGCAAAAGCAGGTAGATTGTCACACACATCGCTGTTAAAATGGGCTTAACCCGAACGGAAAGTAGTCAGAAACTACTTCTTTTTACTTTTGGGATTTTCCGAAAGTAAAAAGAAGCAGTTTCTGACTACTTTCCGTTCGGGTTAACTCCATTTTAGCAGCGACGTCGCCTGAAAAACTAACCGCTTTTGCAGTTTTTTTCTAATTTAAAGCCCCGTTTCTGCACAGAATTTCCCCCGTGTGATAAACTCCTTAGGAAAAAAATTGGCTAAGCAATGGTTGTAGCTCTCCAGAGGTTATTGGACTGCAGCACCCACCAGCCCCTAGCCAAGAGAATGGTAAGGGATGATAGAAGGTACAGCGCAACAACATCTGAGGACGGCAAAATGCCCAGCTCCATTTTGCGGAGCCAGTGAAATTTCGGCCTGTTGAACACAGAGCGGCTTTGTCAGTGTGTTGTGTTTTTTTAAAGACCGTAGTTGTTTTATGAATTGACAACTCAAATTTGCAAAGCAGGTTACTTTGCCTTTTCCTCTTTGGATTCTAACCAACTTTTCTGGAGTTTAATGAATGGCCTGTAACAGATCTCCTTATAAGCTCCTGCTTAAATCTGATTTGGAGTCAATCCGCTAATGATGCCGACGCTAATGTTGTTTGCATGATTAGAAGACTTGGGTTTTAAAGGTAATTCGTCTCTTGCTTTGGGCACGGTCCATTAAGATTTCCCTTAAGCGCATTAAAGAGTTGGCACATCATCTGACAAGTGGGTCTGGCCACTGATTTTTCATGTAGGGAGGGACTCCTGGGACAAGTGCATGGCAGACAGAAGCGCAGTTGTTTCAGCCTTTCCTACCGTGTGTGTGTGTGTATTTGTGGGTGAAGATCTGGTTTAGTGACAGTAAAAGCAGAAATCTGCCATCTTGAAAAGGTCAGCTTTCATTTTCTTTTTTAAAAAACAAAACAAAACCTAACTTTCTCGTTCAGTTGTTGTTGCTGATCTTCTTGTTATTTATATCCCACCTTTCCCTTAGTCCTAGGATTGAAAGCAAGGATTTGTTGCTGGGAGCCTTCAAGTCATTTCCAACTTACAACAATGCTCAGACCATGGGTTTCTTGGCAAGGTTTGTTCATAGAATCATAGAATTATAGAGTTGGAAGTTCTGGTCACCATAATTAAAAAAGAACGTATACCGGCTGAAGCGTGTCCAAAGGAGGGTGACCAAAATGGTGAAGGGTTTGGACACCCCCAAGCCCTATGAGGAGCTGGGTATGTTTAGCCTGGAAAAGAGAAGGTTAAGCAGTGATATGATAGCCCTGTTTAAGTATTTGAAGGGATGTCATACTGAGGATGGAGCAAGCTTGTTTTCTGCTGCTCCAGAGAATAGGATCCAGAACAACGGATGCAAGAGATTCCAACTAAACATTAGGAAGAGCTTCCTGACAGTACGAGCTGTTCGATAGTGGAACACACTCCCTTGAAAAGTGGTGGAGTCTCTATCTTTGGAAGTTTTTAAACAGAGGCTGGATGGCCATCTGTCAGGGGTGCTTTGATTGTGAGTTCCTGCATGGCAGAATGGGGTTGGGCTGGATGGCCCTTGGGGTCTCTTCCAGCTCTATGATTCTGTGCCCATGAAGGTAGGTAGAGAGAATTGCTTTCTCACCAACTTACATACCTATGCTGGGAACTGGGCTTTGGTGATGAGCCTCAACTGGTATTTCATGCCCACGTCTGGTGGCATAGTTCAGTGGTCCCCAACCCCCGGTCCACGGCCCGGTACCGGTCCGCAGTACAAATGGTACCGGGCCACCCTGCTACTGCGTCTTCTGTGCAGCGGAGGCGGCGGGTCCTGCGAGTCCCGATAATAAGCGCAGGGATGGGACTCCTGCGTCTGCCGGAGTTGTTGACCGGTCCATGGCAATAAAAAGGTTGGGGACAACTGGCATAGTTAGCAAACACAAGCAGAAAACAGGAAATCCCTCAAGATCCGCAGCAGAACCAAAATTCAACTTGGGTTACGGGAGAGCATAATTATTGGAAAAGCAGTACGAAAGCCCAGAAATAGAACATGGGTGTGATCGGCGTGGCTTCTGGGAAGTCACTCCTAGTAGTGTCTCCTTTTTTTTTACAGATGTCACGCTTCTCTGTTTTTACAGATTCATGCTTCCTTCAGCAGTAAAAGGGCTAAAAGCACTTCGCCTTCCTTTGGATTACGCAGCAGCGAATATTTACAATACCTCTGCAATATGTCTTTCTGTAACAGAAGATCAATAATGACCAATAGGGCAGAAAATTCTCCAGAAAGCTGCTTGGGTTGGGCGTGTAGCAGAACTTAATTTGGTATCCATTTAATGCAAATTTAGCTCATTTCCCCTCAAAATTAAGTCTTTAAAGAACAGGCTGGGGATGTTGCACTGTTTTAATTGTACTGTTTTTAAGCATTTTTATCTTTTTAACTTCCTTTTATTCTTTTAAGGAATAATGCATTTTTTTAAAATACTGTAACTCTTTAATTCTCTTTTAATGTTCACTTTTGTATGTTCTTAATTGCATTCTTTTAAACTGTAAGCCCCTTTTCATTTTAGCTTTGCAAAAAACAAAGGATATAAATTGCTATTGCTATTATTATTATTATTATTATTATTATTTGCATTTCAACTTTGCAAAAAATGAAGGATATATGGTAAATTGCTATTATTATTATTATTATTATTATTATTATTATTATTTTGCACTTTCACACCAATATGTGAACAGCTTGCCTCTGAAATTTCCAGGATTCTTTTCTAAATTCTACAATGGAATTCTTTGGTGGCAGGGAAACTTCAAAAGGTGCACATCAATGGAAAATGTACACAAAAATGTAGAATAATGATTGCTTGCTAAATTGCTTGCCAAGAAAAAAAAATATGTGGAAATTGCACAACAAAATGCATGTCTTTAGAAAATGACATCAAAGCACACCACCATGCTGGCAGTATGATAGGATTGAGGGTGCCTTCCCAGGGCCCTTGCAATTTCGGTAACACTGGTTAAAAGTACCAGGGAACTTGGGGTAGGTGCTCTCTGAATGATTCATAGAACCATATAATGATAGAGTTGGAAGAGACCCCAAGGGCCATCCAGTCCAACCCCATTCTGCCATGCAGGAACTCAAAATCAAAGCATCCCCGACAGATGGCCATCCAGCCTCTGTTTAAAGATCTCCAAAGAAGGAGACTCTACCTCTTTCCAAGGCAGTGTCTTCCACTGTCGAACAGCTCTTACTGTTAGGAAGTTCATCCTAATGTTTAGATGGAATTTCCTTTCCTGTAGCTTGTTCCAAGTCCTATTCTCTGGAGCAGCAGAAAACAAGCTTGCTCCCTCTTCAATATGTCACCTCTTCAAATATTTAAACAGGGCTATCATGTCACTGCTTATCCTTCCCTTCTCCAGGCTAAACATAAGCAGTTCCCTAAGTCACTCCTCATAGGACATAGTTTCCAGACCATTTTACCATTTTAGTCACCTTCCTCTGGACATGATCCAACTTGTCAGCATCCTTTTTGAATTGTGGTGCCAGAACTGGACACAGGATTATTCCAGGTGATTTAGATCTAGATCCAGTAGTTCCTAGATCTAGACAGTATACATTTATTGATGAAGCCTATAATCACAGCATTGGCCTTTTTAGCTGCTGCATCACACTCTTGACTCATGTTCTACTTGTGGTCCACTAGGACTCCTAGATCCCTTTCACACGTAAGTCATGTTAAGCCAGGTGTCTCCCATCCTATATCTATGCATTTCGGGTTTTTTGCCCTAAGTGCAGTACCTTATATTTCTCCATGATGAAATTCATTTTGTTAGTTTGGCCCAGCTTTCTAATCTATTAAGGTCATTTTGAATTTTGATCCTGTCCTCTGGGGTATTAGCTATTACTCCTAATTTGGTGTCATCTGCAAATTTGATAACTATGCCCCCAATAACGTCATCCAAGTCATTAATAAAGATATTGAATAGCACTGGGCCCAGGACAGAGCCCTGTGGCACCCCACTGGTCACTTCTTTCCAGGTTGAAAAGGAGCCATTGTTGAGCACCCTTTGGGTTCGCCCAGTCAACCAATTACAAATCCATGTAAGAGTTACTTTGTCTAGCCCACATTTTACCAGCTTGTTTGCAAGAATGTCATGGGGAACCTTGTCAAAGGCCTTTCTGAAATCAAGATATACTATATCTACAGCATTCCCTTCATCTACCAAGATGGTAATTTTATCAAATAAAGGGATCAGATTAGTCTGGCGTGACTTGTTTCTCAGAAACCCATGTTGACTTTTTGCAATTATGGCATTCCTTCCTAAATAATAATAATAATAATAATAATAATAATAATAATAATAATTTATATCCCGCCCCTCTGCCAAGCAATCGGGGCGGCGTACAGTATTCAAAATATCAAAACAAGTCACATCAAATCAGATCCCATCCCTCATTCCCACCCCCACTCACCCCCCAAAAACAAATCAAACCAAACAAATGCGTACATACTCTGTTTCATGATCTGATCTAGAATCTTTCCCTGGAGTTTTTCACACGAGGGAAATCCCATGCAAATTTGCTGCTTTAAATTAGGAAAAAAAAATGCAAAAGCGGTCATGATTTCACACGACAACACTGTTAAATTGATGTTAAAAGGAGGTTAATCTGAACAAAAACCCCTCATTTACGCTTCTTTTTACTTTCGGAAAAACCCGAAAGTAAAAATGAGGGGTTTTCGTTCGGATTAACCTCCCTGTTAACAGCGCTTTCACTTTTCACACAGGGCAAAATGGGAGAAATCCTGTTCATTAAAAGCTTCTGCTTTTTTGTTTTGTTTTGTTTTTTGTTTGTTTGTTTTGTTTACTTTAAAGAGCGATTTTGCACAGGGCTCCCCGTGTGATAAACTCCCCTGTATTAATGTCAGAATAACTGGGTGGTAATTGTTTGGCTCCTCTTTTTCCGCCTTTTTTGAAGATGTGGACAACATTTGCCTTCCGCCACTCCAGTCAGGCTCTAACTCCCATCAGCCATGGTCTGCATGACAGGGGTGCTGTAGTCTACTCAGAATTTAGGAAAGTTACTTATTTGGGGGAGTAATTCTAATTCCCAGAACTCAGCTCCAGTGCATCTGTTAAGGTATGGGACAAGCAGCCAGAGATCACATTAGCCAGAAAACAGAAAACAAGCTTGTTTTCTGCTGCCCCAGAAACTAGGACCCGGAGCATTGGGTGCAAGCTCCAGGAAAAGAGGTTCCACCTAAACATTAGGAGGAACTTCCTGACAGTAAGGGCTGTTCGACAGTGGAACACATTCCCTCAATGGAGATTTTGGTGGAGTCTCTTTCTTTGGAGGTCTTTAAACAAAGGTTGGATGGCCATCTGTCCGGGATGGTTTGATTGGGAGTTCCTGCATGGCACGGGGTTGGACTGGATGGCCCTTGGGGTCTCTTCCAACTCTAGGATTCTATGATTCTATGAGCCTGTGCTTGTTCTGCTCACTCATCTACTTTTAATTTAACTGTGCCAGCTCACCAGGCCAATATAAAAATTCTAGCTATGATCCTCAATCCTATCTTTCAGCCATCCCAATTTGTCAGGGACAGTCCTAAATAATCCTGTCATCCCACTTTCTCAGCCGGTTTGAAAAATGTTTGTGTCTCTTCCTCCACCCACTTTCTCCCTTCGTTCTCAGAACGCTTCAGTTGGTGCAAACTGAATTAACGTGGTTTGCACCTAGTTCACTCAGCAGGAGGGAGAGGACAGGAGAGGAAAGAGAATCATTGAGTTTGGTCATTTATTATTTTCATAGAATCATAGAAATTTATCACATGGGGTCTAGAGCAGAGCTAATCCAAAGGGTACCTGCAGCTAATACATATTATTTCCCCGTGTTTACACACGACGCTGCCCTAGAACACGGAGCTAATCTGTATTGTTTCCCCGCGTGTACACACGACGCTGCCCCGAAACTCCACAGAACCCGAAGCTAATCCGTAGCGAGTAGGGAGATTTTGACATTCGGTTTGTTGGGGAAGTACAAGCGGAGCCTTCGTATTCATTGCGCAATGGTGGGCGGGGCGGGGAAGCAGGGAGAGCTCTCCCAAGCAGAAAATCCCGGCGAGGGGAAGGGATTGGCGAAAGGCAAACTGGATTGAGAAAGAGGAGGAGAAGGAGAGGAGGAGGGAAGAGGGAGGCGATCTCTCTCTCTCTCCATCTCTCTCGCATTTTTCCCCACCAACACCCCTTCCCTCCTCCAGTCCTCCAGCCCTCCTCCTCCTCCTCGGTCCCCTTGGCTGCCTTTCCTCCCGACTCCTTCATCCCATCCTTGCCATCCACAGAAGCGCCTTCTGCGACGCTGGCTTTTTGGGTGGCGGGAAGGGAGAGAGAGAGAGAGAGAGAGAGAGAGAGAAGAAAATGTGTGTGTGTGTGTGTTTTCCTTCTTCCCACGTGAACCGCATCCCGCGGCGCCTGATCGCTAAATCCCCTTTGGAGCCTTCGTATTCATTGCGCTATGGCCGCCAGGGCGAAATTCAGTTCGTTTCGGTATAGAACTGAATTTATTCTCACTTCGGTTACTTTTCTGTTACTTTTCGCTTCGTGGCCAGCGTTTGATAAGGTCCATAGAGTTGGAGGAGACCCCAAGGGCTATCTAGTCCAACCCCATTTTGCCATGCAGGAACTCAAAATTAAAGCATCCCCGACAGATGGCCATCCAGCCTCTGTTTAAAGGCTTCCAATGAAGGAGACTCCACCACTCTCCAAGGGAGTGTGTTTGTATTTTGTGTTACACCTTTTCATATCCTCAAGATGGATTTTTAAAACTGAGAAAAGCATTTGTCACACAAGGACACAAGCTTGTCATTCCCAGTCGACTCAGGCAAAGACAAAAAGTGCTCCAGCTTCTCCTAAAGTTTGTGCGTCCTTCCTCATTATAGTAACATTTGCCATCTTGATCACTTGCTGAGTTTGCTTGGCCACGCATCTCTTGCTTTTCATCTCGGAAAGGCTGGAGGATATGCAGGTGCTTTGAAGACACATGGAATCACTGGACTTTATCACACGGGCCCCAGTTTCGTCTTTAAAAAGATAATAAAGCGCAAATAAACCATCCCAAAATAAAGCGAAAATAGAGCTTGACCACGCAAATGAGTTTCACACGTAATTAGAATAAATGCGAAATAACGCAAAAAGCGATAAAAAGGCGTTTTTACATTTCATACAGAAGTGAAAGAAATCCGTAAATGTACTAGAAATGGTATACTTGCACATGCGCAGAAAGAGAAAGCAGAGAGGCTCATGTCTACCTGGCATGTTTGTCGCCCAAGCAAAACAGGAAAGTAAAAGGGTTATTGTGTGAATAAACCGAATTTGACTTTCACACTAGAGTAAATGCGCAATTACAGTAATATCGAAAATGCATTTTCACTAAAATCCCGAAAGTAAAAGATCTGGGATAACACCACTTTCTGACCACTTTAATAGCAGTTTTTGTGTAACATCGTGTGAAATTGTTGCGTGTAATTACGTGTTTTTTCGGGATTTGAATGGGATAAACTATAGATTTCCCCTGTGTGATAAAGTCCTATAGTTGATGCTTTGGAATGATTTTTGTCCTTATTTCCTGGTATACTCTCTAAAAATCCCCCCTCGCTTTTCGTCTTCCTGCTTGACTGGATCCAGTTTATTAGTGGAGAGGCAGGGCGTTGACAAGGCAAATTATAAAGTCTGGTTGCACAATTTTTTGGGAGGGTGGAAGCACGTTGTCTATACTGAAAACACTTGTTCTAGGACACAGAGTCAGAAAAGAGCTTGTGATTTTGCAAGCAGGCTTTGGACCCCCCTCCCCACCCGCCAAGGAATTTGCACACTTGGAGACAAGAGTCCAGTGGCAGCTGCTCAATCTGGGTTGATGGGTCCCTTTGTTGGAACACTAATAGAATTGTAGAATTATAGAATCATAGAATCCTAGAGTTGGAAGAGACCACAAGGGCCATCCAGTCCAACCCCCTGCCATGCAGGAACTCCCAAACAAAGCATCCCTGACAGATGGCCATCCAGCCTCTGCTTAAAGACCTCCAAGGAAGGAGACTTCAAAAAAATCTCCATTGAGGGAGTGTGTTCGACTGTCAAAAGCTCTTACTGTCAGGAAGTTCCTCCTAATATTGAGCTGGAATCTCTTTTCCTGGAGCTTGCATCCATTGTTCCGGGTCCAATTCTCTGGAGCAGCAGAAAACAAGCTTTCTCCCTCCTCAACATGACACCCCTTCAAATATTTAAACAGGGCTATCATATCGCCTCTTAACCTTCTCCTGAGCTAAACATACCCAGCTCTCTATGTCTCTCCTCATAGGGCTTTATGGTTTCCAGACCCTTCCCCATTTTAGTCACCCTCCTCTGGACACACTCCAGTTTTTCAACCTCCTTTTTGAATTGTGATGCCCAGAACTGGACTCAGAATTATTCCAGGTGAGACCTGACCAAAGCAGAATACAGTGGCACTATGACTTCTCTTGATCTAACACTATACTTCTATGAATGCACCCTAAAATTGCATTGGTCTTTTTAGCTGTTCCTTCCAGAGACCTCACCTCATAGCTACCATTGTACAAGGGATTGTGGCCCTCTGTTAAGGAGAATCATAGAATCCTAGAGTTGAAAGATACCCCTAAGGGCCATCCAGTCCAACCCCATTCTGCCATGCGGGAACTCACAATCAAATCACCTCAACAGATGGCCTCTCACTTGTTCTCTAGCCTTTTGTATCACCAGCTGCTCAAGACACAGCCCCTATCGAACACAGAAAAGAGATATAAATCCTTCACGGTCCCACGAGGGGACTAATAAGTATGGTAGCTTTTCCACAGTCTGGGAGAAAGCAAATATTCCTCTGCAGTATTCTCTCCCTATTCAAACATCCCAAAGTATTGAATTATTCTGCTTCAGATTATAGTTAGAAATCTTGAGTTGGCTTAGATAGGCTGAAGATGGGCCAGCACAGTTAAATGCAAAGTAGGTGAGGGCTGAGTCTTGTAAATACTTTAAATAGCTCAAAAGACTGGTAAATATATTATCAAATCTGTGCAGAAAACAGGATTTGCACTGAAAAATCATATTTTCCTACATAGAATATTCCTCCACAATATTTCAGGATGTTCCCATATTGAGGGGGAAAAAAATCTGTGGTCTACTGTTCTTTCCAAGAGAGTTTCCCAGCTGTTGGAAACCCCATTTTTTGACCTGGGACTGAATAATAACAAATGGTCTTTCTATCCCTAAGAGAGACAGAGCTGCTGAATGGCTTTTGATGGCCGGTGGTCCCTAGCTGCCGATCAACCAAAGCGTTTCGATTCCACTTTCCAGCTGGAAAGGCTCAGGAAAAGCAGCCTTTCCTATGCCAGCAAAGTTTTTTTTTCCATATTGGCAAAATTAAGGCAGCCCCTGCCCTTAGGCTTATCTTTAAAAAAATCAAACCCAAACACATGGAGGTGACCTGACACAAAAAGAAAAAGGATTGGGGAAGGAGAAAGAAGAGCGTTTGGAAGAGCTGCTTTATGATGCCTAGTGACGGCTAGCTAGCACTGCTTGCTTAAGGGCCCATGATGGTCCATGACTCCCGGTTGCCATTCTTTGGTGCTTTTGATGGGTGACTACTAACAGTCATCAAGATTGAGATCGAGACTGGAAATAAACGCCTGCCAGGACACCGATGACTGAGAGGTGGGGAGCTGAGATTAACTTTGTGTAGATAGCATAGCAAGGGGAAAGTTTTTCTCTGAAGATGCCAGCCACAGACGTTGGCGAAACGTCAGAAAGAAACTCTTCTAGAACATGGCCACACAGCCCGAAAAACCCACAAAAAACTATAATTGTTTGAAACATCATCATCCTGGCAGTGTAGGATGCAAGGGCCTTGAGCAGGGGTCCCCAAACTATGGCCCGCGGGCCGGACCTGGCCCATTGAGTCCTTCCTACCATCCTGCAGCCGGTCCTGCCACCGCCGCCACTCACACCCGCCTCCGGACACCATTCTGGAACACAAAATGGTGTCTGGAGTCGTGCACATGCGTACAGCGTCACGCACACATGTGCATGACTCCGGGCACCATTTTGGAACACAAAATGGCGTCCGGAGTCACGCGTGAATGTGCACTACTCGAGCGCAATTTTGTGTTCCAAAATGGCACCCGGAGTCATACGCATGCGTGCACGCCTCCATCCCCCCGGAAGATCTGGGGGCCAGCGAACCGGCCCCTGGATCAAAAAGTCCGGGGAGCCCTGGTCCTGAGGTTTTGCAAGGAGCTATGGAGGATGAAGGTGCAAACGCTGGCTGGGAACAATGGGAGTTGTAGTCCAACATATCTGGAGGGCACCAAGTGGAAGATGGTTGCTCTGAGGCCATGTTAGTGTGATATGCATATCTCACCCTTCCTCCCAAGATCTCATAGCGCTCCCCATGGCTTCCTGTCCTCTCTTTGCATTCAAAACAACCCTGCGAGGGAGACAGAGACACTGTCCCAAAGTCACCAAGGGAGCTTCACAGGTGGTTCACCCCCAAGTCCCAGTCCAACATTTTAACCACTATACCGGACCACTGCATTTTACTTAAAAGCCTGGCGTTGTCTCCCTAGACACTTGCTTTCTGCTTCCTCTGCCCACTTTATGTATTTGTAAAGAGTTACTGTAAACCAAAATGTCATTAATTTTTTACAAGAGCAAATCTGTAAAACAATGGCCTTTTCCCAAAGCTTGGATGGGAATACCTTAAATCTCTGAGAATAGAACTGCCTGTCCCAAAGCTTTCCAGATAAGACCAAATGAAAATGATAAAACTGTCTCAGGGCTCTTCCAGCTTGGTCTAAAAACACGTGAGTTCTCACTATATATAGGTTTTGTCAGTTGTTGTTGCCTCCGAATCCATTTGGCAGGGGTGTTGTTTGTCGCAATTTCTACTACATGCATCAAGGTTTTTGAAAACTGGGGCATGGTTTGCTGATGCGGTCCAATGGTTTGAAGCGTACATTTTCTCTTCCCCGAATTCTAACAAAATCTTTATAATGCAAAACTGTCATTTCCCTGATGCACTTAATTCTAAAATTTGGGGCCAGATAATGCAAGCAAACACATAGCCACAATGTTGTGGCTGCACTCTGTCTCCAACGCTCATCTGAGCACTTTAACATCAAGCCAGCCACACAGAGGTCTGTGGTGTTGATGCTGCACCAACCAGCAAGGAATCCTGTGGACTCCTTTGTAACATGGCTTGCTGGTTTGCAAATGTGTGAAAGGGATCTAGGAGTCCAGGTAGACCACAAGTTGAACATGAGTCAACAGTGTGATGCAGCAGCTAAAAAGGCCAATGCAATTTTAGGCTGCATCAATAGTATAGTGTCTAGATCAAGAGAAGTCATAGTGCCACTCTATTCTGCTTTGGTCAGGCCTCACCTGGAATAATCCTGAGTCCAGTTCTGGGCATCACAATTCAAAAAGGATGTGGAGAAACTGGAGCGTGTCCAAAGAAGGGCAACTAAAATGGTGAAGGGTCTGGAAACCAAGCCCTATGAGGAACGACTTAGGGAGCTGGGGATGTTTAGCCTGGAGAAGAGAAAGCTAAGAGGTGATATGATAGCCCTCTTTAAATGTTTGAAGGGAGGTCATATCGAGGAGGGAACAAGCTTGTTTTCTGCTGCTCGGGACTAGGACCCGCAACAATGGATGCAAGCTACAAAAAAAGAGATTCCACCTCAACATTAGGAGGAACTTCCCGACAGTAAGAGTGTTCGACAGTGGAAGATGCTTCCTTGGAGAGTGGTGGAGTCTCCTTCTTTGGAGGTCTTTAAATAGAGGCTGGATGGCCATCTTTTGGGTATGCTTTGATTGTGAGTTCCTGCATGGCAGAATGGGGTTGGGCTGGATGGCCCTTGTGGTCTCTTCCAACTCTATAATTCTATGATTCTATAATCCCTTCAGCATCCCACTCATGAGTGCCACAGAAAGCCATGCCTCAGTGTGGATTTGAAGGTGGGATTTGCAAGCCTTTAGGATGGTGGCAGAAGCAGCATGATTGTAAATGTGAATGGAAAACAATAACAAGATCATAAGTCTAATTTATGACATCATAACTAACAGATGCCAATCTTTTTTTTTTTTTAAGAGAAAGATATATATTTTATTCTGATGTTTCTTGGCATTAAAAAGAAACCTACGTAAAGGTGGAGATAAAATCTTGCCGCTTGCGGGACAACTGAAACATCAATATTTTTAAAATCCCAGGAACTAAAGCAATAAATGCCACAGGAATCTGTCATTTGGAAGAGCTTCCATCAGTGTTATATTGTGATTAATTGGTAATGTTGCAGCGCCCTCTAGTGGCTATTGCTCAAACTCCATATCCATTGATGATAGTCCTGATCTTTGCCAAAAGTTTGCATAATGTATTTTATGCTTTGGAATTGGCCAGTAAAGGTATCATTGCTTGTGGATTTTGGATTTTGTTGTATTTTTCTGCAAGGCCAACATGGCTACCCCTAATAAATAATAATAATAATAATAATAATAATAATAATAATAATAATAATAATAAAATTTATCTTCCAACTCTAGGATTCTATGATTCTATGAAAACAATTGTAATTTTAAGGGGGGGGGGGTATATGATTGTTATAAAGTGTGGGACTGTACTTTTAATGTAATCCGCCTTGATAGCTTTGGCTAAAGGCGGGGTATAAATATATTATTATTATTATTATTATTATTATTATTATTATTATTATTATTAATATCCTGCCCCTCTGCAACGCTTCCTTGAGCCTATCTATCTGTAATGCTGTCTTCCTCATTTCCTACTGTCTTCCACATTACCAAGCATCATTTCCCTTTCTAATGAGTCTTGTTTTCTCATAATATGTCCAAACTAAAATCTTTTGGTCTGTTTTTTTTTTTTTCTGCCTAAGTAAAGTATTGCACTGATGCAGGGAAAAAAAATATGAAAAGCACAGATATAGGCTGGGGGACACCTGGTTTGATAACAGTACATGTGAAAGGGATCTAGGAGTCCTGGTAGAACACAAGTTCAACATGAGTCAACAATAAACATTCAGGGGTAGCTATGCTGGACATTTAGTAAATTCAAATAAAAATCCATCAGTAATACCTTTATTCAGGGGTAGGCAGCCTTTCTGAGACCTGGGCCGGTCTCCCGTAGCCCAGGTCTCGGCTGGGCTGAGGGGGGGGGAATGGCAGCGTGCGCGCCCTCCACCACCGCGCGTGCCCCCGTGCACGCTGCCGCAGCCGCGGCACATGTCGCGGCCGCCATTTTGGAAATCAAAATGGCGGCCACAACGCGTTTGCGCATGCGCAAGAGTACTGCGCATGCGCAAACGCAACCTTCGGCCTGGGCCAGTAAGTCAAAGGACTGGGGCCTAAACCGGCCCCCAGGCCGTAGGTTGTCGGTCCCTGCCTTTATTGGTCAACGAAAATGCACAATATCCTATTGCAAACTTTCGAAACTTCATGGGCTTCTTCATCAGGCAAGATGTTGCAAACCAGAGGAGAAAAACAATTGGAGATCTTAGTCCGATGACTACATGTTGCGTCAGTCTTTAGTGAAGATGGTAGATGGTGGGGAAGAATGAGTCAACAGTGTGATGCAGCAGCTAATAAGGCCAAAGCAATTTTAGGCTGCATCAATAGAAGTATAGGGTCTGAATCAAAGGAAATGATAGTGCCACTCTATTCTGCTTTGGTAGGTGTCACCTGGAATAATCCTGTGTCCAGTTCTGGGCACCACAATTCAAAAAGGATGTGGAGAAACTGGAGTGTGTCCAGAGGAGGGCAACCAAAATGGTGAAGTGTCTGGAAACCATGCCTTATGAGGACAGACTTTGGGAGCTGGGTATATTTAGTCTGGAGAAGAGATGGCTAAGAGGGGATATGATAGCCCTACTTAAGTATTTGAAGGGGTGTCACATTGAAGATGGAGCAAGCGTGTTTTCTGCTGCTCCAGAGAATAGGAAACGGAGCAATGGATGCAAGCTACAGGAAAAAGAGATTCCATCTCAACATTAGGAGGAACTTCCCGACAGCAAGAGCTGTTTGAAAATGTAATACACTCCCTTGGAGAGTGATGGAGTCTCCTTCTTTGGAGATTTTTAAACAGAGGCTGGATGGTCATCTGTCCAGAGTGCTTTGATTGTGCATTCCTACATGGCAGAAAGAGTTGGACTTAATGGCGCTTGGGGTCTCTTCCAGCTGTATGATTCTATGAAATTGGGCCTTTGCAGACTGCTAGAAATAGTGCAAATTGAGTCCACTTTAAGGGTTAGGGTTAGCGCTAGGGAATCATGGGAATTGTGTTTTTTTCTGAGACATTGAGCCTTCTCTGTCAGAGAGCTCTGGTGCCACAATAAACTACAGTTCCCATGATTCCGCTTAGAGTGTTGAGTTTATTTAATTCTGTAAGAGGGCTACAGTGGGCCCTTGGTATCCGCTGGGGTTTGGATCCGGGTCCCTCCGCCGATACCAAAATCTATGGATGTTCAAGTCCCATTACATACAACCATTTAGTAAAATGGCATCTTTTATATTAAATGGCAAAATATAGGTTTGCTTTATGGAATTTATATATTTTTTTCTTTTTTTAATTTTTATTAATTTTATTGAATATATATAAAAAATACAAAGACATAATTACAAAAACAAATAAACTGACTTTTCATACATATCTCCATTCAACACAGTTTGTCTATTTAAACATACACTCCTATATAATTCCCCACACTCATTCCCATTCAACATAACTTCCCAAGCTAGAAGAACTTCTCTTTTTTGTTATTATTTTCTTTTCTCCAACTGTTTCCTATCTCTTCAACCATAATACCTAATTTTAATCCTACTAGATCTAAGGACTATCACAGTAAGTCTAAATTATATATAAAATTCAAAATTAAAATTATATTGTTGTTCGATAATCCTAAATAGCTAATTCAATCTTTATATTTCCTTGATCACTTATTTTATCATCCGTTCCCAACATTTTACATAATTCTTCTGGTTTTCATTTCTTATAATACAAGTTAGTTCATCCATTTCTGCCATCTCTATCAACTTTACTAACCATTCTTCCATTGTTGGAACTTCGTAATTTTTCCATTTTTGGGCTAAAAGCAACCTAGCGGCTGCTATCATATAAAACATTATCCTTGTATTTTCAATTTCAGATTGGACGTCAGTCATACTCAATCATACTTAATACATAATTTTCTGGTTTCATTTGAAATTTAATGCCTAATATTTTTTCAATTGATTGGTGTATATTTTTTCCAAAATTTCTTAATTTTTACACACATCCACCACTGATGATAAAAAAGTTCCTATATCTTTTTTACACTTCCAGTAGGTATTATTTGCCTGTTTGTACATTTTGGACTGTCTTTGAGGGGTTAAATACCATCTATAAAGCATTTTAAATATATTTTCTTTAATATTCTGCGATACTGAAATTCTCATTATCTTCTTTCATATCTTCTCCCATTTCTCTAGGTCAACTGTATGTCCCATGTTTTGTGCCCATTTGATCATCGGTGTCTTTATAGTCTCATCTTCTGTATTCCATTTTAACAACATTTTATAGATATAAGATTTTCTGATTTTCTCCCAATAACACTTTTTCCAAATCTGTTTTATCTTCTTTATATTTTTTTCAATATTTTCAAGCTGTGAGTGGTTGAATCCATTGATAAAGAATCCATGGATATGGAGGATTGACTGTAAATAACAAATAAGGGCTGACATCTTGTTCATGACATATGGAGGTGAATACAGTACTACACATAGAATCCTAGAGTTGGAAGAGACCCCAAGGGCCATCCAGTCCAACCTCCTGCCATGCAGGAACTTAAAATCAAAGCACCCCCAACAGATGGCCATCCAGCCTCTGTTTAAAGATCTCCAAAGGAAACTCCACCACTCTCCAAGGCAAAGTATTACACTGTCAAACAGCTCTTACTTCCAGAGTTTTTCCTAATGTTGAGGTGGAACCTCTTTTTCTGTAGCTTGCATCCGTTGTTCCGGGTCCTATTCTTTGGAGCAGCAGAAAACAAGCTTGTTCCCTCCTCAATATGACATCCCTTCAAATATTTAAACAGAGCGATCATATCACCTCTTAACTGTCTCTTCTCCAGGCTAAACATACCCTAAGTCTCTCCTCATCGGGCATGGTTTCCAGACCCTTCATCATTTTAGTCACCCTTCTCTGGACACGTTCCAGTTTTTCAACCTCCTTTTTGAATTGTGGTGCCCAGAACTCCTAGATCCCTTTCACACATAGTCACGTTAAGCCAGGTGTCCTCCATCCTATATCTATGAATTTCATTTTTCCACCCTAAGTGCAGTACCTTGCATTTCTCCGTGATGAAATTCATTTTGTTAGTTTTGTCCCAGCTTTCTAATCTTTTAAGGTCATTTTTAATTTTCATCTGGTCTTCTGGGGTATTAGCTATTCCTCTTCATTTGGTGTCATCTGCAAACTTGAGAAGCATGCCCCCTATTCTTCAATCCAAGTCATTGATAAAGATGTTGAATAGCCCTGGGCCCAGGACAGAACCCCACTGGACACCCCACTGGTCACTTCTCTCCAGGATGAAGAGGAGCCATTGCTGAGAACCCTTTGGGTTCGGTCAGTCAACCAGTTACTAATCCACCTAACAGTTTTATTGTCCACCCTACATTTTACTATCTTGTTTGCAAGAATATAATGGGGGAACTTGTCAAAAGCCTTACTGAAATCAAGATATGCTATGTCTATTGCATTCTCTTCATCTACCAAGCTGGTAATTTTATCAAAAAAAGAGATCAGATTAGTCTGGTATGACTTGTTTTTGAGAAAGCCATGTTGACTTTTTGTGATTATGGCATTCCCTTCTAAATGTTCACAGATTCTCTATTTAATTAACTGTTTCAGAATCTTTCTCAGTATTGATGTCAGACTATGATAGTTGTTGGGATCCTCTTTTTCTCCTTTTTGAAGATGGGGACAATGTTTGCCCTCCTCCAGTCTGCTGGGACTACTCCTGTTCTCCAGGACTTCTCAAAGATTATTGCCAGTGGCTCTGAGATTACATTTGCCAGTTCTTTTAATATCTTTAGATGTAGTTCATCTGGTCCTGGAGACTTAAATTCATTTAGGTTAACCAGGTATTCCTGTACTTCCTCTTTACTTATTCTGTGCTGCATTTCCCCTATTGTGTCCTCTGCTCCATTTTCCTCAGGTTGAACACCCTTTTCCTTTTGTGAGAAGACTGAGGCAAAGGAGTTGAGTAGTTCTGCCTTTTCTCTGTCTCCTGTTAGAATTTCTCCATCTTCTCTGTGCAGTGGCCCTACCATTTCCTTCTTCTTTCTTTTACTATGGACATACCCAAAAAAGCCATTTTTATTGTTCTTAATCCCTCTAGCAAGCCTGGGCTCATTCTGCGCTTTAGCTTTTCTGACTTTACCCCTACATGTGCTAGCTATTTGTTTGAATTCCTCTTTAGTGATTTTGCCCCTTTTCCATTTCTTATACATCACCTGTTTACAACTTAGTTCAGTTGAAAGTTCTTTTGTCATCCAACCTGGTTTCTTGAGACATCTCCCATTTTTCCTTCTCATTGGAACAGTTTGAGATTGTGCCTTCAGTAGCTCCATTTTGAGAAACTCCCATCCATCCTGAACTCCCTTCTCCTTTAGTATTCCTGACCATGGGATCACTTCCCTAAGTTTGTTGAAATCAGCTCTCCAAAAAGTCTAGAATGAGTGCCTGACTATGCCTAACTTCTCCTTTCCACTGGATACGAAACTCGAGGAGAACATGATCACTCCCACCTAAGGATCCCATCACTTACACCCCATTTACCAGGTCATCCCTGTAGGTTAGGATCAGATCTAAAATAGCTGATCCACTTGTTATCTCTTCCACCTTTTGGACAAAGAAATTCTCTTCGAGGCAAATGAGGAATTTGCTAGACCTTGAAGTATTGGCTGAGATTGACTTCCAGCAAATATCAGGATAGTTGAAGTCACCCATCACTATTACATCTCTCCTTTCTGAATGTGTGGTCATCTGTTCTAGAAAGGCATCATCCAATTCCTCAGTCTGACTTGGGGGTTTGTAGTAGACTCCCACAACATCCCTGTTGTTTCCTTCCCCTTTAATTTTTATCCAGATCCTCTCCACCTATCTCCAGTTATTAAGTCCTGGATCTCTTCACAGGTGTAAACATCCCTGACATATAATGCTATTCCTCCTCCTTTCCTGTTTGGCCTATTTCTCTTAAAAAGGTTATACCCCTCTATTCCTACATTCCAATCATGAGACTCATCCCACCCGTTTTCAGTGATGCCTCCTATATCATATTTGCTTTGTTGTGCTAGCAGTTCAAGTTCATTTTGTTTATTTCCCATGCTCTGTGCATTAGTATAGAGACATCTAAAACCACGGGTCCTCCCCCCCACCCCCAGCTGCTTGCATAAAGTATTTCCTCTCCCATTGTTGGGTCCTTGCACTATTTGCTTGTTTCTTCTATAACAGTTTGACTATTATCTCCAGCCCATGATGTACGCCTTCCTTCCAAGATACTCTATTCCTACATTCCAATCATGAGACTCATCCCACCAGGTTTCAGTGATGTCTATTATATCATATTTGCTTTGTTGTGCTAGGAGTTCAAGTTCATCTTGTTTATTTCCCATGCTCTGTGAGTTAGTCTAAGATCATGTGTCCTCCCCATTTGCTGCCTGTATGAGGGTTTTTTCCTTCCGCTGTTGGGCCCTTGCATCATTTGCCTTGTTCCCTCTATAACACTTTGACTACTATCTCCAGCCCATGATGTACTCCTGCCTTCCAAGATTCCCTCCAAGATACAGTCTCCCTCCCCCACATGACTCTGTTTAAAGCCCTCCTGATCAAATTTTTGAGACTCCTGGCAAAAATGTTTCTGCCAACTGATGTGAGAAGCAGCCCATCTCTTGCTATAAGTCCACCCTCATGGAACCGCAGCCCATGATCCAAGAATCCAAATTGTTCTTGGCGGCACCATCTACGGATCCAGTTATTCACATCTGCTATTTTCCTCTCCCTTCCTGGACCATGCCCTTCAACTGGGTGAAGAGATGAGATAACATGGGAGTGATTTGTTTTGTGGACCATGTGTAAGAATGGTATCCAGCTGAATGCAGCATAAACAGGACTGCATAAATACACAGAAGATGTTGTGCATGCACATAGCCTTTATGTTCCCACTTTGGAATTCCACCTGTGCCCACTGACCATTGATCCACATACATTGCACCATTTAATATTCATTATAGGGATTGTGTAACATAATTCCTCTATATCTGCTATGCTAAAGCAATGTAGGATATTGGTCAAAGTATCCTTACACACATACGCTTCTGCCTTACACTAAGTTGTCTACAGAAGGGCAGGGGGAACATAGGCCTTCCAACTATTGTTGGGACTTCCAACTCCCACCATCCCTTACCACTGGATATGCTAGCAAGTCTAACAAGACTTTGAGCACCAAACAGTGTGGCATTGTGATTAGTCCCTATGTAAAATAATTTTATGCAGGTTTACAACACCTACAGGGCCAAATTCTCAAGTCCTGGCTTCCACTTGAGAGGCAGCAGTTCCCAAAGTTTTCAGATGAAGGGGGCACTTCCCAGACAGGGATTGGACCTGGTACATTCTGCCAGCAATATGGGCTTTCTGCCATTGAGCTATTATTATTCTTTTAAAAATAAAACAAAATTCCAGTCCTTATGGCTCTGAACAAATTCATGATTTAAAAAGATACATAGAAAGCTGCTTTTTACTGACACCATAGCTCTATCCAACTTAGTACTTTCCAAGCTCAGTAGTCTCTAGTTCAGTATTTTTGACAGTTGAAAGGAAGATCAGGGAATAGCGATTCAGCTTGTGTTGGATGGAGTTACGGTGGGCAAAGTATGGCCTGCAGGCTGCAAGTGGCTCCCAAGGATCAATTTTTAAAAAGGCTTTGCTCCAAAATGCCCCCAAATGCATTCTAGGGAGTATGGAAGGCATTTCCACCATATGTGGGGGGTCCTAGTCCCCCAGGGATCAAAATCAATTTTTTGCAAAATATTTTTTTAAAAAAATGCCCCCAAAATGTCCATTAGAGGTACCATCAGATAAATTTCCACTACATTTTGTGCCCCTCCCCACAGCCAATTTAGACCCAAGAGTGGCCTTTTTTAAAATAACAACAACAGCAAAAGGTGAAAATGCCCCCATATTCCCTAGAGGTGTTTGGGGGCAAAAAAAACCCATTATTATTAATTTTTTAAAAATGTGGGAGAAGGAGTGATCCTCCAAGGTCTCCTAGGAGACTAATGTGGCCACCCAGGCCTCTTCAGTTGCTCACCCCTGCTCCAATGCATTAAAAAAGGGTATATTTAAGTTACTTCTGAATAAGGCAAAACCCACGTTAATTTTGAAATTGAAAACTTTGGAGAGCCTTAAAAACTGTAACTGAAACAAATTACCATACACAAATTATACTTTCAGTTCTGGGAAATCGGATGGGTTCCTGGCAACAGCCATTTGGACACTGTAGGAACAAAACACGGGACTAGAGAAGCCTTTGGTATGATCCAGGATGGCTCCTCTTACCTTCTTACACTGGAGTTTTGACCAACAGGATGTGGGCAAAGAACGTCTTGACGGATCATAGCCCATGGTGTTGACAGAACTTCCACTCCGGACCCCCTTACCCAAAACTGGCCCACCTTTCTCTCCAGATCACATCACAGCTGTTGGGGCTTCTGGCAGGACTTTGTCCCCCTAAATAAGAAATCAGCACCCTATAAAATTTTCCTTCAGCCCCCAAATTCCAGTATTCCATTCAGTGAGACACTGAAAACTGTTCACTCTCAGACCTCTTCTATTTGCTGTGTTTTGTCCTCCCTTGGTGGTTTGACCTGCTCCTTTTCTTTAGATGCCTAAACTGTACTTCTAAATGCTCAATTGAAGTTTTACGTTATTGCACTGCTAGAAATAGGACGGCTGAAGAAAAATTTCTTCAGAATTCTTATTTATGGGGCTCAATGCTCATTTTGCACACTCACGCACACACACACTACACCTCTAGACCAGTCCAAGTCATTTTGTTGCCTGAGGAGAAGAACGACAATATGGTTTCCTCTGTTCGAACTCCATTTAATAAGTGAGGACAATCAGTGGGAAATGCTTACTGGGATTTTTAGAAAAAGACATCACATTTTCTATTTAAAAATAATAAATGAGACAAAGCCACAGCTATATGGTCAGAATATAGCAACTTGAGACCCTCCAAAAGTTGGATGGCAACTCCCATCAGCTCCTAGCCAGCACAGCTAATGGCGGGAGTTGCAGTCCAAAAGCATCTGGAAAGCCATAAATTACCCAATCCCAATGTATGGATGGTGAAGTTTAAAAATGTAATGAATCTTCCATGATGCCCAAGGAGATGTAGCAGGAACTTGGAAGGTAACTGCCATGAGACTTTAAGGGAAAAAACATCCAGGGGGACAGCTCGACAAATTTCATTTGTTTAATGGGCATTGGGATGATCTCAAAGGAAGCAGGCATACCTACCCCACAAAACTGAAACCTGCAGGAGACAAAGAGTCACCACCATGGTTCTATCCACCCACCATCCATCCCCTCCCACCCTGTCATTTTTAAATTTTAAATTTTGGCAAAGGTATCCCTTGTCACTCACCCTTGAATGCCCCTCTTGAAAAGTTCCAGAAGGGAGCTGGGAGAGATTAGAAATGGAGGTCATTAAATTCTGTTCAAAACTGGGACCACAGGAGAAGTATGAAGGGTACCAACTTCCCCACAGAAGGGTCCGAAATTATGGAAGGGGAACAGGGAATGAGAGAGTAGAGAAGGGATTGTACATGTTTTTTAAAAAGAGAGAGAGAGAGAGGACGAGCCATTAAAAACATACCAAAATTACCCATGCATTAAAAAAAATGTCCATCCCTCTTCAACAGATCAAGATCCCTGTCCCTTGGCATCTTTTTGTGGGGCACACCCCAATTGGCAAAAAGGAGAAAACCTCCCATCACTCTGCCCATACCAAGGCACAAGGGCAAGATGGAACAGTAGGATATATGGGTCTGTGAAAGAGAGTAAGAGACTATGGCACAGAATGACGTTATTCTCCACATGGGGCAGCTGTGGAGAGGGGCAGCATCGCATCCACTTTCCCCACATCTTGATAACTTTCTACATAGCAGGGCCGAAACAGAATCATGGTTGTGGCCCACACCCCTTGTCCAAAACAAGGAATATCATTCTGCTGGAAGGTCCATCAGTCCACCAGGGGACAACATCGAGTCCACCCTGCAGTGGATAGGCAGCCATTTTATAGGCCCTGGGCAGCCTCCTCTGTTTATTGTGTCCCCCCTCCCCAACCCCACCAAATCTCTTCACAATGCACTCTTTTTAAGGGTGGGAGGAGAAGCTGTCTCGTGCGCTGTTGTGTTAACCCTTCAGGCCCTAGGAGGCTGACGCTGCTCAACTTGCATCTCACGCAAGGTAACAAAAGACCTGACAAAAGGGGTAAGCTCAGTCCAGCTTGGAAAATCCGCCAATGGTGACCTTTCGCTCCTGGCGATTGGCCACCAGTTCTTGGAGGTGCAGGGCACCACCCCCAATGAAGCAGAAGGCAGGGCAGACAGGGCCGGAGCAGTCAATGCTGCACTCCCAGAGGCTACGGAAGGAGACAGCATCAAAGAACGTCACCTTGCCGCGCTCATAGTCAAGGCAGATGCCCACACGGGGAGGGAGCGGAACAGTACAGTTGCCAGGGTCGCGGGAGGTCAGTGCCACACCATGGGAGAGAAGGATCTTGCCCATGCCAATGGTCAAGAAGGCGAAGGGTGGTGACGTATCCAAGGTGGTGTCCTCGGCTCCACTGTCATGCCCGCTGTCGGGGTCATACCTGAACCAAGAATACAAGGCGTCAGCGGTAAAGGAATGAGGACTTGAATAGATATCTGCGAGGCAGAAGCATGCCAATGTGTAAAACTATTAGTACATGGTATTAAAGCATTAGCAACTTGTCAGCATTAATATATTGAGTAATGAGGTAACTTTATCTATTAGCAAAAGCCAGTGGGATAATGAGTTACTATTTTTTTTTAAAACTTCCAAACTTTTGGTGCAGCTCTTCCACAATTATTCCTCCTAGGATGTGGATTCTAAATCTCACACTATACAAGACACCCTCTTTAAAGGTAGAAGATGTGGGACTGAAAGTGAAAGAACAAGATGATGAAAGATAAGAGACAGAACAGTACTAAGATGTTACAATAACGGTTGATGTAATATTATTATGATATGAAAGAGTATGAATGGGTGGGTAAAAAAGGTTTATACAGTTGGCCCTTGGTATCTGCTGAGCTTTGATTCCAGGACACACACACACCCTGTGGATACCAAAATCTGTGGCTGCTCAAGTCCCATTAAATACAATGGCATAGTAAAATGGTGTTTACCATAAAATGGTAAAATCAAGGTTTGCTTTTTGGAATTTATATATTCTTAAAATATTTTAAGCCATCGATAGTTGAATCTGTGGATACAGAATCCATGGATATGGAGGGCCAAGTGCATATAATCTGTCTGTAATTGCTGAATGATGGAGAAGTGGGAATAACTGAGAATTTGTTTAATTCCACAGTCTAACATAGCTATATCTTTGAGAATTTGTTTAAGATGATGATAACAACAACCACCTTCCTTATTCCAGACTGTCAATATCCTTCTGAAATGCTAACATACAATGGCAGGAATCCTGTTAGTGGAATACTACTTTTCCTTGTGAAAGACTGTCTCCTCATGTGGAGTTGGAGGACTGCTGGTCTAGCAGATCATCAAGGTTTGCTAGTGCAAGAGACAGAGAAAGACCAACACCATGTTGCAGAGGCGTTCGTGAAATCTGAAGGAGTTCCAGAGAGACTTCTGCTCAATCAAGGAAAAGAAGTGGAAGGACAGCGCCATCATAGATGACTTGCCCAGGTTGGATGCTGAGACTGTACTTGAGTTACCTGGATTAAACTTTATTGACTGTCCTCCCCGAGGAGAAAAAATGGGAGTCTATTTCAAAAAAGGAAATATACCACACTTGAGAAGAAGAGTGGAAATATGTCATCTAATAATAATAATAATAATATTAAAATTTATTTATACCCTGCCCCTCTGTCGAACAATCAGGGTGGCTTACAACAATTAAAATTCCATACAGAAATACAGGGTAAACACCCCACCCCCCCTAAAAAAAGGATTAAACTACACATCCACTAAAAGATATTAACCTAAAAACAACACAAGATAAAAATAAGGTAAGTACAAGAACCAAAAAACAAACAAACATCTTATAGAGTTTTGTCGGGGGGGGATGTTGTTGCATTTATTAGATAAAGTAAGGTAAAGTATAATTATGTATGTCCTGTATAGTAGATATTACAAAATAAGGATCTGTCTAAAGGTAGTGAGAGAATGGAAAGTTGGGAATGAGTGCAAATTGTTTGCCAGCAGTTAATACACAGCGGTGGTGGCCAATGGGGAGATAAGATTAATAGTCTTGCATAGGAACCGTGAGGGCATCTAGGAGGTTCCAACAGTTGTGGGGCAGAAGGCCCTCTCCTCCATTCCAACTGCCACTACTGTGGCCTCAGAGGGAGAAAAGAATCTGGGGAGTGTTGAGAGGACAGACGCGGTATAGTTCTGCATACAGAACTTAGGCTATGTAGTGCCATACAGGATTTCAGACAAAATATGGGCTTGGCATTCCTCATGAGACCTAACCAACTATATCTCAATGCAAGGTGGAATTTTTTTTATAAACAACAGACTATGGCTCCCAGAATAATCCCCCACTGGCTGGGGAATTCTGAGCTTTGTAGTCCAAAAAAGCAATTATTCCAAGCTCTGGTTCTCTCGGATGCTCCTCCCAACCATTCTCTCCACAGCTGCTCACCTGGGGCTCACCACATCCTGGGGCACTTGGAACCATTCTTGCAGCTTGCTCTCCAGGCCCACGCCCACCTTGACCAGGTAAGAGCTGGGGTCCACGCAGCAGGCCCAATAGCTCCGCCCCTGGGTGACGGCCACGTCTCCAATCACGAGGTCGATCGACAGGTGACAGCTGGTCATCAGGCGCTCGGCGGCAAAGAGCATAGGCAGTCCTGGGACACTGCGCACCGCCCGCTGGTCCTTGCTGATGGCCAGGCGTTCCCGGTTGAAGCCCCATCGGTTGTCCAGGAAGAAGTTCAACACTTGGGAGTTGGGAGAGGGGAGGCGGAAAGAAGGGAAAAGAGGAAAAGCTGGAAATAGGGAGTCCCCAAAACTTCTTGCTTCTATATTTACAGCAACCTCCTTGCCCTTAAACTTGCCCACAGCTTCTTGCCCTCCCCAATCTTTTCACTCTTCATCCCAAGAAAAAGAAAAAGTGACAGAAAGACACTGGAATTTTTTTTTATAAGCCAAGAAAGAAACAAAATTCTTGAAACAACAGTATTTATTAAAATGTAAAAATACAGAGATGCATAAATTAAATATAAATGGATAAATTAATTTTTTTAAAAATAAATAAATTTATATTTGTTAAAATTTAAATAAATATAAACAAATAAATGTGCTTAAAATGGCAAATTGTAGAAAATGACTTTGAAAGGGATATTTTTGAATGTTAAATTGTACAGAGGAGCCCAACAACCTATTTGAAAGGTGAACTGCCCCTTCCGGGAAGCTTACATGAAAGACAGTTCACCAAAAATGTAGCTACCAGGGGTACAAGGGGGAACAGGACATTGTTCCCTAATAAGAATCCCCCACACACCTTGAAATAGAAACAGAATTTAAATGTCCAAAGGAAAGGGGCTGCAAAGTGAGCCAGGGGGTGAGAATAATGCATTTAGAAAGGTTCTAGATGAGGAAGATTATGGTGGCTGACTTCCAGGCAAGGGGCTGTGTGCAAATCTCCAGGTCACTTAATAGAGCAGCAGCTTGCAACAATTTTGTGAGGCTTCACTGATTTATTGCTGCAACTTGCAGACTTTTCACGAAGTTTATGTATTTACTTAATTTCCTCCTTCCTCCCCAGTTATTGTAGTGCTCTGCATCCACTGTCAGAGTAGAAGCTACATTAAATGTTCCTTATCCCAGCTCATTAAATAAGAAAGCAGGAATAATTCTTTTATTTCACCATGATCGGGGAACAGCCTCCTTAGTTAACGGATCTGTCTTAACCTTTTTAAGAGAAATAGGCCAAACAGGAAAGGAGGAAGAGAAGCATATATGTCAGGATTTACACGTGAAGAGATCAAGACTTAAGTTCTGGAAGCTGGATGGAGAGCATCTGGATAAAAATTAAAGGGGATAGTTGAAGTCACCCATCAACTATCCTGATATTTGCTATAAGTCAAACTCAGACAAGAATTTAAGGTCCAAGCAAATTCCTCACTTGCCTGGAAAACAATTTCATTGTCCAAAAGGTGGAAGAGGCAACAAGGAAAACAGCTGTTTTAGATCTGATCCTAACCAACAGGGATGACATGGTAAATGGGTTGCAAATGGTGGGATCCTTAGGTGGGAGTGATCATGTTCTCCTGGAGTTTGTTATACAGTGGAAAGGAGAAGCCAAGCATAGCAGACACACATTCTAGACTTTAGCAAAGCTAATTTCAATAAACCTAGGGAAATACTGGGAGTGATCCTGTCGTCAGGAACACTAAAGGAGAAGAAAGTTCAGGATGGATGGGAGCTTCTCAAAAGGGGCATATTGGAAGCAAACTTCCAAGCAGTTCCAATAAGGAAGAAAAATTGGAGGTGTCTCAAGAAACCAGTATGGGTGACTAAAGGCCTTTCAACTGAGCTAAGTTTTAAGATGGACATGTATAAAATGGGGGAAATTGCTGAAAAAAGAAAAGAAAGGGGGAAATTGCCAGAGAAATTCAAACAAATAGCTAGAACATGTAGAGGGGAAGTTAGAAAAGCTAAAGTGCAGAATGAGCTCTACTGTATGGAGTAGATGGTAAAATGTTAACGGGACAGAGAAAAGGCAGAAGTACTCAAAAGCTTCTCTGCCTTAGTCTTCTCACAAAAGGAGAAGGGTGCTCAAACTGAGGAAAATGGAGCAGAGGACACGATAGGGGAAATGCAGCACAGAATAAGCAGAATCATAGAATCATTGAGTTGGAAGAGACCACAAAGACCATCCAGTAAATAGAGGTAGTACAGGAATACCTGCTTAATCTAAATGAATTTAGGACCAGGTGAACATGAGTCAACAGTGTGTCAGCAGCTAGAAAAGCCAATGTGATTCTAGACTGCATCAATAGTGTCTTGATCGAGGGAATCAGTATGTAGCATTTTGCCATCTTCTCCACGCAATGGCTCTAGCATTTCCTTCTTCTTCCTTCTGCTATGGACATAGCCAAAAAAAGCATTTTTATTGTTCCTAACCTCTCTAGCAAGTCTAAGCTCACTCTGTGCTGTAGCTTTTTTTTTTTTTTACTTTATCCTAACACATGCTAGCTATTTGTTTGCATTCCTCTTTGGTGAATTCCCCCTTTTTCCATTTCTTATACATGTCCTGTTTAAAACTTAGCTCGATTGAAAGTATTTTAGTCATCCATTCTGGTTTCTTGAGACACCTCCCATTTTCCCTCCTCACAAGGACTATTTGAAAGTGTGCTTTCAAGTATCTCCCTTTTGAGAAACTCCCATACGCCCCAAATCCCCTTTTTAGTATTCCTAAAAAAGAATAAAAGAGACTATAAATGTCTTTATAGACTACAGCAAAGCCTTTGACTGCATAGATCATGAAAGGCTATGGAATGCCCTTAAAGACATGGGAATGCCAACACATCCGATAGTCCTGATGAGGAATCTGTACTCGGGACAAGAGGCTACTGTCAGAACAGAAGATGGAGAAACAGAATGATTCTCAATTGGCAAAGGGGTCAGACAAGGCTACATCCTTTCACCCTATCTTTCAACTTGTATGCAGAATATATTATAAGAAAAGCAGGGTTGGACACAGGAGTGAAAATAGGAGGAATGAATATCAACAAGGTAAGACAGGGGTAGGCAACCTTTTTGAGCCGGGGGCCGGATTGCTGTCCCTCAGACAATTGGGGGGCCAAAGCACCAAAAATAAATAAATAAATAAATAAATAAATAAATATTTAAAAAAATTAAAAAATTAAAAAAATATGCATGCACACTCTCTCAGCCCCAGAAAAGCCATGGTAAAACCCCGTGGATACTTTGCCAAGAAAACCCCAAGAACAAGTAATAACAATAATAAATATCATCATGGCGGGCGGGGGCCGCGACGGCGGCAGGACCGGCCTGGGGCCTGTCCAAAGCCCTCGGGGGGGCACATCCAGCCCCCAGGCCTTAGGTTGCCTACCCCTGATCTAAGATATGCAGATGACACCATAGTACTAGGAGAAAACCTCATAAACCTGGAGCACTTACTAAGGAAGATCAAAGAAGAAAGTGCAAAGGCAAGTTTAATGCTGAACATAAAGAAAACAAAAATAAAAACCACTGAGGACCTTCACAAGTTCAACCTAGACAATGAAGAAATAGAAATAGTAAAAGAATTTCCATAACTGGGATCAAACATTGATAGAAATGGGACTGGAGTCAGGAAATCAGAAGAAGACTAAGAATGGGGAGGGGGGCTATGAAAGAACTAGAAAAGATTTTAAAATGCAAAGATATACAACTCAGCACAAAAGTCAGAATCATACAAGCCATTGTATTCCCTATTACCATGGATGGATGTGAGAGCTGGACAGTTAAGAAAGATGACAGGAAGAAAATCAATTCCTTTTGAAATGCAGTGCTGGAGAAGAGTGCTGAGGACAGCCAAAAGGACAAACAAGTGGGTCCTAGAGCAGATCAAACTGGAAACCTCCCTGGAAGCCGAGATGACCAAACTGAGGCTGTCATAAATTGGACATATCATGAAAACAGGGGACTCTTCGGGAAAAAAATAATAATGCTGGGGAAGGTGGACGGAAGTAGAAAGAGAGGAAGGCCACATACCAGATGGATGGACTCTATTAAGGAGGTCACAGGTATGGGGTTGCAGGATTTAAGCAGAGCAGTGGAGGACAGAGGGTCTTGGAGATGTCTCATCCATAGGTCGCCATGAATCAAGATCGACTCAAGGGCAGTTAACAAAACAAAAAAAAGAGGAAAATGGAAAAGAGGGGAGGAAAAAGGCAGAAAAAAGAGGGTGGGAAAAGAAGAAAAAGTATTTCCCTAAATTTACTGACATCAGCTTTGCTAAAGCCTATAATGTGTGTCTGATTATGCTTGGCTTCTCCTTTCCATTATATAAGAAACTCCAGGAGAACATGATCAATCCCACCTAAGGATCCCATCACTTCCACCCCATTAACCAGGTCATCCCTGTTGGTTAGGATCCGATCTAAAATAGCTGATCCCCTTGTAGCCTCTTCCACCTTCTGGACAATGAAATTGTCTTGCAGGCAAGTGAGGAATTTGCTAGAGCTTAAAGTTTTGGTTGAGTTTGATTTCCAGCAAATATCAGAATCGTTGAAGCCACCCATCACTATTAAAATTCTCTTTTCCGAGTGTGTGGTCATCTGTTCTAGAAAGGCATCATTCAATTCCTCAGTCTGACTTAGGGGCCTGTAGCAGACAGCCACAATAACATCCCTGCTGTTTCTCTCCCCTTTAATTTTTATCCAGATGCTCTTCACTTGGCTTCCAGGATTGAAGTCTTGGATGTCTTCACAGGTATAAACATCCCTAACATATAATGCTATTCCCCCTCCCTTCCTGTTTGGCCTAGTTCTCTTTAAAAGGTTATACCCCTCTATTCCTACATTCCAATCATGAGACTCATCCCACCTGCTTTCAGTGATGCCTATTATATCATATTTGCTTTGTTGTAGTAGGAGCTCAAGTTCATCTTGTTTATGCTCTGTGCATTAGTATAGAGACATCTAAAACTATGGGTCCTCCCCACTCCCAGCTGCTTGGGTAAAGTTTTTCCTCTCCCCCTGTTGAGTCCCTAAAACTATGGGTCCTCCCCACTCCCAGCTGCTTGGGTAAAGTTTTTCCTCTCCCCCTGTTGAGTCCCTGCACTATTTGCTTGTTCCCTTGTTCCTTCTATAACAGTTTGACTATCATCTCCAGCCCTTGATGTACTCCTGCCTTTAAAAATACTGTCTCTCCCCCCCCATCTCGATTTAAAGCCCCCCCCCCTAAAATTTTTGAGACTATTGGCAAAAACATTTCTGCCAACTGGCATGAGTGCAATCCATCCTTTGCCAGAAGTCCCCTCTCATGGAACTGCAGCCCATGATCCAAGAATCCAAATTGTTCTCAGCAGCACCATCTGCAGAGCCAGTTGTTCAAATCTGCTATTTTCCTCTCCATTCCTGGACAATGCCCTTCAACTGGGAGAAGAGATGAGATGACAACCTGTGCATCCAGCTCTTTCAGCTTCCTACCCAGAGTCTCATAATCCCTTATAATATTCTGAAGGCTGTCCCTTGCAGTATCATTGGTTCCCACATGGACCAAAAGGAAGGAGTAAGGGTCAGGAGGCTTGACAAGTCTTGTCAGCCTCACTGTCACATCATGGAGTTTTGCCCCAAGGAGACAATACACCTCCCAAGACATCCTGTCAGGCCCACACACCACTGCTTCTGTACCCCTCAGCAAGGAGACCACCACCACATGCCTCCTCTTAAGCTTAGCAGCAGGTATTCTTTGTGGTTGTACTCCCAAGGTCCCCTGCACTTTCCCTAACAACTTGTCTTCCTCATCATCTCTGATAAGGGAGAGGGCTTCAAATAAATTCTGTAGCTGCAAGCTCACAGAACAATCCCTGGCTTCCCTATTTCTACTTATCACATTCCTCCAACTGTCTACAAGAAGTGAACTTGGCAATCTTAGAATCTTTTGTCCCATTTTGGCTTCCTAAATCATACACCCAGCTCAATATATTTTGATACCAGAGTCAAAGGACAAACAATGCTCACTCTTCAGTTTCTTATCCCCTAGGGCAGGGGTAGGCAACCTTTCCCCTTTAAGGGCTGAGGGACTTCAGCTCCCAGAAGCCTCAGCCATATTGGCCAATAGTCCCATGTTGGCCAATAGCTCCTGGGATTCTGGGAGCTGAAGTCCTTCGGCCTTTAAAGGGGAAAGGTTGCCTACCCCTGTCCTAGGGGAAAGTGTGGCCAATGGGCTGTTTTTGCAATCAAAACTCCATCTAGATTTTATAAACTCAAATTGCCTCACCTACTCTTATAGAAAGCGCAGGGGGACATTTTGAGTTTAAAAAAAAAACAAACTAAAAATTCAGTTAATTTGGGGGGGGTGGATGGGGTGGGGGGAATGCAGTTGTCTGAGATGTAGTGAGGGACATATGCAGCTCCCCGGCCTCAGATAGTTGCCTATACTTACCTAGCTGTCTACATAAGCATAAGCCTCACATAAACAAAGTGGGACATGTTTCCAAATAAAAACTACATAAGACCACATTGATCAAAAAGACAGGTTGCACTGGAACACCCACCCAAGAAAGAGGACATGTGTATCAAAATGTTTGAAAGGCAGCTGTTTTTAGTCAAAAAGCCCTTTAAGAGTTTACATAGGCCAAAACACAGCATGCCTATGAACAGAACAACCATCTTTTGAGCATCTCCAGGCATATCTCCCATTTTTTTCAGTGAATTTCATCAGCTGCTTCCTAGTTTCTGCTTCTTTCATCCCCTCCCACAAACACACACCTAGAAAAGCAGGCCTTACCAGGTGCCGGGGGCGTGTGTAGGTAGATATCCTCGCTGTACTCTCCAAAGCCTGCTTTGTTGCACCCCCGGACACGCAAAACATAGATGCAGTCGGTATCCAGGTACTCTACAACAGCGCTGGTGCCCCGCACTTCCTCCCGCCGCTGCCACAGCTTCAGCACCTTGCCCTTGGGCTCAGCCCGCCGGAACTCCACTGTGTAGTGCCAGGCGGGGGGAGAGTGCTGTGGCAGACGCCAACAGAGGAAAATCTGGTCATAGGCATAGGTGCGCTGTGTGTCAATCACAGGGGCTTCTGGTGCTGTGCAGAAGGAACAGAGAAAGCAAGGGAAGGGGGGAAGATGCAGAATGTAAGATAGCAGGGGCACGCAGGCGCCCAGTACTTTGGACTGACCGACAGACAACCAGCTACAGGCTAGGGGTTCCAAAAGGCAAAAAATAATGGCGCTCAGGCCCAGAAGGAAAATGGTGGGGAAAGGGGAGAAGACAGAGTCAGGTAGACAGGGGCAAGCTGCTGAGAGACTCCAGGGGAGCAAGAGAGAGGCTCTGAGTGCGAGTTGGGGAGTGGAAAGGGAAGGGAAGGGGAAGAGAGTCAGAAAGAAAGAGTGAGAGAGAAGAGAGAAAGAAAGAGTGAGAGAGCAGAGAGAAAGAGAGAGAGAAGCATTCATGTAAGCAAAGTAGGAAGAAGCTGGAAGGAGGAATGGTGTCAAGCTAGAGGGGATGGACTGTGGTGCTTAAGGAAAGGGAACAAACATAGGTTTGCCAGTATGGAAAAGAGTGAGGCAGCTCACTCAAATGAGATGTTGCAGTGAATGATTGGAAAGAAGAATTCAACAGGCATGGCAAACATGAGCCCCTCAGTTAGGTGGCTACTACCATCTTTGACCACCAGCTGTGATGGATGGTGCTGATGGGAACTGGAATTCAAGAATAACTGGAGAGCCATGCATTGCCCAACCCTGCCTTAACCACAGGCTGTTTGCTAACTCAGCGGTAAGCTTCACTGTGGCTTACTCCAAGGACTATATGAGAATCACAACTGCAGTTGATTCCCTTCCTCTCTTAACCAATTTGTTGCTTATATTTACATGTGGACAAAACACACAGTCAGAAACACAAAGCTCTGTGATAAAATGTCACATGAGTTGTTCATTGCTGCTAAGGAAGACCCTCTTTGACCCGATATTACCGAGGTAAAAGGATTATTGGGAGGGACTCAGTTTTAGTTTCCACTAGACTGCACCTACTAAAATAAAAGAGAATTAAATAAAAGATCACCAACAATTTCAATGTGTCTACTGAAGCTGGAACTAAAATTGAACATAACATTTTGTTTTCACGAGACCTACTGGTTCTCTTTCAGAATTTCACTGGGATTGTTACTGGGTTCGGCTATTCAGAAAATATATCAAGATTCCAAATTACAACTGAAGAAATGTATGTGGGTGGGTACATATGTACGTATGCGCACACACACACACACACATTAAGAATGGACAAATCTGCTATTTCAGGTTCTCATTTATCCATTCTTAAATTCAGTTAGTTACAAACTTCAAGACCATTTTGAATCTTAAGTTTGGTTTGTCCTGGATGTTATACAAATTTTTGTGTGCATTTCTCATAATACTCTGAGCCTTTGGTATCCGGTGGTGTTTGGTTCCAGGACTGTGTGTCTTCAAGTGGACTCCTGACTTACAGTGACTTACATGGGGCTCTCTTGGCAAGATTTGTTCAGAGGAGGTTTGCCATTGCCTTCCTCTGAGGCTGAGAGAGTGTGCCTTGCCCAAGTTCATCCAGGATGTTTCCATGGCTGGGCATAGAATTCAACACTGGCCTCCTGGAATCCTGCTCCAACAATCAGAACACTATACCATGCAGGGTCTCCCATATCAGCAGTACAATCTTGTGTGTAACTCAGTCCAAATGCATTCAGTGGGGCTTGTTCCCAGTTCAGCAGATACAGGAGTACAACTTTAATATAAAGGCAAAGGTATTCCCCCCGTTGACAAGGTTGTCAAGTTGTGTCCTACCATAGGGGGCGGTGCTCATCTCCGTTACTAAGACAAAGAGCCAGCATTGTCCGAGGACTTCTCTGTGATCATATGGCCAGCATGACTGCACAGAACGCTGTTTACCTTCCCAACAAATTTATCTACTTACATTTGCATGCTTTCGAACTGCTAGGTTGGCAGAAGCTGGGACTAGTGACAGGAGCTCACCCCATTATGCAGCACCAGGGCCTCGAACTGACAACCTGCCTATCTTGAAATCAACAGAGTCAGTGTCTAAACATTTAATTTGATTCAATGGCTCTACTGTAGTTGTGACTTTTAGATTTAAACTTTGCATCCCAACGTTGTTCCAAGGAACTCAATCCAGTATAAAGATCAGAGTAAAACCTTGAGCAGATTCACTGTCCACTGATGCCATAAATCACCAAGAAAAGAATGGAACTTATGTTTAAACAGGAAAAGGATCTGGCTATATGAGTAGTGGTTCTAACCATCCAGGCCAACCACTGGCTCCCCAAAACAGAAAAGGCTATAAAAAGTTTCTTGTTCCTTCTAGGGCAGATATTTGCTGTCCTTCAGATAGTGTTGGACTGCAATATCCATCAATTTCAGCCACCATAGTTGTGAGTGATGATGGGGTTTGTAATTCAACAACATCTGGAGGGCCACATTTTTCCATCCCTTGGTCTAGGACTTTAAGTGACAATGGTCTTATCAGGTTAATCTAGCTTGTTGTTGCTATCAATAATTCCATTTTAATTCCAATGAATAATCCCAGAGTTTTCTGCTCCAGAAACTAATTTTCTATGCAGAAAACATGGTTTTTCAAATTAAAAAGACTACTCTCCACAACCCAATGTTTCCTCTGTGTAAATGTTGGGATGCTTGAATCCCAGGAGAAAATAGCATGAAAGTCTCACTGCTCTATTATTATTCTTGATAGGGTTTCCTGACTGTTGGAAATAAATAATTGAAGCCCATAAGGATTTGGTACTATGCAGATGCCCAAAGGTGAAGAGAGCAAGAAAAAGGCCTCACCCTTGAGCAGCCTTTTTCCACACATATGGCTTGGGTACTACAGCTATAAAAGATCCAAACGTGACACAGACAGGATGGGGTGGGTGGGTGCAGGCGCAGAATGCAGGGTGGAATACAAGGCTTGTCAATGGGAACAGAGAAAGAGAAAAGAAAGAGCGTAGGAGAGCTTGGGTTGGGTTGAGGAATCAGCTGGTTGGGAGATGACTTGCCTCATTTTTTAACTTCGATGATGACTCAGCAGCAGCCTCAGCCTATAAATAAAGAGAGGTAAAGCAGATGGATCAACAGCCAGGCATGGAGCAGGATGTGGGCCTCTGAGGGGCAATTTTTTTTTGGGGGGGGGGGCATTGCGCCTGGAATAACAGGATGGCTATGGATCACAGGATGCAGGAGTTGCAGTGACGGGAAAGATGGAACTGAATGGGCAAAGAATCCCAGGGGGTGGTTGAAAGATATTCAGTGATATGAATGCCCACCCTGGGGGAAAAATACACCCTCCCTTCCACCTCCCCTAGGATGTGTGTGAAGGAGTATGGGTCAAAAGGAATGAAGAACAAAGCAGCCCAACCTGGCCAACTCATACTTACCCAGCATGCCCCATCTCCTAGGGCTGTGATCCACTGAATCCTGAACATGCCACACAAATACATCATATGCTCACCACACACCTAAGTAACCGCCAATGATCAAGGGGTGCAGGCTTGAGGTTCTGAGAGCAGGGAGCCCTTACAAAGAGCATGCTCTGTTGGCATTTAGAAACAAGTGTGTTTTCCAGACAGGGGCAAAAGTTTTCTTTAGAAAGCAGATAGTACGAAGTGGAAAGGACAGGAGTGTGAATGCCTTGCTCCATAAACTGTAGCCACTCCATTGGCAGAAGTGCTGAGGCCAAGAATGATTTAACTGCAGGTGGAGTCCTATCCATCGGGATGCACAGATTCAGGGAGCAGCCATTGGAGTAATACAGGGCAGATGGAGATATGAAGGGTTTTAGATGGGGTTACATGCCTCCTGCAGATGCAGGTTCGCAGTTTGCGGGTACTCCTAAACTTAGATTGGATCCTGGAGGCCCAGGTTTCTGCAGTGACCAGAAGTGCTTTCACACACCTAAAGCTTGTGTGCCAACTGAGCCCATTCCTTGAGATACCAGATATGGCCATGGTGGTACAGACCTTAGTTACACCCCATTTGGACTACTGTAACATGGTCTACTTGGGGCTGCCCTTGAAGAGTGTTCAGAAACTGCAGCTAGTTCAAAGAGCTGCAGCCAGACTGGGGCAGGTTAAAAAGATCACACAATGCCTGTTGAAACAGCTCCACTAGCTGCCAGCTTGTTTCCAGACACAATTCAAAGTGCTGGTTATGACCTATAAAGCCCTATATGGTTCAAGTCGACGCTATTTGGCAGACGGTATCTCCCTGTATGAGCTGCCTGGGGCTCTGAGATCATTAAGAGAGGCCCTTCTCTCTGTCCCACCACCATCACAAGCATGGTTGGTGGGGAAACGAGAGGGCCTTCTCGGTGGCTGTCCCCAGACTCTGGAACTCCCTTCCCAGGGAGGCCAGAATGACCCCCTCCTTGTTGTCTTTCCGTCAGCAGACTAAAACTTTTTTATCCAGACAGGCTTTTAGAGATTTTAAACAATGGGCTGGGATGCTGTATTGTTTTAAAGTGTACTGTTTTAAACACTTTTATCTTTTTAAACTGCATTTCATTCTTTCAATGAGTAATCTGCTTTATTATTGTAATAATTTAATTCTATTTTAATGCATCACTTTTGTATATTTTTAAATTTACTGTTCTTTTAAATTGTAAGTCACCCTGAATCCTAGTTATGGGGAGGGGGGATGGGATACAAATAAGTATAATCATCATCATCATCATCATCATCATCCAGAACTTTACCCAGTTTCTGTTTTTTGGACCACCACCCTAAGACATCTCTTGCTTACCATACAAAAGTCCCACCCATCAGGGATATAGCTACTAGGGTGGGGGCAAAATGCAGGCATTGCTCCCCCAAGCAAAAAAATTCCCTCCTCCTGAATGAAATTTCCCTTCAGTCCCAAAATACTGTATGGCAGTTTCTTAAAGCTGCAGCTAAGCATTTATAAATATAGTTTAGACATCCAAAAAAAAGGGGCAGTCCAAGTGACCAAGAGAAGGCCAACACAGCAAACAGAAGTGTTCTGAGTGTGAAGAATTTTCAATGCCTCACTCTCAGAAAGGCTAGATTATCTAGGAAATTAAAGAAAATTCCTTGAGGGGGGCAGAATATTTATAAAAGGGAGGAAATGCACTCAATTCCCCCTTCCCCGTAGCTACACCCTTTCTCTCATCCCAAACCAGCATACATTTTTACATACCTTTAATAAATGTCAGGTCTGTCAGCAGTTTCAGCTCTCGGCTCACATCAACCTGGAAGTGGCTGAAGGATGAGCTGGCCGCTGGCCGGAAAGCCTGCAGTGAGTCCATTGCCCTGATGATCCTAACAGCAGCAGGAGAAAACAGAGATAGGTGAGGAAAGCAGGGGGTTAGACAGGAAAAAGGTGCTCTTGGACATAGCTCCAGCCTTGATCATCCAATATAGATTGCATTATAAACACAAGCTTGCTTTGGGATATACACTACATTGCTTTTCTGAATGATGAGTCCATTGTGATTAGAAGGGCTGTGCATATTTACTTGATTTCTTATTGCTCAGTGTCCTTTGGTGGCTGATGGCAGGCAAAATCACAAAAAGTGCTAGCAAGTACCATTTTAGAAAAGGAGCTCTTTTGACACATGGACTCAACGAAATCTTTGCTACAGTTTTTACCATTCCTGACCATTCTGTTTTCCTTCCTCGATAGTGAGTTAATTCATAAGCGCTTATTACTCTAAGCTTATTATTACTGACACAGAAGAGGGGCTTTGTTCTTTAGCTTACAAGTGTAATGGAAAAACTTCATTTTATTTTTAAGAAAAGAATACACCTTTCTCTGTTATCAAAGGAATGTGTTTTCTTAAGATGACAGCTTTCAACCACAGTTTTGGTAGTAACTAGCTCTCAAAGATTTATCACTCAAGTGAGCATAATCCAGAACATACAAAGTATAATCATCTATCAGAAATAGCATAAGAAGTAAGTGTTGTTATTGCAAATAATATTGCAGATCGGGGGCACCACTAAATATTTCTAAACCAGTTGTTGTTGCAGGAATTGTCAATTTAAATTGTGGTGGGGGGCTATACTCCACTCAAAATCCAGAACCAACTATAAAGAATATCAAAACAACACACTATGCAATACGAAGGGGTATTGTAAAGTTTTAATTCTCACCTTTAACAATTTTTGACAGAACGTTTGTTTTGATTTGTAGTTGTTAACTTATCTCTAGTCACCATCCAAATTTACACATTTTTCCCAGCGTTTCCTGACCCTCTGAATACCTGGTATTGTAGAAGTCTGCAGACTGCTCCTCATGAGGGGGTATGGTAAAGTAATAATGATCATCTGGAAGTTATTATGGTATATTGATGAAATTTTGTCAGTGTCATCATTGGTTCCTAAGTGCATGATGTTGAGAAAATCAGCTCACTGTGTCCTTTATTTTTGTGACAGGGTGTGCCAGAAGTGACTAAAGTGTAAAATCCTCATAAGGCGCAATATGCAGACTTCCACCATAACAGTATTCAGAGTGTCAAGAAACTCTGGGGAACATGTGCAAATCTGGATGGTGACTACGTAGAAATAAGTTAACTACAAATCAAAACAAACTTTCCATCAATTTTTTTAAGGTGATAATTAAAATTTTACGATACCCCCTCATACATAGAACAGAAGTTATGCCAAAACATCAATATGAATAGGACACAACTAAAAACATGTAACACCACACATAAAGTCAGCTTAAGGAAGCTACCATAAAAACATACCCGCTAGGCTGCTCATACATCTATAATAGTGTAGCTGAAAACAAACTTCCTCAAAGTGCTACTGAAAACAATACCATTCTGAAGCTTGTGAATCCTTTCCATCATTCTGATATGTTATATTAATGCAAACTGAGGATGATTGTTTTTGAAGCAGATACCAAAAGTACTCAGGAGAAGCCATAAGGCATTTGTCCAGACCAGGAGTAGGCAACCTTTCCCCTTTAAGGGCCGAGGGACTTCAGCTCCCAGAAGCCTCAGCCATGTTGGCCAATAGTCTCATGTTGGCCAATAGCTCCTGGGATTCTGGGAGCTGAAGTCCCTCGGCCCTTAAAGGGGAAAGGTTGCCTATCCCTGGTCCAGATGATTTGTTAGCTACTTCAGTCTGTTTTCAATATGTTTCTCAGCCACTTACAAGATGTTACTATTCTGTCACTGTTGTGGATTTACAGCAGGGGTACGCAACCTTTCCCCTTTAAGGGCCGAGGGACTTCAGCTCCCAGAATCCCAGGAGCTATTGGCCAACCTGGGACTATTGGCCAACATGGCTGAGGCTTCTGGGAGCTAAAGTCCCTCGGCCCTTAAAGGGGAAAGGTTGTCTACCCCTGATTTACAGTATAAGCAGCCAGAGGGTATATTTTTACAGTACCCTTTTTGAGCTGTCATGTCATGTTATTAGGGTTGCTGGGCATCCCTTATTATAAGGAATATCTGTTATTTGAGGCTGCAACATGGATCTTTTTGTATGCTACATGTCACCTCACCATAAGAGGGGGAGCTACAACCAAGCCCTCATGAACCTGGCTAAACTCTCTTCAGCTTAGCTGGTGGTGTGGCATGATGGGAATAGTAGTTTGTCAGAACCTGGAGGATCATAGGTTCCCCACCCCTACTTTATGCAAAGGGATCTTGTAGCACCTTTGAGATTAATGGAAAGAAAGAAGCTGGGAGCATGAGTTTTCACAGACTTGAGTCTACTTCCTCAGATGCATGGAGCAGAGTTTCTACTGAGGAAGTAGACTCAAATCTACAAAAGCTCATGCTTCCAGCTTCTTTCTTTCAGTTAGTCACAAGGTGCTACAAGATTCCTTTGCATACTGATTTTCCAGACTAACTTGGCTAACACTGCATGTGCTTGAGTTTATTTTCTTATTCTTTAGAGCAGAGGGCCTTCCCTTTCCCCCCCCCCCTAGGGTTCCTCCCCAAAACTCACCAGGATCACCATGCTTCCCACTCCTGAACTATGAAATTCTGGTGCAAATCAGCAAAGCATTTCCTAATTTCCTTCTAAAAGCAAGATAGGGAAGGGAATTATGGCCTATGAGCAAGGTAGCTGCATGTGCCCCACCTATGTTCTTTTGCACTTCAAGTGGGTTTTATTATTTCCTAATTCCTCCGTTCATTTTGCAATTTCAAACCAAGTCTAATCCACTTGAACCGGGCAATGGGTAAATATGTATTGAACACCTGTTATGCAGCTGCTTGGCCGCCTGTACAAAACAGGATTGGTCTGTCTCCTTCAGCACCTCTTGAGCATAGCCCACCATGCCCGAGTTCTCCATCATGGCCCGATGCTCATGCAGCTGTGCACGTAGGTTCGAGACGCGGTCTTGCCGGCATTCCTCAATGGCGTTGAGAAGGGAGGCCTGCTTCTCTTCCAGGAGAGTGCTCAGGCCGCGCATAAGCCGTGCCACTTCCTCCTTGGCCTGTGTGCCATTTGCCTGAAATGAGATAGGAGCAAAGAGGAAAACTCATAGAGAGTAGCCATCTCTTCTGTAAGGTTTGGAGCAGTTTGATCTCTACCAGAGATAACCCCACATGGTTCTTTTTTCAGCAAGCAATGGAATTATTGATAATGATAACTGAATATCAATGAATGCCAAATTCAGAATCATCCATGCCACAGTATTACCAGTTTCTATGTATGTCTGATAACATTTCTTCTCCCTGCCCCCTTTCTTTTAGTTGAAATTAGTTAGCTTAAGGAAGCTACTTGAGAAAAGTTCTAGTGATACCATACACACCAAAAAGACAAATCAATGGATCAGAGTGAAAATCAAACCTGAAGTCTCCCTAATAGCCAAAATGATTAAACTGAGTCTACCATATTTTGGAAATATCAAGAGATGACATGACTCATAGGAAAAGATAATGCTCAACGAAGTGGAAGGCAATAGAAAACAAGGAAGATCATGCTGCAGGTAGACTGGCTCAGTAAAGGAACCATGGCCCTCAGAGCATGTCTGTGGATGAAGAGGCTCTTGGAAGTCTCTCTTTCATAGGATCACCATAAGTCAAAGCCAACTTGACAGCATAGTGTTGTTGTTATTGGTCTGATTTCTTTTTTTCTTTTTTCTTTCTTTCTTTCTTTTTTTTTTTTTTTTTGTGGTATGAAATTCTTTATTAGTATTACAACCTACATAAAATAATATTTGAAAAACTTTTAAATAATATTCCACATATATATGATATCTCATATTAATTATTCATTCTTTACTACTTTATCTAAATCTAATTCGTATTAAACCATTTAATATTAATTAAACCCGTAAATTAAAAAAACACCACCACATAAAATTGTTATTAATATCTTCATTCTTCTTCCTAATTCCACATAGGTATAATACTGTTAGTTTATCACTAATTCATTTCCCCCCTTTTCTTTTCTTTTCTTTTCTTTCTCTCTTACTTCTCTTTATTATTTTTTTCCCCGTCCCCAAGTGCTCCCCATCACCAGAACCTAGTGCAGCAGTCGGCAAACTATGGCCCACGGGCCAAACCTGGCCCGCCAAGGCCTTCTAACCGCCCCGTGGCCGGTCCTGCCGCTGCTGCCGCGCGAGTGTGGGGCGCCATTTTACCTTCCAAAATGGCACCCCGCACTCGTGCACGCATGCGCATCACGGCGGGCGCCCTTTTGGAAGGCAAAACAGCACCGGCACATGCGCACTCTCCTCGCCGTGGTGCACATGTGTACGTGAGTGTGGGCGCCATTTTACTTTCCAAAAGTAAAAAAAAGCAAAACGGCGCCGGCATCATGCGCACCTCCACCACCATTTCCCCCCCCCTTCGGCACGCCGAAGATTGGAGGACAGCAGATCCAGCCCCAACCCCCAAAAAGTTTGCCGACCCCTGACCTAGTGTCTTCATATTACTCTCCCCTCCAAAATTGTAACTCTTTCTGTGTAGGTGGAACACCTCCCTCCTTTACTAAAGCCTTTTGTAGAAGTATTTTCCAAAATGCTTCAAAATCATTTGTCTTCATTATTCTTTTTTTTAATTTATTCCTAAATATCTAATTGTATCTTTTAATTTAATGTCTACCATTTTATCCTTTAGGAAATCTTGTTCTTCTGTTTTTGTATAATTAAACAGCATTAACTCTGATTTATTCCAGTTTACTCTTAGGCTTGACATTTCCTCAAACTCCTTTAAGTGTCATCTTACTTTGTACATTTTTTTAAAGTGGATCTTTAATTGTTAATAGGGTATCATCTGCAAATAAGCTTATCTTATTTAATTTTCTAATCCCAATTCCTTCCAAATTTTCATCTTCCCTAACAGCATTTGCTAAAATTTCAATAATTATTGCAAATAAAATTGGGGAAAGAGGGCCTTGCCTTATACCTCTAGAAACTGGAATTAGATCTATTAGTCCATCATTTACTGTTACTACTGCTGTGTTGTTTGAATATAACTGATTTATTAATCCTCTAAACTTTTCCCCCATAACTAATTTCTTTAATGTTATTTTTAATGTTGGCCATTCCACACAATCAAAAGCTTTATATATATCTAGTGCCATTATTCCTACCTTTTGTTTACTCTTCCCTATTATATTTATTTTATTCAATACTCTTCCTATTAAATTTGACATTTGTCTTCCTTGCACAAATCCACATTGGTCGTTTTGAAGATATTTATATATAAACTTATTCATTCTTTTTGCCATTATTGCTATTGATATTTTAGCGTCTTGATTTATCAGGGATATAGGTCTGTATGATCCTGGATTTGTTAAATCTTTATCTGGTTTTGGAATCAGTATTATCAATGAATGATCCCATGATGGTGGGATCTTTTCTCCATTTAAAATGTTACTATATAATACCTCCAATTTAGGTGTTAATATCTTTTTTAAAGTTTTATAATATTCTGGTTCCAATCCATCCATTCCTGGTGATTTCCCTCCTTTTAATTTATCTATCACTTCTTCTATTTCTTTATTCGAAACTGGTTGCTCCATTATTTCTTTGTCCTCTTCCTCTATTTTTATTTTCAAATGTTTTTCAATATATTCCTTAATTTTTTCCATTGACTTATTCCCTGCTGAATATAATTCTTTATAGTATTCTTCAAATATCTTTATCTTTTCTTTCATCATCATCCACATTTTCCCTGTTTTATCCTTTATAAGCAATCATGTTTTTCTCTTTCTTCTTTTGTGATTTCGCCAACATTTTAGAATTTTTATTGCTATACTCAAAAAACTCCCTCCGTAAATATATTACATTTCTCTGGACCTGTTCTATCTCTAATTTCTCTAGTTTCTTTCTTTTTTTTTTTTTTGCTTGTAATTATATATATATATATATATATATATATATTCTGGTAATATATGCTTTTACTCCTATCCTTTTTATAATCATTATCTAATTTTTTTATCTCAATTTCTAATTTTGTTTTCCTCTCTTCCTGTCAACTCTTTAAATTACATGTTTCCCTAATGCAAATTCCTCTTGCAACCGCTTTCATAGTATCCCATAACAGAACTTGAGAAACCTCTCTATTATTAATATCCCAAATATTTTGCCACTCTTTTTCAATTTTACCTACTATATCTTTATTATTAAGTACTCTGGTGTCTAACCTCCTTCTTTTTTCCTTCTCTATAATCCTTTTCAACTATAAAATCCATATTTACTATTCCATGGTCTATAACTCTTATCCCTTCTATTTCTGTATTTAATACCTTTGAAACTATATTTTTAGATACAAAAATAAAGTCTATTCTAGAATAGTTTTTATGAACTGCTGAATAGTAACTATAATTCTTTTCATCCTCTTTAATCAATCTCCATATGTCTTTTAATTCTTTTCCAATCATTATCTTATTCAGGGGTGTAATGTTACTTAATCTATAATTTATTGTTGGATCTGATTTATCTATTTAATTGTAAGCTGCCTTGATAGCCTCGGCTAAAGGCGGGATATAAATTTATTATTATTATTATTATTATTATTATTATTATTATTATCTTTGCATTTATCTATAATCATACTAAAGGGCCTCTACAGACGGCGCTTTGTGCCGTCTTGGAGGCAGGGAAGGGGAGGGACATCCACACGCTGGGCGCCCCAACCCATTCCCAAGGACATCTACCAACTTCTAATCAGTATTGTGTCTCCGTTATGACACACAATTTTATATTTTCTCTCTTTATTTATACTTTAATTAATATTTCTGTATTTCATGTCTTCAAAATCACTGTCCCATATATTTAGGCTGTTTTAATTTGCTTTTATTTTGTAAATCTTAACATCCACTTAGCGTAACAACCATCCGGCTGGTAGTGCCAAATGAGAAAACGCTGTTTATTTTTCTTTCTGCTCTTTAAAGCTTTATTTAAACAGTTCCATTCTATTCTCCTCCCATTCCGATTTATTTATTTATAATTACTCACAGTCTTTGTTCCATTTAAAAGAGATTCTTTGACTTATTTGCTTTAGCTTTCAGGAGAAAATGATCTTAGCTGTTCACACCATTGCTCGTGGCTCCTACCCATTATTGGTTTGACTTCTACATAGTGTGACTGACTGGAGTTTTGGAACATCAATGATTCAGATTATGTCCAAAAATCTAGGAGTATCTGAAGTATCTTTTGAAAGAGTGGTACGTTCTAAGCAGTGTCATTTTTTGTAACTGAACTATTGTGATTCTTGTTGTGTGCCTTCAAGTTATTTCTGACTTATGGCAGCCCTAAGGCAACCCTATCATGGGGTTTTCTTAGCAAGATTTGTTCAGAGGGAGTATGCTTTATCTGAAGCCGAGAGAGTGTAACTTGCCCAAAGTCACCAGTGGATTTTCATGGCTGAGCAGGGATATGAATCCTGCTCTTCAGATTTGTAGTCCAATGCTCAAATCACTACACTACACTGGTTCTCTACTGTGGTCCTATCTATGGTGACTTCATTCAGATGTTTCATCAGTCCTCTGCTCACCAGTGGAACTACAGAGGCTTTGTTTTTCCAGGAATTCTGAAACTTGATTTGTAGGCCTCAATATTTCATATATCTGTATGGAAATTTTAATGTTGTAAGCCGCCCCGATTTCCCTGCAGAGGGGTGGGATATTAATAATAATAATAATAATAATAATAATAATAATAATAATAATAATAATCTTTCATGGATTATTATTATTATTATTATTATTATTTATTCCAATCAATATGATAGCAATTTTTGTGACCTTAAAACTTGCCATAAATCTAGGATGGGCAACTACTGTGGGTCTGGGGCAAATTTTCTGCCTCAATGCCCTCCAAGAGCCATAGGCACTGACAAAAATGCCCATTTCTTGTTTGTATTTTTGGAAAAATACGCATTTTACAATGTTAAACAGTGCAGCTCACTAACATTGAGAAAGCAGATGGAGGAGGAGAGAAGTAGGTGTTACTCCCCTACTCCACCAGCCACTACTCACTTCCAGCACTAAAATGACAAGAAGCCAATGTATTCTTACCTCAGTGAGCCGCAGCGTCTCTTCCAGTTCACTAATTTGAGCCTGAACTGTATCTTGATTGCTCAGAATATATGCCAGGCTTTTTGTTAACTTGTCCTGGGGAAGGAGGAAGAGGGAAAAATATATATTTCATTAACCCCCTTGTTGTATTATCTTCACTAGCTTTCAGTCTGTTTCCAGATTCAATTTAAAATCGTGCTTATGATCTATAAAGCCCTATAAAGATTGGCTCCAGACTATGTGAAAGGTTGTATCTTCCAATATGAACCTGCCAGTTTAAAAACTTCAGGGAAAGTCTTTCTCTCAGGCCCACATTTGGTGAGGACACAGGATAGGGCCTTCTTGGTGGCTGCTCCCAGGCTAAGGGATTCTCTCCCATGGGAAGCTTAGTTGGTCCCCTCTCTCTTCTATTTTTACCAGCAGGCAAAACTCTTATTTTAAAATTTAAACAGGCCTTCTGCCACTAGAGAAAGGCTACCCTCTGGGCTGCTGAGGTGCTGCGTGTCATGACACCTTTCCCCTAACAAGGCCTTAAATTCATCCAGTGGGTATACAATGGCAGGAAGAACACAGAAGCTCCAGCCAGCCAGGGTCCCCTGCAAGTGGCAAAGAAAACATAGAGCTGATTTATGTAGGGAAGCAGAGGAGAGAGAGGCTGAAGACAGAAAGGACTGGTGCCAAAAGGAGGCCTCCTTTCAGAGCACATGCCTTGCACCACAACCACACTCTCTTCCCATAAGGCAGCAGCAGCAGGACCCTGAAGCTCACAAGACCACAGTATAGGAATCCCCACTAAAAGACCCTTCTGCGCAACCAATTAATCACCTGTTTAATTGCTTGTTTTAATAAAATGATAAATTAATAAAATTGCTTGTTTTATGTTTTCCTGTTGGTGGAAGGAGAGCAGAGAGAGGGCCAACCAAGCCTCCTGCAGAAGGGAGATCCACAGGATGGGAGCAGCCACCAAGAGGGCTCTCCTCATGTCCTCAATAACTGTACCTGTGATAGTGGTGGAAAAGAGAAACCCTCCCACAAACATCTTAAAGTTCAGGCATGTTTGTATAGGGAGATATGGTCTTAGGCCACTAAAGGCAGTCTGCTAAGTGATGCCTGCCAGTTAGGCCTGCTAGCCTCCAGAATCTTCTAAGCACAGTTTCTAAAGGAAGTTCAACACAATTTACTTGGTCACTTCCCCCAAAAGCACTCCATCTTGGTTGCCAACCCACCATTTTGTCACATCTGTGTTTTATTACATAGGGAATACTGAAATGATACAAAGGGGTGGGGTGAGAGGCATCATGTTATTCAAAGTAGCAGCTATGTTAATCTCTTGCAGCATAAAAAGGAAGAAGGGGGGAGGAGGAGAAAAAAAGAAATGTGGGACTAAATGAAAAATTCATGGGGGTGTGTGTGGAGTTCTTATTTTGATGAGGCAATACCCTCTTTTTGCCCACTGACAACTACATTCCTGGGCACAAGTCATATAGCACCCAGGTCTCTCCTCTAAAACTTTGCTGTGGCTTCCCAGAATCTGCTGCCAGAGGCAGCTATTCACAGCCCAACAGTAGGGCTGGTCCAGACTCTACCCCATCACCAAGCATTGCCATTTCCCTGAGCATTTTTAAAATTCTTTTGTTTCATGAGACATGAGAAGAACAGCAAAAAAAAAATAAAAAAAAATCCTACCTTGAGGGCTTGGTAGGCGCTGAGCACGGGTGTGATCTTGTGGCCAGTGTGGGTGCGACGGACGCGGCATAGTTGGCAGACCAGGCGTTGGCAAGTTTTGCAGTAATGTGTCACTTCCTCCCGGTGTTCTGGGCAAGTCAGACCCTACAAAGGGGGAGGAAAGGCAGTGAGAGAAAGTGAACACCAGCCATGGTGGACTTCAGCTCTACAAACAAGCTTGTTGTTTGTTGAGAGGGAGGGTGTTCCTAGTCCTTGTGGAGTAGAAGGTTGTTGTTGTTTTTGTTGTGTGCCTTCAAATCATTTCCAACTTATGGTGACCCTAAGGCAAGCCAACATATGCATGTGGCCCACCAAAGGATTTCAGGCGGCCCGCAAGGATGTGGAGCGACTTCAAAGTTCCTCTGTCACTCAGCCTCCTCCTAAGGAGAGGGCCATACAAAGGAGGAGGAGGAGGAAGGGCTCACCCTGCAAGGCTCCTCTGCCACTTGGATTTCTCCTGAGAAGGCCAGGCGGTGGAGGAAGAAGACGGGCAAATGCACACCCTGCAAGGCTCCTCCTTTGCCCGGCTTTCTCTTGAGAAGGCTGTGTGGCAGAGAAGGAAGAGGGACAAATGCTCACCCCTCAAGGCTCCTCCGTCACTTGGCCTTCTCCTGAGAACAGGAGAAAGACAGGAAAGGCTCCCCTGCTGCTCAGGTTTCTCTTGAGGAGAGGGCCAGGCAGAGGAGGAGGAGGAGGAGGAGGAAAGTAACATTAATCAATTCTAATTAATATTAATTAATATTAATTAATTTATAATTAATATTATTTTGTATTAATTAATTAATATTAATTAAAACCTATCTGTGGGCCAGAGACATTTAGCCTATTTTAATTTTGGCCCGTACCTACTACCAAGTTGTGTAGGCCTGCCTTAAGGCAACCCTATCACATGGTTTTCTTGGCAAGATTTGTTCAGAAATGGTTTGCCATTGCCTTCCCCTGAGGCTGAGAGTATGTGACTTGTTCAAGGTCACCCAGTGGGTTTCATGACTGACTGAGGGATAGAACCCTGGTCCCCTAGTCCAATACCCAAAACACTGTCATGCTGGCTCTCTGGGGCAGAAGATAACATTTGCTAATATTTCAAGAAGCACAGTGAGTCTTCTCTTTTCCATTCCTTTTCCTGTTTGGGGACTTTGTTCTAGTTTTCTTTTCTCCTACAGTTGGATTCTAGTCTAACATGGAAAATTCCCTGGAAAACCAATGTAGCAAGTACAGGGTGAGCATGTATAGTGGGTTTAGGAGGGCAACGTTTTGTTCTGGAATCCTGCAGGGGCTTTACGGAATCAAAGTTAGGAATAAGAATTAGAGATTTAGTTAGACCTGGACAGTTATTTAGGTTCAGCTAGAATTATAAGGAGACAGGGAGAGAGTAACATCTATCTACCTATCTATGTTAAAAAAGTAATCTTTAATTGCATGTTGTACTTCTGTTTAATACATTATACTCTTGTGTCTCTGGGAACGCTACAACATTTGAGTTCAGAAACATGGTGTCTGCTGTAGCAACAATAATTCAAGGGTGGAGGTACGAAGTGGTGGGGTTATAAGAATGAAGTCTCAGACAAGAACCACGAGGACATCTAGAAAGTCCTCATATGTGGTGCCATAAAAGTGGGGACAGGTGGAGGTTCCCATATTTGGTGACAGTGGTGGGATAGTAGACAATATTCTGCTCCTAGAACCCTGCAGGGACTTCATAGACTGCTGAAAAACAAAATCAAATAAAACCAGAAAAGGCCAGAAGTCCACTTCTGGTTTTGATCAGTTACGGAGTGGGGTGTGTGTGCGTGTGATAAATAATACACAGTGCTGTGGCAACCTGTTTAAAAAGTGAATCGTCACTCCTGGAAGGTTATGGCATCAATCTATGCCTCCATTTTAGACCTGAAAAAAGACAGTTTGGGGTGTCTATAAGGTCCTGCGCAAGACTGTTGCAGCATATGGCACTGGCATCCAAGATTCCAGCTGTACCATTCCATCCCATGTCCTCCCTGGCCTGCTCCTTCTAACAGTCAACATTTTGTTGCCTACTGAGCATGTTCTTTTCCCAGAGCTGTTTTGAAATCTCTTCTGTTTTCATTTTCTTCCTTTCCTCCTTTATGTACCTCTGTGACCTTTGGGTTCTTCTCTTCCACAAGTCTGTTGGTGCTTATCTCTTATACACTGCAGTGAAGACGGGAGGCTTCCACATCAATGGGGCAGTGAAACCACTGTGGTCTTTACATTGTGGGTTTAGAGCTATCCAGAGGGCTGATCTGTATCTCCAAAACAGTTCCAGCACTTGAAAAGCTCCTTAAAAGTATGGAACAGCTTCACCACCCCACTGGCATGGGAATCCCTATAGGCCCTTCGGAGAACATATGCACTAGCACTCACGGCACAGACATGAGAAAGAGAATGATTCCTGAGGTGTGCAATGATACAAAATATGTGTGGAAAGAGAACAAAAGAGAAATTGAAAGAGGGAGGGAAGGAAATGAGCTTGGCGAAGCAGAATTGATTATACTAGAGCTGGGTTACTGTGTGGGGCCAGAGGCCATGTTTCCAACTCCCCACAAGCCAGCTACAAACACACACACACACACACACAGAGTCAATACATCAAAGTACTTCTGCTTCCATTTCCCCTCCAAAATGACAGTTGCAAATGATGCCACATTACTTCATGGATGGCCATATGTCGGGGATGGTTTGATTTTGAGTTCCTGCATGGCAGGGGGTTGGACTGGATGGCCCTTGGGGTCTCTTCCAACTCTATGATTCTAAGATTCTTGTTGCCATTTAAAAGAGAAAATGGAGGAACACTTAGTTATTTAAAGGTAGGTGAGTTGGGTTTTTCCCCCTACGTTTAAAAACATTTGGGGCACTCAGGGCATGATTTTCAGAAGAAAAAATAATACAGTAATAATGCTGGCTCCCCCCACCCACCCACCCAAATGGGACTGGGGGTCTTTGGGGGTCTTTGGGGGCTGCAAAAGAGGGGTCCAGGCACAGCACACAACTCACAGGCCACACTTTCCCCATCCCAGATTATACCCATCCAGACCATGAATTGAGAAAGTTGGAGGGCTGGGGGTGGAGAGACTCTTACCTTGGGCCGGAAAGTGAGTGTAGGTGGGGTGGGCTCATGCTGTGCCTTCTGGGTGCCCCAAGGGTGGTAGAGTTTGAAGCATTCGTTACAGAAGCTGGATTTGCACTCAGTGCAGCCTTTGGTGGCCTCCAGCTGTGGAGGCTTGCAAAACTGGCACATGATGGCTGCGCTGACATTGATGGTATGGCGGTAGCGCTCCACCACACGCTCCAGCGTCAGATTCCGGAACAGGCTGCCCAAGCCCCGCTCACCCAGGTCCACGTCTCGCTGGCATGATGGGCACGGGAAGAGCACATTTTGGGGGTGCACAATCCCACCTCGTTTCCGACCAGGGTATGTGCCAAAACCTGGGGAAGACACAAGACTAGCTGGTGATTAATGTCATGGAAGAGGAAGTCTGTTGATAGTTATTGTCAGAAATAGCAGCAACCCTCTCCAGACTCCCCAGACAATTAGACTTCTGCGGATTAGTAGCAAGCCTTTATTGAAAGGTCAGAAAAGGTCTGACTAGTAAGGCAACTTTAGACAGAACTGAAAACCCAACACACATACATCAAATAAAAACAGTTGAAAATCCCAACTTTACTCTCCAGAATTGGCAGGTACACAGTTCTCAAAACAATATTTGAAATACACAAAGTTCATAATAATAATAATAATAATAATAATAATAATAATAATAATAATAATAATAATAATTTATTTATATCCCGCCCTCTGGAATTCCAATCTGGGCGGCTTACAATAATAAAACAATTATCTCTTCAATTTTTCCTTTTCTTCACAGAGATTTGAATCTGATGGTGCTAACTGCCCTCAGTAGTTAGTGGTAACTGACTTCAAAGCAGAAGAAGATAAAACATTCTTGTACATTCCTTTCCCAGGCGATTAGCAAACCCAATTAATGCAAGCTTTCTGCTGCTGTTTCAACTTAAACACATTTAGAAACACATTTTAAAAACATTTTTAAACATATTAAAACATACAAAACCACGCAGTTTATATCTACTCATGAGACCCATATAACACTATTAAAATCTCTCAGTTATATTAACTCCATCACTAAGCTAACTTATAAAACCTATAAACTTATAACTTATAAAACTGGTTACTTTATTCTTTTATTGGCATTAATGGTCTTGTCTCCTTTAGTACAATAAAACACAAGTCTTTGATATCAGCCAGTCAAATATAAAAACCCCAAATACAATGTTCTCATATGCAACTTACCATAACAGAATAAACTAATCCCAAAAGCATATTCACTTCCCTTTATATAACTATAGACCTAAGCAGACTGCCAGAAATAGTGCACATTAAATTGAGGCACTGCCCTGGCTCAGTGCTAGGGAATCATGGGAACTGTATTTTTTTCTGGGACATTGAGCCTTCTCTATAAGAGAGAGCTCTGGTGCCACAATAAATTACAGTTCCCATGATTCCCTAGCACTGAGCCAGGGCAGTGCCTCAATTTAATGTGCACTATTTCTGGCAGTCTGCTTAGGCCCTATTTACTCTAATTACCAACCTATGTAAAGCCCAGCACTCACTGCTCCTTAATATCTAACACACCACATAATTGCAAATCCCATTCTGCAAAAAGCCGAGCAAACACTCTAAATTGTCTAGCATATAATATAATCCTTATAAAACATCAAACTTAATCATAACAGTCAAAGTAAAATCATGACAGGATTAACCCAATCCTGACAGTTATTAACTATTAGCCCTGGGTTGGGTAAATTGTGGCCTTCCAGTTGTTGTTGGACTGCAACTCCAGTATACCTTACTATTGGCAATGGTGGGAGTTGCAGCCAAAAAACATCTGGAAAATGCTGACATCCTTACACTATCCAAGTAACACTGTTAATCCCCCTTCCCCATCACCTTTCTCTGTATCTCTGTTCTTTTTCTCCCTGCTTTCCACTCTTTCTTTTTCATCCTCTCTACTCACTCCAGTGCTGCTCAGCCTTCTCCACATTCTGCTCCCTACTCCCACCTCCACATATCAGGAACTCTCTCTCTCTCTCTTCACCTTTCTCACTGTATCATATGGAGAATTGGGAACTATGCAGGAAGAAGCAGGATATGGCTCTGCCTGGAGGCTCTGTAAAGAAATGTATCTCCCACGCCTGCTGCCAGTTTTATGTTTAGTGATTGAAGATGGTACTATTGGCTACAGAGAGACTTTAATAAACTAAAATTCATTAACCCAATTTTTAGAAAATAATAATTTGAAGATGCACACCCGCAAGGGTTGTTTAATGTATATGCCAACCTTTGAGAGTCTAATTTTTGCTCTCTTGGAGTTAATAGTGGATAAAAACATCTATAGAGACCCAGTGTGATGTAGTGGTTTGAGTGTTGGACTACGACTCCTGAGATCAGTGTTTAATTCCCCGATCGAGCATAAAAACCCACCAGGGGACGTTGAGCAAGTCACACTCTCTCGACCTCAGGGGATGGCAATGGCCCCTCTGAAGAAACCTGCCAAGAAAACCCTATAGGTTTGGCCTTAGGCCAAAAATTATTTGAAGGCACACAACAACAACATTGTATTTTAATAGTACAGATGGGGGAGGGAAATCTTAGCTGCTAGTTTTAAAGGGGCATCAGTACAGATAACCTGGGACAGTTCCAACGCGTCTCAAAAGGAGAATGTACTTTCTGTCACCTTAATTGATTTTGTCAACCCAAATGCAACTATCTCTGGCTAAATTCAAAAACCGAAGGCTGCAGCCAATATCAGTGTGTCTGCCACTATAGGAGCAGGAAACAGCTCTGGATTTTACCACAACTGCTACAAGCTGAAAAAAACAGCTAGAGGGAGAGGTGGGGGGAAATCCAGAGTGGACTGCAAGCTGTGATTTTTGTTCCTCTGGCTCAACCACCTGCTAGTATCCAGCATTCTCCCTCTCTTTGAAAAGACTTTGCCTTTTGCCTGGGTGCCCCTAGGCCAAGAACTTTCTCCCAGAACACCATTGCTCTAATTCCCTCTCTTTCCCTCCTTGAGATCTGCCTTTCCCAAGTGGTGCCTCTAGCTCAGCTGTCTAACTTCCTGGCCCTTCTACAACTAAAGCATATCCAACTGCAGCCAAGCCTCAGCAAAGGTAAATGATGCCAATAATGCTTGAATGGGTTACTTTTTTGGATGACAATTCCTGGAGACCCCCTTCAAGCATGGCAACAACATGGCTGAATGTTCTGGGAGATGCAGTTAAAGAAAAGTAATTTTTCCAAGCTCTGTTGTTTTGTTGTTTGCCTTCAAGCTATTTTGAATTATGGCAACCCCAAGATGAAGCGATCATGGGGTTTTCTGGGGCTGAGAGTGTGTGATTCATCCAAGGTCACCCAGTAGGTTTTCGTGGCTGAGCAGGGAGTTGAAGTCTGGTCTCCAAAGTCGTAATCCAATCCTCAAACCACTACACCACACTTGTACCTAAAACAACCACGTATGTATACCTTGTTTCTTCAGCATTATTTCTGTTCTTGGTCCTGTCCTCTCACTACTTGTAGAACGTGGGGTACTATATATCTCAATAACATATTACTACAGCCCCCATCATTCTGCACCTCCGCACTCCGACAATGAAACTCAGACAAGCTCCTCTGTGCTTTCAAGGACCCACCTGATTTGAGAAGCCGATCCAGGCGCTCTGGTTTGGGCACAATCCGGCGCCCCAGGCGGGGGCTCCGGGTGGCTGGGGTGGAGGCTGGGGAGGTGGGCTCCGAGGTAGGGTCTGGACACACGTAGCCCTGTTGTAGCAAGACCTCAGTGGCACAGATGTGGCACACATTATGCATGCAGGGCAGCACCAGGGGCTGCTTGTACATCTCCTTGCACACGGGGCAAAGCAGCTCCCGCTCCATGTTCTTCATGCTGGTCTAGAAAGCCAAGAAAGAAGAGAAAGGAAAAATAGTGGCTTGTTCGCATGCAAACAGCAGTGCCATCTTATTATTATTATTATTAATATCCCGCTTATTGACAACAATCCAAGCGGCTTACAATAAAATCCAAATAACATATTTCATATTTTACTATGCAACTCCCTTCCTCCCCACCCTTATTGAAAATTAAACTTAACAATATTTAACAGAATTGTTCACCATCATTTCCTTCTTTCTCCACTTCTCTCTCACATGTCACCTAGATCACACATACGATTACAAGCTCCTAAGGATAACGATTTCTAAATTTTTATTTTATTTTTTTGAAGCAGTCTCACGTTTAAAAATGCACCTGCTCACCAGACACAAGCACAAATTCCATGAAGGACAGTAAAGCTTCTGACCATAAGGAAAAAGAGATCTCTCCAAGGCCGCCTCCACTAGCTGGCATAGTAGAAAGCCAATTTCTAATATCCTGCATTTTTCTACTGGCTGCAAAAGGGGGGATTTCCCCTTCTTCCATAGAAGTAAAGTAACACTGTTTAGGTGTTTCTTTTTAAAAATATTGTGTGCTTGCTTGCTTATTTATTTAAAGCCAGCTTGTAAAGTTTGTGGGGGCTTGAGTTTAGTTTTAGTAAACAAGGGAGTTCTTTTTGAGAAAACCTATAAAAGTCCCTTTTCAAAACAAATGAGTAAAACAAAGTTACGTTTGAAAACCAACAAAGCAGGAACAAAGTTACTGCCCAGGAACAATTACTAACAATGTAACCATACTATAAAGTTATTGAAGTTTGATGCTATTTTAACTACATAGTTTGTAGTTTGATGCTACATAATTTTATCCTATAGAATCCTGCGATTTCTAGTTCAGGAAACTGGACTATAGCTCTCTACTACAGAAGTCATTTCCCAAACTACAAATCCCAGGATTCCGACTGCTGTAACTTCGTAGATACTCACAGTTTCTAGATACCTTTCAAATTTACTTTTAAATTTATTTTAAGGAATTTTTGGATATTTTGACAGGACTTTTCCAAACTTCTTTTATATTTTATCAATCCTGTGGTTTCTTTTTTTAAGTAATAAAGAGTAATGAGGATCAAACAAGCAACACAGCAGGTTACTTTCTAAACAATAAGCAACTAAAGATTTCTCGAACATGATACTGAGAAACAGGAATTAATTATATTAAAATAAAGGAAGGTCCCAAACGATAAATTCAGCACAAGTTCACAAACAGAGACTAGGACATGGAGCAATGAATTCAAGCTACAGGAAAAGAGGTTCCTGACTGTAAGAGCTGTTCAGCAGTGGAAGATGCTGCCTTGGAGAGTGGTGCAGTCTCCTTTTTTGGAGGTTTTTAAACAGAAGCTGAATGGCCATCTGTCACAGGGAAGGTGTTGATTGTGAGTTCCTGCATGGCAGAACGGGGCTAGACTGGATGGCCCTTGGGGTCTCTTCCAACTCGATGATTCTATGAAACAACTATCTGTATAGTCACCAGAGGTGAGCAATAGTCAACAAAAGGAGAAAGCATTTGGAATCAATTAAGATAACTTTTTTCTTCTCTTTTTTCTTCTTTTGACTGGTTGTTTCTAAGTTGTGCTAAAGGATCTGATGCCTTTAGAGTATTTAGGTGAGGCAAAATTAGGCAAACCACTGTATCCTTAGGCAGTTTGGAACTATTTTTCTGTGAGAAAGCTCCTGATTGCTTGAATGGTCCAAATTCTTTAGGTGTCTCTTGGCGGTAGTAAGTCAGGCTTACTGTTGAACATAAAGAAAACAAAAATAATGACCCAGAGAACAAACACACATTCAAACTAGACAATGAAGAAATAGAAATAGTAAAAGAGTTCTCATATCTGGGATCAAACATTGATAGAAATGGGGACTGCAGCCAGGAAATCAGAAGACTAAGAATGGAGAAGGCAGCTATGAAAGAACTAGAAAAGATCCTAAAATGCAAAGATATACAACTCAGCACAAAAGTCAGAATCATACAAGCCACTGTATTCCCTATTCCCATGGATGGATGTCAGAGCTGGACAGTCAAGAACAGGGGTAGGCAACCTTTCCCCTTTAAGGGCCGAGGGACTTCAGCTCCCAGAATCCCAGGAGCTATTGGCCAACATGGGACTATTGGCCAACATGGCTGAGGCTTCTGGGAGCTGAATTCCCTCAGCCCTTAAAGGGGAAAGGTTGCCTACCCCTGGTCAAGAAAGAAGAGAGGAGGAAAATCAACACATTTGAGAGAATGTGGTGCTGGAGAAGAGTGCTGAGGATCCCATGGAAAGCCAAAAGGACAAATGGGTCCTAGAACAGATCAAGCCAGCGATATCCCTAGAAGCCAAGATGACACGACTTAGCCAGGGGCAGGCAAACTGTCCCCTTTAAGGGCCGAGGGACTTCAGCTCCCAGAATCCCAGACTATTGGCCAACATGGCTGAGGCTTCTGGGAGCTGAAGTCCAAAATCCCTGAGAGGGCCGAGTTTGCCTGCCCCTGATTAGACTGTCGTACTTTGAACACATCATGAGAAGGCATGAATCGTTGGAAAAGACAATAATGTCAGGAAAGGTGGAGGGAAGTAGAAAGAGAGGAAGGCCACATGCCAGATGGATGGACTTTATTAAAGAGACCATGAATATGAGTTTGCAGGAGCTGGGCAGAGCAGGAGGGGACAGGAGGGCCTGGAGACATCTCGCCCTAGGGTCACCATGGGTTGAGATCTGCATGAAGGCAGCTAACAACAACAACACTCTTGGTGGACTTGGAAGGCTGCAAAAAGGGCACTGGGAGGATGCTTGAAGCCTACAGGCCTCACTTTCCCCACCACCAATGAAGAACTAGAAAAACATCAAACAAATAAATAGGTATTTTTATTAATTTACTACTACTACTACTACTACTACTATATTATTATGCTCACCTCCCCATGCGTGAGCCCTATGAGGAAAAGTATGTCTGGTCCAAGGATACCCAGTATAGCTTTGGGGTTGAGTGAGGACCCACTCCAGAGTGAATGACTATTACTGCAATTAGCCAGCTGTCCTATTGCGCTTGGGAGTGGTCCAAATCTCTCAGCAACCCTCATGGAATAGGGCATCGGATTTACCCCTATCTGCATACCTACTGAACAAGAGGGACATGGGAGAAGACAACTTCTTCCACGTCCATCTTGTTCAATATTATCTAGCCATAGTTAGAGGCAGGTAACAAATTATTTTTATTGTCATAGAATATCCAAGTCCTGGGTTTGAATTTCCCTTTGATTTCCTGGACCTATTTCTATGACAGTAAAAATAACATAATTCAGGACTAGGAAGGAATAAAAAGATATTGGATGCAATACACAGAAGAATTATACAAAAGAGATGACAAAATGAAGGACACATGGAATGAAGAGCCATGTGAAGATGAACCCCAAATTCTAAAAAGTGAGGTGGAAACTGCAATAAGAGAAATAGCAAAAAAGCAATTCACATGGAACAGATGATATTCCAATTGAACTGCTGCAATCCACACTGACAGAGTCAACTCTAGTGCTAACCAACATATTTCAACAGATATGGAAAACAAAACGGTGGCCAACAGATTAGAAGCGATCAATATACTTCCTCATCCACAAAAAGGGAGACACAAGAGACTGCAGCAACTATAGGACTATAGATAGCACTGATCTCCCACGCAAGCAAAATCATGCTCAAAATTCTGCAACATAGACTCCAACCATACATGGAAAGAGAGATCCCAGAGGAGAGAATGTGGGGCTGGAGAAGAGTGCTGAGGATCCCATGGAGAGCCAAGAGGACAAACAAATGGGTCCCAGAGCAGATCAAGCTGGAAACCTCCCTGTAAGCCAGGATGACCAAACTGAGACTGTCGTACTTTGGACACATCATCAGAAGAGAGGACTCTTTGGAAAAAAACAATAATGCTGGGAAAGGTGGAGGGAAGGAGGAAGAGAGGAAAGCCACATGCCAGATGGAGGGACTCTATTATTAAGGAGGTCCCCATGGGAATTTATTAAGGGGTTGCAGGAATAAGCAGAGCACTGGAGGACAGAGGGTCTTCTTGGAGATGTCTCATCCAGAGTCGCCATGGGTCGAGATAGACTTGAGGGCAGTTAACAACAACAACAACAACATTTTGTTATGTTGTTATCAGTATTATCACCACTACTACAACAAGATGTGGAGAGTGTGGTCCATGGATCACATATGACCCCCCCCCCCAAGCAATTTTTGTGGCTCGTGGGTCCCCTGGATGCTCCTGTCACACCATCTTTTTCAATGGCTATTTTCCACTCTCATGGGTCCAGAGCATGGGTAGGCAACCTTTCCCCTTTAAGGGCCGAGGGACTTCAGCTCCCAGAAGCCTCAGCCATGTTGGCCAATAGTCCCATGTTGGCCAATAGCTCCTGGGATTCTGGGAGCTGAAGTCCCTCGGCCCTTAAAGGGGAAAGGTTGCCTACCCCTGGTCCAGAGCAACAGTTTGTGTTTAAATAGGATGCATGTCACTCCATGCTGGCCAAGAATTAAAAGAAAAGAAAACAGGGATGAGTTTGGGTGTTGTTTTTTTTCATGGGGGCAAAAGCTGGCCACCAGACAATTTGAAGTTGCCCGCCCTGATTTAGAATGCCCAAAACAACTTCCCAGTGTTCACATACAGTTTCCTCCAACTCTAACTTAAAATGTGAATAAATAAAAACATCTGCATATAAAACATATGTATCCCTTCCCTAAATAGAAAGCAAAATTCTAGTTCTCATGGCTTCAAATAAAGGATCACTTTAAATAGAAATATAGGAAATCACCTTAAACCATGTCAGAATGTTGGTTCACTGAGCTTGCTCCTACTACACATTTCCAACCTGGCGCATGTCAAAAGTGACCAACTACATGTTAACTGAGAATGATGGGAGTTGTAATCCAACCTATGTGGAAGGCCCCAAGTGAAAGAAAACAGGTCTACACTGATTTGCAACAGCTCTCCAAGGCTTCAGAGAAGTGTCTTTCTCATTTCTACCAGGGTGAACCTAAGATCTTGTGATTGCAAAACATTCAGTCTTTACTACTTGCCAGGAGATATAATCATGCACACCCTGATAAGTCCCAAATTATTGGGAATTTTATGTGCAGATGCCCTCGGAGTATGGTGGAGTCTCCTTCCTTGGAGGTCTTTAAGCAGAGGCTGGATGGCCATCTGTCAGGGATGCTTTGATTGGGAGTTCCTGCATGGCAGAATGGGGTTGGACTGGATGGCCCTTGGGGTCTCTTCCAACTCTAGGATTCTATGATTCTATGCTTTGGAAGACAATCTTGGCTAGCATGAGAAAATAAAAAATACATCCTATACACTGGGCTTCCAAAGAGACTAAAAGCCTGCTATATGCTTTAAAAATTAAAAGCAGGCTACACTGACTGTTACAAACAAACAGAAGAGTGAGGGAAAGGACTACACAGACTATGGCAGAGGAGACACATGAGTTAACATTTAGATCAGAGTGGAAAACCTTCAAGCTTAAAGAAACCGAAATTCTGCTAATTAGAACAAGGGTGAACAAGATGTGGTCCTCCACATATTGTTGGACTGCAAATCCCATCAGCCATGAGGCTGAATGATTCCCACCCTGACCTAAGGTATAACAAAGGGCCCTTTTACACTTATAGCACTGTGATTCCACTTTAATTTATATAGCGACATCTTGGGATTTGCAGTTTAGAGAGACATTTAGAATTCTGTGCCAGACTGCTCTTCTAGTCCCTCTTCAAACTACAAACCCCAGGATTTCATAGGTTGAAAATATAGCAGTTGAAGTGGACTCACAGCACTATAAATTACCTTTATAGGTACCAATAGTTTCAGCATTCAGGTGTTTTTGCATTGCTTAGGACATTATCACACGGGGAGTTGCGGGGAGAAAGTGGAAATAAACGGGACGAGCGGAAGACTTTAATTTACGGGATTTGTCCCGTTCCGCCTCGTCTGATAACTAAATTCGAATTTAAAAGGGGGTTAATTCGAACAAAAACCTGATCTTTTCAAATCCTCAAAAATCCCGAAAATGAAAAGATCAAGTTTTCGTTCGAATTAACCCCCTTTTAAATTCGAATTTAGTTATCAGACGAGGCGGAACGGGACAAATCCCGTAAATGAAAGACTTCCGCTCGTGCCCGTTTATTTCCACTTTCTCCCCGCGACTCCCCGTGTGATAACGTCCTTAGAAAAGTTGCTTTTTTGGATTACAACCCTCCAAACCTCCATATTCTGGTTAGAGGATTGTGGGAGCTGAAGTTAAGCTTAAAAACTTAACTTATTAAGTGACAACAGTAGGAATAAAAAACCCATGGGAGTTCACTAACCAGGCAACGATATTCTAGTAAATATTGATCTACCATTTGCCCACTCAATTTAAGAATTCTTTTTTCCTATCTCCATTTTCACACATCATACTTCCAGAGCCTCTTTACCTCTGCCTTGCCACAGGAGATGTTAACTTGTGTAAAGGCACACCAATCACTGAAACCATGGCAAACTTTGTTTAAAAACCTAGAGACCCATCTTCTGAAGAATGCAAATTAACAAAGCAACAGCAAAGAGGAGGCCTCTGAGCATGTGCAAAATGCTGTCTCTTGCACAAGTTCCTAGTCCAAGATTTAGAAACAACAAATTTCCACGCTGGAAGAAAAGGCTTGAGATAGATGTGGGTCTTGGCATTTATTTTAAAATGTAAAGCTTCTGTTTAAAATTTGGGGGGGAGGTGGGATTATTAACTTCTCTGTGTGAGGAAAGGAATTAGCATAGTGGGAAATGTGTGGAAGTCAAAAAAGAAGCAAAGATTACAGCAACAATACCTATAATCATATATGTGCCCATTCATGAGTAAATGCAACAAAACACAGAGGAACTTATTTTGGGGGAGTAAGAGAGAAAAAACATGCAGAGAATCTGGCTTTAGAACATCTATGTATTCAGAGCAACTTTTATGGAAGAAAAGAATAAGGACGTCCTCCTATGGTGCTTGGGGATGATGTGAGTTACAATCAAAACATGTCAAAAATGCAAAGGGATCTCATAGCCGTGCTACAAGATCTTTTTGCATACTGGTATTCTATACCAGTGATTCCCCACCTTTGGTCCTCCAGGTTTTTGGGCTTCAACTCCCAGAAACCCCAGCCATCTTGGCCAACTGTCGGGAATTCTGGGAGCTAAAGTCCAAAAACCTAGAGCAGGGCTAGGCAACCTTTCCCCTTTAAGGGCTGAGGGACTTCAGCTCCCAGAATCCCAGGAGCTATTGGCCAACAAGGGACTATTGGCCAACATGGCTGAGGCTTCTGGGAGCTGAAGTCCCTCCTTGGCCCTTAAAGGGGAAAGGTTGCCTACCCCTGACCTAGAGGACCTAAGTTGGGGAATCACTCTTCTAGACTAACAATAGTCAGGTCTCTGAATTCTACATCTAAAATGGTTAGCCTGGGGGAAAGTTGGGCTTAAAGAAATTGGGGCCCTGTTTGTTATAGCTTAAGAAAAATGAATTAACTTTTGAGACGGGGAAAGAATTATGATTCAGGCATTATCAATGATGTGGGGAGAGATTTTTAAAATTCCTGCCTCACTTCAACTTGACAAAAATGGAACCACTTCATGATGGGATAAGCAGTTCATTTACAAAATCCAGTGAAACATCTTTTTAAAAATTATTTAGCTTCAGAGGGGGTAGATAAGCCTATTCACTGCAAAAGCTAAAGTTAAACCTCCTTGTTCAGAGTTAGTCTACCTCCAAGCATCACGTACAAACACCAGGGAAAGACCAAGACCTCCTTGCTTTGTTAGTGACTGTCTCTTAAGCATCTTTTCAGAATGTGTCAATAGATAAGAAAGATATTGGATTAATTGTTGTTGTGTGCCTTCAAGTCATACTTATAGCAACCCTACCGTGAACCTGTCATGGGGTTTTCTTGCGGAGATTTGTTCAGGGAGTTTGCCTTTGCTTTCTTTGAGGTTGAGAGTGTGTGACTTGCCTAAGGTCACCAATGGGTTTCCAAGGCTGAGCAGGGATTCAAGCCCTGATCTCCAGAGTCATAGTCCAATGCTCAAAGCACTACATCATCTGGATCTCCCCTTTAAAAAACCCAGAGATCTCCCTTTACATCTTTACCATTCATTCTCGCATAAAATCTACAGGAATCATAGAATCATAGCCTTGGAAGAGACCCCAAGGGCCATCCAGTCCAACCCTCTGCCATGTAAGAACTTGCAATCAAAGCATCCCTAACAGATGGCCATCCAGTCTCTGTTTAAAAACCTTCAAAGAAGGAGATCCCAGCACACTCCAAGGGAGAGTGTTCCACTGTTGAACAGCTCTTACTGTCAGGAAGTTCCTCCTAATGTTGAGCTGGAATCTCTTTTCCTGGAGCTTGCATCCTTTGTTCTGAGTCCTATTCTCTGGAGCAGCAGAAAACAAGTTTGCTCCATCCTCAGTGTGACACCCCTTCAAATATAAACAGACCTATCAAATCACCTCTTAACCTTCTTTTCTCCAGGCTAAACATACTCGATTCCTAAGTCTCTCCTCATAAGGCATGGTTTCCAGATCTTTCGCCATTTTGGTGGCCCTCCTTTGAACACTCTCCAGCTTCTCAACATCCCTTTTGAATTGTGGGGCCCAGAACTGGACACATTATTATTCCAGGTAAGGCCTGACCAAAGCAGAATAGAGTGGCACTATTACTTCCCTTGATGTAGAACCTTACAGATCAAATGAACCTTATTGTTTGGGTGGGAAGAGATTTCCAAAAGATTGAGAGCAGTTCTCCCCAAGCCAAGCCCTTCTGGTTCTCTATAGGCTGGATTACAACCCCCAGCATCCCTATTTGGCACAGCGATTCCCAAAAACCTGCTCTCTCCCACCCCCGCCCCATTTGTGCTATTTCTGCCTCTCCTGTCTGGGTCAGACTGGACACCAGAGGCCTCTGTCTGTGCAGATATGCCCTTCAGGAAGAAGGCTGTCTAGGAACCAAAAATAAATGAATAAATAAAACCAGCCAAGCAAAATATTGGGAGAGGGTGACTGATTCCTTTCCCCACCGCTGGGCACAGAGACCCCCTCCCAGTTCTGTGGCAGTTTCTGGCTGCTTTCCCAGTCCCTGGCCGCGTGCCCCATTCAAGGGCATCCGTCCTTTAGGGGGGCCTGGGCAGGCACCCCCCTCCCTCCCTCCCTCCCCGCCCACTGCAGCAGCACAAGGCAGAGGAGAGGCAGGCAGGGAGGAAGGCAACACCCAGCCCCATCATCCACAGAGAAAGAAAGGGAGGGAGGGAGGGAGGAGAGCCAAGCCTTACACCGGGCATCAGCATCTCTGGTCTTTTGCCCAAGAGCCATCCGTCCGGTCCTCTAGCTGCTGTCCTGGACCCAGGTCTCCCCCGGGAGAAGTTGGCCCCAGTCCCCAAAGGGAGGAAGGGGGCGAAGGGAGGCATCCCAGAGCCCCCTGGGGAGGGCTTCCCCCTGATGCCCATCGCCTGCCTCCATGCCATGGTTTCTAGGCAAGAGGGAGGTGGGTTGGGGGGGGGGGGGCTCAGGAACACACAATGGGAGGAAGGAAGGAAGGAAGGAAGGAAGGAAGGAAGGACCCAGTCTGACCCAGACAGAAGGGAGGACAGGAAGACAGAAGGGAAGGAGGGAGGGAAGGAGGGAAGGAAGGAAAGAAAGAAAGAAGGAAGGAAGGAAGGACAGACAGAAGGAAGGAAGGACCCAGTCTGACCCAGACAGAAGGAAGGACAGGAAGACAGAAGGAAGGGAAGAAGGACAGAAGGGAAGGAGAGAGGGAAGGAAGGAAGGAGAAAGAAAGAAGGGAGGGAGGGAAGGAGGGAGGGAGGAAAAATAGAAGGAAAGACAGAAGGAAGGGCAGAAGGAAGGGCAGAAAGAAGGAAAGAAGGGAGGGAGGGAGGGAGGGAGGGAAGAAGGAGAAATGGAAGAAAAGATAGAAGGGAGGAAGGAAAGACAGAAGGAAGGACAGAAGGAAGGGAGGAAGGGCAGAAAGGAAAGAAGGAATGGAGGGAGGGAGGAGGGAAGGACGGAAGGAAGGAGGGAAGGACAGACGGAAGGAAAGAAAGAAAGAAAAAAGGAAGGAAGGAAGGAAGGAAGGAGAGAAAGAGGGAGCCCGGGAAGCCCTCCGGCCGAGAGAGCGATGGGGGAAGGCGGAGGCAGAGAGGGAGCTGGACCATTCGCTCGCCTGGCTCTCCGCCGGGAGGAGGTTGCCATGGCGACGGAGGGATGTGCTCGGATGCTCAAGCATCCTTCCTGAGCCCCAGAGGAGGGGGAGGGGGAGGGGGAGGGCAACACCCATTTGGGGGAGAGGGAGGCGTTGGGAGGGTGTGTGTGTGTGTGTGTGGAAACCGCCCCCCCCGCTCCGCAATGGGAACAACGGACGGTCGGTCCCCAGGGGCCAGCCGAGGCAACGCCGGAGCCGAAGAGGTGGCAGGTTCGAATCCCGGCTGGGTTCCCCCCCTCTCTCTCTCTCTCAGCCTCAGGGCAAGGCGCTCTGAGGGAGGCCCTCCCAGGTGCCCCAGCAGCCCCCTCCCTCCGCTCCCCTCGCTCACGCTGATCCTGACGAGGGCGTCCATGATGGAGGTGAAGGAGTGGAGGTCCTCGCCCTCCTCGGCCATGGCGCCCGCGGGTGAGGGCCGCTGGGCCGAGGCGCCTTCCTTCCTCAGAGTCCAGTCCCTCTCTGGCGGCGCCCGAAAGAAAGAAAGAGGAGCCGCGACGAGCGAGAACGGGGAGGGGGCACTGCGCATGCGCCCCGGAAAGGCCCCGCCCACCAGCCCCTCCTGAGGGGAGTGCGGGGGGAGGGACAAAGGGCTGCAGCCACACTGGAGAAATAACCCGGTTTGGCACCGCTTTAACGCTTCCTGGCTCAAGGCTATGGAATTCTGGGAATGGGAATGTGTTGTGAGGCCCAGAGCTTTAACTCTTCCTGGCTCAAGACTACGGAATCCTGGGAATGGGAATTTGTTATGAGGCCTAGAGCTTTAACTTTCTGACTTAAGGCGATGGAATTCTGGGAATGGGAGCTTGCGGTGGGGCCCAGAACTGCTCTGGGCCCACAACAAACTCCCATTCCCAGAATTCCATAGCCTGGAGCCGGAAAGAGTTAAAGCGGTGCCAAACCGGGTTATTTCTCCAGTGTGACTGCAGCCTTAGTTATTCATTTATTTTAAATCCCAGCCAACCGAGAGGCAGCTGGTTTGAGTGTTGGGACTACGACTCTGGAGACCAGGGTTCGAATCCCAGCTCAACTGTGAAACCCACTGGGTGACCCCCTGAGCAAGTCACACTCTCTCAGCCTCAGAGGAAGGCAAGGGCAAACCTCTCTCTGAACAAATCTGGTCAAGAAAACCCTAGGATAGGTCCTCCTTAGGGTTGCCAAAAGTCGGAAACGGCATGAAGTGACCAGCAGCCACCCATTTGTTTTTCTGGGTGTGGCAAGACTCGAACCCGCCACCCTCCGCGCCTTCCTTTGTTCTCGCTCTTCTCCGGAGTGCCGGGGCTCCCTCTGGCGGCGAGACGGAGAAAACGAGCGCGATGCAGCCCTGCTTCGCAGTCACCAAGCAACACGTTTTACTAGTACGCATGCGCAAACGCGCGACCAGACACGCCGCGCAACTAACTTTCTACGCACGCGCGAAAGAAATTACACGTCTCCCCTTCGCGCTGTGGGAGGCTCGGCGCATGCGTACTGGGAACGCTACCTCCTAACCCAGTGGTAGGAGGCATGAGGCCGGCGCATGCGCAAAGACAGAGGCCGTGAGGTTCAAACGCAAGGGGAGCGGACGACGGATTAGGGGCGCCCCGCGGTGCACTATGGGTAGGTGCCCCTGTGGAAAAAAGGGGCTTGGAGTAATACGTGTGCATTGTGGGTAATATGGAATTATGGGTAATGTGGAAAAAAGGGGGGTCACTCTCTGGTCCATACGATGCTAAAGAGGGTTTTTCTGGTTGTGTCTGGAACATACTCATGGGGCATTGTGGGTAAATGTGCCCAGAGTAGTCCTGTTGTTGCTGTTGTGTGCCTTCAAGTCTTTTCCGACCCTAAGGCGACCCTATCTTGGGGTTTTCTTGGAAACATTTCTTGAGGGGAGGTTTTCCATTGACTTCCCCTGAGGCTGAGAGAATGTGACTTGCCCAAGGTCACCCAGTGGGTTTCACGGCTGAGCCGGGATTCGAACCCTGATCTCTGGAGTCGTAAGAGTTTATCACACGGGGGACAATTGGAAGTATCAGCGGTGATTAACCCATGATTATGGCACAATTGCGCCAATGGTTTTCGCACGACGTCACAATAAAACGTGATTAAAGTGTCATTATCCCGTGAAGAACCAGGCAAGAAACGGCAGCAAATCATTCATGGGATTTCCCCGTGAAGAACCTTTTGCTGTTTATTCCCTGGTTATTCACAGGATAATGGCTCTTGTGTTAATGATGTTTTAATCGCGTTTTAATGTCAGTTGCACAATTTTCATGGGTTAATTACTGTCTAAACTCCTAATTTCCTCCCGTGTGATAAACTCCGTAGTCCAACACTCAGCCCACTACGCTACGCTGGTGTTGGCCATGTAGCAAAGTACAGTAACATCCAGAATCCACAAAACAGACATACCTTTATTACTATTTTTTCTCGTGTTTGGTTTGTAACATCTTGCCTGATGATGAAGAGGCCAGTGGAGCTTCGAAAGCTTGCAAGAAGGATACTGTGCATTTTGGTTGACCGATAAAGGTATCACTCTTTGGTGGATTTTGGTTTGCATTTGCTAAATGGCCAACGCAGCTACCTCTGCATGTTTCCAGATTGTGAGATACCACATTGTGGCTGCAACAGGGGAGCCCTGAAGAGTGAGCTTGGGACCTCCAAAACAAATTTTTTCTTCTTAAATTTGAACTGGATTGGCATGTTTTACTACCAAAATGCTCCTGATGCAAAAACATGAAGACTCCTTGAGGAATCCATTGTCCTCTGCCTACAAAGAGGCCTATGGCCTCCCAGGAATGGAGGCATATTGGATTGCAAGAGAGGGGTCCTTGTTGAGATGCAAATGGACTTTAAATTTCCTGGACTTTGCAAATCTCCCAATAGCCACAGGGCCAGAAGGAGGAAGGGCCAGCCTGCAAAAGATACCCTCCACTGACCATCTTCACCAGGGGTAGGCAACCTTTTTGAGCTGGGGGCCGGGTTGCTGTCCCTCAGACAATTGGGGGGGCCGAAGCACCAAAAATAAATAAATAAATAAAAATGTTTTTAAAAAAAAATTTAAAAATTTAACAAATACACTCTCTCAGCCCCAGAAAAGCCATGGCAAAACCCCTGTGGAGATTTTGCCAAGAAAACCCCAAGAACAAGTAATAACAACAATAATATTATCATGGCGGGCGGCAGCAGATAATAAATAATAAAAAAATAATAAAAAGACCCCTGATCTTAACTAAGGACAGAAACATCAAAATGCAGGCATCTGACTAACATCTCCATTTTTTTCTCCTCTTTGGTTTGTAACATCTTGCCTGATGATGAAGAAGCCAGTGGAGCTTTGAAAGCTTGCAACAAGTATACTGTGCATTTTGGTTGGCCAATACAGGTATCACTCTTTGGTGGATTTTTGTTTTTATTTTTTTATTTCAACCCATGGCGACCTTATGGAAAGGAGTCCCCTGTCACCAGTCACCAGGCTCCTTGCTCAGCTCTTGCAAGTTCTGTGGTTTCTCTGATTGTCCATCCATCTGGAATGGGTCTTCTTCTTTTCCTTCTGCCCTCCACTTTACGAAACATTAGTCTCTTTTCAAGTGAGTTCTCTTCCTTCTCATAATACAGCCAAATTGTGACAGTCTCAACAACAACAATTTTTTTTATTTCAGTCATGGACCAGTATAAAATAATATAATTTAAAATATATAATGGTAGATAAATAAAATAATAAAAATAATAAATAATAATGTACAATTGTTAAGCAATCAAATACAGAAGCAAGAGAAATCAGTATTGATGTCTAGCAACTAGCATCAGCTGTTACCAACCATCTGAGAGTGTGTTTTACATATAATATAACAAAATTTTACTACCTTGAGTATAACAGTTTGATTTAGATTGTCCAGCAAATAGCTTAAATAAAAAAAACATCAGTATGCCCAGGAAATTTGGTTAGAAGAGGGGTGATCAGCTGATGGCGAATGTCCTTGTAAAAATGACAATACAAAAGTATGTGAGCTGTAGTTTCTATTGCTCCAGTTCCACAAGGGCAAAGTCGAAATTCATAAGGGATTTTCCTAAATTTCCCATCCAAAACAGCTGAAGGAGAACATTGAATTGGGCTAATGTTAACACTGTCCTGAATTTAGGCACTGCGACGTAATGTAAATAAGAGGCAGGGTGGAAAACCGACATTTGGTTATTTACAAATGAGGCATGAGATATGGAAGCAGTTTCAATCTGACCTTCGATGTCTAAGATCCTTGGCCTTACAACTGATTTTGCTTGATCTAATCCTACCTTTAAGATGTTATTACTAGAGAGTCCAAGAAAGCACAGTTTCTTGTGGATATCTGTTACCCAAGAAGATTTATAGTTGTCAACCAAAATTAACTGGAGAGTCCGCCATTGCTATTGTGTATTTTTAACAAATAAGTAAAGATGTTTATCCACAAACTGGATTCGATTTTACTGCTTCCCTTTGTAACATGGCATTAGGTACACAGTGGGCAACCTGAAATATACTCTTCAGAAACTTTGTTTGGACTCTTTCAATTGCGATCATATTGTTGTAAGGTCCTAATTGGGCTCCATATAACAGTTGGGCTTGAGCTTTGGCCATAAAGAGCTTTAATTGCTGCAGGAATGAACTTTGCTCCTTTAGTGAAGAAATAGTTTTGAATAGCTGTAGCAAATCTTTGTGCCTTCCTGGAAACATAATCTGAATGAGCATTTCTAATTCCTGAGGCTTGGAAGACTATCCCCAAATATTTAAAGATCTTAACCTGCTCAATAGGCTGTCCATCCAAAAACCAACTACTCTGTTTAGGGTGTTTTGAAAAGGTAAGATTTTTAGTCTTGGAGTAATTTATTGTTAATTCTTCATCAGCACAGTAGCGAGCAAGTGATTTTAAAGCTCTTTTCAGACCTATAGGAGTCAATGACAAAATTATTGCGTCATCTGCATATAACAATAAATTAATATGTCTGTTAGCTAATTTAGGGGGATGGAAAATAGAATTACTCAAGTGAAGAATTAACAAATTAATATAATCGTTGAATAAGATTGGGGCTAGCACACAACCCTGTCGTACTCCCTTACAGACTTGTATTTCTTTGGTGACATGTCCTCTAAGACTACATCTTACCTTCAATCCGGTATTTTCATGGATTTTAATAAGTAACAAAAGTAAGTGTTTATCTATAGAGATATTTTTGAATTATCCCACAGTCTAGATCTAGATACTGTGTCAAATGCAGACTTAAAATCAATAAATGCAGCAAAAAGAGATCGACCAGTTTGATGAGAATACTTCTCTACTAAATGTTGTGAGACCATTGTGTGATCTATTGTAGATCTCCCCATCCTAAATCCTGCTTGTTCGTCCCTCAAGATATTTTCAGATTTCAGCCAGTCCAGTAATTTATTCTGGAGATGCTTGGCATACATTTTACTTATCTGGCTTAATAGACAAATTGGTCAAAAATTAGCTGTATCATTTCTATTACCCTTCTTGACGTTGCCTGCCCCTTTTCTTTGGATGCCTAAACTGTATTACTAAATTCTCGGCCAAAGCTCTAAATTCCTGCATTGTTTGAAATTTGGAAAGTGAATGAAAATATCATTGGGAGGGGAAGAATGCATGGCAGAATGGGGTTGAACTGGATGGCCTTTGTGGTCTCTTCTATGATTATTGTATACAGTAATTATAATAGCTAAACCCCAATCTTTTGATATTATAGCTGAACGGTCTATAACTGTAAAAAGAGAAGATAACACAGGAATCCACCAGTATGACAATCTCCATTTAGTCATCTTTGCTTCTAGGGAGAGTTCAGATCTGATTTCCTCTATGACCCATCCATGGTCACAACCCCACATCTCAAATTAGTTGATTTTTTACCCCTTTCTTCACTGTCCAGTTTTCATAACCATACATAGAAATGGGAAATACCATAGCATGAACAATCCTAACTTTAAACAAAAATCCATCAAGCTTTCAAAGCTCCATGGGCTTCTTCATTAGGCAAGATGTTACAAACCAAAGAGGAGAAAAACAATTGGAGATGTTAGTCAGATGCCGACATGTTGCGTCAGTCTGTAGTGAAGATGGTATATAGTGGGGAGGATATCTTTTGTAGGCAGGATCCTCCTCCTTCCGGCTCTGTGGCTATATGGAGATTTGCAAAGTCTAGGAAATTTAAAATCTATTTGCATCTCAACAGGAACCCCTCTTTTGCAATCCAATATGTCTTCATTCCAGTGAGGCCACAGGTGTCTTTGTGGCAGAGAACAATGGATTCCTCAAGACGTCTCTATGTTTTTGCATCAGGAATATTTTGGTGGATTGGTAGAGGTAAAACATGCAAATTCAGTCCAAATTTAAGAAGAAGAAGAAGAAATGTTTTACCTTGGTTGAAGTTCCCAGTCCATGGGCTGTTCTTCCTGGTTCCCCTGCTGCAGCTACAATGCGGTATCTCACAATACAGAAAACATTGAGGGGTAGCTGTGTTGGCCATTTAGCAAATTCAAACAACAATTCATCAGGGAGATTTGGTTTATTGGCCTACCAAAATGCACAGTATACTTGTTGCAAGCTTTCCGCAGCTCCATGGGCTTCTAACTTTAATTTGTTGTGGTTAGCTGCCCTTGAGTCAACAGTAGCCCTTCCCAATTCGTGGGGGGGTCCGTTCTGGACACACCTCGACTGATGGTGGCACTGTGAAGGAGACATGTCCAACCCCCCAAACCCCCCCGTCTTCCACCACTCTGCTTAGATCTTGTAGATTAAGGCCTATGATCTCCCTTATTGAATCTATCCATTTGGTGTGAGGTCTTCCTCTGTTTCTGCTGCCTTCTATCTTTCCTAGCATTAATGTCTTTTCCAGTGGTTCATGACTTCTCATGAAGTGGCCAGTCAATGATATCTCTTTACACTTCAGGATCTTGTCTAGTTCCTTCATAGCTGCCCTTCCAAGTCCTAGTCTTCTCTGATTCTTGGCTGCAGGCTCCACTCTGATTGATGATTGAGCCCAAATATGGAAAAATCTTGAACTATTTCAATCTACAGTAGCCCTTCCCAATTCGTGGGGGGGGGTCCGTTCTGGACACACACACACACACACACACCTGTGTGCGAAAATGGCAACTCACAAATAATAATAATAATAATAATAATAATAATGTTTTATTTATATTTCCCACCTCTCCCTACAGATCGAGGCGGGATTACATAATAAAATGAATACAATGTACAAAATATAAACAATAAAATAATAAAAATCAGAACAATAATAATAGATTAAGAGAATCGAATACAATATAATAAAATAAATGAAAATAAAATAAAATAGGATAAAATAAAATAGCCAATCATTGTCAGAGTCTGAAAATCTGGAAGATCAGATGGATAGGCCCGCCGGAAGAGCTCCGTCTTAAGTGCCTTCTTAAAGGCATCTAGCGTAGTAATAAGACGAATCTCTTCCGGTAAGCCATTCCATAACATGGGAGCTGTGGCCGTGTATGATCTTTGGGAAGTCATGTTGAGTTTGGTTCTATGATGTTCCAGTACAGGGGTAGGCAACCTTTCCCCTTTAAGGGCCGAGGGACTTCAGCTCCCAGAAGCCTCAGCCATGTAGGCCAATAGTCCCATGTTGGCCAATAGCTCCTGGGATTCTGGGAGCTGAAGTCCCTCGGCCCTTAAAGGGGAAAGGTTGCCTACCCCTGGTCTAATAAGTTCTTCCCAGATGTTCTGAGAGTACAGGGCAGATTGTGTGGGGAGAGGTGTTCCTTCAAGTAACTCGGGCCCAAGCCTTGTAGGGCTTTAAAGGTAATAACCAACACTTTGTACTGCACCCATATTCGAGTCCCATTGAAAAAAAATGGCGCACGCAGGGGCCGCGCACAGACATGTGCCACCATTTTGTCCCTTCCCACTTGTCCCTCCCACAAAGGGCAAGACCATGGATTTCAAATCCGCGAACGGGGAGGGATGACTGTATTTCAAAAGGAGCCCTAGTGGTAATGCAGCCATTCACAGCCACAAAGTTGTGAGTTTGATCCCAGGCAGGGCTCCAGGGTCCACTCGCGTTCCTCCGATGCCCCAGACAGCTCAGCAAGCTCTCTGAGGCAATGGAGGCGGGGGGAGAGAAGCGAGTGCGAGTCCCCTGCACACCCTTCCCAGCTGCTCCCTCCCTCCTGGGCTTCTCCCACTCCAAGGAGGGAGGAGGAGGGGAGTGCGCGTGCATGTGGCCGTCTTGGCCTCGCGAATGAGCAAAACTGAGTGCCAAAGCCGCGAATGGGAAGGGACGACTGTACGTCACGAGCTTTTGAAGCTCGACTTGGCTTCTTCATCAGCAAAGGTAAACTTTTTTAAAAAATGGGACTGCAGTTGACCTGTTTCACCTAACAGCACCTAAATGTTTCCTAATGCAAAAGCATGGAGTCTTTTTGAGAGAGTCTGTGTTCTCTGCCTGTGTTCTTTGCCCCTCAGAGCTCTCTGCTTTGCTCTCTCTGTCTTAGGCCTCCTTAGCCATGCTGTGGCCATGTTGGGAGCACAAGTGTGTGGAGAGGGGTGAGCGGCTGTGGAGGATCAGTGGGAAGGAGGAGTGTTCAAGGGGGTTCAAACTCAGCTTGTTATTTCAGATCTGGCAATGACTTGTTTCTGTGCTGATCCTGACTTTCAATAAACTCTTTCTGATTTCATCCCTGAAGTCTGTTCACTGAGTTAAGACAGAGACAGGGCATTACAGGGAGACTGCCCGAGACTGTTGACTACAACTGCCATTGTCTCTCACTATTTATTCTATTGTCTAAGGCTGATGAGAGTTGCAGTCCAACAACACCCAAAGGCCAAGTAATTGCCTTATTAATTGGTTCCACCATACAGTGGCTCTTACCATGAAGAAGTTACATCCAACCCCTGTAACTTTTTGGCCAGCTTTTATGCTGTTCCACATTGCCCATCATCACCTTGGTGAGTCAGTCTCAAGCCATCAAGCTGGTTCTCTCACTGCCTCACAGGTTTTGATAAACAGTCCTTCTTACATTCTTTTTTGTCTCCTCACAGCTGTCGGCACAGGAATGTCATTGGTGCTTTCATCGCTGCTCTCCCTCTTGCTTTTCACTGGAATGCAGATGTACAGCCGCCAGCTTGCCTCCAGCGAGTGGTTTACCATCCAAGGAGGGCTTCTTGGCTCCGGTCTCTTCATCTTCTCTCTAACAGTATCCTTATATTTCTCCAGTGAGGTTGGGGTTATTAGAATAGGATAAGTGCTGAGGTTGCATCCTTTTGGAGACCCATTTCCTTGTCATGATAAAACATCCCTACCATCTGAACTAAGACCAGAAACAGAAAATGAAGGCCTGTGACTAACATCTTCAATTTTTTTCTTCTATTTGCCTGATGAAGAAGCCGGTGTAACTTTGAAAGCTTGCAACATGTAATTGTGCATTTTGGTTGGCCCAATAAAGGTATCATTGTTGGGATGATAAAACATAGTTTGTGTTAACCATGAGCTATTGTTTCAGCCACAAATTGCATGGCAGACAACCTAACAAGTTAGAGTTTGCTTTTCCCATTTCTGATTTATTTATTTCCCACTCTTTTGTTAACTGCTGTTTCAGGCCAACTGAGAAAACAAACCAAAGACAAGCCACAATTATGTATTTGGGGGTCTTTACAAGCCATGATTTGCCAGAGTTCATAAACCAGTAACAAACCACAAGTTCTGTGTGTAGTTTGTGTCTGGCTATCAAACCGTGGTTGGTTAGCAGGAAGAAACCAAAAAAGATTTCAACAAACTACACCATGGTTTGTTCTGTTGTGTAAATACAGTCAGAGACCTCAGGTTTAAGTGCATCTTCAAAATCATCTTTCCATTCAGAGGTCTCCAAAGAAGTGATAGAGTTCTAAAACAGCTAGAACAGTCTGTACAACTTCACATTGCAAATGTAAAAATTATAATTCTTGACTGCAACATTAAATTTTTAAAAGAACTCACAAATAATATTCAGATTGTATCTTTATTAGTAGCAGTAGTAGTAGATAATATCATCCCTAATTTGATATTTCCCATTGTGGGAAATCTGAAAGGCACCAGGTTGGGGAAGGATGCTTTATTTTGTTGTTGCGTGCTTTCAAGTTATTTCTGACTTAAGGTAAACATATCATGGGGATTTCTTGGCAAGATTTGTTCAGAGGGGATTTGCCTTTGCCTTCCTCTAAGGATCAAAGAGTGACTTGTGTGTTAGGACCAATTAAAACTTCTGTCTAGATCAAGGAAAGTAATAGAGCTACTGTATTCTGCTTTGATCGGGCCTCACCTGGAATACTGCATCCAGTTCTGGGCACCACAATTCAGAAAGGATGTTGACAAGCTGGAGTATGTCTAGAGAATGGGGGCCGAAATGGTGAAAGGTTTGGAAACCATGTCCTATGAGAAGAGGCTTAGGAAGCTGGGTATCTTTAGTTTGGGAAAGAAAAGGTTAAGAGGTGACATGACAGCCATGTTTAAATATTTGAAAGGATTTCATATAAAAAATGGAGCAGGCCTGTTTTCTGCTGCTCCAGAGACTAGAACACAGAGCAGTGGTTTCAAACTACAGGAAAAGAGATCCCACTTAAACATTAAGAAGAACATCCTGACAGTGGAGTCTCCTCCTTTGGAGGTTTTTAAAGCGGCATGCTTTGATTGTGTATTCCTGCACAGAAGAATAGGGTTGGACTGGATGGCCATTGTGATCTTTTCCAACTGTGTGATTCCATGGATCCTGGAGCCAGCTGCTGTTTACCTTGCCTGTCGTGGCAAAGCTACAGTAGGGCTAGCTACAGCCCAATCTCATTCTTTTCCCAACTCAATCTTTTATTGCATTGTTTACTGTAGACACACTGTGGATACTAAAAGTCTGCATACATCCAGCCCTCCTTCACCATCCTCCCAATGTTGATGCTGCAAGAAACTCTTCCAGCTAGATAGGACATTGTCAGAGGTTTTGTTAACTGAGATATGCCTGTACAGAGCAGTTTCCTTTTTCAAAAGGAGCATCATTCCTTGATACGTGGTTATGGTGAGAACCTGAGTGATGGAGATTAAGTCAGAGCTTTGGGTTATTACTTTTGAGGATTACCTCCCTGAATCCCCCGTAGAGCATTCTAGGAGCTATAGTCCATGGAAATAACATTCTCAACCTTTGAGTGAAGTATAGAAAATTGGCAGGATGAATAGTGTGCTTATGCTTCCTGGCATATCACAGAATTTTTCCTTAACAACATCCTTCCAGGCTTTCAACAACCTTGAAAATCTGATATTTGGCAAAGGATTCCAAGCCAAGATCTTCCCTGAAAGTAAGTCAAACAGATACAAGATAGGAAAGTGTGGGGATGGGGGGAGGTTTAAAGCTACCTTGTCTAGGCCTGCCATTGGGTGATTTGAATTTGTGGAGTTAGTACACTAATCTTTCTCCCCCTACCCAACCCCACAATTCCTCTCCCCTTCTTTTTTTTCTCCCACAGTTATCTCCTGCCTATTATTGGCTTTGTTTGCATCAGGATTGATTCATCGGGTCTGTGTCACTACCTGGTAAGGAACAGGGGCCTCAAACATTAGGGGGAAAGGTAGGATGGGTTGCTCGGTCCAAAATATCAGCCCTCAGAACAGTCCTGGATCAAGGCAAGAGTAGCCCCATCACATTTCTGTAACAAAAAAGAAGTGACAGAGAGAAAGAGATTTACTTGCTTGTAAACCTAGAGAAGGAATACAGAACGCTGCCTCTCAGGATGTCTCATGTGGAGAACCAACAGTTACTGTGCCAGGGACCAGCATTAAAATTGTGCTTATTAGGTACAATTCTTTCTTTCTTTCCTATAAACTTGCTAGAGTTTAATAGTGGTTTAGGGATCAGCACCAGTCTAGGGACCAGCCTTTTTAAAAATATTTTTATTAAAACAACCATAAACACACAAATAAATACACGCTGTATCTAAAAAAAACATACAAGGAGTAACATTTTTTTACTAACAAGTAATCTAAAACTACTTAAAATAAAATGTATACTGTATTTTAAAAATAACCCAAGAAAAAACAATCTTTAAAAGGCACAAAGACAGGGAGACTAATGGTTTCCAGCATGCCTGACCATGGTTCTTTAGCATTACTTATTATTAAATAAGAATTTGTCTTTTTAATATGTGTCTCTTGAAGGCAAATCAAATCATATTTGAATATCAAATGATGAAAACCTCCTTCCTTTTATTTGCCAAGTTCATTCCTCTAATATTCCAGGAGACACATTTAAGTTCCACCATTTGTGAGAAGTACCCACACACTCCATTTCCTTTTTTTATCTCTCTTTGGTGATGGGACACACTTTTCTTCTTTATTCTATCCTCCTCCTGATGAACTTGCCTTTGACCTGTGTTTCTTTGGGGAACCAGTTTTCCCATTCGCCTTTTTATTTCCATTACCATTTGACTTTCCATTTCCATTCTTGAATCTTGCATCTACATTCTTCCCAAAATTATGTAAGAAATCTTTTGCCTTCTGTATGGAATTTAAAGTAAATCTTTGTTTAAAATAAAAGGTCATTCCAATTTTCCCCATCTATATTGTATTCCATTTTGTTTATCTGTCAAAAAGTTGTAATTCTTTCTTTTCCTCAAGATTCTTGCAGGTAAATCTCCATACAATCTGTTTATCATCCATGCTCATCTTCTGAGACTGCAACACTTGTAGAATGTCATCTTTTGTCTGTCACCTCATAAAATAAACTATCACATCTCTTGGTAGATTACAGGAATCCAATGTATAGACTTTATCCAATTTAAATTTCATCTAAGCTTTATCTCTTCCCCCCCCAAAAAAACACCAATTAGCTAAGGTCCAGAAAACACTGCAGAAATAATCCGGTTTGGGACCACTTTAACTGCCCTGACTCAGTGCTAGGGAATCCTGGGCACCAGAGCTCTAACAGAGAAGGCTAAATGTCTCACAAAACTAGAGTTCCCAGAACTCCCTAGCATTGAGCTAGGGCAGTTAAAGTGGTCTCAAACTGGTTTATTGCTGCAGTGCTTTGGACCTAAGACTTTCCATTCTTGCATAGATATCTTCATATTGCTATTCCTCAGTTTTTCAGTGCTTTATCTCTCGCTCTGAGTTCAGCCAAAGACATCTGATCCAGGTCTCTTTCTCTATCTTGAATCCCCACTCCTAAACTAAACGAATTACATATTCTGTATATTTCACATTAAATAATCTTTAGATTAAGTGATAGCAAAGAAGGCCATGGGGTTGAATTTTACTTCCAGCATTTCTACCTTTAAAAATTTGGAAAAGTGAGTAAGCAGCCAGAGGCTGAGAGAAATTGAATATGAGTTGAGCCCCCCAATGAGAAACTTAAAAATGACCTGTGAAGGGGAAAGGGCAGAAGAACTAACCAGTAAAGAAGACATTTTTAATATGAAGTATAATGTGAAGAAAGCTGAATGCACAACATTTATGCCCTAGAACGGGTAGCTATCTGTAGCAGCGAGCAACCCAGACCCCTCTGCTCCATCCACAACAGCACAACAATTTTGGAGTGGGAACTGGGCACGGAGAGGGTATTCCTCTGAGCTTTCTGTACTCAGGAAGCAATTTCCATTAGTTTAAATCTCAAACTGTCACCTTGAGTAGCACAAAGAAGAGAGCCCCAGAGAGAGTTTTCAAGCATCACTCCAACCTGGAAATTTCCAGGAACCACCCTTTTGAGTAGCAATGGACCAAAATATTCCAGAACGAACTAGCTTATCAGCTCACATGTATGCACCATACCTGTGATAGTCTGTGTAATGAAAAATCAGCAGACACCTAGAACAATAAAATGTTCCTTTTTAACCCCGTAGTTCTCAACTTTTTACCCTTGGGACCCCCTTTACATTTATTTACATGCAGACATCATACACCACCACCCCACTTGACATAGTACATTTTATAAAAATATTTTGTTTATTTAGTGTGCATACCTCATTTGCACATTCATGCAAATTCATATTTTAACATTTTGTAAAGAAACAACATTGTTCAAATGAGAACCGTTTTATTTTGTGGTGACTTTTGTGTGCCTTCAAGTCATTTTCCGACTTATGGTGACCTTCTCATGGGGTTTTCTTGGCACATTTCTTCAGAAGGGGTTTGCCATTGCCATTCTCTGAGGCTGAGGGAATGTGACTTGCCCAAGGTCACCCAAGGGGCTTCCATAGCCAAGCAGGGATTCGAACTCTGGTCTCCCGAATCATATCCAACAAACAAGCTACTACACGACACTGGCTCTCTTTTATTTACTTAAACTCAATATTTAACTCAACACATCTGTAAACGTTGCACATAAAAAAGGTTGGGAAGAGGAGGGGTAAGGGATCAGAGCCTCCCAAGTCTCATACACCCCTTCAGCAACTCTCACATTCCCCCAGGAGTCCCATCCCACTGTTTGAGAACCACTGCTTTAACCCTAAAGTTGTGAACTTATGGCCAAACTTCCACAGCCTCAGGAGCAGCTGTCTTTGGATGGTATAAGCCCACTCTTGCTCAGTATCTCGGTGGGCAACTCTCCCTTTTTCGCTATGCATAAATATGAAGTAGATAACAGATCAGAGGTTAGAGAGAAAACATGTGCTCCCTACACGGGCTCCTTTGGAATCTTAACCCCATCCAGTGTTTGGAAAAGTTCCTTTTTTGGAGGGCAATACCCAGAATCCCCCCACCATCATGGCCAACAAGGGAAAAGTTCCCTTTTGTTGGGGAAATTCCCGGAATCCTACAGCAGGCATGGCCTTGCTGGTCCAGGGATTCTGTGAGTCATTGTTCAAAAATGGACGTTTTTAAAGCGGCACCCATTGTCAACTGCTGCCTGCCTTCCGGGTGACTTTTCCAGGAGGAAATGGAGGGTGAAGTTCCCCACTTGTTTTAAGCACTTGTATTTCCTGTGTTCTGCATTAGTGTGACCCTGGAAGACGGTTCTTCCTTTGTTCATATGATCAGTTAGGTTTACATCCATAGAAGTTTAGATAGCTATATGTCTGTTTAGGTTGGGTGGGAGTCATGTGGTCCTTAAGTAGTCCCTTTGGACCCCTAAATTTCTTGATCCCGCCTCCCAAATTTAGCCCCTTCTCCCATTTTTTTCATTTTCATTTTCATTTTAAAAAAACAGTCCAGTACTTAAAAATGCAGTTTTTGGAGCTTCCTTGCTCCAGCTAGCAAAAAACCAAAGTAAAATTGCCCCACCTCCTGGAGTCCAACCCAGGTTTAAGTCATTAATATGCCAATTATGTGCATTTTTGTTATAGGTATTGTTATTGTAACCTAACACATCTCCCTTTGGCATTTGTTCCCTCAGTTTCATCTTCTCCATGATTGCTCTGTATTACATCAACAAGATCTCTTCCACTCTCTACCAGTCGGCAACACCAGTCCCTGTGCCCGCCAAGGCTGTCAGCAAGAGCAGGAAAAGAAACTGATGCTAAAGAGCCTCCTTGTGGAAGGGATTGCAGGTTGGGGAGGTATGATGGGGAAAGAAGAAGGGGATTTCATCTTAGTAAATACCCAATAAAGCTTTTGTAACAAAATGAAAACACCCTAAAAACATCCTTGGTGTCTTCTGTGACCTTAGAAAGCCACCCACCCTTTTATTAATTAATTTATATGGAGCCATCTTTAGAGGTGGGTCTTCCCCCCATTTTATTATTATTATACAATTACAGCAATTTTTTAAAAAGTGGAGACAAGGCTTTGCAGAGAATGAGAGGGAGGCTTCTTGCCCCACAAAGCTTGCAGTGTGGAATGGGTGGATATTGATCAGAGATTAGGGGGCTACATGTCCCCCTGCCAAAACCCATGGTGGGCAACACCTTTACCACGCCCTGTGGAAAAAAGACTTTTGAAATTTCATTTGCCCTCAAATGCTCCCTAGGCTTTAGAAGGTTTGAAGGGATAGTAAAAGTCAACTTCCGGATCACTTCCTGTTGGAACATAAGTCTCCTCCTGGGCCTAAAACATTTCAGGGCAATTTTTATATATTATTTTTTATTTTAGGGGGAGGTTTAAAAAACTGGTCCCACCTGCACTTTCACACCACCCCATTACAGCATTATGATTTTTCTTTAACTGCATTTTTGTAGTTTGGTGAAGCCTATTCTATACCCCCTTCCTGAACTGCAAACCCTAGAATTCCATAGGACAGAATTAATTACATGACAATTAAAGTGGAATCACAGTGCTATAACTAAAACACCCTCCATGGCCTCAAAACGCAAGACTTTGGCATCAAGCATCAGTTCCATTGTGACAGTTCTGAGAGTGATGCCTGAACACGTAGTTCCATTTCACAGGGACATTCCTCCTAGTGTCCTCTTGTTATTCAGTCTTCCTCTCCAGAATGATTGGAGAAGCACTTGGATGAAGCAAAGGTCCCATCTATTTCAAAGACCATCGGGGCTTTGGTACCAACTATGATAAAATCCACAATGTATTCAGTACCGACAGAGATCAAGCTTATTTTATTCTCTGAATCTCTGCAGATAGTACAGGTCGAGGTCGAGGTAGGGAAGGGGAAATAGTAGACTCACCTCCTTTCCAGCCACAGCTACTAACTACACCACTGGCAATCTCAACCACCACTGTCCTTTGGCCCCCAGTCTCCAAGGGGTGTTTTGCCAAAACCATTTTCAACTTGGCAGTGTGATATCGCCTGATACCTCATACTCCATCACTTCTTCCATCACCGAGAGGTCACCCTCACCAGAGTATTTTGTCAGACCAATTTGAGAAACTGATTGAGACATGGCTCTGGTAATGAAGGGACATTACAGACAAGACTTGAGGGATTGTTACCACACTAAGCAGTTATCATCAGGACCCCTCTAATTAAAGAGAATATTCTCCATATTAACAATGTTAATATTTATTCCCTACCACCATATAGTACATGAGCCTGCTCCACCAGTCTTTTGTTCCATCTCCAGCTAGGTCAGTTGTGGCGAACCTATGGCACATCTGTGGGCATGCATGCTATCCCCGCAGCACAGAGAACTAGAAAACCAGAGGGATGCAGGACTTTGCAATAAATAAGTGGGTTTGGGGTTGCAGTTTGGGCACTCGATCTCTAAAAGTTTCAACATCACTGAGCTGGGTCAATAATACTTCAGTTGGCTCCTGTCACTTGTGACTTGGCCTTCCATCCTACTTCAACCTGAGCAACATCCTCAGCCTCAAGAAAAATTGGCTCAACCTCAAGAAATGCGTTGTGATATTTCACCATCTGTTTCTCCGAGAAATCAGTCCCTTGTGCAGAAAAATCTGCCTGACTGGTCAGAATGTTCTCCTTTGCCTACACCATCTGCAACAGGCTCTGATACGTACCAGGCTGTCATTCCCCTTCACTGCAATTATTCCAACATGAATTGACCTCACCTACAGATCACATTCGTGCTTTCTCAGATCAAAAGTTGTACATGGTGAATGCTTTGGACCTTCAGGTGAAATACCAAGGAGTGGAGCCCATGGATCCAGTTCACTGAAGAATCCAGTCTCAAGTTCCAACCCCAGCGTCTGTCCCATTCCTGCTGTCGCAGCTGAAGATCTCCAGACATTCTTGGTCTATACCTATCATCCCATTAACATCCAGAAAGATCAACAATTTATACCTTCTTTCTGACTCTGATGCCAGTTGGGCTCTTGAGCATCCTAAATTGAATTTGGTGGTGATAGAAGGCACCCAATCTAAGGCACTTCAGGAATCTTGGAAGCTAGATCAAATGGGAAATAAATTGTATTCTTCTTTTGCCTTAGGCTTATACATCTCCGATTAGACCACTTGTATGGGGGCATATTAGCAGAACCTTTGGGAAAGAGTTTTGCCACTATTTCATACGCTTCCAGTGGAAGAAAAGTGCTTGGTGAATGCTCTTCAGGTGGAGGCCCATTCTCTGGCAGGGTAACACATTAATTTTGCTTGCCATGTAGCGGATTCTTTAGCAAAAGTGCTCACTGTGGTGCTTAGGCCTCACATGTGGCTTTGATTTTCCTACCCAAGCTAGGGCCATAATAGATCTCCCCTTCAACAAATCTGGTTGGTTTTTTGTTGTTTTTTAAATAAAGTGACTGTTAAAAACTAGAATCACTCAAGATGACATTGCAAGAAATAGAGGATGCCTTTGCAATCTCAAGGTTCCAGCAGGATTCAAGTGGCAGAGGCATTTGTAAGTGCTCATCCATCTTGGAATCCATCTCAGTCTTCCGCTTTCTCCTAAAAAAATGTCAATCTTCTTTGACATATCAACTTTACTTCAAGAAAAAGACTCGGAACCAAGGAAGAGGTTTCTTTGACTCCTCTCCCACTCTTTCCCCCATATCCTCAAATTTTTGGCAGCCGTCTGGCCCATTATTACTGTGTTTGGCCTGCAATTACCACCCACACTTGGGTCCTCAGCATTGTCAAGAAAAGATAACACCATTGAGTTTGTAGAGTACCCCTTCACAAGTGGTAATCCACATCACTCCCCCTTATGATTTCCTCCTCTACAAATTTACCACTTTAGTCAGGAAAGATGCTATCAAACCTATTCCAGTAACATCAACTCACCAGGGGTTCGTCTCCTACCATTTTATTGTCAACAAGAAAAACAGGGATCTTCATCCGATCTTGGATCTCAGATGTCAGGCCTCATCTGGAATACTGTGTCCAGTTCTGGGCACCACAATTCAAAAAGGATGTGGAGAAACTGGAGTGTGTCCAGAGGAGGGTGACTAAAATGGTGAAGGGTCTGGAAACCAAGCCCTATGAGGAATGACTTAGGGAGCTGGGGATGTTTAGCCTGGAGAAGAGAAGGCTGAGAGGTGATATGATAGCCGTGTTTAAATATTTGAAGGGATGTCATATTGAGGAGGGAACAAGCTTGTTTTCTGCCGCCCCAGAAACTAGGACCCGAAACAATGGATGCAAGCTGCAAGAAAAGAGATTCCACCTCAACATTAGGAGGAACTTCCTGACAGTGAGGGCAGTTCGACAGTGGAACACACTCCTTCCTCGGAGAGTAGTGGAGTCTCCTTCCTTGGAGGTCTTTAAGCAGAGGCTGGATGGCCATCTGTCGGGGATGCTTTGATTTTGAGTTCCTGCATGGCAGACTGGGGTTGGACTGGATGGCCCTTGTGGTCTCTTCCAACTCTATGATTCTATGATTCTATGTGTCAATGCCTACATTCCGCCCAGGCATTTCAAGATCATAGAATCAAAGAACCAGAGTTGGAAGAGACCACAAGAGCCATCCAACCCCCTGCCATGCAGGAACACAGTATCAAAACACCCCTGACAGATGGCCATTCAACCTCTGTTTAAAAACCTCCAAGAAAGAGACTCCATCACACTCTGAGGGAGTATGTTCTGTTGAACAGTTCTGGCCATCAGGAAACTCTGGTCATCCTATCTGTCATCCTTCACCTGTTGCAGAGAGGATACCGCAATGTTCAATCACAAGGATGCTTATTTCCATATTGGGATTCCACCATTGCACAGAAGTTTTCTATTTTGAAGTGGGAAGAAGAGCGTTTTTCAATTTCAAGTTCTCCCCTTCAGACTGTCCATGGCATCTTAGGTATTCACAAAATGCAGGTCTGTTATCTCTGCCCGGTTGAGACAGAAGGGCATTATAGTCTTTCATACAGCTTCTAGTTGTCAGGGAGAGGTTATATAAGTCGACCTCATGTCATGGGCAAGTTTTGGGACCAAAATGATGGATTTTGATATGACCTGTGGGTAAGTCAAAGGCAAAATTTAGGGACATGCAACAAAGGATCTAAAGGATGGGACAAAGGAAAACAATGCCAAAGAACTTACAAAATTGCAGGAGGCATAACTGTTTGTGTTCACACTAAAGGATGGATGGATGGATGGATGAAAGAGTAGAGGCAGGTTAGACCTTCCAGGACGGATTACACTCTTGCGTTTCACCAAGGGATGGTTTCTGGTTTTATGAGAGTTAAAGTACAGTACTTACATTGACCCGTGCATAAGTCAACTCGTATTTTTGGGGTCAACTTTTTAACTAAAATTTCTAGATTTATCCACAAGTACATACAGTACTTTGAGACATTTCTGACACTCTCAACATGCTTGAATCGCTGAGACTAGTTGACAACTTCAAGAAGTCTCACCATAATCCCATCTCAGCATATAAAGTTCATCAGTGCAATCCTTGATTCCTCGCTGACTTCAGCATACCTCCCAGAGGAGAGGTTTCAGACTTTGGTCTGCACTATTCTAAGATGTCGACATTCTTGCAGGTTGTCTGCACAGTATATCCAAGTCCTTCTTAGCCATATGGCATCTACCATTGCAGTCACTCTGTTGGCTTACCTTCACTTCCATCCCCTGCAGTCATGGTTCATCCACTAATGGCTTCCCCTTGCATGCAGTTTAGTATGCTGAGAAGCATCTTTGGAGCTCTGAAATGGTGTCTCAGTCCTATCAACATTCGAGCAGGTCATAGAATCATAGAGCTGGAAGAGACCCCAAGGGCCATCCAGTCCAACCCCCTGCCATGCAGGAACTCCCAATCAAAGCATCCCCGACAGATGGCCATCCAGCATCTGCTTAAAGACCTCCAAGGAAGGAGACTCCACCACTCTCCAAGGGAGAAATGTGTTCCACTGTCGAACCGCCCTTACTGTCAGGAAGTTCCTCCTAATGTTGAGGTGGAATCTCTTTTCTTGCAGCTTGCATCCATTGTTCTGTATCCTATTCTCTGGAGCAGCAGAAAACAAGTTTTTTTCCCTCCTCAATATGACATCCCTTCAAATATTTAAACATGGCTATCATATCACCTCTTAACCTTCTCTTCTCCAGGCTAAACATCCCCAGCTCCCTAAGTCGTTCCTCATAGGGCTTGCTTTCCAGACCCTTCGCCATTTTAGTCTCTCTCCTCTGGACACGCTCCAGTTTCTCCACATCCTTTTTGAATTGTGGTACCCAGAACTGGACACAGTATTCCAGGTGAGGCCTGACCAAAGCAGAATAGAGTGGCACTATTACTTCTCTTGATCTAGACACTATACTTCTACTGATGCAGCCTAAAATTGCATTGGCCTTTTTAGCTGCTGCATCACACTGTTGACTCATGTTCAACTTGTGGTCCACCTGGATTCCTAGATCCCTTTCACACGTAGTCTCATTCAGCCAGATGTCCCCCATCGTATATCTGTACTTTTCGTTTTTCCGCCCTAAGTGCAGTACCTTACATTTCTCCGTGTTGAATTTCATTTTGTTAGCTTTGGCCCAGCTTTCTAGTCTGTTCAAGTCATTTTGAAGGTGTGCTCTTCCACCTCAACCACGTCTGTTCTAGAAGTTTCCAAACAATTGTGTGAATTCACAGATGACCAGACCGCTCCAAAAATATAGTTACAGGTATGCAACCTGTCCTTATGCCATCTTGGTATTTAAGCACTTGCTTGGTAACATAGGTGGTAGAGAAATGCACACAAGCAGGAAGAAATGACCAATAAAGCAGTCCTAGAGCAAAACTCTGAGCTATCCCTAGAAGCCAGAATGACTAAACTGAGTTCGTTGTACTTTGGCCATGTCAGGAGATGGCACGATTCGTTTGAAAAGAAGATAATGCTTAGTAAAGTGGGGAAGCAGTAGGAAAAGAAAATCTGTGTTACAGGTGGATAGACTCAATCAAACCACTTCCCTGAGTTTGCAAGATATGAGCAGAGCTGTTGATGACAGAAAGTTTTGGAGGTCTCTTATTCATAGCGGTGCCACCAGTCAAAGAAAACTTGATGGCAACTTAGAACAACAAAGGAAAAAAATGGTTGGCAGTGGCATCACTAGGGTTGGTGTCCCTGGGGCAGTAATTTATGGTGTCCCCTCCTCCCATATCACACCAAACAGACTCCTTAGTCATATTTTTATACTAGTGTTACCCATAAACGTAATTACCATATATCAGCAGATGCAATGGCAATTATGGCAATACAAGTTCGGAAATTCGTGCCAAGTTTTGAAACTTCAATTGGTACAGAATATGGCAGCCAGACGGGTCACAAGAACTTCTAGAACTGACCACATAACACCTGTTTTAAAATCTCTGCATTGGCTGCCAATTAGTTTCCGAGTGCGGTACAAGATGTTAGGCATAACATTTCAAGCTCTACATGGCTTGGGTCCTGACTACCTGCAGGAGTGCCTTCTTCCACACAATCCACCCCGCATACTAAGGTCCTCTGGAAAAAATCTTCTGCAGCCTAAAAAATCTAGATTGGCTGCAGTAACCCTGAGGGCCTTCTCCACTGCCGCCCCTGGGTTATGGAATGACCTGCCAGAGGAGATCCATCACGTTGCCACCTTAAATGCCTTTAAATAAGCACTTAAGATGGATCTCTTCCAATAGGCCTTCCCAGAATAGCCCCCCGCCCCCGTGTATTTGCTTCCCTCCCCCCTCAACTTCTATATTATTGTTTTCTTACTGCATTCTTTTATTTTTATGCTTGTAACCCGCTTTGATTCCCGTTGGAAATAGGCGGGCTAGAAATAAATATTATTATTATTATTATTATTATTATTATTATTAACACCGAGCAAAAGTAAAATGATACCTTTAAATTACAATATCATATGCACAGAATAAATGTATTTACATATACATTTATTGTTTCATGTAGTTAACGTTTCATGTAGTTAAAGTGAAAATTGGGTAAAATGTGATTTGTTTTACAAAAAAATTAAATTTAAGAATTTTGAAATTTGAAATTTTAATTTTTGTAAACACTGGAGCCGCTCCTTTCTCCTCTTACCGACCGTCACCCCACTCACCTGTTTCTGCCCAAATGCAGATGTTTGGAGAACAGGGGTGCCAGCCAGGATATCACCTGGTGTGGTCTGCAGCCCCTCATTGATGCCACTGGCATGGGCAACCTGAATCACAACCAACTGGCTGGGACACCCCACGGGAAAAAATAAATCTCTTCCCTTCCTTCTTCTGCCTGGCTATTGCTGGTAACCGTTTAGGGAAGGCACTGTTATTGTTGTAATGTATGTTTTTAATTTGTATCATATGTTTGTAAGCCGCCTTGATTGCTCAGGCAAAAGGCAGGATATAAGAAATATATTATTATTATCATTATTATTATTATTATTATTAGAAGAAGAAGAAGAAGAAGAAGAAGAAGAAACAGCAATCATATGCACATAGAATCTATGGTTCTTTGATTCTATTAACCAGCAACTCAGCCCTGCGTTTAAGTCTGCAAGAGTAGGATCAGTCAGCTTCCAGCAGGGGGTGCTATAGGACTGGGAGGAATCTGCTTGTTAAGGCACTGCAAAGAAGGAAAACCAATTTCTGCTACCTGCACAAGATGCTTGAAAAATAACTGGGGGACAAGCAGAGCTTGTCTGTAATGCAATAATTCTTAAGGTATGCATGGAGGGATACAGCCAGCCAGTTTCGCAAGAGGCCTGTAAATCAACTTGCTGATTAAAGATACAGTTTGAACTGGAGTGACTACCCTAGTAAAAAAAACAAACAGGTAAGAGAGTTCATAGAATCATAGAATCCTAGAGTTGGAAGAGACCCCAAGGGCCATCCAGTCCAACCCCATTCTGCCATGCAGGAACTCACAATCAAAGCATCCCCGACAGATGGCCATCCAGCCTCTGTTTCAAGACTTCCAAAAAAGGAGACTCCACCACTCTCCAAGGGAATCTGTTCCACTGTCGAACAGCTCTTACTATCAGAATGTTCCTCCTAATGTTGACATGAAATCTCTTTTCCTGTAGTTTCAATCCATTGCTCCTATTCTCGAGCAGCAGAAAACAAGCTTGCTCCCTCCTCAATATGACATCCCTTCCAATACTTAAAAAGGGCTATCATATCCCCTCTTAACCATCTCTTCTCCAGGCTAAACATATCCAGCTCCCTAAGTCGTTTCTTATAGGGCTTCATGGTTTCCAGACCCTTCACCATTTTAGTCGTCCTCCTCTGGACACGCTCCAGTTTTTCAATCTCCTTTTTGAATTGTGGTGTCCAAAGCAAAGCAATGCAGCTTCATTTATATACCGCTTCATATCGCGCTATGGGATATCTAAGCGGTTTACAACTGTAAGCTCATTGCCCCCCAACAGTTGGGTACTCATTTTACCGACCTCGGAAGGATGCAGGCCTGAGTCTAGCCTGAGCCCTGGCTAGTATTGAACTCGCAACCTTGTGGTCTATGAGTGAGTGGCTGCAGGACAGGCATTTAACCACTGCGCCACCAGAACTGGAGACAGTATTATTCCAGGTGGGGTCTGACCAGAGCAGAATACAGTGGCACTATTAGTTCTCTGTCAATTTTTTTTCCTTTCCTTCCAAAAAATTCAGGTCTCAAAAAAAATACGGGACTCTCTCTCCCCCACCCCCACCCCCATCTTTTTTAATCTTCTCAAGTCAGCTAGAATGAGAACTATGTGTGAGAGAAACCCAAATTATTATTATCATTGTCATCATCATTTATATCTTGCCTTTCTCCCAATAATGGGACTCAAGATATTAAATAAAAAACTACAAAGTCATTGATATAAATATACATATATGAGTTATTTAAAAACCAATTAAACAATTTACAGAGTTAAAACACTCAACATTAAAAATATTAAAAATAATTAAAATAATCATCTAAAACTATCTATAGATGTTTCATGGCTGGATGCATGTATGCATGCATATATATATATATATATATATATATACAAATGTACTCCATCCATCCATCCATCAACCTTTATTAGGCATCTTAATAATCAATACAATGAACCATACAGTACAAAATTTAACTAAAAAAAAAAAAAATACTTAGCAAGGATACATTAAAATTTATCATTCTTAAATCATCTAACACCAAACTCTAACCATTATTTAGTTTGTGCCAGATTTTTGTTGCCTCCATTAGAAAATTGGCCATCAAGCGTGTAATCTGTGCATTACAATCCTCCAATAGATGTACTAGAGTTATATCAGTTAAACAGTAATCCATTTCTGTTAGTTTCTTTAACAATTTTGCTCTAGGTTTTTGATACAATGGGCAAAGAAATATAATATGTTGGAGCGTATCTGGAGATAGATCACAAATACACATTCTATTTGCAAAAGGAATCCTCAAATATCTACCCCTGGTGACACAAGAAGGGTGAATATTCAGCCTTGCGAAGAGAAAGGCTTTCCTTGAAGCCTGTAGGGACAATGATTGGAAGTACTTTGGCATCTCTCCCCCATAGGGGGGAATGCCAAATACAGAAGGGGAACATACTCTGGGAGAGATGGGATAAGTCATCTTATAGTCCCAATTCAATAAACAGTCCTTAATTTTCTTGAAGCATTCCTTCTCACTCAGTAGGAGTAGAGAGTCCAAGCTTAGGCCTTTAATTTTTAATTTATCTTCATAGATTTTTGACCAAGTAATATAATAATTATCAGATAGAAGGAACCAAATTAAACTAGATCTATTTGGTCTATAGTGGATTTTTAGCCAATATTTGTATGCCATCAACCAAGCTGTGGTCTCGAGTGTATCTAGACCAAGCTCAGCATATAATGTTAGATGAAAATGTACTCTTGTTTGTGGTATTTATATAGCTCAGTCAGTTAACTAATTGATTTCATTGTTTGACATCTTAATGCTATATGGATGATTGTGAAGAACTTGGTGCGAAAGTTCCTGGCCTCTTGGAAAATTCTCTTTTAAATAAATGAGGGGAATTCGATGAATGGCTGTTACTCATAATGACCATGTGGACTCTCCAGATTCAGAGGCAGTCTATTCCTAAATATCTCTTGCTGGGCGAGCAAAAATCAGGCAGCAATGTTTCCGGTTTGTAGCTTGCTTGTGGTCCTCCCAGATCCTTCAAATAGCCTATTTAAAGCCCTGGTGGCACAATGATTAAATGCCTCTCCTGCAGCCACTCACTCACAAACCACAAGGTTGTGAGTTCAAGACCAGCCAGGCGCTCAGGGTCAACTCAGCCTTGCATCCTTCTGAGGTTGCTAAAATGAAGACCCAGCTTGATGGGGGCAATCGGCTTACACGTTGTTAACCACTTAGAGACTGCTTAGTGTGGTATGAAACGGTGTATAAATGAAGCTGCTATTGCTATTGCTATATCTTTAAAAAGATAAAGGTTTCTCTTGTCTAGATGCAACCAACCGTAAGGATGCAACCATTACTAAGCTGAAGAGCCAGCATTGTCAAAGAAGACTCCAGTGCTTATGTGGCCAGCATGGCTGCACCAAACACTGTTACCTTCCCACCAAAGTGGTACCTATTTATCTACTTGCATTTGCATGCTTTCGAACTGCTAGGTTGGCAGAAGCTGGGACTAGTGATGGGAGTTCAATCCAACATGAGGCACTTGGGCCCTGAACTGCAAACCTTCCAGCCTTGTGATTGCCAGAATTGGCGTCTTAACCACTAAAGGTAAAGATAAAGGTATTCCCCGTTAACAATGTTATCAAGTTGTGTCCGACCGTAGGGGGTGTTACATCTCTGTTACTAAGCTGAAGAGCCAGCGTTGTCAGAGACTACTCTGTGATCCTGCGGCCAGCATGATTGCGCAGAATGCTGTTACCTTCCTACCAAAGTGGTACCTATTTATCTACTTGCATTTGCATGATTTTGAACTGCTAGGTTGGCAGAAGCTGGGACTAGTGACAGGAGCTCATTCCACCATGCGGCACTTGGACCTCGAACTGCTAACCTACCGATCTTGCAATCAACAGAGTCAGCGTCCGTCTTCACCACTTGAGCCACTGCATCCCCTTAACCACTAAGCAACCCTTAAAACCCAACTATAAATCAGGGATGGGATTTATTGTTTTGGGACTGAACTCCCAGCTGCCCTTGCCAGCCTTGGTCCCGGAATTCATGAGCCGACACTGAGGGGTTCCACGTTTAACTGACCTTCACACTACACAGTTGCAGCACTGCGATCCCACTTTAACTGCCATGCCTGCATCCTATATAGAAGAATCCTGGGATGTGTACTTTGGTGAGGCACTAGAGCTCTGGCAGAGAACTGCAAATACTTCATAAAGCTACAAATCCCAGGATTCTATGTGATGCATAAAGTGGTATCAGAGTGCTCTAACTGTGTAGTGTGAAAAAGAGGCAACTTTATCATAATTGGCCAACTTGAATTAAAAAATCCCTTCTTCCCTCCCCTCTCCCCATGCAATCCGGGCACAAATCTTCCCCAGGTGAGGTTGGGGGTCCATCTGGCCCTCCCAGACCAGGCTTTATTGCACCCCTGCCCTGACCCCTGGGTCCCCAGCCCCCAGGGGAGGAAAACAGGGGATGCTCTGAGCAAGGCAGGGAAGAGAAGAGACCCTGGCCCCTTCTCTGTTGAGCCGAATTCCTTCCAGCGGAAAACACTGCCGAGCTGTGTTTGTTTTGTAACTGAAACCTTTCCATGATTGCCTGACCTGGCTGGGTTTATATCAGCATATTTTCTGCCGGAGTTGAAAATGGAGTCCATTTCCTCACTAGAGGCCAGGGGCTTTTCTGGAAGAGCAGCAGCCATAGTGCCTAAAGGAAGGGCTTTTCCACCTGCCCCTGGTTCAGCTCAGGACAGCAGTTGGGGGAAAGGCTCTAAAGATAGCTTTTTAAAAGATGCCATGCATTTGTTTCGGCAGAGAAATAAGTCACCAGTTTTTCAAAGAGAGGCTTGGCACGGGCCATAGGTTAGACAGGGTGCATTTTCACCAAATGCACTGAGGTACAAGGGACCAAGGGTAGGGATGTTGTTCTAGGGCCGCAGGGGTGGGCAAAAATATGTCTCTCCACATGTTGAACTGCAGCTCCCATGAACCCTAGCCACCATATTCTGGGACAACAATTCGGGAACATACTTTGCCTGGCCTTAATCTGAGAAGACTCTGATTCAGCATCAACCTAGCCATGATGCACAGTGGTTGACCTCAGCCCAGCTACTAACGTTCAGCCTCGCCTACCCTACAGGGTTGTTATTAGTATAAAATATGGGAGGGAGAACCATAAAAGCTGGTTGGAATCCTTGCAGGGGAGGTGGGAGACAGATATAAATACTAATAACAAATTGGGAAGGTGCCAACCTACCTCCACCGTAGGGCAAAGACTGAAACTTGATACTGATTAATGAAAATCAATAAAGATATTAAAAGTAAAAAAAAGACTGAAACTTGATATAAACATGAAGGATTCTTGGCATGTACTCCAGGACTGTTTTTTTAAAATTGACAATTAATTTTAGTTAATTAGAATAAATCTCTATCCTACAGTACAGTTAGTCCTCGCTATTAATGGATTCTGCATCCAAGGATTCAACTAGAGGCACAGTGCAACACTCAAACCATTTTACTACACCACTGTATATAATGGGACTTGAGCATTTGCAGAATTTGCTATCCACGGGGGGTCCTGGGACCAAAACCCATTGGATGCCAAGGGCCCCCTGTACCTTTTCGGTCATAGATGACAGATGTCCCTAACCAACAGAAAGGAACGAAGGGACCTGCATTTGAGCACAGGATTCACCGGAGGGCCTCTAGGCAAGTCCATGTAATACTACTTTCTACAGGGCCCCTCAAACTATTCAAACAGAAAAAGAAAAGGTCATGCTGCCAGGTGGGGGTGAAGGAATGGGCAGAACAGCTGAAAAAGCAACAAGGTAGAATGATAGAAAAACCTGGAAAAGCGGGAAATAGTGGAGTGTGGAAGAGGCGAGAGAAGAGAAAGAGCAGAAGGAAAGAGGACTGATGTGTGTAAATTCTAACAATTCGTCGTCCTGAATAGAGTAGATCTGTTCAGTTAATGAAATTTACATTAGTGTTGACTCATCACTCAACAATTCAATGAGTCTACTCTAGGTAGGATTATTCAATAGGATTTGGGTTTAAGGGATTTCTAATCCTTGAGAAGCAGCATATTTCTGCTCATAACATTCATAACATTAGACAGCAGAGTCTGGAGGAGTTTGATGGTGGAGTAACAAATTCTGAGCAGAAGCAGACTCTCTCAGAATTCAGAATATGAATTTTCAGTCATCCCATGCCAAAAAGGAAACAGAAATAAGGAAAGAAACAGCAGTGATATAATCAAGATGTTGGGAGCAGGCTCTCTACAAGGAAAGGGCAAAAAATGTGAGGTTTTGAGATTCTTAATCTGCCTAATCCCTTCTTAAAGCCATTTATGCCTGTTTCTAATCCTGCCATTTTGTGGCCAGAGATTCCATGGGGTAATGATGCATTGTGTGAAGAAAGGCTTTCTTTTCTCCCTTGTATATCTACGGTCCATCAGTTGGTGGCCCTGAACAATAGTATTAGGAGACAATTATAGTATTAGGAAACCAAAAGGGGGGGGGATATCTACCCACTTTCTTCCACCCCATGCGCAACTGTACAAACCTAGTTCATGAATGGAAAACTGAGTAAAGTCTGGGAACCAGTTTTCTACCCTGAGATCTTCCGGTGTAAATAAATCCCGAAGCCAAGATGACCAAACTGAGACTGTTGTACTTTGGCCACATCTTGAGAAAGCACAACTCACTCAAAAAAGATAATAATGCTAGGGAAAGTGGAAGGCGGTAGAAAGAGAAGAAGCTCACACACCAGATTCTGTTGTTGTTAACTGCCCTCAAGTCAATCTCGCCTCATGGTGACCCAATGGATGAGACATCTCCAGGACCCTCTGTCCTCCACTGCTCTGTTTAATTCCTGCAAACTCCATAAAACCCGTGGCCTCCTTAATAGAGTCCATCCATCTAGTATGTGGCCTTCCTCTCTTCCTACTTCCCTCCACCTTTCCCAGCATTATTGTCTTTTCCAAAGAGTCCTCTCTTCTCATGATGTGTCCAAAGTACAACAGCCTCAGTTTGGTCATCTTGGCTTCTTCCAGGGAGGTTTCCAGCTTGATCTGCTCTAGGACCCATTGGTTTGTCCTTTTGGCTGTCCATGGGATCCTCCGCACTCTTCTCCAGCCCCACATTCTCTCAAAGGAATTGACTTTCTTCCTATCATCTTTCTTAACTGTCCAGCTCTCACATCCATACATAGTAACAGGGAATACAATGGCTTGTATGATTCTAACTTTTGTTCTGAGTTGGATATCTTTGCAGTTTAGAATCTTTTCTAGTTCTCTCATAGCCACCCTCCCCATTCTTAGTCTTCTTCTGATTTCCTGACTGCAGACCCCATTTCTATCAATGTTTGATCCCAGGTATGGGAATGCTTTTACTTTTTGTATTTCTTTATTGTTTAGGATGAACTTGTGAAGGTCCTCAGTGGTCATTATTTTTCTTTTCTTTATGTTCAACAGTAAGCCTGCTTTTGCACTTTCTTCTTTGATTTTCCTTAGTAGTTGTTCCAGGTCTGTGAGGTTTTCTGCTAGTATCATGGTGTCATCTGCATATCTTAGATTGTTGATATTCCTTCCTCCTATTTTCACTCCTCCTCCTTCTGTGTTCAAGCCTGCTTTTCTTATAATATGTTCTGCATACAAGTTGAACAGATAGGGTGAAAGGATGCAGCCTTGTCTGACTCCTTTGCCAATTGGGAACCATTCAGTTTCTCTGTGTTCTGTTCTGACAGTAGCCTCTTGTCCTGAGTACAGATTCCTCATCAAAACTATCAGATGTGTTGGCACTCCCATGTCTTTATGGGTGTTCCATAGCCTTTCATGGTCTATATAGTCAAAGGCTTTGCTATAGTCTATAAAGCACATGCAAATTTTCTTTTGGAACTCTCTGCTATGCTCCATTAGCCATCATCTGTTTGCAATGTGATCCCTAGTGCTTCTTTCTTTCCTGAACCCTGCTTGGACCTCTGGGATCTCTCTCTCTCCATGTGTGGTTAGAGTCTAAGGGCCTCGGCAGACGACTAATAGAGTCGTCTTGGAGGCCAGGAAGAGGAGGAGCAGCCGCACACGCGGCGCTCCTTCCTCTTCCAGAGGTTGCCCTCGGAGCTGCCGGCCCTCCGCACAGCCGGCGCTCCCAGGGCAACCTCCCGCCGCAGCGTCCGCACACGCTGCGGCGGATAAGTCAGGGAAAGTGCGTCCTACGCGTTTAGGGTGCACTTTCCCTGACTTATGAATGGAGCGCTATTTTTGCGCTCCTTTCAGGGATGCTGCAGGAGCGCCGCGGTGCGGAGGCTGCGGTCCCACGGCGCTCCATCCCGCGGCATCCTGGAAGCACTCGTGTGCTTCCCCCCTATGTTGCAGTATTTTGAGCATGATTTTGCTTGTGTGGAAGATCAGTGCTATGGTTCTATAATTGCTGCAATCTCTTATATCTCCCTTTTTGTGGATAGGGATGTATATTGATCACTTCCAATCGATTGGCCATCGTTTTGTTTTCCATATCTGTTGACATGTGTTGGTTAGCAGTAGAGTTGACTCTGTCAATGTGGATTGCAGCAGTTCAATTGGAGTATCATCTGTTCCTGGTGATTTGTTTTTCGCTATTTCTCTTATTACAGTTTCCACCTCACTTTTCAGAGTTTGGGGTTCATCTTCACATGGCTCTTCATTGCATGTTTCCTTCGTTTTGTCATCTTTTTTGTATAATTCTTCTGTGTATTGCATCCAACGTCTATTTATTCCTTCCTGGTCTTGAGATATTTTATTTTTATTTATTTTATCGTCCCAGACCCACTTATTAAAAATAACACACCAGATGGCTGGACTCAGTTAGGGAGGGCATGGGCATGAGTCTACAGGACTCGAGCAGAGCACTGGAGCACAGGTGGTCTTGGAAAAGTCTCAACCACAGGGTCACCATGAGTTGTGGCTGACTCGAGGGCAGTTAACAACAACAAATTGACTACTAAAAATATCAGAAGGAAAATCCAAAAGTGCTGGTTTTGAAAACTACTTTTTTGTGTCAAACAATGGAGCAGGACCCTGTAGGGGCATTGCAGACTGCCAGAAATAGTGCAGATTGAGTCCACTTTTAGGGTTAGGGTTAGGGAATCATGGGAACTGTAGTTTATTGTGGCATCAGAACTCTCTGACAGAGAAGGCTCAATGTCTCAGAAAAAAAACAATTCCCATGATTCCCTAACACTAACACTAACCCTAAAAATGGACTCAATTTGCACTATTTCTGGCAGTCTGCAACCCCCCATACTCTTTTTAAAAGGTGAATTGCCTCTCCTGGGGTCCTTTCACACTGCACAATTCTACTTCACTTGCTCTGTCCCTTTGCTTCAGTAGCTGTTTCTTCAAGAACACTGGCTAGGAGGGAAGGCTGAGGTGATCCCCAAATTGTCCACTTTAAGGGATTTTGGATTTCAGCTCCCAGAAGCCTCTGCCATGTTGGCCAATAGTCTGGGATTCTGAGTTCTTCAGCACCACATTTCAAATGAGTTGATTTTGTTCCTATCAGACTTCTTTACTATCACGCTTTCACACCCACACATAGAAATGGGGATTACATGAACAGTCCTAACTTTAGTATTTAGTGTACAGTTGCCCCTCCGTTCCCGTGGACTTCAAGTCCGCGGTTTTACATATTGTCACAGGGGCAATCTCCATTTAAATCAATGGGGGGCATGACCCATTCAAGCCTATGGGGCTTGAATATTCACTAGTCTCTGTTTTTGCGGGGGCGGGCGGGGGCGGAACGGATCCCCTGCAAAAACGGAGGGCCAACTTCAGGATCTTGTCAAGGTCCTTCATAGCTGCTTTTCCAAATCGTAGTCTTTTCCAAATCGTAGTCTTTTTCTGATTTCTTGGCTGCAGTTTCCACTCCAATTCATGACTGAGCATGAAAAATCTTGAACTATTTGAATGTCTTCATTGACACTGACAATCTTCAATGACCATAATACGTGGTCATTATTTTTCTTTTCCTAATGTTAAACTGTAAAACTGCCTTTGCACTTTCTGCCTTTTTCCAGTAAGCATTCTTTGCTTTGTGGGATGGTATCATTTGCATATCTTAGGAGAGTATCGCACAGGATATCCATGCTGGAATGGGTTGTAACCATCTGGAATGGATCTTATCTTATGGCTGAGAACCTGGGCAGTAGGCAGGCTGTATCCAACCTGGGCTGCTCCAGCAGCTTTTAATGAATGGGATTTTCCTGTGCAATATCTCCTTAGACTGTTGATGCTCCTTCCTCTCATATTCATGCCTTCTTCCTCTGAATCTAATCCCTGCAATTTTATGGCCATGATTCAATCAGACTTTGCATTATATCCTTTGACTGCTTTTGCTACATGTTTCCTCACTACAAAAGCTACCCCATTTCTTCTTAACTTTTCATTCCCAAGTAAAACACTGTGTAATTATCTGACTCAAAATGTCCCATATCACTTTCAAAATGTGAAAGTGAATATCACTTTTACTCACTCACCTCAAGTACTGTAATGCTTGTATAGTCCATTTCTTGTTTTACAATGTCTAGCTTCCTCTAATTCAGGGGTAGGCAACCTTTCCCCTTTAAGGGCCGAGGGACTGCAGCTCCCAGAAGCCTCAGCCATGTTGGCCAATAGTCCCATGTTGGCCAATAGCTCCTGGGATTCTGGGAGCTGAAGTCCCTCGGCCCTTAAAGGGGAAAGGTTGCCTACCTCTGCTCTAATTCATGCTTCTCACATTCCATGGTCCTATAATGTGTGCTGCGCAGCTTGGGACTTTCTTTATGGACCTTATCCCACGCTGCTCTCAAAAGTGGCAAGAAAGCAATATGAGCATCATTGCAGTACTATAGCGCTAGTATAAATATGGCGCTAGCGCTATAATAGCGCTATGGATAAGCTCGCGCCATTGCAATGCCCGCTGAAACCGACATTCAAAAGAATGCAAATGATGTTGCATTCTGAGCGGTTTCTTGCTGGATTCTGAACGACGTCGTGTAATCACACGGAAAACTATAGCGCTATAGCGCCTGATTCTTAGCGGATTCTGAGCGACGTCGTGTAATCACTCGGGAAGATATAGCGCTATAGCGCCTGATTCTTAGTGGATTCTTGCTGCTTTTGGCCCCGTGGGATAAGGTCCTATGCCTCTGAGCACATTAACAGCTGAATGTCCTTTTCACTCGAGTCCAGTTGCATCATTAGCCACAGTGCTACTTGCAGTTGTCCCCTGCTCTACCCCAGGAGCTCACTGAGTTCTTCTGGACACTATCCTTCTTTCACTTGGACTATCTCATCATAGTTTTCATGGTAAAAAATTCTTCAAAAGGAGGCTTACCATGCCTTCCCCTGGACAGTACTAACAAGTACCTGCTATGGCACCATTGTGGTTGTCTCCGAGAGATCCTCTGCCAGTGCCACCCTCCACAACTGTTGCTGCCCAGTAGGTGCTTGGCACATTTAGTCTGGCTCCTCAACAAAAGCCTTAATGCTTAGTCATGAGTGCGTCCTGGAAAGAAACTCAGCACTGATGTCTTCCACACCTGTGAGACATCCACAGAGTTAAGACAACAACACTTAGCTGTGATGTGAGTCAGTGGCAGTGTCTGCTGGAAGCTGAGGAAAGGGGATTCTGGGTCAGTGAATGGGGGCTTGGAGAAACACACTGGCACTCAAATGTGGGAAGACAGTCCTCACAACTTTGAACTCTATAGGCCTACCTGACCAAAGAGCCCCACTCCTCAAGGTGTTTTCGGTTATCAGAAACCCTTTGTGGATGAACAGTCAGGCTGAACAACATAATTGACACTGTCAGCACTTTATGCATTTTATTTTTTAATTATTTTTATTTTTACTTTGACCTGTCACATACCCTTCAAACTGTCCCAGTTTGGCAAAGACAGTCCCAATTATTCCTCCACTGTCCTACTTTTTAAACTACTTTTAAAATGTTCCAGTTTCTCTTTCCTCCCACTTTGCCCCTTTGTCTTCAGCTTACTTCAGTTGCTGCAAACTGAGTTCAAAGTGCAAGAGTAGTTTATAGTCGGATCCGTTTTGGACACCACCACCCCCTGCGAAAACGGAGATTCGACAATATTCAAGCCCCACAGGCTTGAATGGGACACGTCTGCTGATGCGCACAGGATGCGCACCACAGGCACATGCCTCATTGAAGCTAAAAGAGGTTGCCCCTCCGTGAATATTTAAGTCCGCGAATCTCAAATCTGCGAGAACGGAGGGGAAACTGTATTCAGTTAACTCAGCAGGGGGGAGAGGAAAAGAGGGGGCATAATCTTGCCCTTCCCTATAAACTCAGGCAAAAGCAAACTGCTGCAGCTTCTCTAAACTTGTGTATTCTTCGTCATTAATAACTTTTGTCATCTTGACCACATTCTGATGTGGCTTTCCTCCATGTGTCCCAGTTTCCATCTGTGAAATGTTAAGAGAGTATGCTACTGGTCATTCCTGCCCCAAACATGTGCCTGAAATTTTGGATAGTACTCCATATATCTAATGAAGTGGGCTATTGTTCATGAAAGCTCAGGATGTTAAATGTGATAGTCTTTCAGGTGTCAGAGGATTCTCTGTTTTTGTTGCTAAAGCAGACCTAACACGCTCCCTCTATCAGAGCCATTAAAACATGATAGTCTTTAGATGCCATAGGAGGTTTTTTTTTCTGTTTTTACAGAAGCAGACTTAACACGGCTATCATTTTGGAAGCATATAGAGTCATCTTTAAATCCTCTGTAGACTTGGAAACTTTACAAGATGCTGTTGGCGACAGTGGCTTAGAGCAAAGGTGAGCAAATATAAAAATAAATAAAATAATTACTTTACCTAGGGCAAATCAAGCCTGAACTCTCTCTAACAGCTAAGATGACTAAACTGAGGCTGTCATACTTTGGACATAAGACATCGGTCACGATAAAAGACACTAAAGGTAGGTAAGGTAGAAAGCAATCGGAAAAGAAAAAGATTGCATTCCAGATGGATAGACTCATGGAAAGAAGCCATGGCCCTGAGTCTGCAAGACCCGAACACGGCTGTTGATGACAGGGTGACTTGGAGGTCTCTCTTTAATAGGGTTGCCTTACGTTGAAGTCTACTTGATGGCAGCTAGCAACACAATGAGGTCTTTCTTGGGAACTGGGATAGGCCAAACCAGCCTTCATGACCCATCGAAAGAGAGATGTGAACTGGAGGGACCACTGCATGGGGGAAGGAGACAAAACTCTACAATCATGTGTGGGCAATTTCCCAGGAGCAAGCCCCACTGAGAAACCATACAGAACAACATTTCTTGGAGGAAAAGCTGCAACCACATCCTCTCCTCTCATTTTGCATGGGGATGGGGGTAAGGGCAGCATGACTATGACTGAGCTGGGAATGTGAAAGCATCACCACAAAAACAAATATTTCCTTGCCACCTAGAAAAAAGGTTGGCACAATATTTACATGATCCACAACAAGCACTGTCTGACTAGCACAAGGAAAGGGGGGATTTCAGTGAGGACATTCCACAGAAAACCAGTTGCACCACTCTCCCCAAACTGTCTCTGAGCATGAGAAACAGATGCGCCAGCTATGTTTGTTTAAACCTGCAGGGCAGTATCAGGAAAATCCAAGGAAAATTGGGCAAGTTGGAGCAGGTCTGAGCAGTGAAAATACATTTACTCTGTCTTTCAAATGAAGTGGAAAACACTCTTATTTTCCAAAGACGTTGGAGGCAGAGTTATAAAAGAGTCACTTGATTGACTCACCTGGGGCAGGTAAGATTTGGCTTCAGGTGACCAGACATATATGTGTGTTGAGGGGGTTAACTGGCAGACGGCTGGTTCTGATTCACTTTCACACTATTGATCTGTGCCATAAATGACTTACACTAGCATGTATGGACATGCCTGGAGATTAGAAAATATGAAGGACCAATATCTCACACAGATGCCTTTGCAAGACTAGCTAGAGAAAGCAGTAGTGGAAAAGGTTCCTTGCTAAATAGAATGGACCTCTCCCATCTCCTGTCAGCTGAGTTAAAGACAACAGCTCAGCTGCAGAAACACTGGTTTTGCATGCTAAGGCCCTGAGTTCCAACCCTGCCATCTCTAGGAAATACCAGGGAAACCACCCTTGTGAGAGAGCCAGTCAAAGTGGAGGAGAAAATGCTGAGTTAGACAAACTGCTAGACAGCTTGACAAAATGCAGATTGCCAGGTTATATGCAGAGCTCAGAATGTTATTCCCCTCTCCCTGCACACGCTACTTCCAAACTCTGGTTACTTAATATTATGATGCTTTTGGCACTTGCTCTGCAACACAGCAGGACTTGTGTCTAAGTAAATATGTGCTACAGATCAATTAATCTGTAAACTGTTAAAAAAAACCTGGAGCATGTCCAGAGGAGGGTGGCTAAAATGGGGAAGGGTCCGGAAACAATGCCTATGAGGAACAATTTAAGGAACTGGATATGTTTAGCCTGGAGAAGAGATGTTAAGAGGGGATATGATAGCCCTGTTAAGTATTTGAAGTGATGTCATACTGAGGATGGAGCAAGCTTGTTTTCTGCTGCTCCAGAGAATAGGAAATGGAGCAAGGGATGCAAGCTACAGGAAAAGAGATTCCAGCTCAACATTAGGAGGAACTTCCTGAAAGTGAGAGCTGTTCAACAGGGGAAGATGCTGCATCAAAGGGTATGAAGTCTCCTTTTTTGGAGGTCTTTAAACAGAGGCTGGATGGCCATCTGTCGGGGATGCTTTGATTGGGAGTTCCTGCATGGCAGGGGGTTAGACTGGATGGCCCTTGTGGTCTCTTCCAACTCTATGATTCTATGATTCTAATCAGCTGGAGGGAGGGAGAGGTATAATTTACTGATGAAGAAGGCATGGGGAGAGACGGGAAGGGTGAACTCAAAATCAGTCTTGGGGTCTGCATGTGAGTGCATTTCTCTCATCCTGGTTTACCCTCCTCTTTTACTCTCATCAGTCATCCCCATGAATTTGTATTGGACTCTCAGTGAGTGTGTGTGGGTGTATGCACACACACAGGGATGGATGGACGGAAGGAAAACTGTTCTCTTTGTTGGGAAGATGAGGGAGACATTGGTCCAGGTCAGTGTAGGCCCCATTCACCTCCAACCAGCCTCACTGGCTTGCCTTGGCCAACTCACTCCCCCAAGGTGACTGGCTCCTGATGAGAAGCACGCTTAAACACACACATGCAAGGCCAGTTTTAAAAATGTCAGAGGGCAGACACAACCACACATACACACACACACCCAAAAGACATTATGCAAGAACAGACAAAGAAAACACCTATGGATCAGATGTTGGGAACGCATAATCTCCAGCTGTCCCAATTTGACACAAAAAGTCCTTGTTAATCCTCTAGCGTGCCCCTTTTTTGGCTGCTTTTTATATGTTCCAATTTCTCTTTCTTCCTTCTCCTTTTGTCCTTGGCTTACTTCAGTTGCTGCAAATTGAGTTCAGAGTGCAAGAGTAGCTTGCCCTCAATGAACTCAGCAGGGAGGAGAGGAGAAGGTGGGATATTGCACTTCCCCGGGTAGACAAGCAAAAGCAAACTGCTGCAGTTTCTCCTAGCTTGTCTGTTCTTCCTTATTCAGAACTTTTACCATCTTAACCACACTCTGATGTTACTTGGCCTGGTTTTCATCTGTAAAATGTTGGAGCAGATTGGCACATTCCTTTTTAGAGGGAACTCCATCTCCCCAAACCCTCCAGCCAGCATAGTCAGTGTTCTAGAAAATGCAGACTGGGAAGATCGTGGGAACTAGATTTTAAAAAATAACTTTTCCAAGCACTCCTCTGGATGTCTGCTAAAGTATATGTGCATATAATATTAATGCCAATCAAAATGTCTTTGCCACCTGAAGGCAAAGGAGAAGATGGAATCTCCCCCATGCCATGTATGAATGATAGCTGTCTTTTTTGACTCTGGGGAAAAGATACCTAAGAATACGTCCAAAGTACGAGATCCTCAATTTTGTCATTTTGGCTTCTAGTGGGAGTTCAGGCTTTATTTGCTTTCGGACTCTTTTGTCTTTTTAGCAGTCCACAGTATCTGCAGAACTCTCCTCCAGCACCACATTCCAATGAGTTTGTTCTCTTTTTTGTCTGCTTTCCTCACTGTCCAACCTTGACAAACATACACAGAAATACTATGACATGGATGAACCTGACTTTGATATTTAATGATATAGATGCCATGATTCCCTCTTAATTATCTATCTGCCATTACTTCTTTTTTAACTGGAGATGTTAAGGATTGAACCTGAGCCCTTCTGTGCATCAAAGCATTCGCTGTATGACTGAGTTATGAGATTTTCCACAGCCGAGACAGGAAAAAGGACGACGCTTCATCTCTTACCTGTCCTCTTTGTCAGCTCCTTCCAAGAGACAAAACACGCCTACAGCTTCTTTTGGAAAGAGAACAAAGGTGCCTGCTGTGCCATAGCTGTTGGCTTCGTTCCTGGCTCTGGCCATGTTGCCGACAGATGGAGCAGGTGGAAGAACCGCACCCAGGCCTCGGGAGCTGAGATGTTAACTCCTGGCTGTGTGCATGTTTGCAGCATGGGTGCACATGCCTATTCAGTATCTCCAGTGTGAGCTGCTTTTGAGGCTGCCAGGCCATGCCACCCTTCTTAGTCATCCAGATTGCTCTTTGGTGGGTATGCTGGGAATCTCTGTTATGACTGTAAATAAAAAAGAAGTCACTAGTCATGGTTTGGGGACTAGCATGGGGTGCAGGGGTCCCCAAACTATGGCCTGCGGGCTGGACCCAGCCTGTCGAGGCTTTCTTACCAGCTGGTCCTGCTGCCACCGCCACCGACAGACACCATTTTGTCTTCCAAAATGGCGTCTGGAGTTGTGCGCATGCGCACGTGATGCAGGGTGCCATTTTGTATTCCAAAATGGCATCCTGAGTTGTGCACATGTGCCCAGCATTGTACGCGCATGCGCACAACTACAGGCACCATTTTGGCATACAAAACGGCGTCCCGCGTCACACGCGCATGCACACTACTAGAGCACCGTTTCGTTTTCCAAAATGGTGCCCAGTCGTCCGCATGTGCGTGCAATGCTGGGTGCATGCACGCGCATGTGCATGCACACATGCACGTGCGCGCCTCCAGCCCCCAGATCAAAAAATTTGGGGACCCCTGGTGTAGTGTTTTGAGAGTTGGGCCACAACTCTAGAGATCAGGGTTCAATTTCTCTCTCAGCCGTGGAAACACACTGAGTGACTGGGCAAGTCACATACTCTCAGCTAGACAAGATACCATGATGTCACCAAAAGTTGGGAATACGTTGAGGCACACAACAACAACAACAATTTGGAATTGCGAGTGCATCATTTTTTGATTTATTTTTTAAAACCAAACAAATCAATACAGATGTGCTCAGCCTCAAACCTCTCCTCACCTATGCATCCTCTGATCTGATAGTATTGTTCCCTGATCCTATATGCAAGAGAAATAAAGACATGTTTAAAAGAAAGACAATATCTAGCTATGAGGTCTAGCTATGGTGGGAGGTGAAATGCAGGGATGCCCCTGAAAAAATAATTCTGCCCCCCAAATAAAATATTCTAGTCTCCAAATTTCTTGCATTGCAGACAGTGAGACATTGAAAGTAATTTACACCAAGAACTATTTGCTGTGTTTTCTTTCCCTTGTTTTACTTTGGATCCCTAAACTATATTTCTTAATGCTCAACTGATGTTTGAAGTTAAGAATTTGGGGAACGAAGGAAGTTTTCATGGGGGGGCGGGGGACAGAATTCTTATTGAGAAGGTAATGTGGTTATTCCCACCACCACTTTATTCCATTAAAATTATAAGTAATTGTGCTACGATATCACTCATACAATTACACCACAGATAAGAGAATTACATATTTGCATCTTTAAACATACAATCTTATTTATCAGCTAAGGCCCAAATCCTATTGTTAGTAAACCAGAGTAATAGTTTGAATCAACAGAACTTATATAAGAGTTGATGTACCAAGTTACAGTTGACTGAATGGATTTAGTTTATTTGAGTGGATTAAGCCTATCTTACATTGGGGTGGCCCTCTAGAAACTTATAGTCTGCAGTTCCCTAACCAGCTTAGACACTGGACGTTATCACATGGGGTCTAAAGCAGTCCCATCCCCGTACCATCCCCGTCCCATTCCGGATCCTTTGCCCCTGTGTTCAAACGACGTCGCAGCAAACCCCGCCCCATCCAGTGCCACCCCGGCACATTGCGACATCATCCCCGTTCTTTGCAATTCCTCTTTCATTTGAGGAATTACATCTGCCGTGACCAGAACCATACTGGAATGATGCTGCTTTCTTGCCTGAAGCTACGGGGTCTATTCCGGTATGGTTCTGGATTGATTCCATGCCGCTTTCTTGCTGCCGCGTGTGATAACGCCCAAAGCTAAGACGTACCAGGAGCTGCAGTCCAACAACATTTGGACGGCAAGATGATGGGCACACTCCCTTGGAGAGTAGTGGAGTCTCCTTCCTTGGAGGTCTTTAAGCAGAGGCTGGATGGCCATCTGTTGGGGATGCTTTGATTGGGAGTCCCTGCATGGCAGGGGGTTGGACTGGATGGCCCTTGTAGTCTCTTCCAACTCTATGATTCTATAATTCCTACTCCATGCTCCACACATTAATCCTGTATTGCAATGTTTACAAAAGTTACTTTTGGAGACTACACCGCTTCCCCTACTATCCTAGCCAGCATAACTATTCCCTCTTTTTCTAGTAAAAATGTAAAGTTTTCCCCTTTGACATGATGTCAAGATGTCCGACTGCAGGGGTCGGTGTTGATCTCTGTTACTAAGCCAAAGGAGCCAGCGTTGTCAAAGACAACTCTGTGATCATATGGCCAGCATGACTGTACGGAACGCTGTTACCTTCCCACCACAGTGGTACCTATTTCTCTACTTGCACTTTTATATGCTTCCAAACTGCTAGGTTGGCAGAAGCTGGGATTAGTGATGGGAGCTCACTCTGTCACGAGGCGCCTGGCCCTCAAACTGCCCATCTCGCAATCGTCAGAGTCAGCATCTTAACCACTGAGCCACCATGTCCCATTTTTTTCTGGTAGCAAATGACTAATAATGCTACTTTTAAAAAAACTCACCATATTGTTAACTTTTTGCTGTAATTAATGTTTTGTATACCTGCCTGGTGTAGTGGTTTGAGCGCTGGACTAAGACTGAACAACGGGGTTCAAATCCCTGCTCAGACATGGAAACCCACTGGGTGACCTTGGGCATGCCATACCCTCTCAGCCTCAGAGGAAGGCAAGGGCAAATCCCCCCCACCCCTGACAACAAATTTTGCCAAGAAAACCGCATGGCATTAGGGTCACCATAAGTTGGAAATGACTTGAATAAAGGAAATTTATTTATTTATTTATTTATTTGTAAATGTTTTTTTGGGAGGGGGAGTGTATGTGTATTTGTGATATTTTGGGAAGATTGGAGGCTGTTTCATTTCATGAGCATGGAGATCCTGAGCAGAAGCCCTCTTGTGCATCCCAAGGACACATAACAGGGCTTTCTCTATGGCAGTAGTAACCCCAGTTTCAGAACTCCCTGCCAAAATCATCTGTTTTGAGTTCCTGTGCAGCCAAAACACTCTTAGTTTTTTGTGGGTTTTTCGGGCTGTGTGGCCATGTTCTAGAAGAGTTTCTTTCTGGCGTTTCGCCAGCATCTGTGGCTGGCATCTTCAGAGAATGCTGGAATGGAAGAGAGTGGGTATATATATATATATATATATATATATATATATACATGGGAATCACTCCTCTACCCAGGCTCTCACAGTATATATATATATATATATATACCCACTCTCTTCCATGCCATTCTCTGAAGATGCCAGCCACAGATGCTGGCGAAATGTCAGAAAGAAACTCTTCTAGAACATGGCCACACAGCCCAAAAAACCCACAAAAAAACTATGGATGCCGGCCATGAAAGCCTACGACTAAAACACTCTTGTTCTGCACAGCCTTTGATGTTTGGTACTGCTTTGTTTCAATTGTTTTCTTCTCAAATTATTTTCAAATGTTCAAATGAAAAACGTAAAAAGAATTAGCTATTGCCTTCAGTCTGTTTTTAAAAGGTTTCAAAAGAGGATTTGAATGTGTTTTGAACTTTTAGAAAAATACTTCTGTAAAAATAAAACTTGATCCAAGAATTATTCTTCTAAATATGATAAACAAATTAGATGAAAACATCAGAAAAAGTCACTCCAGAAAATTATTGTATATGTCTACATCGGCAAGAATCCTATATGCACAATATTGGAAAACAAATGGAATTCCCACTAAAGAAGAATGGCAGATTAAATTAAGGGAAGTTGCTAATATGGATAGTCTGACTGCAAAATTGAGAGGTAAAGACTTATAAGGTGAATGGACATGACTAAAAAGAATAGAAGAAGAAGAAATACTTCTGTACTGTTCTAAAGACTGTTACTTTTGTACATCAACTTGGCAGCCTTTGTGGGTTGGGATGTATAAATACAATCAATCAATCAATCAATCAATCAATTTCATTACTTCCCCCCCTCCAATTTAACAGTAAATAAAAGGTAACATTATCCTGTGGTGAGCTGTGTAATAAAAGATGCAGGGAGTTATTTTACTCCAAATAAGGACCAACAAATTGCCTTTTTAAAATGTAGCATCCCAAACTCTGCCCTTGAGTGTTGTAAGGAATGACCAGAAACACCCACAACGTGACTACAGGGCACTTAAACAGAAGGTGGGGATTTTGAGGGTCACCTCATAGTGGGCCTTGTTCCCACTATGATTTAAAGCGAATTGCTGATCGGATTATATGACCGTCGTTCCCACTTGAAACCGGTTCCGATCCTATTGAGTTCAGTTGCAATCGCAGTAAAGACGGATCTCTTCCGGCAGGCCTTCCCGGAATAATCTCTCGGCTCCCTTCCTCAAATGGTCTGGCTTGTCAACCTGCTCCCCTATTTTCACCTGTTATTGTTGCTGCTATTTGTTTGATGATTTTAATATTTGATGTTTACTATTTGTTGTTTTTAATATTATCTTAGTTTAATTTATTTTTAAGGGGTGGGAGGGTTAGGGGGGGACTTGGTGATGTGTTTTACTTCTGTATTGTTTTAACTTGTTGTACGCCGCTCCGGTTGCCTAGCAGAGGGGCGGGTTAAAAATAAAATTTATTATTATTATTATTATTATTATTATTATTATTATTAGTGAGACCAATGCAAAAAACCCCATTGTTTCCTGACACTAGTTTTTTGGCGGTTCTTTTGAATAGAATCGATTCCGAAGTGTGTTCAAAAAGTGGGAACGACGGATCTGAATCACATCATTCTGGAGGGGAGGGACTAATGGAAGAGGGGTGTTCACCATCCTGACTCAGTTTTTGGAAAATCAGCCACCACCGCCCACCACCCCGGGCTGCCTTTGTGCTTGTGGTGTGACCAATAGGCGCATGATTTTTTTAAAAAATAAAAAATTGACAGAATATGCGATCCATTGTATTTGCAACTACTTGCAATTATGGGTGGACTGTAGCTCAGCAAGGCAAGTAGTTGCAAAACCAACGGATTGCATATCCTGTCAATCTTTTTTTGAAATATATAGTTCCCAAGCCTGACTGCTCAAAGGGGAAATGGTGTGCCTGAGCATCCTGGGTTGCTGAGGGGCAGAGGAAGGCTCAGTTGCTAAAGTCGCCCCGCTCGGCGCCTGGAACGACCCGGTTCTCACCGTGTTGCCACTTGCATCATTGATGATGCGCAGATGATTGACATGCATTTTGAAGCGGCGCAAGCTAGTGTGCCAAACGACAATTGTGCCAAAAAAGAAGAGATTACAAGGGAATAATGAAAAGATCCACTTTCATAGTGGGAACTATAGACCTTTTGCAATCGATTCACCAATACAGAGTGAAGGCAAATCGCAAACCGGTTTAAATGTAAGTGCGAATGAGCCCCAGGATTGGCATCACTCAATGCAGAAACTCATGATGTCGCCCCCATTGACATTTTCCTATACCATGCCATATAGAATCCTTAGTAATGTTTTGGTATGTTACTCGTAAATTGTAATTCCCATATATCACTGAATGAAAAAATGGAAATAGTTGTGATATGGGGAATGGGAGATATGGCAGGAACAGAGTGGACAAATGTTACAAAAGAAGGCGGGATCGCTATTTAGTAGCTATCCCGCCTTCAGTCCCCTCTGTTTCCCAGAATAGTTTGGGGAGCAGACCTTTCATTCCACAGAGCCTCACTCTGCTCCTCTGTAACGCCAGTCGGTGAAAAATAAGACTCATATTGTCCAGGATCTACTCCTGGATGAGGATGCCGACCTGGCGTGTTTCACAGAGACCTGGCTGGGAGAGGATAGTGCTGCTATTTGGGCACAGGCCCTCCCAGCTGGGTACTCTGTTAGTGAGCAGGTGAGGGGAAGTGGGCGGGGAGGCGGTGTGGCTCTAGTCCATAAGAACACCTTGACCTTGACCAGGATACCTCTCCGGAACACGGTCCACATCGAGTGTATGTACATCAGCCTGAAGACCAGGGATAGCTTGGGGATTTTGCTAGTCTACCGACCACCCCGTTCTCTAGCAGACTCCCTGACCGAGCTGACACAGCTGGTCTCCGAGCTTCTGCTGGAGTCTCCTAGACTTTTGGTTCTGGGAGACTTCAACATTCCGCTTGAGACCAGCTTAACAGGTGCGGCTCGGGAGTTCATGGATTCCATGACAAACATGAGCCTATCCCAATTGGTCAACGGGCCCACACATTGTGCAGGTCATACCCTCGATGTAGTCTTCAGTACGGAGCAGGAATATCCGTGGGCGGAGGTAGTTCATACCTCCGCATTGTCATGGACAGATCATTTCCTGGTCAAGCTGGAACTTACAGCCAGTACCTGCCCCGCCGGGGGTGGTGGACCTATTAGAATGGTCCACCCTCGAAGGCTAATGGAGCCAACTGGATTCCGGAAAGCCTTAGAGGGTTTAATGGTTGGGAATGCCGGTGATCCTGTCGAAGCTCTGGTTGACACTTGGAACACCGACCTTACCAGGGCCATCAACACGATCGCTCCCAAGCGCCCTTGCCATCCCGCTCCAAATCGTAAGCCATGGTATACACCTGAGCTTAGGAGGATGAAGCGGTATGGACAACGGCTAGAGAGCAAGTGGCGGAAAACTCGACTCTTATCTGACAGAACTCGCCATAGGAATTTTCTTTATTCCTATCGGGAGGCGATACATGCAGCAAAGAAAGCGTTCTCCTCTGCACGTATCGCATCTGCAGAGTCTCGTCCGGCAGAACTGTTTAGGGTGGTGAGGGAGATGACGCAGGTGCCCCCTGAGCCAAATCCCTTGTTTAACCCAACAACGGCCTGCTGTGACGCATTTAACAACTACTTTGCAGACAAAATCTCTCAGATAAGAGCCGACCTTGACACGACCATTGGGACAGAGTCTATAGGCGAGGCGTCCACTGACTCCGCCGATGTAATTTTACTGGATGAGTGGCAATCTGTGAGTACCGAGGACGTGGACAAGCTGCTTGGTAAGGTGAGGAAGACGACTTGCCCTCTCGACCCTTGCCCATCTTGGCTGGCCATCCAGGGGGGGGGATGCAGTGATGAGACTCCTTACGGATATCGTCAATGCATCCTTCAGGGAAGGACATGTTCCATCATGTCTAAAGGAAGCGGCGGTTAGGCCGCTTCTGAAAAAACCTTCCCTGGATCCCCTGGACATGAAGAACTATAGGCCTGTGTCATTGCTGCCATTTTTGAGCAAGGTGATCAAGAGAGCAGTTGCTCTTCAGCTCCAGACAGTCTTGGATGAAACCGATTATCTAGACCCATTTCAAACCGGCTTCAGGACAGGCTTTGAAATGGGACAGGAGACTGCCATGGTTGCCTTGACCGACGATCTGCGTCTGAGCATCGACGGGGGTAGCGTGACCCTGTTGGTGCTCTTAGACCTCTCAGCGGCTTTTGATACAATAGATCACGGCATCCTCTTGGACCGCCTGAGGGGGTTGGGTATCGGAGGCACTGCTTTGCAGTGGTTCCGGTCCTTCCTCTCGGGTCGGTCCCAGAGGGTGCTGCTCGGGGACTGTAGCTCTAGTAAGAGGGACCTCACTTGTGGGGTCCCTCAGGGAGCTATTTTGTCCCCAATGTTGTTCAACATCTATATGAAGCCGCTGGGTGAGATTATATGGAGTTATGGTGCTGGGTGTTATCAGTACGCTGATGACACCCAAATCTATTTCTCCATATCTCGTTCGTCGGTCTTGAATTCCAATGGCATCTCTTCTCTCAATGAATGTCTTGGGGCGGTAATGGGCTGGATGAGGAAAAACAGATTGAAGCTAAATCCAAACAAGATGGAGGTGCTCACGGTAGCGGCCCCGAAACCAGGAATTGGGTTGCAACCTCCAGTCCTGGATGGGGTCACGCTCTCCTCCAGTGACTGTGTTCGCAGCTTGGGGGTGCTTCTTGACTCGTCGCTCCTGATGACAAATCAGGTAAATGCGACGGTCAGGAGCGCTGGTTATCAGCTTCGGCTGATACGCCAGCTGCGCCCGTTTCTGGAAGTAAGGGATCTCGAAACTGTGGTGCACGCGTTGGTAACCTCACGCCTCGACTTCTGCAACGCACTCTACATGGGGCTACCCTCGTCCCTGGTTCGGAAATTACAGCTGGTACAGAACATGGCAGCCAGACTTGTTTCAGGAACATCTCGGAGGGATCATATTACTCCGGTTTTGAAGTCCCTCCACTGGCTGCCTATCAGCTTCCGGGCCAGGTACAAGGTGTTGGTTATCCCCTTTAAGGCCCTAAATGGCTTGGGTCCAAGCTATCTCAGGGACCGCCTGCTCCTGTACAATCCTCCCCACGTTCTTCGGTCCTCCAGGAGGAATTTGCTACAGCCTCAGAAATCGAGGCTTGTGGCTACCTCCCGGGGGGCGTTCTCTGTTATTGCGCCTAAGCTCTGGAACGGCCTGCCGGACGAGATCCGTCTCTTAACATCTTTAGACAGCTTCAAAAAGGCTGTCAAGACGGATCTCTTCCGGCAGGCCTTTCCAGACTAGTCATATTAGATCGATCCTCCCAGCCTTAGATTAACAGCCGTCCATGAGACGATCCTCACGTGGCCCCATCAAGTGATGGGAGGATCGTCGAGCCAGGCTTTTGGAGTCACTGGGCTGGATGGTTAAATATTTTAAATTGAATTGTTGTTTTATATTGTTCTAATTTAATCCTGTTTTAATGGGGGGAGGGGGTTTGTCCATATTGTATGTTTTATTGTGAACTGTATGTTTTAACTGTAAGCCGCCCGGATTGGATTACCAATGGGCAAGATACAAATAAACTTTATTATTATTATTATTATTATTATTATTATTATTATTATTATTATATAAGCAACTAGCAAAATTAAAATTATAACTTTAGACGTTATAATATCATATGCACAGCCTAATCAAATCACCCAGTATTCCAGGTGAGGCCTGACCAATGCAGAATAGAGTGGCACTATTACTTCCCTTGATCTAGATACTATACTATAATGCACCCTAGAATTGCATTGGCCTTTTTAGCTGCTGCATCACACTATGGATTCATGTTCAACATGAATGAATTAATGAATTAATGAAATTTATTACAGTCAATGACCAGTAAAAGAAGGAAAAAAGAAAAAAAAAGAAAAAAAGAAAAAAATACATTATAAAAGCAATGTTATACATGGTAGAAAGAAATTGTACAAGATAATACAGTATTATACAAAATAAAATACCACGTTGCATCGGGACAAAATTTTAACATTTCTACTAGGACTCCTAGATCCCCTTCACATGTACTTTTGTTAAGCCAGATGTCCCCCATCATATATCTATGCATTTCATTTTTTCTGCCTAAGTATATTTACATTTACCTTACATTTCTCCCTGTTGAAGTTCATTTTGTTTTGTTAGTTTTGGCCCAGCTTTCTAATCTGTTAAGGTCACTTTAAATTTTCATCCTGTCCTCTGGGATATTAGCTACTCCTCCTAATTTGGTGTCATCTGCAAATTTGATAAGTATGCCTTCAAATTTGATAAGTATGCCTACATCCAAATCATTGATAAAGATGCTGAATAGCACTGGGCCCAGGACAGAACCCTGTGGCACCCCACTGGTCACTTCTCTCCAGGATGAAAAGGAGCCACTTTTGAGCTCACTTTGGGTTCGGCCAATCAACCAATTACAAATCCACCTAACAGTCACATTGCCTAGCCCGCATTTTACCAGCTTGTTTGCAAGAATATCATGGGGAACCTTGTCAAAGGCCTTACTGAAATTGAGACATGCTATATCTACAGCATTCCCTTTGTACGAATGTTTAAAAGCTTACAACAGATCTACCAAATAACCAATAGTCTATATAATTTGTTGTTGTTGTTGTTGTTGACTTCCTCCAAGTTGTCTCTGATTAATGGTGATTAATGAGATTTTCAGAGCAGGTATGCTATTGCCTTTTTCTGAGGCTGAGAGAGTGGGACTTGTCCAAGGTCCAAGGTCACCCAGTAGGATTCCTGGACTGAGCAGGGATTCAAACCCTTCCAGACTCCAAGGCCAGTACTCAAACCACTATAGCACACTGGCTCACTGATAAATACTTTGTATAATTCTATAACAAGAGATGGGACGGTTTGTTGGGGGTAAATTGGGAGGACTGATGGCAATGGATCTAAACAAGCCTGCAATAAATCAAATGTCAGACTTGCTTTGTCTTCTTCTTCAGTGGTTAATATTAAAGTTCTTTTAATCTTCTAGCTTTTCCCACCAGATTTAGCCAAACAATGTAGGATGCTTCACAGAATTAAGAATAAAGAGGTCTCTTGCCTTCACCACACAAAGCTTGCTCATGGAAACCCACAAAGAGTCACACTCACTCGACCCAAGCAGAAGGCAACAGCAAGCCTCCTTGGAATAAATCTTGCTAAGAAAGCCCTGGGGAGAGGGCTGTCATAAGCTGACTTGAAGACACATAACAGCAGCAAACATGACTCTCTGTCAGCCATGGCCTTTAAGACCCCCTCCGAGGCTAAAATTCCATGATCTGAGCATCTCCTCCCTTTGGATTGGTCTGATCCGACTGGGTTTCTGATTCAGCCTCCAGTGCCTAAAGCAAGCTTTAACCAAAGCTCACCTCAAGCATGCCCAGGCCTGCATGCTGCTTGCCCTCCGACTCAAACTGTCTCTGCTCGGTATGGGAAAAAGTCAGTGTGTGAGTATGGCTGGTGGAATGGTGATGTCCTAAAAACTGGAGGAAAGCAACTGTACCCCAAGGATTGGTGAATGTGTGGGAAGTTGGATGGGTCCATGCAATTCCTCACCCCAGAATCCCTGACTTTCACAGCCATTCACTCCCAATGCTGTCTAAAAAACCAACCAGCCTACCAACTCATTACCAAAGGATACGGATCACTGCTAAACAGTGGTGTCACTGAGATTGGTGTCAACTGGTGCACGTTCTGGAATGGACTATGGGGGGCAGACTGCCCCACTTGCCCACTGCCTTGGTCACCTGCCCCCCTCAGCTGCCCGCTGGCTGCCCAGCCAAAGCACTGCAGCTTCCAATGCAATTTTAGGCTGCATCAATAGAAATATAGGGTCTCGATCAAGGGAAGTAATAGTGCCACTCTATTCTGCTCTGGTCAGGGCCCATTTGGAATCCTGTGTCCATTTCTGGGCACCACAATCCAAAAAGGATGTTGAGAAGCTGGAGCGTGTCCAAAGGAGGGCAACTAAAATGGTGAAGGGTCTGGAAACCATACCCTATGGGGAACTGGGTATGTTTAGCCTGGAGAAGAATCAGAGAATCATAGAGTTGGAAGAGACCCCAAGAGCCATCCAGTCCAACCACCCTGCCATGCAGGAACTCAAAATCAAAGCATCCCTGACAGATGGCCATCCAGCCTCTGTTTAAAGACCTCCAAAGGGAGTGTGTTCCATTGTCAAACAGCTCTCACTGTCAAGAAGTTCCTCCTAATGTTGAGGTAGAATCTCTTTTCCTATAGCTTCCATCCGTTGTTCCCAGTCCTATTCGCTGGAGCAGCTCCCTCCTCAATATGACATGCCTTCAAATACTTAAACAGGGCTAACATATCACCTCTTAACTGTTTCTTCTCCATGCTAAACATACCCAGTTCCCTTAGTCTCTCCTCATAAGGCATGGTTTCAAGACCCTTCACCATTTTAGTTGCCCTAAAATGAAGAGGCAGTTAAGAGGTAGTATGATAGCAAAGTTTAAGTATTTGAAAGGGTGTCATATTGAGGAGGGAGCAGGCTTGTTTGCTGCTGCTCCAGAGAAAAGGACCCAGAACAACAGATGCAAGCTACAGGAAAAGAGATTCCACCTCAACATTAGGAGGCACTTCCTGACAGTAAGGGCTGTTTGACATGGAAGACACTCCCTCGGAGAGTGGTAAATTCTCCTTCTTTGGAGGTCTTTAAACAGAGGCTGGATGGCCATCTGTTGGGGATGCTTTGATTGGGAGTTCCTGCATGGCATCGGTTGGACTGGATGGCCCTTGTGGTCTCTATGCCAACTCTATGATTCTATAATTCCAGAGGGCCTATTTGGGGTCCGGCATGGCTGCTTGCCCAGCGTCCATGCCAGACTCTGAATGGAAGGCACTGCCCCCTCCCTGCCAGCAGATGTGGTCTCTGGAGGGCCTATTTGGGGTCTGATGATGCCTTTTCTCATTCACCCAGTAGCTGCACCAGTCCCACCAGGGTACCAACCTACCCAGGAATGTCACTCAGTGCGATCCGCACCTCCCACATCCCTCTAGTGATGCCTCTGCTGCGAAACCTTTTTTTACAAAATTTGTCACAAAAACCCACCAGCACTGGTAAAGTTCCTCTTTACTTTGGACTAAAAATCCCAGAACCCTCCAAGCTGGCAAGTTCAGTCGCTGCTGAACTGCCTCCCAATTTGTCAAAAGTGCAACAGAGCTAGGGAAGTTTCCTTTTTTTGGACTACACCTCCCAGAATCCCCAAAGCGGGCATGTTTTTGCAACCAATCAGGAGAAATCTCAGCAGTGAATGACTTTGCTTGCTTGGGAGATTCTAGGAGCCTGTCATCCAAAAAAGGAACTTTCCACATCACTTGTTCTCCCCCTCCCTCTCCCCCTCCCCAACACACACTTTACAGCAATCCTTGTTTAGTGGGCCAAGTTGGAGGGTCTGAAATGGATTCACTAAAAGCTTAGGACAAGCCAGCATTAGCCATGCTGGCTGGGGATTATGAGAGTTGTAATCTGACACATCTGGAGAATACTGGATTGTGGGGGATCTGTATTTTAAGCATGATGCAGGTTGAGTTTCCCTTATCTAAAATATTTCAAAATCCAAAATTGTCCACATGGGTGGCTGAGATAGTGCTTTCTGATGGTTCAGTGTACACAAATTTGTTTCATGCGGAAAATTATTTAAAATATTGTGCATAAAATTACCTTCAGGCTATGTGTATAGAAGGATGCAGTGGCTCAAGTGGTTAAGATGCTGACTCTGTTGATTGCAAGATTGGCAGGTTGGCAGTTCAAGGCCCAAGTGCTGCATGAAGGGGTGAGCTCCTGTCACTAATCCCAGCTTCTGCCAAGCTAGCAGTTCGAAAGCATGCAAATACAAGTAGATAAATAGGTATCACTTCGGTGGGAAGGTAAACAGCATTCTGTGCAATCATGCTGGCCACATAAACACAGAGTAGTCTCTAACAATGCTGGCTCTTTGGCTTAGAAATGGAGATAAGCACCACATACTACAGTCAGACATGACTTGACAACTCTGTCAACGGGGAATACCTTTATCTTTACCTTATGTGTATAAGGTGTATGCAAACATAAATTAACATTTCATGTTTAAATATGGATTCCATCTCTAAGATATCTCATTATATATATGGAAAGATTCCAAAATCCAAGAAACATTTTGGGTGAGGAAGACTGAACCTGTACTACTACTGCCTCATTGGATCAGCCCAACAAACTAGTCCAGAACCCTGTTTTTGAGAATGGACAAACAGATGCCTCCAGAACCCAGGGTAAGTGCAAAACTGTCTTTTGCAATTAAACAGTCATAGGTACACTGCTCCCGTATCTGGAGGTTCCTTTCTTAGTTGTCATGGTTAATGGCAATATTAAGAATTTGCTTGCTAAATGAGAGCAAGGTCTCCCTGGAAAATTCACCATCTCTGCCACTCGCCACCATGGTTTGGAGTTCAGAGATAGATGGCTTCTGACTAAGATTCTCTTCCTGATTGAAGATATTATCACACATCAAATCCCCACTGGGATACAGGCGGGTTGCAGCTGTCACCGATGGATCTTATTGCACTGCCCTGTGCCTGGGCTTCCCCCACAGCTGTTCAAGAACAGGGTTTTCCCATTGGAGAGGTAGTCCAACACACCTAGAGAGCTCTCAGTTGAGGAAAATGACTGAAAAGACTCCTGAGAGGTTTCATTCTGTTGCATTGTGACTATGGGGAGGGGGAGCAAATTTGGCCCAGCCGTACTTAAGCACTGCAAAATTGAAATCATCAAAGGAACAGGATCTGGTGATCACCCTGAGGGTGTGAGAGGGCGTGATCCACCCTCCTTAGCAAGAAGGCACCACCTTTATCTGGGAGGCCCTCGACAGGTTTGCTGGCTTCAGCACTTTTAATAACCTTTCTCTTCTTCTTCATGAGACTGTATATCTCCTGAGACAGCCAGCATTCCTGGATAGAAGCCTGCAGGGAGACAAGGCAGATTACAGCTGTCTGCCTGAGAGGAGCTAAAAGGGTGCCTAAAGTTTGCCAAGTGGGAAGCAGAGGCACCAGCGTGGGGTGGTGGGGATGGGGAGCATCTGATGACATGGGCACCAGAAGGGCAATCCGTGCATGCCCAGAAGCAAACATGAAGTGGCCTTATTCTGAACCTGCCTAATATTGGCCCACTTGCCAAGGAGCAGTTCTCCAGGGGTCTCGGGGGTGATCTTTCTGAGTCTTTTAAATATGAAATCCTTACCCAGAAATGCCAGAGATTCCACCTGGGACCATGCACTTTTGCTTTACCTCCAAATTACTGTAATGCACTCTGTCTTCCGTAGTCAGTAGCAACTAAGAGAGAGAGTGGAAGAAATAAGCAACAAAGGACGTTATCACACGGGGAGTTGTGGGGAGAAAGTGGAAATAAACGGGCACGAGCGGAAGTCTTTAATTTACGGGATTTGTCCCGTTCCGCCTCGTCTGATAACTAAATTCAAATTTAAAAGGGGGTTAATTCGAACGAAAACCTGATCTTTTCATTTTCGGGATTTTTGGGGATTTGAAAAGATCAGGTTTTTGTTCGAATTAACCCCCTTTTAAATTCGAATTTAGTTATCAGACGAGGCGGAACGGGACAAATCCCGTAAATTAAAGTCTTCCGCTTGTCCGGTTTATTTTCAGTTTTCGGCGGCAGATCCCCGTGTGATAACGTCCAAAAAGAAGGGGAAAGCTTTTTAAACAAATGCAATCAAAATAGTGAAAAACTCTCCCTTCCCATTGAATATAACTATGTTTTGCCAACAAAGACTTCCATGTCTTCGGACGAATAGGTACAAAGAAGATTTCTCACTCCCAATGAACTTGGACAGTTGGCATTTTTACTTGAAAACCAGATCATTTCCACTAACAGTGAATACTTTAATCCTTCAGTTGGAGGAAGGCCTATGTATCTGGATAAAGGAGGAAAGCTTAAGCAAATAGTAGAGCTTGATTCACTGTGGAGTCTGACAATATCCCAGCCCTCTGCCCAAATTTAGATCCAACAGGGCAGTCTCACCATCAATTGAATGTCAACAATTATTTCAAGTCTTATCGTGGAATGTGGTGGGATGGTTCTCCAAGCTAATTGACATAAATTTTAAAGACTTTCATGCAAACTTTGAAATTATTTGCATTCAAGAAACTTGGGTCACCTCTCCATACTTTCCCTCATTTCCAGAGTATGTAGCTTACTCACTTCTTGCTATCAAATCCAAGGGTGACCCCCACAGTGGCTTGGCAATCATGGTTTCTATTGATTTTAATCCAGTAATCTCACAAATGGACTTTGGATCTCGTAGTAATATTCTTATTCTCTAAATTGACTGAGAAACTCTTTTTGATTAATAGATATTGGACTCCCTAGAGTTCCACGTATGAGTATGCTTTCAGGTGGACAGATTTAGATCTAGTCCTTACATCTCTACATGATTTAAATGCTGATCCATTAATTCTAATAGCAGGAGATATGAATGCCAGACTGGGCCCAAATAATTATAAAATAGTTGAGAAATTGAGTTTAACCTCTGAGGATCTGTACCATTTCCCTATCAGGAACTCAAAGGATCAGGGGATTAATGTGGCTGGCCAAATTCTTTTTTCTGTTATTTTTTAATTCCATCTATTTGTATGTAATGGGATGGACAGAGATCCTGAATCAGACCTATATATGTACATAGGTCCTAAGGGGGAAAGTGTGATCACTTACATGATCCTTTCACAAGCAGCCATCTCATTGTTTATACAATTTTACAATTTTTTGACTCTCAAAAAAAAATGATGGTCCCATTTGAAAACTTAACTCAAGGAAACAAAAGGGTCCGCTGGAATGGGAAGGTACAAGATGCTATACATTCTTTTTTCATGGCTCCCAGCACTTTTCTGTTAAGAGACCAATTTTTGACCCACCTAGACCCTTTGGAATCTTTTAAGGGGCCTGTCCAAGGTAAGGCATCTCATGCCCAAAATAGGTTCTGCACCTTGGAAAAATTCTTTAAAGTTCACATTAGAACCCAAAGTTGATCCAGTGCTTCACAGAGATAGAAATCACCAACAGCCACTGGTAAGGTATAAGAGTTGGAAGGGACCCCAAGGGCCATCCAGTCCAACCCCCTTCTGCCAAGCAGGAACTCACAAAGCACTTTGATCGATGGCCATCCAGCCTCTGTTTAAAAACCTCCAAAGAAGGAAACTCCATCACCCTCCAAGGGAGTGTCTTCCACTATCAAACAGCTCTTAATGTCAGGAGGTTCTTCCTAATGTTTAGATGGAATCTCTTTTCCTATAGCTTGAATCCATCGCTCCATGTCCTATTCTCTGGAGCAGCAAAATGACAAGCCTGATCCATCTTCAATGTGACATCTTTTCAGATATTTATGAGCCTGCCTGAAATTTGAGATCTTCAGTGGGACTCTGTTTTACATCCCACACGAAGCTACTTTGGTAGGTATATGTGACGGGGCTTTTCTGTAGCAGCACCCTGACTGATTCATCTTTAAACTCAGTGGTGGCTGTTCTAGTTGTTTTAACTGTATGTTTAAAATACCGTATCTTGACTGTTTTAAATTATTTTCAAGGAGGTGTTCTAATCAGCTTTTAAATGTGCATTTAATGTTGCACATTACACTGGTATCCCTGGTGGGCTGAGAAGTGATGCAGAACTGCTTTAAATAAAAGGTAGCCCAAAAATAATAGACACTCCTTCCAGGTGTTTACTGATGCAGAACTGCTTTAAATAAAAGGTAGCCCAAAAATAATAGACACTCCTTCCAGGTGTTTACTGGACTACAACGTCCATCATTGCCAAATATTGGCCAGTGAATTGTGGTTGATGGGAGATGTAGGTCCAAAACACACTGCAGAAATAATCCAGTTTGAGACAGCTTCGACTGCCCCAGTTCAGTGCTAATTGTAGTTTATTGTAGCACCAGGGCTCTCTGATAGAGAAGGCTAAATGCCTCACAAAACTATAGTTCCCCAAATTCCCTAGAATTGAACCAAGTCTCAAACTGGATTATTTCTGCAGTGTGTTTTAGACTGTAGTCCCCCAATCTGGAGAGTCCTGGGTTAGGGAAGACTGGTCTAAATCACAGAATCTTGAGGTTGCAAGGGGACACAACGGCCACCTAGTCCAACCTCCTGCCATACAGGAATACACAACTAAATCTCTCCTCAGTGATGCCCACCCAATCTCTATTTAAAGACTTCCAAAGTATGAAAGTCCAGCACCCTTCAAAGCAAATCTATTCCACTGCTGAATAGCATTGATAGTAAAATAAATAAACAAAGTTATTTCTAATGTTTAGGTGGAATCTGTTTCCTTGTCATTTGAACTCATTGGTTTGTGTCCTTGTCAACAAAAAACAAGATCATGCTATCTTCTGCATGAGATCCCCTCAGGTATTTAAAGATGGCTATCATGTTACCTCTCAATGTTCTCTATTCCAAGCTGAGCATAACCTGTTTCCTAAACCAGTCTTCGTGGAGCTCAGTGCTTTTCAGACCTTTCATCGTCTTGGTCACTCTTCTCTGAACACATTCCAGCTTGTCGGTATTTGTTTTGAATTGTGGTGCCCACAATTTTCCATGTCCAAGATGCTAAGCGGATTGTTCCAGATCAAAGTGAAACAAAAGGATTATTCCTTCTCACTTACTTAAGAATATAGGCAAAGGAGAGTTTAATGTAGCCTACTTACATCTGTCCAGAAGGTGGATGCAGAGCAGAACAAAGGTTGAACCCTGGCACCACCTTAACAGAAGCGAACTAAAAGACTCCCTGAAGAGTCTTTGCAAGTTGCCTCAACAAAGTGGGCCCTTGGTATCTGTTGGGGTTTAGTTCCAGGAACCTCTATGGATACCAGAATCAGTGGATGGTCAAGTCCTACTATATACAGTGGAGTAGTAAAATTGTGTCCCATACATACAATGGCAAAATCAATGTTGACTTTTTTGGAATGTCTATATTTTTAAAAATATTTTCAAGCCGTGGATGGTTGATCTGTTGATAAAGACTCCATGGGTATAAAGCAAAAACTGCAAATTGTGCCAAGCAGCTGCTTTCCTTGGGGCCTTTGCAGACTGCCAGAAATAGTGCAAATTGAGTCCACTTTTAGGGTTAGGGTTAGGGAATCATGGGAACTGTATTTTATTGTGGCACCAGAGCTCTCTGACAGAGAAGGTTCAATGTCTCAGAAAAAACAATTCCCATGATTCCCTAGCACTAACCCTAACCCTTAAAGTGGACTCAATTTGCACTATTTCTGGCAGTCTGCAAAGGCCCTGGAGATGTACACATAGCCCTTTCCTTTTGCTGGGAGCTGAGGCCCTTAACCAGAGAATTTGAACCCTCATCTCCCACCTAGAGATAACCCATGGAAATTGGAGACCCAGGGCCAGGCTCTTAGATCTGTTAACCTTGGTTACCTAGCTTGTTGCTGGTCTCAGTCTTTTGAGGCTCTTTCACACTACACAATGTTCTGGTTCTACTTTAAGACTATGGAATAGCCTACCATAGGAAGCTAGGTTGACTCTCTCTATCTGCTCTCTTTCTGCTGGTAGCTGAAAACCGTTCTGCTCATTCAAAGTTTTGGATGTTAACTGCCTGATGCAGAAGGTCTTTTAATTTGGCTAGTTTACATTTTGTATCATACAAGACTTATAAGTGTATTGCACGGTACTTGCAGGAACGGGAATGGAACGGAACGGCACGGCACGGAATGGGTGTGAGAATGCATATTACTGCACAGGAGAATGCGGCTAATGCCGCCGGGAGTCCCCAAGCTGTTCCCCAGCTGTTCTTGGCAGCTGATTTTGAAGAACGGTTCAAAATCGTTCTTCAAAATCGACTGTCATAGCATGGATGGGAACGGCTTGGGGACTTCTGGCGGCATCGGCGGCGTTCTCCTATGTGGTAATACCCATTCTCACCCGTTCCGTGCCGATCCCAGACCATGTCCAAATCGGTCTGGAAATGCTGTGCGATAAACTTAATAGATTTGGAAAAAGGAAGAGTAAAGGTAGGAGGAAGGAATATCAACAGTCTAAGATACGAGGATGACACCATACTGTTAGCAGAAAACATCATAGAACAATTATTAAGGAAGATCAAAGAAGAAAGTGTGAAGGCAGACTTACTGCTGAACAAAAATAATGACCACAGAGGAGCTACATAAATTCAACCTAGACAATGAGAAAACTGAAATTGTTAAAGAAGATCCCGTACCTTGGATCAAACATTGTTGAGAATGGAGACTGCAGTGAAGAAATCATAAGAAGGCTAAGAATGAGGAGGGCAGTGATGAAAGAACTGGACAAGATCCTAAAGATATACAACTGAGCACTAAATTTAGAATTGTCCAGGCCATTTTATTCCTCATCACCACGTATGGATGTGAGAGTTGGACAGTGAAGAAAGCAGATAAGAAGAAAATCAACTAATTTGAGGTGTGGTGCTGGAGAAGAGTGCTGGGGATACTGTGGATGGTCAAAAAGACAAACAAATGGGTTCTTGAACGGTCCTTGAACTTAAGAATCTCCCTGAAAGCCAAGATGATCAAACTGAGGCTGCTGTACTCTGGCCACATCATGAGAAGGCATGAATCATTAGAAACAAAAATAATGCTAGGAAAGGTGGAGGGCAGTAGAGAGGAAGACCGCATGCTAAATGGATGGACTCAATCAGCGAGGTCACAAGTATGAATTTACAGGACCTGAGCAGAGAAGTGGAGGACAGGGAGTCTTGGAGGTCCTTCATCTACAGGGTTGCCATGAGTTGGAGATGACGCAAAGGCACATTAACAAGAATAACAAATGTTTTGTATCTCTTTGTGCTGTTGCATGCCTTCAAATTGTTTCTGACATATGGCAACCCTGAGGTGAACCGATCATGGAGTTTTCTGGGGCTGAGAGTGTGTGACTCACCCAAAGTTACCCAGTGTGTTTCCATGGCTGAGCAGGGAATTGAACCCTTGTCTCCAGAGTTGCAGTCCAACGCTCAAACCACTACACCATGCTGGCTCTCTGGCTAGCATGGTATTTAATGGCCTTTAAAACTATGTTAAATGTTTTAATATGACAGTTGGTTTAATTTTTTATTATTCATTACTTTAACTGAATATTGTTTTCACTGAGACACTTTGGATCCTAGACAAAATATTAATGAATTAATCGGTTTATTTTAAGTTTAAATGTCATGGCAATATCCCATGGAATTCTGGAATTTGCAGTCTGAGTGGGAAGATGTTTAGAATTCTCAGCCAGAGAGCTCTAGTGCCTACCCAACTACAAATCCCAGGATTCCACAGGATGCAACCATGGCAGTTAAACTAGAATCATAATGCTGTAATTGTGAAAGCAAATTCACAATTCAGTAGTGCATGATGAAACCACAGTATACCTAGCACATAGATGTCTAGCTTTTGGGTTTTTTTACAGATCCCTTAATTTCTGCACTCAAATGCTAAAAGAAACTCTTGGACAACTCAAATGATCATGACACTTTTTTAAAAAATGTAATGTTCCTAATAAATTGTAATATCTCCCGGCTCTGAATGGGGCAGACTGAATGAATATTTACAGAAAACATGGCTCTAGTCCATATATTTACCTTCCAATTTATTTCTTAGTTTATATATAGTAGAATGAAAAAGTTGCATCAAGAAGTAAGAATGGTAATAGCATTATTTATGTTAAGGAAGGTAAAAGAATAAAAAAACCAAGGAGGAAGAAGTTATAAATGATTTCCTCGTTATAAACAATGTTGAACATCAGTCCATAGGGAAAAGATTGAGAAGATAGAGATACGGAATCTGATTGAAAACAAGACTAGCATATTATATGGGGGGGGGGGGGGGTTGGTAAAAAACTTCTAAAAATATGACGCTTCTAAAAATATGACGCTTTTAAGACTTCTAAAAATATGACGCTGGAGTAGAGGACAGGAAGTATATGTACGTGTATGTTGTATGTATTTTAATAGATTAATAGATTGTTATGTGTAGGTTTGTCCATGTTATGTCATGTCTTGTAATGTTATTCTTTTTTTCTTTTTCAACACTGGACAATAAAAAAATAGGGGGGAAATAATATCTCCCAGCTCTAGCTTTTGTTTTCACTGCTGCCCCAGTCAGCCTGCCTCAACACTCAATAGCTCCCACAACTAAGAGCCTTATCGCTTGAGAAAACAAAGCGGAAACGAAGCCGTAGTGGCCTTACCACACGACATTGTAGTGGTTAAGTTCTCTTCCTATGGGAGATGGTTGTCAAAATGAGTCTTTTGTTGAATGGATTTTTCTGGCTAGGAAAAAAAAAAAGGACTCGCTTTGACAACCGACTCCCAAGGGGAAGAAAACAAGCACTACGACGTCATGCAGCAATGCACAGAGAGAACCCCTACTCTCCAGCTCCATTTCGGCTTTGTTTTCTCGTGCCATAAGGCTTTAGGCTTTTTCTCCGAACAATCAGTCAAAATTACTATACTAAAGCTGACCCATGGTGATGATGCTACTCAAGGGGACATCCACGGGGCAGCGCTGTTCAATTTATCTGCTGTCCCATAATCTCATTCTCTGCAAATCACAGCCACATCTGCTTTGGCCATTGTCCTTCTCCCGGGCCTAGGCTGGACACAAAGGAAAACAGATGTTTCCTGCCTAAAGCCGCCTCCATACTTCCAAGGTGCTGCCACAAAAAGACAAACCTCACTGTTTCCTTTATGGCTGTGATTACGGGAAACAGGCATTGCTGGTGGGAACAAAGGGAGCATCAGGGGTGTTTGGGCTTGTGTAAGAGGATGGGCAGCAGATCTTTGGACTGCAAAAATATCCTTCTCTGGGTAGTGCCATGCCCAAATAAAGACGATTTGCAGGCTCTTTGGAGAACATACGAATCTTTGCCCCGCAAGGTGCCCAACTGGGCACCAAACCTAATTCCCCCCTATTTCTGGTGTGATAAGGAAAAGTATCACATTCAGAGCCCTTGGCATGGAGTCCATGTTGTGTGTCACAAGTTGGCTGGCAAGCCAGTGGGAAAGTTGCAGTGGCTGGTTCCCAGCACCCACTATCGGGTCTTGCTTCAACTTCACAAAGAAAGGTGGAGGCAATGGGAA